>CM067377.1:14757590-15957590 GCA_034510155.1 Eucriotettix oculatus
AATCTTCCAATAATTTTATCTTTCTCTACAATTAGTGATTAACACACAAAACACACAATGGGTAGTTTTTGATATTTGAAATCGAATTTTCTGCCATAAATCATTGACGATTTTCAAATTATTTAAATAATTTCACAATAGTAACGCAGTCCGCACCTTACGAAAATTAAGTAGTATTATATAACATGATATTATAAGTAATAGTATAGTTAGAATTACTTCATTTTTTGCGGGACACCTACTCAGACCCCGCGGAGCACAACTTGGGAAACCCGCTTCTTATTCAATTTCATAGCCTTCATGGCTGAGCTTCAACTGGAAACATTTTTGATTCCGCCTGTGATAGAAGATTGATTACTTCAATTAATCATTAGTTGAGTAATGCCAACACGTTAAAAATGTTGCATGGATGGACATAATAAGCTCACGAGAATTATATTGCGTGGATTCGACTGAATAAATTGATGAATGTAAGACTACACAAACTAGCCACTCTATGTAATGTATCAATTCATTAAGCCTCTAGTAAATATATGTTTCGTTACAGATGGTGTTCCGAGTCACAGCACTTGTCTTGACGTGTACTGTGGCGGCATGTCTAGGAGAAGTGCGCTATGACAACTACCAGGTCTTCAGAGTTGTACCAAACACCAAACAACAGTTCCAGGTCCTCAGATACATAGAGAGCACAAGCGGACTGGTATCATTTTCCTATTACTCAAATTATTTTCCATGTGAAACTTTTATTCAAGATATTCAAAATGTAGTCCGGTAAATTTAAATAAAGGCACAGAAATTTATAGAAGGCTCACCAACTTGGAACCACAAGGTGAAGGAAATAAAGTCGGCGTTTGCCTCAAAAGTGATCTAATAATTGATTAATAATGTCAATTTTCTAGCATTTATATTTTTCAAATACAAAAGATAATTACTAACTGTAGGGAATTAAAGTTTATGCTTCATGTTCTTTTGCATATATACACAAATGTACAGGAATCAAAAATTATTAAAGCATTTTAATTCTTTTTCACGGAATACCGATATTATTTCCGTTGCTAAGCATAGCTAAAACAACAAAAATCCAACATCAGTAACACTAGATAACTAAGGCTGTTAAGCAGTTTAAACATAAGTTGTTTTATCAATTTATTAAATAACTAAAGGAAAAGTGTGCAAAATATAAATTAATTTAAAGCTGTATGTTGCAATTTATAAGTAAATCTTAATCGTTTAGAGTTTTTTAGTTACATGAGTAAACATTATATTTAATTAAAATTCAGATCATTTTTAGAATGACTTCTTGTAAAATATCATACATGCCATAGTAACAATCTTAAACAGGTCAGACAATCGTATTAATTGCACTGAAGTGGTGACTAGTAAACAACCAAATTTTACGGTCTTGATATTTAAGGTATAAAGTATATCAACGGTGGGCAACTCTCGGCCGGCGGGTCACATCCGGCCCTCGTGCAAGATTTGTCCGTTACGTGTTAATACGACACGCCTCGTCGCGTCGACGACATGTTTACAAATATGAATATAATTATCACTTAGCTGTTATTGGGCATTTGCCCGGTGGTAGCTATATAAAAAGAAAACACAAATACAATTACGAAAATAAAATACAATTCACACTAGGAACAATTTTGAATTGTAGGTTTTGATCTGAAAAAGAAAAGAGAAGTCAGAATTCACATAGAAATCACTTCACTGCACTTCACTATTAGCACTTCACTGATTATAAAAAACTGTTCACTTTAGTTTCCTTAGCCTATTTCTAAACTGGTTTACGCTACCCGGAAAAGTCGTCAGTGTTTCTGCAACCAAGGAATTATTAACAAATGAAAATTTTCCTACGTGTGCGTTGCCCTTTTTCTTTAATTTTGAACGAGTGGTCATTTTTAGAAATATAATTCGGCGCCGTAAGATGGTTTGTTATTTCTTTCCAGCCTCTGTGGTCCACCTTTATAAGCTTTATATATTGTGCACAACCTCGCATGCCTCCTTCGATTACTGAGACCTTCTAAATTCTTGTGAGGATTGTTCGCAAATCGATCCCCAAACATATTTTCAGCCCGTTTTTTTCCAACGCTATAATATGTTCATTTCGATTTGGATCCCAGCACGTTACCCCATATTCTAAAATTGGCCAGACCAGCGTTTTGTAAGTAGAATTCTTGGTTTTTCTCGTGCTTTTCCTCAAGACCCTGTTTACAAAGTGAAGCAGCAGCAGCGCCCTGCACCTTCACCTGGCAGGAACCTCGCTCACCTCATTACCCCACTTTAAATCTTTACTAATCGTGATCTCAAGATATTTACAGTTATTTGACTCCGTTACAACTTCGTTCCCCATTTTATATCGAGTAGGAGGGACATTTCTCTTTTTTGTAAAAACGACTGCCTTACTCTTCCATGCATTTATGTGCATTTTATTTCTAACTGACCATTGGTATATTTTGTCTGAGTCAGTCTACAGAATTTTTGCATCCTCAACGTTTATGATTTCCCTATAAACCATACAATCATCGGCAAAAAGTTTGATCTGTGATTTTATACCGATTGTTAAGTCATTTATGAATACAAGGAACATGACGACACTTCCTTGCGGGACCCTGACGTATTCTTGACAGAGTCGGACAATTTGGCATTCACGGGAACTCTGAGTGAACGATCTTTTAAAAATTCCCGAATCCACTTCTGTTTCCTAAAATCTGTACCAGTATTTTTTAACTTAATGAATCGTGCGGCACGACGTCGAAGGCTTTAGAAGAATCAATAATTATAGCGTCTATTCCCCAGGCTCCCTTGTCAACTCCATCCGACAGATCTTAGCAGACCGTTGCCAGTTGTCAGTTGGCTCTCACAAGAAGCCATGTTGCCCACCGTAAATCCACCCCCTTTCCCAGTGTTTACGCCAATATTCAGCTATCAAGCGTTCAAATTGCTTGCATATCACAGATATGTGGCTAACCTACCTGTAATTACTTGTTTCCGATCGCGCACCTCATTTAAATATGGGAACTACAATCG
Source organism: Eucriotettix oculatus (assembly GCA_034510155.1). NCBI lineage: Eukaryota > Metazoa > Arthropoda > Insecta > Orthoptera > Tetrigidae > Eucriotettix > Eucriotettix oculatus. Next base: position 14,760,624 of record CM067377.1, read on the forward strand.
CCTTTCTCCAATCGTCTGGAACATCAGAATTGTTAATAGATATTTCAAATAGCCGTATGAGGTACGTAATCATGGCTTGACTTATAAGCCATAAGTTTACTAATATTTTTTCGTAAGTTGCTAGCATTGATTTTGAAGACAGATGTAGATCCACAGTTTTCCCAAGTTGGTAAATCCACCTTTTCCCAGAATACCGTGGCAAAGTAGTTAGCAAACCTGTTGGCTATAATTGCTTCGTCTAGTTCTAGTGTATTTTCTACTCCCTTTAGCGCCGGAGCAACGCTCTTATTGTTCTTACGCCTTCGAATATACTTATTTTCCCCATCCATTCCTCCGCCCTAAAGCAGGTTTATTGAATAAAATTCTTGGGTTGTTTTCTTGGCTTCGACTAACTTTTTGTTAAGGTGAAGAAGTTTGTTCCCGTGGTAGATATTTACTTTCCTTTTATTGTACGCTTTTCGTACTTTTACTTTGAGTTTCCTAATATCAGGATTGTAGTACTCTAACTCAGAAATTTCCCTTAGATGTTTAACTGGAACATGGTACCCTAATCCTTCGCGAATTATTGTTTTAAATGTTTCCCAACAGTTTCTCCAGATCCAGCGTATTTTTCTTGTAATTTCGAAACCCTTCTGGAACTGAAATACACTTTTTCCTTGTTTTTCTTGCTCGTTGACCTCTACTAATAACTCTAAGGTCACTGCATGGTGGTCACTTATGTCAGTCACCACTTCCGAATTTGGAAATATCTCCGCAGGCTTTATTAAGAAGACATTAAGTAATGACCCCCAAACTAGTTGGTTTTAATGTCGTTTGCAAAAACCCCATATCCCAAACAAAGGAATTTATTATCATCTGAGCATCGCTATTATTTCCTAAATTCCCTTCCCAATTGACAAATGGCAGATTAAAATCCCCTCCCACGACAACAATCTCGTTTTCTGTAACTGAATTCGCTATTACATTTCGCAATTTAATGAGACCCAATTTAATTATTTTCTATGTAAAATACTATCCCTTCTCGGCAGTACTTACTGTTGATTATCGATACTAATTTGGAAAGCGTAGCAACATCATCACTTTCACCAATTATTGAATTTCTTGTAAAAGAAAGGTAAACACAATTTTTCATTAATTAGAGTTGTAACTATTATTTTATTATATGTGATACCAACACTATGTATACTTGTGTACCTGTACCTTCTCTTTTTTAAATAAATAGGCCTAGTACTAATACCAATTGTTTCTGTTTTGCCCCAAAGCCCCACCATACATTTTTTTATGTACACAAAAAGTTTGCCCACCCCTGATATACATAACATTTTCGCACCACTTTATTATCTTAATCACAAGCATATTTAATAAAATTAGATGTCAACTAAACAGAACCTATTCTCTAGGTTTGGGATTGTCAGTGTTGTCTCCAGTATGATGGCTATCCATTACACTGCCCAGATCACATCTAATCTGCAGCAACTCATAGTTCAGAACTCTACTTAAAATGCCTGACAATCCTCCAAATCCAACATGGAGAACTATGTCAATAATGGTCAGATCAGCTGCTATGTACACACAAAATAAGATCAGCTACAATAGCAAACTGAAGCTGTATGACTCAGACATTCTATGAAGTGCTACATTGTTTAATTGTGACAAAAATATTTAATAATACAATGTAGAATTATTTATTTCTTTTACAGATGAATTTTTGGAACAGTCCACGAGGACTTCGAAGACCTGTACATGTTATGGTACCTCCAACATTGGTACCAGATTTCCTTCACTTTGCTGACAAGTTTGGACTTGAAAGTAAACTTCACATTCAAAATGTGCAGAGGTTAGAAAAGTTTTAGTACAGGAAAACTGCATCCATAAATCATTGATTATTAGACAATAGACGAGCTATGAATTGCAATGTTCAAACATTTTATATTTCCTAATTTATTACAGTCTGATTGATAAGACTACACCTAAAAAGACTGGAGTATTGTTTGATTGGAGTGACTACCATACACTGGAAGAGGTAAATTCATTGCACAAATTTGTTAGGTTCATTGGTAAACTGTAAATACAGTATAACACTGTTGTGTATAGTCTTGAAAAGTAGATTTAATTTATGTTAAAATAACACAACTCTTATAATCTGTGTGTGTATATTGTTCAAATACTCTGTAATAAGATTATATGCAACTCAGTTAAGCTTAACTTAATATCCTAATTCAGGTATAACAGATGAGGATGTCTGAAAATGATACTTTGGGAGTGAGGGTGTCCAATGACGAGCGGCGACCACGTGGCGTTAGTTTGCTTTATTCATGAGAGGGCGACCAGTCCGTCTCATGAGAGCTGATTAAGTGGACGAGAGAGAGGCTGGTTGCACCCCACTCGGCCTGTTGCCAGAGTGGGGGGAGGTGCAGCGTTGCCATGTCTCTCTCAGCGATGCTGCTGCGTGTAGAGCAACATCTCTGCTCCCACACACGCAGCCCCTCCCCGAGAGACGTGAGTCGGTTTAAAACATAGAAGCGAAAAACAAAGTATATACATATAAGGCGAAACTAGCACTATCAGTCTCTAACGTATGTCGTTGCGGCCAAAGATCTGCACTGAACGACCACTCGCAACGGTCCGGGCTGCGGCGGGGCGTGCTGGAGAGAGTGGCGGCGGCGTTGGGGTGCCGACGGGGAGTAACCTGGCTGGCGCGCGTATGTGCGGCGGCCCGCGGCGAGTTTTGCCGGTAGGCACCGGAGCCCTGCTGGCTGGGCGTCCGTGCTTTCCTGGCTGGACGTCCGCATGATCTTCCTGCGTCGTGAACGGGGACAGGTCGGGGCGTGGCGCCAGTCGCTTACCCGTCTGAGGTGAAAGCCGGTTTCCAACCTCTGTCCATGATGCAACTCGAGAAGTCGTTCCCTCGCACACCCGCAGGACGCAAGTCCTGTCGTCCTGCTGACGACCAGGGTTGGGGGCCGTTTGAAGGTGTGGGCGAGCGGTTGGTCGCGCGGCGTCGTCCCCGCAGGAAGACGTGGGATGCATATGATTCCAGCACCCTGAAAACGAAGGTCCCCGGGCCGCGAGTGCCGGTCACGATAGTGGCCTGATTTGCTGCGTTTTGCTGGCGCGGCGCGGAACGCGACGAACGAGCTAAGTTGGGTCGACTCCGTCAGTACTGGTCTAGAACTAGGTGCGTAAAAATTCGCCGGGCAGCCGGAGTGTTTCGCCGAACACCAGCTCGGGTTTTATTGCCGATGACAAGTAAGTCCCCTTGAAGGCTGTTCGTATGCCCAGCGATGACTAACGGGAGCGCCTCTAGCCGGTGTGGCACATTAGCGACGCCTTCAGCTAGCCGTGGAATATTTCCACCTAGCCGTTCGCCTGTGTGGTGTACGGCGTCGTCCGGAGATCTCTTCCAACCCGGCGAAAAGCTCCCCAGAGCCGCGAACAGGCCGCGATTCGAATTGACGTCCGTTGGTCGGTTGTTGATGACCTCCGATGGCACCCGAATCGGGCGATCCAGCCGTGGAGGAAGATCGTGGCTACGCTCTCTGGCGTTGATACTGCTCCAGCGGGACAATGCTCTGCCAGCGCGAGGCACTCGCGTCAACGATCGTAGAAGCAGTACCGGAAATGTGATAGTGGCCCGACGATGTCCGACGTGGATGTTGCGGAATCGGTTGTAGGTCGTCTGAAAAGATCCTGTAGGCCGTCACTCGTGCCGCGTGTCTTGGCGCGTTGCACGCACGGACAAAAACAGCACGCTTGGGCCCACGCTCAGCAGTCGCGCTTACTCCATGCCACACGAAACGCGACGTTCACCAGGCGCGTAGGGGCGCGGGTCCCCGGATGGCTGAGGCAGTGCAGCGCGTCTAAGCCCCTGGCGTCGGCTGGTGCTGTGAACTAACCGGCCGATAGGCGTACCTGTCGAGACGGTCCGCAATAAAGCAGCGAGGCGTTGGCCTGGTATGGATACCAGGCGGAGTTGGAGCGCTTGTGCCACACTGAGCGAAGACGTGCGCAACTCGCAACGCACTTCTTCTGTGTGGGCGGAGGGTTTTCGAGGTTCCTCCGGATCAGGGCGATCGTAAAGGGCGACGACGCGGGATAAGCGTACTTGGCGCGACGATGTTCTCGCTCGCTGATGTGCCGAATGTCGGGTGTGAACTGGCCGATGTACGTGAGGTGTTTCCTCTGGCACCGGTGGGAGCCTTCTCGTTCTGTTGGAGGAACGTGGTGGCGAAAGCAAAGGCTGTGGTCCGTGAAGACCACCGTGGTGCTTGCGCCTCGAAAATCTCGGCGTGGCGGAAGTGTCCTGACCGCCAGATAGATCGCCAGAACATCCCTGGTAGTACGACCTTTCCACTGCGGATTTGACGGGGAGTCAGTTTCCTGGATTAAGATAACCCGATTGGCTGCATTGCTCCGTTTGACCCGTTGCTGGAGAGAGGTGCTCCGACTCCCTACCTTGCGACGTCCCGTGAATAATCTTGAGTTGAGCGTAAGGTCGGGGTTGGCCAACAGGGTTGGCGTTGGCGAGGAGGCCTTGCTAGCTCTCGAAGGCGCGGAGGTTTGCGTGAGTGTCACTGTCACCGGTTGGGCTCCGCGGAGGCAAGATAGTGGCCCTTGCAAAATCGAGCCTCGATAGTCGCCAGCGTGGGGGAAGGAAACGGCCTTTAGTAGTTGACCATCCCCAAGAATTGGCGCAAGCCTCGGGCGTCGGGCGGCCGTTGGAACTGCTGCAGGGCGGTGATGCGCTCCGGGACCGCGCTGACGCCTTCGTGGGAGACGCGGTAGCCGAGGAAAGTGACGGCTGACCGTGAGGGTGTACAATGACGAGAGGCGACCACGTGGCGTTAGTTTGCTTTATTCATGAGAGGGCGACCAGTCCGTTTCAAGAGATCTGAGCAAGTGGACGAGAGTGAGCTGGTTGCACCCCACTCGGCCTGTTGCCAGAGTGGGGGGAGGTGCAGCGTTGCCATGTCTCTCTCAGCGATGCTGCTGCGTGTGGAGCAACATCTCTGCTCCCCACAATACTAACTGATTAAAAGAACATAATTTACCAACTTAAGATCTGAAAATTAATGGTATTATTGTCATTCTTAATCAGTGATGGAATTAGAAGAGTAATTCTGAAAACTGGACTATCTGAACTGTCTTACTGTTGGTGCTATGAAATAATTTTTTTTGAACTTTTAATTTCTGGTGCACTACAAGTATAAAGATTTAATATGTTATAAATTCCACATAGACTTACCACAATATTTTAACTATTACATATTAATTCATTGCTTAGTGTAATTAATACATTTCATTGTTAGGTTAATGCTTGGTTAGATTCCCTAAGTGAATCCTATCCTTCCATAGTCTCACCTATAGTAGTAGGCACTTCTTATGAAGACCGAGAACTGAGGGGTGTCAAAGTATCGTACAAAATGGGAAATCCCATTGTATTTGTTGAATCAGGTAAGCTGATATACATGTCTGAACCCACAATTATAGAGTAAAAAATAATAGAACCTAAGTTTATAGAATGAATAATAAATTTAGGATTATTTTTGTTTTATTTTTAGCCAGTAATATAGGTGCTGTATATGAGAGTTTGGAACCAAAGCTAAATGATACTTTTGAAATTGATGCAAAAAAAATGCCAAAATATTGTATTATTGATTTGTAAAACACATATGATAAACAGAAAAAGTAGAAGCATTATAAAGTTTAAATCTATTAATAAATCAAAAAGTATTGCATAAATTAAAATATGAATAGAAAGTACTATTCTTAAATATAAATATGTATTAATTCTGTTAGGAATCCATGCAAGGGAATGGATAACAGTTGCTACTGTAACCTTCATTTTGAATGAATTACTTAAGAGCACAGACTCTGCAGTAAGGGAAATTGCAGAAAATTTTGATTGGTACATTATTCCCAGTCTCAATCCAGATGGTTATGCTTACACATTTAAGGAGGTAATAATATTAACATTGGAGAGTAAATTTGATATTTTTAGTTTTGGTGTAATTAATAAATCATTTATTTATTTATTTTCAGGACAGATTATGGAGAAAAACGCGCAGTCTTCAAAATTTTGGCTGCATTGGTGTAGATCCAAACAGGAACTGGGATTACCATTGGGGAGGTAATTTATTGGCAAAAGACATAAATCTTACTGTATTTTCATGTTTAAATAATTTTTGACTTAATAACGCTGAGATAATTTTAAAAATAAATTAATAATAAAAGGCTAATTTAAGTTCTATTCCCCATGGGCTCCCCATAGCAACACTAGTAGGCAGATTTATAGGAGGTTTGGCTATAAAATTACCATTGCTACAATACATTTCATATGGAATACATTTCTAGTTACTCTCACCTTCAATATATAATTTTCCTCTATCCCCGCAACGCTTCATGTAAATATTCCATTATTCGAAATAGTGGTTCTTTGAACTCCCATGACGCGTGCCGCCTTTTCTTTCACAGCTTCAACGACTGATACCTTGCTGCTTTTAATGTAGATTGTCGAACACTGGGATATTGTACTACTTGGCTAGAAATGTCTTGACAGACTAATGCACAATGAGCATTGGCTTGATTGAGAAACCATGACTTGTTCCTCCACAATTCGTGTCTTTTTTGTTTATTAATATTTGGGCGTGAGGGTGATCAAAGGACGAGTGGCAACCACGTGGCTTTACAACGCTTTATTGCATGAGCGGGATGATCATCCGGTTGTGTTTCCAGAGAGCAGGTGAGTGAGAGAGGGGGGAGAGAGGGGGGGGGAGAGAGGAGGAATGAGATAGATGGTGGGGGAGAAAGAGGGGGAGAGTGAGATGCTGTGGAGTGTTTCCCGAACATAACACCAGCTCGGCTGCCGATGCCTGTAGGTCCTCCTTGAAGGCGGTTCGTATGCCCAGCATGGCAATCGGGAGCGCCTCTAGAGAGAGAGTGAGCCTCGGCAGGTTGCGCTCCACTCGGCCTGTAGCCGGAGTTGGTGGTGGGGTGTGTCCAGCGTTTGCCATTGTCTCTCTCAGCGAGTTCTTGCTGGCGGTGGATCAACCTCTCTGGCTCGCCACAGCATCCCCCAGTCACCAGAGACCGGAGTCGGTTTTAAAACATAGAAGAGAAATTACAAATGTATACATATAAGCGACAACAATGCACTATCCAGTCCTCCTACGCATGTCTGTCCGCCCAGAAGTTCTGCATCTGACGACGCACTCGCAACGGATCCGTGGCTGCGGCGGGCGTGGGAGAGGTTGCGGCGGCGCTGGGGTGTACGGGAGTAACCTGGCAGGGCGCGCTGTGCGGCGTCCCCCGCGCGAGTTTGCCGTAGTGCACCGAGCCCTTCGGGCTGGCGTCCGATCCTTTCTAGTCGGCGCTGGATCCTTCCTGCGTCGTGACGGGGACAGGGTCTGGGGCGTGCGCCGAGTCTGCTTCCTCGGCTGAAGTGAAAGCCGGTTTTGCCCTGTCCAGTGAAAACTCGGACGTCGTTCCCATCGCTCCCGCCGGACGCAAGTCTTGTCATCCACCCTGCTGACGACCAGGTGGGTCCCGGTAAATTTGGTGGGCGGAGCGGTGGTTCGCGCGGTCGTCGTCGCGAGCAGAAGACAAGGGTGCAGGATGCCAGCTCCCTGAAAACGAAGGTCCCGGGCGCGTAGTTACCGGGGCCACGGGGTTGTGGCCCTGATGAGCAGCGCTTGCTGCGCGGACGCGGTAGACGAGCGAAGTTGGGTCGACTCCGGCAGACTGGGCTGGAACCGGGGCGAAAAATTCGCCGGGCAGCCGGAGTGTTTCGCCGAACACCAGCTCGGCTGCCGATGCCTGTAGGTCCTCCTTGAAGGCGGTTCGTATGCCCAGCATGGCTATCGGGAGCGCCTCTAGCCCGATGGTCCGGTATGGCACATTAACGACGCCTTCAGCTGCCGGTGGAATCTTTCCACCATGCCGTTCGCCTGTGGGTGGTACGGCGTCGTCCGAGATCTCTGCCACCCGGCGAAAGCTCCCAGAGCCGCGAACAGCCGCGATTCGAATTGCCTCCCGCAAAACGGCCTGATTAGTCGCCGCGTGGGGAAGGAAACGCCTGTAGTAATTTACCATCCCCAAGAACCTGCGCAAGCCTCGGGCGGCCGCAGGAACTGCTGCAGGGCGGTGATGCGCTCCGGAACCACGCTGACGCCTTCGTGGGAGACGCGGTATCCGAGGAAAGTGACCGCTGACCGACTGAAGACGGACTTCTCAGTGTTGAGCACGATGCCGTTCTGCGCCAGACGTTGGAAGATCGTGCTGAGATGTTCTCGGTGTTCTGCCGGTGACGAGCTAAAAACGAGGATGTCGTCTATGTACGGGTAGCAGAACTCGAGGCCCTGCAGCACCTCGTCCATAAACCTTTGAAAGGTTTGCCCCGCGTTTCGCAACCCGAACGTCATAAACGGAAATTCGAACATCCCGAACAGCGTTGTTATCGCGGTTTTCGGGATGTCCGGTGAATGGACCGGGATTTGTGTGTATGCCTTGACTAGGTCGACCACGGAGAACACCGAGCTGCCCTGTAGGCTCAGGGCAAAGTCTTGCACGTGGCGCACGGGATACCTGTCCGGGATGGTTCGCGCATTCAAAGCGCGATAATCCCCGCATGGGCGCCATTCCCCGCCCTTCTTCTTCGGAACGAGGTGGAGCGGCGATGCCCACGGGCTCTTCGAGAACCGTGCGGTCCCATCCGCGATCATGGCCTGGAACTCTGCCCGCGCGATGTGGAGTCGTTCCGGCGCGAGACATCGTGGTCTGCAGGACATCGGGGGGGCCGGCGTCGTGAGGATGTGGTGTACGGTGGTGTGGCGGACGGCCCCGGGTACGCCTGCTGGGCGCGTAAGCTCCGGGAAGCGATCGAGGATCTCCTGGTACGGCGAAGCCGTCGTCAACACCTTGACGCTGGGCTGCGACTGGTTGCTGGGTATCGCGACGGCGACCTGACCGGAGATCCCGTCTATGAGGCGCCCGTTGCTGAAGTCTGGCAGCAGCTTGTAGTGCGCCAGAAGGTCTGCGCCGATTATGGGTGACGCACCGTCCGCTACGACGAAACGCCACGGGAACTTGCGGGGCAAGCCCAGGTCCAACCGCAGGGGCACGTACCCGTAGGTGGCGATGCTGGTCGCGTTCGCCGCCTGCAGCTTGTACTTCGTGGGCTCTCGGTGACTCTTGAGGAGAGCTCGGGGGAAACAGCAGATGTCGGAGCCGGTGTCGATCAGGAACTTGTGGCCGCTTATTCGGTCCCTGATGACCACGCGTCGTCCAGGTAGGCGGCCAACGGCTGCAATCGCTGGCCGCCCTGCTAGTTTCCCTGGGCGTAACTGCACGGGGACTCGCAGCGCTGGGCATGGCTACCAAACCGGTGGTGGTACCAACACCTCCCGGCGTCGGTGGAGTCGTGCGTCGGGCGGCTGGCTCGTCCTCGCTGCTGCGAGCTTGGTCGGGCTGGTCTGTGAGGCGGCGATCTCCCCCGGAGTACGGCGAGTTCCGCGGTGAGGGCCTCGACGCGTAGCTCGAGGTCGGTGACGCGGCTACGAGCGTGTGTCGGCGTGGTCGTGGGTTTCTGCGATGGCGGTGGACGCGGGTGGCGGCGGATCCGGCGGTGCTAAAACGATGACGCTGTCTGCGATTTTAGCCACCTCGTTCAGTGGTACGAGGGGCTGGCTTCTGACGACCATTTGCATAGAAGTCGGCAAGCGTTGCAGCCACAATGCTCGCAGCACCTCCTCTGAGACCGATCCTCCCGCCAAACCCCTGAGGTGGCGCAGGAATTGCGACGGGGACCGGTCTCCCAACGCGGCGTCGGTCAGCAGCTGCTGCGTCCGCTGATCCTGTGTAGGGGTCAGACGCGATATTAACTCTGTCTTCAAACACTTATACCTGCCCGACGCCGGTGGGTCGATCAGGATGTCCTGGACCTCTTCGGTCCAGCGCCCGTCTAAGTGTGCGGCCACGTGGTAGAAGCGCGTGGTGTCCTGCATGATGCCGGCGATGGCGAACTGCTGCTCTACTTGCGCGAACCACAACTCCACGTTGCCGGGCCGGAATGCGGGTAGCTTCAGTGCTACCCTGTATACGCCTGGCTGTTGCTGGTCTTCCATCGGATCGCGTCGGGGTCACCAATCTCTGCTCCCCACAAATAGTTTGCCCTTATGGAATGATATTGCCACATTTGTGATCTCCAAAGGATCTGACGCTATGGTCTAGTGGTTAAGACGCTGCTCTGCGGTCCGGAGGGCCAAGGATCGATTCCCTTCACCCGCTAATATTTTTAGTCACTTTTCATTACTTTGTTCCAGATTGTTCTATGTTAACAATGAGTGTTACATCATTTCCTGTTCTGTGCCTATATAAAGCTGTGATCTGCTATGCAGCGGGCAGTTGACTTGTGAGCGAGCATCGGGTCACATCGTGTATAACTTGTGTGTTATAAATAAACGTGTTCTACAACTAACCTGATTCTTTATCATTATTCCAACGTTCCGATTTCTACGTGACAATATTAACGACATTCTCAATATTTTCATCCGGTTTTGATGTGGAAGAACGACTCGGGCGTCCATAATCTTCAGTGTATTCTGGGCTATCTTGGAAACGCTTAAACCTCTTGAAAACTCGCGAATGTAAACATTTCTTGTCATATCCTCATTTTAATAATATTTATGTTTCAGTAGCGCTTTATCCAGGTTTCAAGTGAAATTTCACTCCGCTTCGCTGCTCTATCATTACGTTAGTCACTATTCCCGCAAAGAAAAAAAATAAAGTAAAATGAGTCCGCGGCCAAACTTATTTACTTATACATTCGAAGCAGATGGCTTCATTTGTGTTTAGCGTAGGCCTATTTCTACTTCTTCCGTAAAAGCATCAGTCTCGTTATATTATAGCCACACCTCGTACCTCATTCGGGAAATAATCATTTACAGTAAAATTACACGTAATTTTCACAAAATATTTCATGTATTTAAAGTAAGCCTCATTCCAACAGCATACTTATTTACATATACCATATTAAATTTTGTGAAGAATAATTCCTATATTCAATAAATCAATTAAATGGTAATTAAGAATAATAAATAAAAACAGCCATTTTGTCAGGAAAGAATTTAATTAATAATATTATTCACATGTGCAATAGTTCAAAAATTTAGTTGATGAAGTACACAAATATGGATGGATGAAACATCAGAATTATATTTATTAAATGTTTCGCTGACAAATTGGCTGTATTGAATTTATTTTTTATCCTGAATCAAATCTTGCCAATCAATTGGTTTTTAATGCGAAAGCATAAATTAGTCTCAAAATAAACTGAGAAGTATTATTATTAATACTTTTAAATGAATATGCTATGCTAGATGGAAATAATTTTACTAAAAAAATGCTTCAATCCCATATATCAACTTGACTAGAGACTAAATAAATTGATGACTTATGGTGTACTTCAAGGCTCTGGTCTTGACTCAAGAGTGAAAGATTTCACTGCTTGTCTGCATTTTATGTCTGCTGAAGAAGCCAATCTCTTGCTCACATCTAACATAATAATTAGGTTGCTGTTGTGGTATTCAGTCCTAAGACTGGTCTGATGCAACCCTCCATACCAACCTATCCTGCACAAGCCTTTTCTTTTCCTCATAACTAGGACAACCCACATCATCCCTAATCTGCTTACCATATTCTATTCTTGGCCTCCCTCTTCTGTTCTTACCACAAACACTTCACTCCAATACTAATTTTACAAGACTCTCATGCCTTAAAATGTGGCCTATTAATCTATCCCTTCTCTTGGTCAACATCCTCCATATTAAGGAACGTAGGTTTTCCCGGTGTAACTGCTGGATAAAGTTTTCTCGGGATTCCGACCGGGTAGCGTCGTCAATCCTCATACTGAACTCTTTCATGCCCATTTATTATGGTTTCCAAGTCTTCTTCTGATTCTCATAATACTACAATATCGTCGGCAAAGCATAAGGTTTTTATTTCTTCTCCTTGAAGTAGGATTCCCTTTCCATATTCTGTTTTAACAATCTTCATCATCTGTTCTATATATAAGTTAAACAGCATGGGTGACAAACTGCATCCTTGTCTTACTCCTTTCTTGATTACATTAATTAATAAATTAATGAGGTAATATTCAATATATGAGAGGTGAATTAAAATCTACTTAACACAGCTAAATATATCCATCTGACATACATCAATCAGATAGTTAATATTCAAAAAAAGTTTAACTGATGATGTTAAGTACATATGAGAAAATAGTTCGAAAACGCAATGCATATATTTACTTAGATATCAATCAGCATTAAGTAATTAAATAAATACATAAGTCCAAAAATTTAGTTTGTCTTTCACATTATTGTATTTAATTTTAAGTGTGAGATATATTTAATTATGTACCATTTCTTCATTTGTAAAACTTATTTTGTAATTTTTTGAACAAAGAAATGTATTATATTTATACATACTCTATTGTGGATACTCTTCTTTCAGTTTATGTTTGTAGAGTGGACAGCACCATCCAGTGGGAAAAGTTATAAATAGTCAGTCGTCGGGTGAACTTTGAGTGTGCAGTTGTGTGTAGCCATGTCATTAAAATTAAGTTACCTTCGTATCCCCAACAATTGGTAGCAGAGACTGGTTCGACAATACGGACAAATACAAACAAGGGAAGTGAAATTTTACAAAAACGCGAGTGATAATAAAATGGAGCTGTCAACACAAATAGTCGAGATTTTTCGCGGGGACAATTACCTAACGTGGTCGTTAAAAATGGGTGCCATTTTGAGAAAAAAGAAACTTTACACAACAATTATCGAGAAACCTGAGCCAGTATGGAGAAACGAAGACCAAGCAGAAAAAGAAGAATGGGAATACAAAAATGATGAAGCGTTTTCGGAAATTGTGACAACATTATCGCCCGAACAAGCTGGACCGTTTATTGGATGGACTAGTGCTAGAAAAATATGGATGAAGCTGAAAGAAAATTTCGAAGGTAACGCGCATGACAAATTAATAGACGCCATGATGGAACTGAGACAAATTTTGATGGGAGAGAAAGAGACAATTGAAAATTACATTAAAAGAGCCCGAACAATAGAAGCGAAATGTGCTACTTATGGACAATCAATTAGCGAACGAGAACTGGTATTCCACGTAGTGCGAGGTATAAATGAAAAATTTGAAACAATAGCTGCGACGCTCCGAATACAGAGGTCGGCAACAATGGACGACATCAAACAAGCCTTGAAAGAAGAGGAGGCAAGAATGGGGAACAAAACTAAACAAAACAAGAGCGATGCGGTTTACCAGGCAAGAAACCATACAATAAAAGAAACTAGAACTTGTTACAATTGCAACAAAGTCGGTCATCTTGGAAGAGATTGCTGGCATAGGAAGAAAGGAGGAAATACAAGACAAAGTAAAAACAATTCAACCGCTAGAGGGCAATCTTGGAGAGGTCGAGGAAGAGGTCAAGGTCATGGAGGTGGAGCAAGCAACAATCGAGAGAGGAATCAACACCCAGCGAGCGTAATAACAGAGAGGGGTGAGAATCAAAACAATTAAATTAACGGACGTGGCTAATGCAGTATCAGAGGCCCCAGATAGCGAATACATTTGGGGACTCGATTCCGGATGTAGATTTCACATGTCACCGTATTATCAAAATATGACGAATACAAGGCCTTACAATTGAACAGTGGTATTGGCAGAAGAGGCGAGAGAAATCGACGCAATAGCCATAGGTGATGTAGAAGTCATAACCCGAGTGGAACAAAAAGTGTACAACACTACAATTAGAGATGTACTATACGTACCGAGATTAAGAATGAACTTGTTATCAGTGCGAAGCCTAGTGAAGAATGGGAACTCGGTCATATTCGATAAAAACGGTGCATCAATAGTGAACAACAAAGACGTAGTAGTAGCGACATCAGAAGACGTGGAGAAGATGTACGTCATCAGAACTAACAGGTATGTTTTACATAACGATGATTCCAACATGACGGCGGTAGAGAAGCAGACGTGGCACAGACGGATGGGTCACATGGGAGAGAAGTACTTAAACAAGATGACGAAAGACAAAATGGCCAACGAAATCGAGTACAAGGATGTAAAATTAGATAAATGCACGGATTGCATTATCAGCAAGGCAACACAAGCGCCACATAAGACAGTGACGAACGAGAGTGCAAAGTACGTGTTAGACTTGATACACATGGGCCTTTGCGGGCCCATGCCGGTAGCATCAATGGGAGGTGCGAAATACATTTTCACAATAGTCGATGGATACAGTCGAAGAGTTCTTAAAAACAAAGGATGAAACTTACAACAATTTTAAGGACTTCGTGGAACGCAAAGAAAATGAAACAGGGAACAGAGTCAATCGAGTACGCAGCGACAATGGAACTGAATTTACAAATGGACAGATGAAAGAGCTAATGCGACACAAAGGCATAAAACACGAATTGACGGTACCTGGAAACCCAGCGAGTAATGGCATAGCCGAACGGATGAATCGGACAATATTAGAGAAGACAAGAGCACTATTACAAGATTCGAAGTTAACACAGAAGTTTTGGGGTGAAGCGGCATCAACAGCCGCATACCTGCTGAACTGTTCGCCAAATAAACACAACGGAGACCAGACGCCAATTGAGAAGTGGACTGGAAGAAAACCAAATCTCGGACATCTGAGAGTTTTTGGTTGCGTGGGATATTACACAACGGCGACTACATACAGAGGGAAATTCGACCCAAGAGCGGAGAGAGGAATTTTTGTGGGATATTCCAATTCAAGACTTGCATACAGAATGTACAATCCAGAGAAGCAGAAGTTATTTGAGTCGAGATCTGTTATTTTTTAAGAAAACAAGAAGGGATGATACTTACTACAAGGTCAAGCGGAAGAGACTGAAGATTATTTGGTCGAGATGATAGAAGAATTACAAGCGAAAGAAGAGGAAACCCGAATAATAGAAAACACAACAAATGTAAACAATGAAGAAGATGAAAGCAGCCATGAGCAACTAGAGGAGGAACCAGAGGAGAACGAGCCCCCGATAGCTGAAATGATAACGAATAAAAGAGGGAGAAAAATGGGTGAAACGAACATACAGATTCAAGAAAGACATTGTATGGAGCGAGAAAGAAATGAACAACTATCGAGAGGAAGTGGAGTAAGAAGATCACAACGAATTGAGGAAAAACATGTTGCAAATATCGCGTTTGAAATTCCTAAAACTGCGGAAGAAGCCATGAACAATCGAGCAGCAAAGGAATGGATGAGAAATTTATTGGAAGAGCTGGAGTTAGAAGAATTCATTAGTGAGACAACAACTATCGAGAGTGACAACCAAGCAGCCATACAATGGATCCAAAATTGCGGAGTGAGGAGTCGGACGAAACATATTAACCGTTTATACTATTTTTGCAGGGACTCGTATACCAACGGCGAAATACAACTAAAGCATATATCGTCAGAAGAATTGGAGGCGGACCTCCTAACTAAACCAATCAGTGAAAGAAAACTTCGAGCAGCTATTGAGATGTTGAAGCTCGGATGGTCTGCCCAGAGGGGGGAATTGTAGAGTGGACAGCACCATCCAGTGGGAAAAGTTATAAACAGTCAGTCGTCGGGTGAACTTTGAGTGTGTTGTTGGATGTAGCCATGTGATTAAAATTAAGTTAACTTTGTATCCCCAACAATGTTATAGATCTGTTGTTGTCCTACTGAAAACTCTTTTAATGTAATTATTATAATACCTGTTCTTTTACTGTCAAAAACATCGTGAAGAGCCAAAGTTTTCAAATGATTAGTATTAACAACCAACTACTATTTATTACCATCAGTATATAAGTATCAGTATATACAAGAATACTGCTATAGAAGAATGCTGAAAATCAGATGGGGGTTAGAGTAACTAACCAGGAAGTTCTAAGCAGCATAAGAAAAGAGAGAACTGAAGGACTTTGACAAAGAGAAGTGATAGATTAATGGGCTTTCCCTTGAGGGTTTTGTTAAATTAGCATTAGTGGGAAGTGTGTGCCAGGGTAAGAACAAAAGGCCAAGCATGGAATACACTAAACAGATTAAGGAGCATGTGGGATGTGGTACTTAAGTAGAAATGAAAAGGCTTTCACAGAATAGTTTAGTTTGGAATGTTGCACCGGTACAGTCTTAGGACTGAAAACTACAATATCAACATACATTTCTATTTATTATTTTGAACAGATATGGGTGCCAGTGATGATCCATGTTCAGACCTGTACCAAGGAACATCACCATTTTCTGAACGTGAAACACGAGACGTTGCAGATTTTATAACTCTCCTGAGTGACGGTCTTCTTGTATATCTGAGTTTTCACAGCTATGAGCAACTTCTGATGATTCCTTATGGCCTTTATTATGAACGTCCTAATAACTATGATGAATTGGTATGTTTATACATTGGTAGATGTTGATTATATTCACAAAATAATGTATGCGACATGAATTCTGTGATGAAGTGAATATTACGATGTTTCTCCCTTATTTATTCGATTATAATTCACCAATTGTTTTAAATATTTTGACAATGTGATGTCCTTTCCTGATAATGTCAAATTAATTAACTCATTTGGATAGTAAAGAAGGACAGAGTTGGAGTCTCTAAACTGGAAAGCAATAAAATGTCAATTTTTCAAAGTTCTGAGATCCCTTATTAAGTCAAAGTGTATAAATGGTGTGTAAGTTAGCCAGTGATATATAAGTACTCTGACAAATAAATAAATAAACTATATAAGAAATAAAAATGCTTCAGAAATACTACCCCTACTTGTAGGAGGCCTTTGCCCTGAATGGGACAACGCACTATTTTCATTCATTTCAGAAATAATGCTGAAACATGTCAATTAGATATATGGACAGAGACACAATTTAGAATAATTTCAGGAGATTGGCCATAGTGTATAACAAAAATATACTTAAAAATCATAGTTGGTTGTAGAATAAATTTATTACAGGGCTCTTCAAATGTGATATACAATTAGTTCTGTAACTCATTTTAGAAATAGGCCTAAATCTTGGAAAGTTATCTGGTTGAAGAACTAATTTTTTACAAAATGTTTTCTCTTATTAGACTCATAGCATTTTAAAATTGGAAAATATTTCCAAATAACAGTAATCAGCAAAATGGAAAATGAGAGTTCTGTGCTTGGACAAGAAATTATGTAAAGAATTAGCAGCCAGATTATATACCTCTGATTCATATGTATTACCTATTCATTCTTGTTGCAGATGGAAATTGGTTATAAATCTGCTCTTACTTTATTTCAGCGATATGGTACAAAATATACTGTGGGTAGTAGTTATGCAGTGATATGTAAGTTAAATGTCATTCATGTATTAATTTTGTTTGACATAATCAAATAATCCTCTTGCATTCATTATTTTAGATTACATGATTCAAAAATGGTAAATTAATGATCTATGCAATTAATTTACAAGATGTATATAGGACTCAGTAATTCATAATATATTTATAAATTCTAATACATTCATACATCATAACTTCAGCTTCCACTATTGCCATCATATATCAAAATAGTTGCAGCTGCATTTGCAATGATTGAATGAACTAAAATATAGATCACTAATAATGTCAGAATAAAAGTTGGATTGAATTGTGAATTAAAAATGACTACAACAATTAGCCAATAGCTCCTTGTGAAATGACGAAGAATAAAAATAAATACTTTCTAGTTGGAGTTAGTTATTTAAAAATATCCTAATATTGAGTACTAAACTAGAAATCATTGTTAAAGAAGAGTTACATAAAGAAACCTATATTAGTTAAAATGCTTTGTTAATATGTTCTGAATTTAAAATTGTTTAGGTAGGAGTCAAGATCAAAGCTTAGTATAATGTCATTAGGCACATGTGTCTGTAAATATGAGCATCATATTAATAATGTTGAGTGTGCTATATATTAAGCCAGAACAAATAAATTATTATTATTATTAGATATCTATACAATTTTAAAATTTTGATGCACAAGTATGTGAGCCCAGTTGTAGGTTTCATTTAAAAAAGAAATAACTGTTATAAATTAAGCTTGCACAAAATCCCTTCTTTTGTCAAATAAATGTATATAATGAGTCTGAATTTATTTTTTTGTGAATTTCAGATCCAGCATCAGGTGGCTCCATTGACTGGGTAAAGAAAAATCTTAGCGTACGTTTTACATACGAATGGGAATTGCGAGATACGGGTGTTTTTGGATTCTTGCTCCCACCAGATCAAATCATACCAACAGCATTGGAAACATTGGATAGTGTTGTGGCTATAATGCAGGAAGTCCTGAACAGGACTCAAAAATGAAAAAATAAATTATTCTATGCCTACTAATTGTATTAAAATACTAGGAACTATTTTCAGATAAATGAGTAATTGTGTTGTTGAAGACGATAGGTCAGCGCTAAGATGTCCCTTAATGAAAAGTTTACATGCTTATAATTTTGATTCATTGGCCTTTCAATAATACCTCTTTTTTGACTAATTCCATCGAAGTTGGTTAATAACACAAGGCATGCTTTGAATTTTATGTGAATATGTAATGTTGTTTCTAACAATAGGTTTATATACCATTGCAGGAAACTGAAAAATACCAAAAATATACCGAGAATACTTTTATAAAACTCATAGCAATTTGTTGAATGTAAGAGAGTTCATAATTGAACCAAATTAAACCCCTTTTAAGAAATTATTGAAGTCCATTGTGAATTATTTGGAAATACTTCAGTTTATTTTAAACAACACTATGAGAGCATATAACATCATTGTTTTTAATAGCTGCAGTTGTAGTGTAATATACAAGAAATGTGACAAGTACAAATCAGAATGAGCGCTTTAATTGTTTTATTCCTATATCTTGCAGTTTGTCATTCTCTATGTGACATCTGATTTAGTTTTCCACATTTTTGTACCTGTCTGCAGAGTCACAGATTATGGTTGATTTTCATCTACATCCACAGATATTGACTGAGTCTATTTATAAATGTTGGAAAAATGGAGGATAGCAACAGAAAATAATAAAAGTGGCAGACTATAAGAAACTTGAGTATGAGGACAAGAAGGTGTGTTGGATAGAAGATTTTAGAATTTCAGTAATCTGAGATGTCTATAAACAATGTATGCAGATGCCTTGAGTAAGTAGATTAGACTTACATACTGTTGACACACAGAAAGTAAATCATAAATTTATTAATGGAGAATAAACAGCAAATGATTTTTCAATCAGGTCTTCCATGACTTGCTCAATGAACTGGAAAACCTCTGTATACATGCCTATCTGGCAATACTTTCATCTGCAGGAGTTGCAGCAGTTGGGACTGCAGAGTAAATCCAATCCATTATGAGAAAAAGTGCTGTAATCATTAATTGTCTTGAGTATATAAGATCTGTCATAAACAGACATGACTCCCTTTGATCTCTTGTTTTTTGACCTTTCAAAATAAGAAGCTGTAAGCCCCATAGATGTTAACATTTCTTGTCAAAGAAAACTGTCATTCCAACTCAGTAATTCTACTATATAAGAGTGCATAATGTTTAATGGCAGATGACACTTCAAAATGAGAAGATGTAAACCCCATAGACAGTGGCAGCTTGTTTTGGGTAACAGGCTATATGAGGGTGATCCTGAAACAGGCAACTCCCCTTTAATAGCATAGGAAGGGAATTGAAAAGGGGGGATGTGGAAGGTAGAGCAAGGTAGCCAAGGGTTAACTAGGGCCCCCGGGCTATGGTTTAAGGATCCTACCCGGTGTTTCACCTAAAGAGATGCAGGGAAAACCCTAGAAAACCTGCATCAGGTAGGTCGGGCATTGGGTACTATTCTCACGCCCTTCCGAATGACGGGAGACGAGTTTGCTGTGGGGACGCAGCATTCCCTTCTCCGTGTCTCCACCAGTTTCAGGAGGCAGTTGGCCGACTGATCCAATGGGATCAGCGGACAGCTCTTGCCATATGCCCAAGGTCTTTGACCCAAGTACATATACCTCCTAAAATAGGTGAAGGTGTCTCGGCATATGAGAACTGTGATAAAAAGTACCCAGAGAGAGTGTGAGGCATTCCCAACATGATCAGGTGAGCCCCGTAGTCACTATGGGCTGTGAGTTTTTAAAGTTATTTGTTACATTACCCTAAACAACAGCAAGAAATATTACAAGGATAGCTATGGAAAATACTAATAATAATAATACTAACAATAAATACTCACGTTAATGTCTGAAATGAAAGTCCATTCTTCTTTCTTTCCTGCTGGCGAACTTCTCAATTACCTTCATGTTAAATCCTTCCGTTTGTATGATTAATCTCTTTTTTATTGATAGCCTTGGTAGGGCTGTCAGACGATCTTGAGTCATGGAATTCCTCAAAAAAGATTTTATTCTTTTCAGTGTTGAGAATCACCTCTCCCGTTCCCTTGTCGTCATAGGTGTCGTTACCAGAATATTCAGAAGTTTGTTAATTTCAAAAAAAGCATCTGCAGCTAAATTTTGGATTGTAATAAGTCGTAGCGCCTGCGGTAATTCGGAAGTCAGGCCGAGAATACAAAACAACTCTGTTTTAGTCTTTTTTGATCAAGCAACGGGTTTGATTTTACAACTTGGTCCACATAATTGTCCGGGAAATGTTTAGAGTACTCTACAATGTTTTCACTATTTAGACGCTTTTCACAACTCAAATGGTCCAAAGACTGGAAACGGTATCGAGCCTCTTTTGAGATCCGGTCACATACTTCTTTTGCGTCGTTCGCGATGGACCTATTTCTTCACCGTTTGGCAGGAATCTCTCAACTTACGTTGTTCTCATTGCAATCAATAGAGCAAAATGTCAATATGCGTCATAACTTTGTGGAAGAAACAAAGCAAATAGCAAAATTCAGGATTTTACAAATTAAGTCGAGGTCCACGAGCTCCTTGAATAGCATTAGTTTTTGAAAGAGTTTCTTCCACTTCCAGAAAGCAGTCAATGAGAGCGTCTTTGTTTTCATAAATCACACTAACTATTCTTGATTTAAAATTCTATCTAGTTGATGAACTACTCGGAACTCTTTGTGGAGATCGAGAGAAATCACAGAACATGGCATAGAGTAGAAGCGGCGGTCCCCGCCAGTGGCAGCATCCCGCCCCACCCTCACCCCGCTCCTATACCCACAAACGCTAGCCACTGTTGTGCTGCAAGCCAAGATTTTTCTACGTTTATGGGCAAAAATTAATAGTGCATCACTTATTTATTGTAATAACTGGTATATTTACATTATATGGTAATATTTATGTGGCTAATACGAATTACGAAACAATTCCGACCAGAGTTAAATTATTTTTCGTTGAATTTAAAGATTTTATTATTTCTTGCTCCGATTCGTTCTCTCTACAATTCGTCTTTAAGAGTTCTCACATGATGGTGCATTCAAATTTTCAAGTAAATCTGTCTAATTTCCTTGATAAGTGACGTATAATGAGTTTATTCTTCTGAAAAGTGATTAGTCTTGTTTTTTTCAAAAAGGATCATATAAGCCGCAGAGTCGTCTGTGAGTTCATTCTTTTTGCAACTAAATATTTTGACAGCAGTTGTGATGTGACAAGAGTAGAAAGGATACGAAATGAATACATTCGGGAAGTAATGGGGGTTACATCACATAACTTAGATACAATAGAAGGTAGGAGGCCATAGATGTTAACATTTCTTGTCAAAGAAAACTACCATCCCAACTTGTGCACTTGAGTCAACCCATATATCAGTAATACTACTATGTAAGAGTGCATAATGTTTAGTCTTACAATTTTCAGCGTTCCACCATATCTTCTTAATTATTAAAGTATTGATAGATTACACTCACTTCCAGAAAATAGCCTTGTGGATGATATTTGTAATGGGATTTTTTGTAAATAATTTTCGCTGCTACTTTAGGAGCTCAAACCCTCTCCTTTTGCTCAGGTTTCTAAATTTTCTGATGTTGTGCCTTTTTTTCTCCACCCTGGTAGGCCTATTCTTGAAATACACAACAGGTTTCCTTCTTCTTTTTGTGAGCATTATGTTTTCATCATTTTCATTTCTAGGCCATCCATTTTCTGTAATCTGCTTCATTAGTGCTATTTTTTTTCTTTCAAAATTACAGAGAGACTGTCTCTAAACTTATTGTAGTGGGATTTTTACGGTCTCAATGAAACTTGGAAATATGTAAATAACTGAGGATTCTTTATTCACTGCTCAGAGAACAAAGATGATCAATAAAATGTAATTTTATTATGTTATACAAATACAGTTAATAGAAAAGCAAACGAAGAAATGATGAAAGTGAAATGTCACAATATTAGTGACAGTAAAAGGTAAAATTAATGATTTGCAAAACATGCAAAATTTTGCGAAATATAGAAATTGTAGGAATACATGAAGACTAAAAGCGGAAATTTACAAGGATAATGATAGCAAATTTTACACTTAAACTCTGTCTGAAAGGTACACTCGGGATAGATGTTTAAATTTACGGTTATTTCCTCTAGTCCTTCGTTGAGGAAATCGAATAGGGTGAAAGGGAGTGAAGTATAAATAGACTTGTAGGAGTCGGGTTTAAAAACTAGCTCGCAAGAATTCAGAATTATATTATGTGGATTACCGTGATGCAACTTGTAATAGATACGCGTGAATAAATTGTAAATAAAATTAATGTTTCTTGGTTTTTTCTGTGTGTGAGTGGCGAAACTCAAACAAAAGACATAACTCTTTCCGTTTTGAAAGTGGGAGGTCTCAGGGCAGCCCATTGAGAAGAGGGGCCATCTACCGGGAGTGGGCGTAGCGGCCGGGAAAACGGAAGGTCCACGAAGAATCTCGAATGCTACGGCTAAATGCGTAACATGTGCAGCATTTACGCACTCCAAGATAAAGAATTTTCTATTTTCTGCAATTGTCAAACTGCAAGCCAATAGGAGACTTTGGTGGACAGCGTCTGATTGGTGGTTGAGGATGGAGAGTAAGGGAGACAGCAGATAGAGACCATCTAGTAACAGCAACTAATTAGCCAGCATATAGAAACATATGCATTTTATCGGTATTGTACCCATATTTAGGATTCTAGAATTCACATTTGCCAGGCCTGTTGCCATTAGGGAACAATTTAAGCTTTTCGTTCACCCTACTGTGGAACCCTGAGATTAAAAGTCTAATGCTAAATGAATTGTCCTTTCCCGTTTTTTTAATGTTATCCATAACTTGTAAATAACTTTGATGTTTATTATGATTAAAACTTAAACTTTTATATTTACTTTTTTTATATATTCCCCTCAGTATCATCTTATTAAATATGATTAAATTAATTTAACCTCACCCAAAGTAAACATTACAAACTACTGAATGAATACACGGAAACTGGATAAGTTTGAAGCGCACTGGCGATAAATCAACCATAATTTCTGCCCCTTACAAAAATGTAAGCGTTGGGGATTGCACTCTTAATTTATAAACAGGACAAATTTTTAAAAAAATGAAATCGTCACCGAGTAATTCTCGGTATATTCTTACTGATTGAAGTTTCACGTACGTAGTTTCTTTATTGTACATTTACATTCAGATGAGTTATTAGAGTATTTTGGAGTATTTAGACAAATATACAACTGTATTTGAACGAATTAATGTAACGATATTCATCAGAAAACAAAATCAATGAATATTAGTAGTATAGCAAAGTTGCGTTTAACATAAATTCAAGGTAAACCGTTTTTTTGTTGCTTTATGCGTGACCTTTAATCGTGTCATAAATTACACTTTTTTTCTGTCTCTTTGCTCTCATGGGAAGGAGGTCGCTGACTTAACGAAAAGGGGGGGGGGCACAATTCAAAATAGCGATGGCTGTATACCTTTCAGGCAATTTCACTGCACTCTTTTTTTTTAAAAAAAAAGCACTACAGAATCGATTTCCTTTGAGAAGAAAACAAATTCATAAACAGAGGTGAGTTTGCGAAGGATTTATATACCAAAAAATGTTGCGTCGTTTGTTTTCTTGTTTCTGTTTCGAGACCCCGAGTACTCAGTTGCCGACTCAGATCCCCCAGCAACTTCTAATCCTCCTTCACAGCCCTTGTTCATCAGGGACATCGAGGAATCCGACGAAATGTCCGTCCGCGCGCCCTCCCTTTCCTTTTGACAATTCTCATTTTTGCAGTGGAGACGAGACATACCCCTTTTCGAGTTACAACCCCTATTTACATTCCTAAACGTATCGTCTCCTCATATTAATAGAAAATTCTTTCTTTCCTCCCTGTGGACCATCAAAATTACAGTTTTCAAAATTGTCACATTGGTTGTATACAAATCTTTTGTAAAATCACTGCCTGATTTTGGAAGTCTCACAGTAACACAAATAATGGTTTCCCAGATAACCCCCCCTCCCGTGCTTGTCCTGCAGGAGTTCAAGGTAAGAACCAACTTACATTCTTCTATGGAACACTGTAGCTATTAAAAGTGTAAATATATAAGTGATGAGATGATTTTTCCCAGAAATTGGACTCTGATCACTCAGCATGTGATGTGGGCCACAATACGGCACCACTGTAACAACACCTTATTGTATTTCCCTTGACGAAAGCGTGTTGGATTACCTCACCATGATGACAGCGGGACGCAAAGGAATAATGGTCGTTGGCTTGGACTTGGCATTGGTCGTAATAAGTCGACTGATGATTGAAGACGAGTGATTCATCGTAAGTTCTTCCTATTCTAGTTCCGTATGCAATATCAAAGTGTAAATGCATGTGATGTTTAATACATTTGACTGTATTTGAGACTAGAAAGATGGTGTGACACGAGGAGGGAGAGAGTCTTCACGTTGCAGGCCAGAGGAAGGCTGGTAGGTCCTGGTCAAGCATCTGAAGAAGCGTCCGTCACCTCGTCACAGAAGGAATATTCTTCGGTCTTTTGATAATATTGTACATGTTTACGAAATACGTTTGTCCATAAATTTTCTTGTAATAAACCTGAATGTTTGATTAAATGTGAAAAGTCGTTTCATAATTTAAATAATAGATTATCTGTTATTTTCATTTCTGTAATTGCTACATTGCCATGCTTTGGACAACCACCGAGACTTAACTGGATTATGACATTGGGACCAGAAGTGTCATATCGCGTTCCATATGGACTTGATTTAAATTAAATCAACGCTATATTTTTATATTGAACTGATGGAATGAACCTCATATTAACATTTAAATTGCAATAATGATGATAATACATCGTGACGAGAGACGTACGGGAAATCTATTAAACGTTTCAGCCTCGATCTGCCACGTTTGGTTAATACAAGGAAACATTGTTGTTCCTCTCGACGCCGAACTCGGTCTCTCTTCTTCAAGTCTTTGCACAAAATTACTTTATTGATAGGTGCTTGAAAAGCGACGGGCAAAGTATTAATTTTTAAGTGGACACAAACTTATAATGTATTTGTAAGAAAAATATTTTCAAATTGCGCTCAATTGGAGAATATAAACACTAGATTGCGAAATTGTTCATATTTTATTGTGAACAAAGTGTCTGCTTACTCCAGTTGACGCTCAATATATTCTTCCCTGATGATTTTTTACATGATACATCAGTGTGAGTACATCTATTATGAGACTGGAAAGTGCAACATACTGGCCGCATCAATCAGTCTTCCTTTGAATTGTAAGAGTGAATTACTTGAAGCAGGAGTAAGACACAGAATGATTCAGTTTCGTTTCTCTTTGAGCAATGGACTCTCTTAGTATAAAATGTAACATTCTCGCTGTGGAGCTGATCCTCGACACAACCAGCCATAATCGACATAAATAAAATAGTACCTCGGTTTATACACTGCTGAGGACGTTTCGTGCATCATCGTCATCATCTGAATGGCTGTTGTTTTGTATGATTATGAATTCGTTTTCTTTTCACAGGAAACCGATTCTGATGATACTTTGTAATTCTGTTTTCAAAGTGAGTGCAGTGAAATACTGCCATCGAGGTTTGAATCCACCCCCCCTCCCCCAAATTTCTTGACGTCGTTGCCCTCTCCTCCCCATGAAAGCAAAGACACGCACTGAAAAAAAAGAAAAATTAATCGGATGATTTATGACCCGATTCAAGGTCACGCACAAGGCAGCCAAAACCCGGGTGACGTGGAATTTATGTTAAAAGCAACTTTTCTCTACTACTAATGTTGTATGAGCATGATCGCAACGTTACATAAATCTGATTATAGAAATAATCTTTGAACCTATTTTTTATCTCTTATCTGCCAAAAATCCCCTTTGCATGTCGTGCATTATGGTTTCAGATATAACGTGAGACTTAATCAGCCGCCTCCATCAATATCAATGACAGAAATTATCCAGCTGCGACTTATCTCGTGATTTCATTCAATCAAGCATCTGTCTGCACGTGTATATAAATAAACACAGCCATGTATCCTTAGAGTGCGTGAATGTTGCACGGTGAGTACATAACTCTTAAAACAATTTTTCTGCCAAAAAAAACGAGCACCTGAGGGGTTTCAAGTATCAAGAAAGACCAAGACTAAAAGTGTTCAGATAATTTGCGTTTTCCAGTCAGATTAAGATAGAAGCGTACGTGCGTCTGTGTGTGGATTCACGCAGAACTTTCACCTGTGGACGTCTGAGACAGTCTGCTCCATAACGAGGAAAATTTCCATTTTACTTCACCTCATCAGTTGGCGACGTTTGGCTAATATGGTACCATGACAATCGCGAGTCAATCAATTCGGTGAAAAGGAATATTTTGTTTATAGACACTGATAAAAAGAAACGAAAACGTTAACGCATAAATAACTACAAAAGACAAAAACACATGTTTTCGAGCTATTTTTGCACAATGAAACACGATGAGACGATATTTGTCCACAGGCCACTATAATGAACTTTGCCCCGAAATTATAGACCTTATGATTGGTGAAACCAAATCGAGACATAACTTTTCTATTCCATAAAATCCTCCTCATTCTCGTGGTGTCAACTAGAAAACGATATCTCGTGTCCATATGAACGATTTTTCCTTCTAAAAATCTCACTTTTGGTGTATAAAAGGCCTAGAAGATGACGATAGTGCCCTTAGTCGTCGAAACGTTGCGTCAAAATCAATGCTATACCCGGCTGGAAACATTTGCTATTATACAGCAAATACACCGGGAAAGCCCACTTTTGGTGTTTTTCATTTTGGCGTCAAGTTTGCCACGCTAAATCCACCACAATTTATTGTCTGCAAATTTGTAAATCCTCTAACTTGTAGATATGTAAAGTTCAAAATATTATCCCATCAGGATCCGAAAAAAAAGTAAGGTGATTTTTTTCGGCAACTTTGTGGGTCTATCATAATCTACACTTGAATTTTATCTTAGAAACGAATTTTCAGGGTCGATTTTCTGATATTATAACACAAAAATAACATATTTGGGACGACGTCTACTCAGACTTGTCCGAAAAAGCCCCTAACTCAGACAGAAATTCATATTTAGAGGTGAAATATTCCAGACGTCCATTATGGTACAATCTGGGGGAAAATTAATCAAAATCGGAAATGGTCGCGCGGGAACTTCGAGGTCATTTAGCAACGAATGACCCATTTGTTAAGCTTCCATTTGTATCAATGAAATCAATTCTATACAAAATTCTAAAAGTTTGAGAAGCTAATTAAATAAAAACCAACCCTACCAAAATATTCTAAATCGCGTTCCGAAAAACAGCTAACAGGATTTTTAGAGCAATTTTCATCACATCTCAATTATTATTTTTTTCTCCTTTTTATAGGCGCACCAACGAGGATCATTAGCGACTTTCTGTTAGGGTAGATAATTTTCCTTTTCTCTGTCGGGTATACTAAATAAGGCTGCTTGAAAACAGGCCCTTGCCTGGAATCTAAGCCGGGACTTCTGTGACACCGCAGAGGTGGCCATCTCAATTATTAATGGAGCTTTAATTAGTCGATTCTAAAATAAACTTACTCCACAATAAGCTTTATTATACTATAAAAACATAATTATACCCATACCGAAGAAGACTGAAGCCGATAGATGCGAACAAGACAGAACAATTAATTTCACGCATACAAAATATTAACTAAAATAGTATATAGGAGGATGGAACGTCAAATAGAATGATAGAT
Organism: Eucriotettix oculatus; assembly: GCA_034510155.1. Taxonomy (NCBI): domain Eukaryota; kingdom Metazoa; phylum Arthropoda; class Insecta; order Orthoptera; family Tetrigidae; genus Eucriotettix; species Eucriotettix oculatus. The sequence goes on from CM067377.1 coordinate 14,788,813, forward strand.
TTAGGAGAAGATCAATTTGGCTTTAGAAATAATGTAGGGACAAGAGAAGAAATATTGACTTTGCGACTAATTTTATAAGACAAAATCAAAAAAACCGGCCTACGTTTGTATATTTAGAAAAACGTTTCATAACGTGAACGGGAACACGCTATTAAGGATTTTGAAGAGCACTGGAATAAAATATCTAGAAAGAAGGCTTATATCTACAGAAGACAGGCAGCAGTAATTAGAATAGAACATGAAGAAAAAGCCGTAATCAAGAAAGAAGTAAGACAAGGATGCAGTCTGTTTAACTTATATATAGAACAGGCGATGAAGAATGTTAAAATGGAATATGGGAAAGGAATCATACTGCAAGGAAAATAAATAAGAACTCTACGCTTTGCCGATGATATTGTAGTATTAGGGGAGTCAGAAGAATACTTGGAAACAATAATAAATGGAATGAACGGGGTCGTGGGGAAAGAGTTCAATATGAGAATTAATAGAGGGAAAACCAAGGTAATGGAGTGTAGTATGAGAAATAGTGGACTAACAAATAGTGTTAGATTGGGCAGGGATATTTTGACGGAAGTTAAAGAATTCAGTTACTTGGGAAGCGTAATTACTAGAGTAGGATAGCACAGACAAGGAAGGCTTTCGCAAAAAAGAATAATTTACTTACGGATAATATAAGTGTGAATATTAGGAAAACGTTGCTAAAAATGTTTGTATACAGTGTAGCGTTATATGGGTGCGAAAAATGGACGGTAGGAGTTGCGGAAAGGAAAAAGAACAGAAGCCTTTGAAATGTGGTGCTATACGCGAATGCTGAAAATCAGATGGTTGGATAGAGTAACGAACGAGGAAGTTCTAGACAGAATAGGGGAAGAGCGAACCATATAGATGACATTGACCAAGAGAAGGGACAGATTAATAGGCCACATTTGGGCATGATTGTCTTTTAAAATTAGTATCAAAGGGAAGTTTGTGGGGTAAGAACAGAAGAGGGAGGCGAAGAATGGAATACGTTAAGCAGATTAGGGAGGAAGTGGGATGTGCTAGTTTTGAGGAAATGAAAATGCGCATGATAGGTTAGCATGGAGGGTTGCATCAAACCAATCTTAGGACTGAATACCAATACAATTAAAGACGGATTAGATTTATATACCTTTGAATCATATTTTTTTTAATTGATGACCAGATAACACAGGAAAAATGAATAATAAAGTAAAATAAATGCCAACACAAAAATTTTATTTCGTAAACTATGACTTTTCTTCCGAAAGATTCAGTTAGAATAATAATTACGAGTCCATAAAACTAAATATTAACTTAACTAGTTTATTGCTGTGATGATGACGATCATACGGGTGAATATTAAACTGAAAAAGTTTCCTAACTGATGAAACAATCATAATTACAGAAATAAATAATGTGGAGTCCAAACATTGTGATGGTGTTTGAAATATTGAGATGTAACTTTTGCAATTGTAGATAAATATAAATTAGAAACCAGAGATTAAACAACTATTTTTAACAATTAATCTAAAACTTGGTCAATTAATAAAAAGGAATTTGAAAATTTTAAAGAACTTAATTAAAGTACAAGTCGGCCTGGTTACTACAAAACTCATCGGAGAGCAAGAATTTTTTGTAAAGTATTTAGTGGGCATAAAAGCACAAAAGTTGGCATCGAATTTTAAGAATTTTAAGATAGCCAGGAGCAAGAGACATGAAACATAGTACATCGGCGATTAGCTTGTAGATCTGCAGTTCCAGGATGGTGATGAAGTTCATAGTTCCTATCATCAGTTCCAACTGCCAAAACTAGTTACTAGTTGTTATAATCTCAGAATCAGTCAACAGTCTTTGAGGATATTACCAAAAATATTTATATAATCACTACAAAGTGTTTAAAATTCTCTGTCTAGAACACCTTTGAGTCCTACAGACTCTTTGAGACTACTACTGATAATAATCTGTCAACAGTTGAGTATTTTATGAAAACTCCCACTCCCATGTCATACTCCTTTTAGAGAGCATCTAGTGTGTGGTCCTTTACATTTAGATCTGAGTTATCCCAACAGATTAAACGTTAAACTCAGTTCTGTCCAGGAGTCCTGGTGATGTTGACATAGGCTTGGAATGCTGTCATCTGGCCTGGTTGCCTATGGTCTATTCTTCATATTCATAAGTGTCTATGTCTCAAACAAATGTCTGGTGATCTGTCCATATCTTTAGGTCTCTAGCAGTTGCTAGTCAATCTTCCTCTCCAAATCTTTGAACCAGTCATCGTTCTATCCATAATTCACGGTTCTCATCTGACTATATATTTACTATGCTCAAATTTGAGGCTTCAATAAATTAGTCAGGATCATTAACCAATTAGCCATTGCCCCGTAAATAGCATATATAGAATAATATAACAAAACTTTAAATATTTCAAATAATAATTTATAATTACATTAATAGTGTTTTCTTTTAGTTCTGTGCTAGTGCACACCACCAAATTTCAAATTTATTTATTTATGATGATTACTAATGTTGGATTAGTTTTCCACATGCTCATTTTTATATTTAGCTGTATGTTCAACCTCATCACAACACCCAATTAATTGAATATTAACTTTCAGGCTATTGTAATTATTATTGCTATAAGAAGTTCAAATTGTACAAATGAAATGTCATTAAATATCATTTTTAAGATTAGATTATAATTTGATTAAATCTTATAATATAATTATCCTGAATTAACTGTTCAATAGTTAATACATTTTATTTTTGAAATGTCAGGAATTTTTTAATTATTTTGTAGTCCTTACTTATAATATTTAACCATTAAGCAATTATTAAAATTAATATTTTATTTGTATGGCATTGTATTAACTATCATTAAAATTATTCTATAGAACTACAGTTCAATCTCACCCAAATACTCTTTTCCACTCAACCAATTCAAATTTAGGAGCCTTATCTGCTATGAACAATCAAACTATCAAGAATTTCTTCTTCAGAAATATAATTCATTTAGACAGAAATTATTTATGTTCCAAAATGTACACAGATCTAGCACAGATGAATATATGGATGGAGGGAGTCAATGGGTTTATAATACATCGGAGGTTTATTTACAGATGGAGTTCCGAGTCATAGCACTTGTTTTGACGTATCTTGTGGTAGCATGTCTAGGAGAAGTGCGCTATGATGACTACAAGGTTTACAGAGTTATGCCAAACACAAAAGAGCAGTTCCAACTTCTCAGACACATGGAACGCTCCAGTGGACAGGTAAAGATTTTATCATTTTCTTCCAGTGGAATCAATTTATTCATGCTAAAGATATTCAAGCTGTAGTCCAACAAATGTAACGACAATATAGAATCATCTGTAAAGGCACTGAAAGTTATATCAAAGGCCCCGAACACCCAAAGAAAGAGTCCTGAAGGAAGATGGTTGTACAGTACTATATATATATATATATATATATTGTAACATGAAAAGTTACACTTAACAATGCAGGCCAGCTTGCGAGTTGCAATTGTTGAGGAACGACACAGCCCGGGCCAACAATGTAGTCTGGCGAGACTTTAGTGAGTCGTCATGGGGTAGTGGAAGGAGCAGGTTGTGTCGGCGGGACGACGAGAGAAATGACCACGCCCTGCAGATATAATTATTTCTTGTGCTCTGATTGGAATTAAAACTACTAAAATCCATTTTTGGTATTTTTATGAAAAATACCTGGCGCCCAAAAAGAATTATAAATACGGAGGAACGACGGATCCGCTATATGCATGTGTGTGTATTTATTCTCCCTTTGTCTCAAAAGATGACATATAAAACTAACAATGCAGATTAAAACCGCCAGTGTTGCACATCATATATAATATTAAAAGTGTTGTCCGAAAGACATCTGACATTTTGATTTCTATGTATAGTAACTCTATAAATATTGTAATATTAATTCAAGTTCAACAATTACAATAACAATTTACACAATACATTGAAAAAAATTCTCTATAAAGGCCTATTTTTGACTTTCCCACGTCAGATTTTAGACATATTCAAAACAATTAAAACAAAACATCTATTCCTATTACACTGCACACCTGTTCTAAATTCACTTGTTTTGCATTTATTATTATTTATGGGTATAGTTAAATTCCTAGTGGTATACTATAAATGCAACTCTTATATTAATATAAATTTGTGTTACATTGATTCAATATACTTTTTATCTTTGTTATAAATTTAGTCTATTATTAACTAAAGAGCAAAGGAATTATATAGTATACTATAAAGCTCTTTGTTATAATAAGATAATAATTTTACACAATTTCATAAGAAAACTGAATGAAATCTTATTACTTTGAGATTGCAATTACTCTTGATGGCCAGACTGGCATAATGCAGCTGCCACTGTGATCTTCAATCCAATATCAGTATAGTTTAGCAACACATGAAGAATTATTTATTTCCTTTACAGATGAGGTTTTGGAACAGTCCACGAGGTCTTCAAAGACCAGTAGATGTTATGGTACCTCCATCCATGGTACCAGATTTCCTCCACTTTGTCGACAAGGTTGGACTAGAAAGTAAACTTCACATTCAAAATGTGCAAAGGTCAGAAACACTCAAGTAGATTAAAATTGAATCCAAAAATCATCAATAATAAAAATACCTGAAATAATAATTGCAACACTCAACATTTAAAAAGTCTTAATTTTTTCAGTTTGATAGATATGACAAAGCCATCAAAGGCTAGAGCAGTGTTTGATTGGAGTGATTATCATCCACTGGAAGAGGTACAACCATTACAGTAATTTTTCAGTTTCAACAGTTTCAGTTCAACAGTAAGACTAGATTTTTAGTTATGAAAAGTTCATACAATTTTTTGTTAATGTTAAAATAAAGCATTTAAGATAAGCTTTTAAGTGGTAATAAAGTTGAGGGTTTTGTCATAAGATAATGTGTAGATCATTCAAGGAGTATTTAATTTAAATAACTCATATAAAGTTACCATCAACAATATCAAAATACTACAAAAACATGAAACAGATTAATATATGATGAATTAAAGTTGATATTAGATAATTTTTATCCAGAAATAATAATAAGAGTAATTTCAGAAAACTTAAATCATTTCCATTACTAAAGTGCAAGTTTTTTTGTACTATGAAATTAAATTTTTCAGCCTTTCAGTTTTCTGGTTTCTTTCAAGTGTATAACATTAGTAATATATTATTAAGTCAACTTATGCTGTCTGCTATATTAGATAAATCAATGAAGATTGATTCATTTATTCTATAATTAATAACAGTTTTATTATTAGGTTAATGCTTGGTTGGATTCACTTAGTGTATCCTATCCTTCGATAGTCTCACCTATTGTAGTAGGTACATCTTATGAAGGTCGAGAGCTGCGTGGTGTCAAAGTATCGTACAAAACTGGAAATCCCATTGTATTTGTTGAATCAGGTAAACTGATTATATGTATCTGAAGCTAAAATTACACAGTAAAAAGATTGTAGATCATTAGTTTGTAGAATGTATAATATCCTTAGAATTATTTTTATTTCATCTTCCCTGCTAATATATGAATACGAGATTTTGGTATTAAATGGCAGATTTAGTTGATATAATTAAAAAAGTAATGTATAAATAAAATTGTACTACAAGCTATTCTAATTGGATTTATCCATTAATAAGTCAAAATATGTCACATAAAACTACAACACAGTTTGAAAACTAAATCTATATTCATTTTGACAGGAATCCATGCAAGGGAGTGGATAACAGTAGCTACTGTAACCTTCATTTTGAATGAATTACTTAACAGCACAGACTCTGCTGTAAGGCAAATTGCAGAAAATTTTGATTGGTACATAGTTCCCAGTGTTAATCCGGATGGCTATGCTTATACATTTAAGGAGGTAATAATGCTAACATTCGATAGTAAATTAGTTATTTTTAATTTTGGTGTAATTAATAACAACATTAGTTTAATACATAGCTAAAATTAATTTATATCTTCATTTTCAGGACAGATTATGGAGAAAAACCCGCAGTCTTCAAAGCTTTGGCTGCATTGGTGTTGATCCAAACAGGAACTGGGATTACTATTGGGGAGGTAATTCATTGCTAAAGGATGTACATCCTCATGCATTTTCACATTTAAATAACTTATAATTTTTTAATACATAGATATTCATTTTCACTAGCAGAAAGAAGAATTATGATATAACTACAGACAATACTTTAAAATTAATTAATGAATTACAACTTTAAATAACATAACCTTTGATTTTAGTTCAGGAAGAAATAACACAATCCACAATAGCCTTCATATGTGTGGAATATAATTTTGTTGTATGGACCTCATAGAACCTACAAAACCATCAACAAGAACTAAATAAATGACATTTGGTCTACATCAAGGCTACAACATTGTCCTTCAGGTCAATCCATGGCAAGTGGTCCAACACTGGTTGCCACACCATTTCAGATAAAAATAACTAATATTTTGTTGATGCATTACTTAGCTAATTTTGTTTAATTGATGTTGTGTCCGGTTCAAAAATGTCCGCCATAGTTGCCGTAATCGCCTTTGAAAAGATCGACGTATTTCTAAATTAAACGGCACTGTGTTAACGTATCGTCCTCAAATAAACTGCATCATGTTCAGTACATTCAGGCCTATAAATAAAACCTCAATTTACTTACCTAATATTATTAATATTATCTGTGTTAAAAGAAGTTATAGATTGAAAATCAAGAAACAGTTTGAGAACCTCATTATATATAAATTAAACAAAAATAGTTTAGAGAACCATTAGCCTACTTAAGGAAAGGAATCAATAAAATATTACTTTTTTCTGGGATGGTTAGGCAAGCAAGTTCTTTTTTTTTTCTTGACCACTTGGCATGCATTGACCTCCTCTACATGAACTATTTTCTGATGTAGACTATCTGACAAATATCAAACTTTTATTCATACTTTATTTTGGACTTACATGGCTTGTGTGTAGACCTGTTACTTTCTGTTCGAAAAAATAAAACAATGATTAGTGTCTGGTGGCAGCACTTTAAATAGCAGAATTGTATATAGAAATGTAAATTATTAGCAGATATGATTTATTCCTGATATGACTATAGGCTATGTGCTATAATCTTCCTTACCTAAACTTTTATTATTTTGAACAGATGTGGGTGCCAGTGATGATCCATGTTCAGAACTCTTCCAGGGTACATCAGCATTTTCTGAAAGTGAAACACGTGCTGTAGCAGATTATGCTAGTCTCCTGGGTGACCAACTTCTTGTATATCTGTGCTTTCACAGTTATGAGCAACTTCTGATGATTCCATATGGTCTAGATTATGAGCTTCCTGATAATTATGATGAGCTGGTTTGTCTATCAATAAGATATGTATTATATGACCCTAATTCATCAATATTATCTATTCATTCTTTTTTAGATGGAAATTGGTTTAAAATCTGCTGATGCATTATCTCAGCGATATGGTACACAATACACTGTGGGGACCATTCTGGATGTGATTTGTAAGTTAATTATATTAATATATTTATTTAATTGGAGATTTTCAAATCACATCTTTGCATATATTATTTTATCATCTCCATAAAACCAGTCTTCTGCATTACATGATTGAAAAATGATAAATTCATTATCTTTTAAATTTACAAGAAGTATGTAGGATGTAGAAATTCTTAATATTTTATTTTGGATTTTAAAGTAGACATGAATGTAAACTACAAAATATGAGGAAATTAGGGAAAAGCCTTCAGTGAATTATATAAACTAAATTTAAGGTCCGTTCAAAACAGAAAAATATCTTGAGTCCTAAAGCAGACAGCATTGGTAAATAAGAGATAAGTAAAGGGGTCTACTGTAATTTTAATATGCCTGGTAATAATGATTTGAGTTTCCCATTTTATGCTTCACCTTGTTTCAGTAGAAGTCAAAATCAAATCTTATTATTGGAGAATTAACTTTCAATTGTATTGAAGTTCTTATGCTCTTGTGTCTTTGTCCTAGAAAAATGGCCATTGAATGCAGTACTTATTTATGACAAAACAAAATTTGAGAAGTTAAAACGTTAATTTATATATGTCTTTCCTATTTCATACAAGCATTTACTGTGTGTATTTTATGAAAAACAAGATAAACCAAACACTACTTTTGATACTTGTAACTGGGGAGGAACAGCAAAATTATCATATAAAATCTCATAAATTCCTTTCACTATTCTTATAAGTACTAGTGCATAATTTCTCTAGATTATCTTTGGATATGTATTTCAGATCCAGCATCAGGTGGATCCATTGACTGGGTAAAGAAATCTCTTGGAGTGCGATTTCCCTATGAATGGGAATTGCGAGACACAGGTCTTTTTGGATTCTTGCTCCCACCAGATCAAATCATACCAACAGCTTTGGAAACGTTGGATAGTGTTGTGGTTATAATGCAGGAAGCCTTGAACAGAACGTCAACACCACAATAAGTGACTCTGCCTACTAACTGTATAAAATACTAGGAACTGTTTTCTCATAAATAAATAATTGTGTAGTTAAGCACTTAAATGTTCCTTATAATTGAAAGTTTCTTGTTTATTATTTTTCTTAACTGGTGTTTTGGTGATATTCATTGTAATGTCATTGACATTATTTTCAATAAAATCTGATTATACAGTTAAATAACATTTAAGTCACTGCAGAAAATTTAAAATACAAATAATGGTTGCAGAATAATTTTAGAAAACTCAGTCATTTGTTGAGTAGAAGAGTTTTTACAATACAAGCAAATTTGACTCATTCTAAAGTGAAATTGAAATTCTGAGTGAGCATTTTGGAAATAGTTCAGTTACTTTAAATGAAAAGGAAATAACGCTGGGATTAAGCATAGCATATGCTTTAATATTGAAGATCAAAATTTAAACACGTTAGGGGAGGGGCTACACGAGGAAACTGACAGAAGAGAATAAGGCAGCCGAGGTTTGATGATGTCCCGGGATATAGTTTACCGAAAAGAGAGATACAAAGAAACCCATAGAAGACCTGTAGCCCAGGGAAACGCTCAGTAAAAGAATTCATTTTTATCACCCAAGCGAGGGCCCTAAGACATGAAACTGGAAATTCCGTATGATAAGCTCTATTTATATTATATAAAATGATAATCTGTGTTGAAGGTTCCGAATTAGATAACGTAAGAAAAAGAAGTATTGTGATCGATAACTTTCAAAATACGAGGATTAGACTGTAGGGACTTATTCCATCAAAGATGGACACCGACGTTATTGCTTCAAAAAGATATGGTACAGCTGACACAGTGTCAATATTTGGAGTCTGCAATGGCTTCTTCGTTCGATTAACACCACTTGTTGACAAAAATAACGAGCATTTAGTGATGCAAACTTATCGAGGCTCCGCGAATTCTGTTTTTACTCTTCTGTAGTGCCACTGTTCGTTGCCTCTAGAAAATAACTGAGTATTTATAGCACGCAGTTACAGACCATCGCCCCAACAGACTGATTGTCTGCTAGGAAGGTTGCTTGCTGCTTAATCGAGGCTCTTGCACAAACCATTAAAGCCTTTTACTTGAGATAACTCAATACATCAAAATAATAGACACGGGAACCTTTTTTTTAAATTACCTCACAATATATAAGCCCTGCAAGATGTCAGTCGTACGCCATTTGCTATTTTTTCATATTTGGCAATGTCGTTTCCTAAAAAGCTGTGCCTTGAGGCGAATGGCCCTTCTCTAACTCGCTCATCCACCATTTTCTCCGCTCGTAAGGGGTCCGCTTGTACTGCCTTGCAATGTCTGCCAAACACTCCTACTTCTCACGAAGTTACTTATTATAAAATATCTTCTAGTCTTTAATCTTGCATAATTTAAAAACGGTGGAGTTTATCGTATACACTCCTAATACAATTGGCAATATTTGAAGTCAAACATTTCCTTAAAAAAGGAAAGTTACCTGTTGTAGGCCAATCTTCAGCATATATGAAGGGAACAGGACCAATTCGGAATGAATTTGCAATTTCATTTTAATGAGAGTTGGACGCGAATTTATGGTGAAAATTCTCCCATACTCACTATCCATTATTTTCCATATTATTTTATACACAGATATAAGTTTTTTTAACTCTTTATTTAAAGTCGCATCAAGTACACTTCTCAACAAAGCTTTAAAGAATAATCAACACACAAAACAATTGTAAAAATATTTATTAGGTATATATAATTTTTTGACACATTTCTCCAATAATGTAACAGCGAAACTAATCCCATATAACTTTAAGATTTGGCTACAAAAAAAAACAGAAGTATTTTAAGTTTGTATCACATTTTATTAAAATACGAAAGGCAAAAGTTACTGTAGACTATATTCTAAAAATTTTTGCATTTTGTAAATTTTAAATTCACACAATCACTTCATGAGGACAAAAACGCTATATCAAAAGGAAAGTGAGTTTTAGATACTTTCTGTTGTAGGTACTAAACAAGTTTCACAGAAGTAAATGTAATAGTACTGTACCTAATCATTTTATAGAATTATTTACAATTACATGGCAAGTGCTGACGGTTCTTTGAAGCTAGGTAAGGAAGGGTACTAAAATTCATATCCATGGAAGATAACGGATAGTAAAAAAATGGGAAAATTAAATAAATGATAGGTATGAAATCCAATAAATTTTCTGTTAGTATAAAACATTATGCTTCTCAACTAAATAAATTATATAAAGACTTATGAAATTGTCTTTGTTATCTTCTTTTGATTCTTCAGTAAGCTCCACTGTCTTTGTTCTTATTACTTTGTCTGCTATAAATGGCATGAACGTGATCCTGGAGGAAGAGTACACCAAGGGAAATAGTGGAAAAAGGTGACAAAAGGTGTTAGATTGGGATGGGATATTTTTAAGGAGGTTAAGGAATTCTGCTACTTGGGGAGCGTAATAACTAGAGCAAAAAAGGAGGAAATTACTTATGGCAAATTATACGTATGAAAATTAGAAAATCATTATTAAAAGTGTTCTATGGAGTGTGGCGTTATATGGGTGCGAAACGTGGACGGAAGATTATATGATGGTATATTGAATTGTCTTTGTTCATTTCATCTTTCGGCTATTCTTTGGTTTGCATTATCTTTGTTCTTATTTCTTCAGTTTGTTAGAAATGATGTCAAGTGTTGGTCGAAACTTTTATTTAATTAAAGTTTTAATTTCTTGTTCAAAATTTAATAATTGTCTTATACGTGTCGTTAATTATTATCTGATTTCTGTTAAATAAAACAGACGTTAATTGTATATATATAGATTATATAGAGGATGTGGGATGTGGTAGTTATGCGGAAATGATATAAATGATCTGGTGACGCAAAAATGGGACAATTTTCACTATACGTTGGCCTTCAACTCAACGTACTAAATTCACGTTATTGACGCGAGAATTCTAGAATTTCAGCCGTTTTTTTCTTTGGTATATTTAGAGTCGTATCAACAGCTACTGGTCTTTAGCTACTGACCATCCTTTGGGGACTTTACTTTCTTGTTTAGCTTTTATCCTGTAGCACCATATTGCTATAGGAGAATGTTGAAAATCAGATGGGTGGATAGAATCACTAACGAGGAAGTTATAAGCAGAAAGGGAATGGAGGACGTTGGTCAAGAGAAGGGATAGATTAATAGGCCACGTTTTGAGACATGGTGGTCTTGTAAAATAAGAGGTAAGTACAGAAGAGGCAGGGTAAGGATGCAATACGCTAAGCATGTTAGGGAGGATGTGGGATGTGGTAGTTATGCGGAAATGAAAAGGCTTGCGTAGGTTGGGTTAGCTTGGAGGTTTGCATCAGACCAGTGTTAGTACTGAATTCCACAACAACAAGAGGGGTTTTCTCAGTAAAGGAACTGAACACCCAAGCCCTTGGCAGAATACGAACAGTCGTAGTTACTTCTGCCTAATTATGATATTGTCACATTACATAATAAGAATTAATTTAAAGACGGCTGAGAATTCATTAGCCTAAAATCCTATTTTTTATGTGCGCCCGATAATTACATGTTCATGAAGCCCTTTTAGTACGAACACGTTAACACTAAAAGTGCTTCAAAGATCAATATCTCAACATTCTGGCTCCTTAATTAACTTGGACCATTTCACGTTATCAGAAGCAACTACCAAGGGTTCTAAATTATTTCCGTAAGAATTGCAATTTTTCAATGTCCATCAAAGGGACTGAAGGTTGTTTATTTCAGTTATTGTTCAAATGACTATAACCGAAACGGAGGTAACTAACTGATTAATTGTAATTGTATCTCTTTCCCAGTTATTCTAGCTTGGATGTATAATATTGTAAACTACAGACCACCAAGAGTTGGTCGACTGGACGGAATATTTCGTGAAGTAGAACAATCACTTAGTTATTAGGTTTCTGTCACTGCCCTCCCGAAATAAATGGCGTGTACAACTGTTCTTTGTACCAGAATTGAAGGTAGATGAACGGAGTATTAGTACTGAAAAATAGAGAAAATTGGAGGTTAATTGAGCTTCTTTCATTTGCGTTGTGATGTCTGATTGTCTAGATTATGCTCGCGCATAAATTATGTATTGACATTTTGGAAGACGTTATCAGATATATGTCAGATTTATACAAGAACGAGGAGACGAAAATAATGTTTCAAAGCTAAAGTTCAGCAATAATAGAACAGAAACAGTAGCCATAAATTGTAAGAACAATTAACGTATGTAAATAACATAAATTAGATACGTTAACAGACAAAATTGTGACCAAGAATTTAAAACTTAATACTAATTAGATATTACGACCAACAATTGCGGCCTTGCCAATATTTATTACAGAGTTATTGTTGTGGTATTCAGTCCTTCGCCTAGTCAGACGCAACCCTCCTGCGAAATCCTTTTAATTTCAGCATCCCTAATCTGCTTAGCGTATTCCATGCCTCTACTGTTCTTATCCCACACACTTCCTGCTAATGGTAACTTTACAAGACCGTCATGCCTCAAAACTTGGCCTATTAATCTATCTCTTCTCTTTGTCAACGTCCTCCATATTGTTCTATCTTCCCCTTTTCTGCTTAGAACTTCCTCGTTAGTGATTCTATCCACCCATCTGATTTTCACCATTCTCCTATAGCACCCCATTTCAAGAGGTTATGGCTAAGCCCTTTTTCTGGATATTTTATTCTTGTCCTCTTCAAAATACTTAATAGTTTGATCCAGTTCACTTTATCAAACGCTTTTTCTAAATCTACAAAAGCCATGAACTTATGCCTGTTTTTTCTTATCCTGTCTTCTAAAATTAGACGCAGAGTCAGCATTGCTCCTCTTGTCCCTACATTATTCCTAAAATCAAAATGATCTTCTCGTAACTCGAATTCTATTTGTCGTTCCATCCTCCTATATACTGTTTTAGTTATTATTTTGCATGCATGAGATACTAAACTAATTGTCGTGTGCTGTTCGCATCTATCAGCCCCAGTCTTCTTCGGTATGGGTATAATTAACACAGAACGATTTTCAATGTCCTATGGTAACCTCTATACAAGGCAGTCAACAGTAATTAGAAATGAAAGACAAGAAAAGAAAGCAGAAATAAAAAAATTAGTAAGACAAGAATGAAGTCTGTCACCCATGCTGTTTAACTTAATGTAGAACAGACGATGACGAACGTTAAAAATGAATATGAAAAGTGAATCAAAATGCAAGGAGAAAAATTAATTCTCTATGGTTTGCTGATGATATTGTGGTATTCGGGAAGTCAGAAGAAGATTTGGAACCATAATAAATGGCACGACCGTGATCCTGGGTGAAGAGTACAACGTAGCCGGAAAACCAAGGTGATGGTATGGGAATTACAGGAATAACAAAAGGTGTTAGATTGGGAAGGGATATTTTGAAGGAATTTAAGGAATTCTGCTACTTTGAAAGCATAATAAAGAGTAAGATAGTATAAGCAAGAAATAGGAATTTACTTACGGCTAATATAAATATGAATATTAGGAAAGCATTATTAAAAATTTTCGTATGGAGTGTGGCGTTATATGGGTGTGAAACGTGGACGGTAGAAGTTGCAGAAAGGAAAAGAATAGAAACTTGTGAAATGTGGTGCTGTAGGAGAACGGTGAAAATCAGATCACTAACGAGGAAGTTCAAAACATAACTGGGGAAGATAGAACAATATGGAGGACTTTGACCAAGTGAAGGTATAAATTAATAGACCACGTCTTGTAGAATTAGCAGTAGAGGTAAGAAAAGAAAAGGGAAGCGTGGATGGAATATGCTACGCAGATTAGTGAGGTTGTGGGATGTGGTCGTTATGTACAAATGAAAAGGTTTGTGCAAGATAGGTTAGCATGAAGGGTTGCATCAGATCAGTCTAAGGACTCAATACCACAACAACAACATGATATTTATCTAACGACACCCAAAAAAATTAAAAATAGTAAATTGGCAGACGAGTATATCTTAACATATTTGAATTTATTATTAATAAAATATGTCTACAACTACAAAAATTGGGATTTTTAATTAAAAAAGTACCACACTTTTCTTCTAAGAGGAAAGGGAAGGAGGAACCATACGTTGGCATTCAATGTTCCCAAAATATCTTCAACTAAAATACGTTCATAAAAATTACAAAGACCAAAGGAAGAAATGAAAAGAAGAAAAATGTTGAGAAGAAAGGTATATGCACTACTGAGACCCGGGAATTTTGAAGTGTAAAAAAGGGGGGATTTGTGGACCTGCAGGAATGTAGGAGTAGGGGAAGATCAAAAGCAACGTTGAGCAAAAATATTAACGTAGAAATTAAGGGAGTTGAAAAGATATGGAAGGTGGTGTGATGGATCCTTTAAGGTTGTTGAATTCAGACAACACAGAGAACTCTTAATGATGTTTATTGCTGTGTGTCCCAAACAGTCTGGCTCTTGCATTTTCTGTGAGCGTTCAGCGTCCTAAAATAACTTTCCCCGCAACTGCTTGAGTGCCTCATAAAAATTCCACATGGCCAGACTTTGCTTATTCTCCGTTTCTTTCATTGAGATCGCCTCTTGGCGGCTTACATTCAGTTTCAAAGACTAGTTGTACGGTTCTTTGTGTCATTTACATGTTGTCCTACAATCTCAGAAACCAAATTCTCTAATACATCAATATTTAAATCATTTGTCTGTATTGAATTTTTTACTATCTAATGGTACATAAACAACTTGGCATACAGGTCCCGCGTTCCAATCCCGGCAAAGACATGATTGTTTGTGTGAGTCTACTTCATTTCCAATCTAATCACCAAACCCATTGCAGAGCTGCTTACCACGTTCGCACTGCAATGGATCCATCGCTCCCACCACCAACCGGCGGAATGCAACGGAATACCGTCGCTGACAATAACTCTCCGCCAATAGAAAAAGGTTCTCAGTGGACAATTTTCCTCACTTGGACCTACCCTTAGACAAAGCAATGAGATAAGATAGTGAAAACGACATTTGGGGGAACTTCTATCATATTCATTCAATTTTTGTTTGCGGTCTTTTTCGGGTAACAGGCTACATGAGGGTGACCCTGAAACAGGTTGAAAAGTAGGGATGTGGAAGGTATAGCAAGGTAGCCAAGGGTTAACTAGGGCCCCCGGGCTATAGTTTAAGGATCTTACCCGGCGTTTCACCTAAATAGAAGCAAGGAAAACCATAGATAACCAGTATTAGGTAGGTCGGGCTATCGTATACTATTCGCACGCCCTTCCGAATGACGAGAGATGAGTGTGCTGTGGGGTCGCAGCATTCCATTCTCCGTGTCTGCACCAGTATTAGGAGAAAGCTGGTCGACTGAATCAAGAGGATCAGCGGACAACTCTTACAGACAATTCCAATTTCCAAGCTGATCTAGCTCTTATTGCCACCAACTCTAGTCCAGAGTTATGAAGCTGTTACCCTATCGTACCGGAACATCTTTCTTGATTTTTGCAGATTGGTGCTTCATTAAACTGGCATAAACTAATTAATTTAACTGCAACAAAAATATTCCTATCCACATGTCTGTTTACCAACCCCTAACCATGAACATAAGACGTTGTAAAATGTGCCCCAGTCACATGGCGCATCTGAACTCGTCTGTCAAATAATTGGCGCAATTATGCAAAAGGTTGGCAACCCCTGATCTATTCGATGAATACCACCGGGTAACAGATAATGAATTATGAATAGATAGGAAGTTAAAAGCAGCGAAAGAGGCTTGGCTCCAAGAGAAATGCAAAGTTGTATGATATTTCATGGTGAAAGGGAAAATAGACGCATCTTATAGGAAAAACAAAGAAACATTCGGGGAGAGGAAAAACATTAACAAGAACATCAGAAGAGCTTTTGGGAAGCCAAGAAGAAAAGGCAAAACGATGGAAGAAATATCTAGAAGGGCTGTATCGGGCTAGAAATCTAGATCAATCTGTAATAGAAGAAGAAGATGAGGTGAATAATAAAGAGTGGGGGGACAAAATTTTAAGGCCAGAGTGTAACAGGGCGCTGACAGACCTGAGCAATTGATAACATTCCAGCAGAGCTAATAAGATCTTCTTGCGAAGACGCAATATGATGACCGTTCAGGATAGTTTGCGATATATACGAAATAGGAAGAATACCAGAAAATTTGAGTAAAAACGTAATTATACGCATACCAACAAAGACTGGGGCTGATAGATGCGAACAGCACAGGACAATTAGTTTAGTATCACATGCATACAAAATATTAACGAAAATAGTATATAGGCGTATGGAACGACAAATAGAATGTGAGTTATGAGAAGATCAATTTGGTTTTAGCAAGAATGTAGGGACAAGAGAAGCAATATTGAATCTGCATCCAATTTTAGAAGATAGGATGAGAAAAAGCAGGCCTACGTTCATGGGACTTTTAGATTTTGGAAAAAGCGTTTGATAATGTGAAATGGTACACACTATTAAGGGTTTTCAAGAGGACAGGAATAAATATCGAGAAATAAGGCTTATACATAACCTTTACATAAGGCAGTCAACAGGAAATTAGAATTGAAGAACAAGAAAAGAAAGCAGAAATCAAGAAAGGAGTTAGACAATGATGCAGTCTGTCACCCGTCCTGTATAACTTATATGTAGAATAGGCGATGAAGAAAGATTAAACGGAATATGGCGAAGGAATCGTACTGCAAGGAGAAGAAATAAAAACCCTATGGATTACTGATGATATTGTAGCATTGAGAAGACTTGGAAACTATAATAAATGGCATGAACGTGGTCCTGGAGGAAGAATACAACATGAAGATTAATAGAGGGAAAACAACAACAAACATCTCTAGAAATAAATAGCCTATCTCAAAGAGCGTAAACGTTTTTTTTAATATTTATGACGTCATTTGAATGATATTACATGAAGAACATCAGCAATTTTACCTTTTTACTATATAAAAACCAAAATAAATATTTTCCACAGAAGTCCAAAGAGAATAACTCTAATGGTCACTACATAATGTTTCATATTTTCACCTTCTTTACTCAACAGCATAATTGTTAAAGGCAGTCACGGTGAAGATTATATAATCAAGCCACATGCAACTTTGATCTTATCAGGAAATCACTGACGAAAATGTCACCATTATTGCATCAGTAAATAAACCGGAGCGATTAGATACATTGTTCAGTTGCAGTTTATTTTACAACTCAAATTGATGGGCAGCCGACACTGACTGTTGCATCTAATTAACATTTTGTAATGTTGCAACGGAAAGCAAAAATTTTAATATTTTTCTCCTATTATTACAAAAACTGACAGACTAAACACAAAAAACCGAAATTAATTCTACCATCAAAATCAAATAATATAAACATAACCTGAAATTGGATATGACAGTGTTGAAAGAAAATTATTCTTTCTACAACAGATTTTCAGACGACGCATAGTCATATTAAGAATTTGCGTGTATCATTATTTATAATTTTTCGGATAAGTTTCTTTTGAATATTTTTATTTTCCGACTTTTGCTTATGGATACGGATTATCGATTTGAAAAAAAAAATCACATTCAAAATGTTTATGTTGTGATATTTAGTCTATCCGTTCTCTTGGTCAACGTCCTCTATATTGTTCGCTCTTCCCATTCTGTTCAGAACTTCCTCGTCAGTGATTCTATCGACCCATCTGATTTTCAGCGTTCTCCTTCAGCACCACATTTCACATTTCTTTTCCTTTCTGCAACTCCTACCGTCCACCTTTCTCACCCATATAAATTCCACGCTACATACGAACATTTTTAGCAACGATTTCCTAATATTCACACTTTACCTGTAAGTAAATTCCTCTTTTTCACGAAAGCCTTCCTTTCCTGTGCTATCCTACTTTTCATGTCTATTATACTTCTACCATCCCTAGATGTTATGCTGCCCAAGTAGCAGAATTCCTTAACTTACTTAAAAATATTCCTTCTTACTCTAACATATTTTGTTATTCCACTGTTTCCTATACTACACTCTATTACCTCGGGTTACTTTTATTAATAATTATTTAAATTTGTTGTCCAGGGCCACGTTCATGCAGTTTAATTATATAATCCATAATTCTAAAATTATTTTGTAATGTTTCAATTAATTTGGTAGTTTTATGGCATGAGCCGAAATCTGTTCTATATCAATTTAAAAAATTTTGTAATAAAATATAAATTTGATTTTATTAAATTTGATTCTGATTTCAATCCTTTTTATATATGTACCCCTAAATTACAATCAGTTAAAAAGTCCTTGATGATGATGTGTACCAAATTGGAGAATAAATTCTGCTCCGCGTCGGAATAAAAGCATCTTTAGCCGCAGGGCTCACGAATATATATTGAGAATGGAGAAAATTAATAAAGCTGAAACAGAGCACATCGGATCACAATTTAATTCGAAGCCATTCGTGTTCGTTTTGAATACAGCATTGCGTAATTCTTCACTTTCACCAAGGTCCTTTGTCACGTCTCGTTGACCCAAATCACGTTTCATTATTTACGAAAGCAATTAAATGTTACATAACTTGTCATGAGTCATCACTCTTTATGAAATGAAATACGGTATAGTTTGTTTTTCTATTTTGCTTTCATATTTTATCAGTCACGAGTCTCTAAAGACCTTTGCTACGGCATTACAAAGTTTTTAATTTATCTGTTCCTATCAAGTCTAATCGACCATTTGATTTTTTTTTTGTAAAATGATAGTGGAGGTTGTAACAGATTCCTGATAATGCCTTTATCTCCGTATTTGTTTGTATATAAGAAATGAGAGCCATATCTTTAACAGCTGCTACCAAAATATCTCGAGCGGTAAGTAATCCCACGATTGGGAGCATACCTCTAATTCTTATTCTACTAGACCTGTGTGTTTTTCAATAGTATATTAGACATAGATTTCAGAAAAGCACGTGTGAACTAGTAATTATGTATATTTTTTCGATAAACGGCATATAAATTGGGCCGAAAATTTGAAATACGCACGTGACCACTAAACGCCATCTGATTGGTGTGACGTAGAAGCACAGGTTCAGGTTCCGCGCTCTTTGTAGACCGTGGCGTAGTGAATGAGAAGCATTAGGAATCTTGGCGTTTGTCCGTTTTTGTGGAGTCACAAATTAGTAGAGAAACCTATGCCTTGTAGTCTTCCATTAGGAAGAACAACGAAAATTTATGTGTGGTGAATCGTGCCATTATGCACAAACACATCGAATTCTACGCCTAACAAAGTATTCGTTCATGTGCCTATATTGAATATATGATCATGTAAGATTAAATAACTAAATCGTAAGCATTTAATAATTTATTTACCTTAAATAACTAAACTTCCTACTGATTTAGATCATTTTGTCCACTGAAGCCAGACACATGTACATTAAAATGATGTAATCATGTGGATATTATAAATACTACTTCTGTAAGGCATGATCATGAGATAGTGTATTTTCCTCATCAAGCCTAAAATACAATTTGAAACGGTGACCAGTAGCCAAAGTGAAATACTACTTAGAGATTACTTGTGTTTGCTGAACATTGACTATGACAAATAATAAAATAGTCAGTGTCCTCAACATTAATATTGTTTTTGCAGTCAACATATTCTCACATCACATAATTTGCAACATGATAATTTAAAGTTTTTTGAAAACACACAGGAATAAAGGGAAACATATTTTTGATTAAGATTTCAAAAATGAAAGTCTATATTGTCAGTATAAAAATGTATTGTTACATAATTATTCAATAGATAACAGGTTTTCTAAAACATAATACAAGTTAAAGTGAAATCTATTTTATAAGCACTTTCTTTACTGAATCAAGCAATCTGGGATAAATATTTGACTTCCAAAAGATCTCGACATTATTAATCAAATGAAGTGTGCAGTCTCCGTTGTAATCAATCCATAATATTTACATTTTTCGCTACTCTCAAAATCAGAATAACAAACACAAAATACACATTTCAACATGCCTGTGAAGTGTATTTGTGTTTGTACCTAATCCATGTACTTCCCTGTTATCTGCCCATTTTCAAAATAGTTTACTCTGGTTTCATCACTTATTGGGCATTTGATTTCCACAATGAAGTCTTGTGAAATGCCATCAAGAGATGCTCCCAAGAAAAGATGGTTTGCTGAAAGGAAAAGCCCAGATTATTTAATTTTCACATTAAGTTTTTCTTCCAGGACAGCCGCCTTATTTCTAGTGCAAGTCCTCTTTTCATAGCACTTGTAGGATTTAAAATGTTTGCTGTTCCACAAGAGTTCCACCAGGAGTCTGGCACTTCAATGCCTCGTGCATTTTTGAAGTACTTAGTCTCATGTATCGTAACTCTTGCCACATTACATTTTCATTTTGATTTTTATTGTCCTGTTCAGCTAAACGACATCAACTTTTGGAAGATTGTCAGATTGATCTTTCTGAAAACGTTCCTCCGTCATAATTGCGCAAGAGATTAAGAAACTATACTCCCAAATGTATAAATAGCAGCTAGCGGCAAAGCGAACTTCACCCCGACCTGTGTTGTGACGTCACGCCACCGTTTTACTGTTCTTAAAGGCTACAATAAGTCCTATAATGTAGCTTTTCGAACTAATTAACACCCATAGAATCTATAGGAATAATAAAATTTTAAGCGTTCAGTTCCCAATTACACCAAAGTATTGAATTGTCTTAATGCTTTTTAAAAAACTTAAATTTAATTAATGCTTTATTTACAAAATAATGATACACTAATGAACCAATAAACACATTTAATTTTCCAACGTTAAAGAGAAACTTATTTACCCTTCAAACTGAGCTCGAATTATGAATTATTAATGTGGCCCTTAGGTTTGTTTCACGAACCTTTCGATGTGTACCCACATATGAAGTGACCTGAGCGTAATTTTTTTGTGTGACGTTTCTCCGATTGACGCCAGGCTAAAAATATATTCATGTTAAAATACGTTGATACACTTTGTATTTCCGGGAAATTAATTTATAAAATGACGTATCGATATTAATAGATGTTGAATTAGTCAATAAACAGAAACATATTGATTGATGGAAAGTTTGCGCCGCCTGGTTTGTGCCACGTGTCGTTTAGAATGCTGTTACTATTTTTAAAATCTGATGCAACGTTGTAGGTATTTCTTTTAACCCTTTACGTTGGCCGTTTATTGGCTACTTCTTTGTCTACTTTCATTAACTTTGAACTAATACGCTTTTTTTATGAATATTTTATATTCATAAATATTATATCATATATCGTTATTAACTTAAAACGACGGAATCCAGTTCCTTATGAACATTAAATTGTCCATGATCAAATCGATTTTATGAAGCTCCTAAGATTATACGAGGCTGGTTCAATAAGTAATGCCTTTTCTCTCTCTCTTTTATGTGTCACGGCAATTAAATGAAAGTTACGCAACATAAACCCACAACATTAATGATTAAATTTCCACTTTTCAATAGAGTCTCCGTCCTTTCCACGGGATTTGTCCTCCTTTTATGTATTCCACAGAGGCGGTAAAAAGCGTCATCTATATAATAAATATAGGGCAGCATAATTTTTCTTTTCAGCAGACATGGCGTCGAGCTTATTGCTGCTGATAGCAGCTCTCTTTACTCTGGGAATCGCTGCGGACCAAGTTCTGTACACCAACTACCGAGTTTATCGAGTCCTGCCGACCAATGCGGAGCAGGTCAAGGTTCTGAGGAGCTTGGAAAGTTTTGATGGGGTGAGTAGCCATTGTTAAAATTTGAGAGAATCAGTCAAGAGATGAATAATGATGTAGGTACCTCATTTCTTAGTCCCATTGAATGTGATTGCTCATTTCCTTCCATATGCATCTACACTAGTATGACTTTAAATGACGTCTGTTACACATCAGTTGAAAACCTAACGGTTTATACCTATAGAGAACTGGAACTGAAGGAGTGGTTCTTCACAGTTCAAGAATGATTTCAGTTTCTTGTGTGAAAAACCAACTGGTACAGTTTTATTCCAGGAACCAACCGACGCAATGGATAATGGTAGGAAAATAGATGTCGCCATCAACAACGAGGGCTCCTCAAGGATCAGTAATGGAGCATTTAGTGTACCAGATATATATTAACGATCTTTCAATTACAATCAGTTCTAAAATTTGATTCTTTTTCTGATAATTGCATTGTCTATAGAAAGATTAAGTGGGTTTCCGATGAATTAAATTTGGAAGGGATATTTTGAAGGAAGTTAAGGAATTCTGCTACTTGGGCAGCACTATAACTAGAGTAGGATAGCACAGGCATGAAAGACTTTCGAAAAACATTGGAATTTACTTACGGGTAATATAAGTGTGAATATTAGAAAATCATTGCTAAAAGTGTTCGTATGGAGCGTGGCGTTTTATGGGTGCGAAATGTGGATGGTAGGAGTTTCTGAGAGGAAAAGAATAGAAGCCTTTGAAATGTGGTGCTATAGGCGAATGCTGAAAATCAAATGGGTGGATAGAATCACAAACGAGGAAGTTCTAAAAAGAATTGTCGGGGATGAACAATACATAAAACTCGTATTCGTCTCACAACTTGTATTTATTTATAAATTAACATACGCTCACACAATACACGTCTCGCCTTTCTCCACAGATATCTCACTATCCCAAGTGTCTATGTGGTGCTATAGGCGATTGCTTAATGGGTTGCTAGAATCACTAACGAGGAAGTTATAACCAGTAGGGAAAAGCGAAAAATATGGAGGACGTTGACCAAGAGAAGGAAGAGAATAATAGTCCACGTTTTGGGACACGACGGTCTTGTAAGAAGTATTAAAAACCTGTCAGACGGAAAGATTGGGGATAAGAGAGATTAAGGAGACGAGAGCGGTTGATCAGATTGGTTGGTAGATTGTGAGATTTCAGCGCAGATGATCAAACTGGAAATTGTCCGGAACCAGGAACAATAGGAGCGGTTGCAAGGCGTGATCGAGGACGACCCAAATAGGAGGAAATATCAGCGAGCAAAGACGCTGGAAGGTCCATTATGCTGACACGATAATTACCCCTGTAACCTTTTATTTGATTTCCTATACTGCCATGCCCTAGTAGATTTTGTGTGAAATATGTCCGCTCTATGAGAAGGCCCGTAACATATGAAACAGAGTGTAGAGATTTAGAATTCATAGTCATAAGAAATTGATTTGTGTCATTTTTTGTAAATATTTATATGTTGTGTTTATTACAAAAAAGGCAGGCTATGCAAAATAAAGTTATGTTCAATTATTGTACATTAATGATAAATAAATGTTAAAAATTCAATATATTATACATTCCTGATGATTTTTCGTTATAATAACATACATCATATCCTCCCTATTCATTGCAATGTGAACAAAATTATTGGCTTCGATCTTTGGTTAAAAGCAATTTATAAACAGTTCAAAGTAGTCTTTGAAAATATTTAAACAATAATTATAATAAAATTGATCTACTTGTAGGTAAGTTTCTGGAAAGAGACGAGCTACGTCAACAACACTGTAGATATTATGGTGGCTCCTCACAAAGCACCTGAGCTCTTGAACCTGTTCCAAATGCACGGACTCCGTCCAGAAGTCTACGTGGACGACGTTCAGACGTGAGTTACTGTCTGTTATTATAAGCGCAGTGTTATGCCTATATCTGTAGATCCCTATCTGCCAATGTCTAAATTTACCTATGACAGGATGGTCGTTCCTTTAAACTTAGTACTGCTTACTCCTTACCTATGTTCTGTTTTTTTAATTAGAAGATTGATGGTGGTTAGGTCTTGTCAGGCAATGTGACGCTAAAACTTCCAATAACAATGCTTAAAATAAAGAGTGGGCCTACCACTTTTGCGTTGCCGAACAACCGATGTCTTATTCTACTGTTCTCAGTGAAATGTATAAAATCAATGCGTGGCAACAGTGGGCCCTCTCCACGTGGACACGTGAGGACGCTTCTCATGGTGATACGTGTGAAACTGCAATCCTTTTCAGCGTACTTATTGTTAAATTCGAACTAAAAACTCAATCATCATCATAAACCTTCTTAGTTTCCTCGTTTGAACAGGATATTAAAAGAAGAAGAATTTATTTACGGCTAATATAAGTGTTAATATTAGGAAATCGTTGCTAAAAATGTTCGTATGGCGTATGACGTTATATGGGTGCCAAACGTGGATGGCAGGAGTTGTAGAAAGGAAAAGAAGAGAAGTCTCTCAAATATGGTGTTTAAGAAGAAGGCTGAAAATCAGGTGGGTGAATAAAATCACTAAAAAGGACGTTCTAAGCAGAGTAAGAAAAGAGCGAACAATATGGAGGATGTTGACCAAGAGAAGGGATAGATTAATAGGCTACTTTCAGTACATGACGGTCTTTTAAAATTAGCATTAGAGTGAAGTATGTGGGGTAAGAACAGAATAGGGAGTAGGGATGGAATACGGTACGCAGATTAAGGAACATGCGGTAAGTATGTATAAATGTTGGATAGGTTAGCAAGGAGGGTTGCACCAGACAAGCCTTAGGACTGATTACCTCAATAACAAACAAAAATTAAATCAGTATCTGCATCGCTTCATATAAAATCTGGCACAAGTTTTTTTTCACCTTTCAAGTTTTTTGCTGTATAATTGACGGTTATTTGAATATGTTTCAGATTAATCGACAATGAACGACCAGTCAAGAGACCTTCAGCCTTCGGGTGGGAAGATTACTACTCCATTGACGATGTAAGTACTGCAAACAACCTGGGGATCAGTTATTGTTGTTTATTGAGGTAATATTTTATTTGGTAACTCTCCCTGGCAGATCAACGCTTGGCTGGACACTCTGGTCAACGACAACCCCGGCGTTGTATCTCCCATCGTCGTCGGCTCCTCGTACGAAGGGCGCCAGATCAGAGGCGTCAAAGTCTCGTACAAAGCTGGAAATCCCGCAGTTTTCATAGAAGCAGGCAAGGATTTTACCAACTAATATGTTTGAGATAGAGGTCTTAATAAAAAATTCTGAGAACTTTTCTGTTATATCGAGACTATGATTTGAGGTTACTTCAAATTTTGAGAAATAAAGAGACATTAACATTTCTACAATACCTAACAACTTTGGACAGTTAAGCAAAACGAATAATTCTACAGGAAGCAACTGTTTGCGTCAATGAGAAATGTTCTCCGTAAATTATGTGAATCGTAATGACTCAAGATAATTTGCAGGAGAACAAATAGTTTCAAATGACTGTGCAGTAGTTTTTCTATTATTTCACGCCAATGTAATAACCTGTTAATTTACATCTAGAAATCAAAGTGATTACAAGTTCTATAATCTGGTGTCGGAGTCTAACGTGCTGAGCCCTTGATCTTTCACTTTCTCAGGAATCCACTCGAGGGAGTGGATTGGCACAGCTTCTGCAACGTTCATGCTGAACCAACTGCTGACCAGCACAGACGCTACCGTGAGGAATGTCGCGGAGAACTTGGACTGGTACATTGTTCCCGTCACTAACGTTGACGGCTACGCGTACACCTGGACCAATGTAAGCTTCACTTTAAGCCAACGTATACATGCATTGGATAATATTCACTCTTGATAATGGAATAAAAAACCAGTTCTACTAAGAATTTTTTATTATGTTGGTAGTTATCGACAGATAAACAGCTTTAATCATCCTATTGTTTTAAGAAATTTGACTTCTAAACGGTAGGAATTATGTTGTCTTCTTTATTAAGTCATATTTTGAAAAAATAATAGAATGATTATGCCAGTTTGATTGCCGAAACCACCAACATAATAAAATAGTTCTAATTAAAGCTAGTTGACTATCAAAAGGATATTTATTTTATTACCAGTGTATACACATGTAATTAGATTTCAATCAGCCGAGAAACCACTTAAATTTTCTGAATTTCAAAAAAGTAATTAAATTTATCTGTCTTAATATTAGAAATAAAATGCCTTGACTTTTGGCCATTATTTGGAATTGGTTTCTGAATTACATCTTAAGGTAAGCAACAGGCTCTAATCTGTTGACATAGATTGGTACCCACGTCAAAATGGCGACACCGTCTTAACGTTTTAACAAAGTCGATTAATAACTTGAAAAGAGACTTATTTCGGAAATATATACATCAGAGCTATTTTGAGAATGACACTCAAACCTTACATGAACCATATATATATATATATATATATATATATATATATATATATGAAACTGAATGAGAATTGTTTGGCAGTTGAAGTGAATTCTCTCTTTCTCTTTTCTCTCTCTCTTCTCTTTATCTCCTCTCGCCCCCCCCTCTCTCTCTCTCTCTCTCTCTCTCTCTTCCTATTCAGATCTTAGTATGAAGTACAATTCATGTCTTCTATAATGTACTCCAGTCCGCGTCTATCTCTGCCATTTCTGCCAATTATCTTCATGAAGACTCCATTGTGTCTGAGGATACGGCCTATCAACTGGACTCGTCTTCGGTTAAGATATTTCATGAAATATCTTTCTTCTCCAATTCTCCTGAACACTTCCTTATTCGTCACATTGTCTTCCTCAGCTGATTTCAATATTCTTCTGTAGTACCAGGCTTCAAAACCTTTCCCTTTCTCGTCCGATTGCTAAAGATTTCTTACGTAGGTGTTCAACATGTTTACCTCACTTCGGATCTTAGCTCATTGTAGTAAGTTCTTTTTACTATCAAATAAGATCTTAGTCAGGACAATTTGCTTCTTATTCTATTGCATTACTTAAATGGGTTTATGCAAAAGTAACGACGAGGATTATACAACATTACCCACGAAACTTAAAGTACTCTGACGAACCTTTAATTTATATGCTTTGTTATTT
This sequence comes from Eucriotettix oculatus, assembly GCA_034510155.1. NCBI lineage: Eukaryota > Metazoa > Arthropoda > Insecta > Orthoptera > Tetrigidae > Eucriotettix > Eucriotettix oculatus. Next base: position 14,816,149 of record CM067377.1, read on the forward strand.
AACAAGCTATAGCAATAAAATTTAATTTAATTTCGAAGCGGGACTTGTTCTCTAAATGTGAATTGATTCATAATTCAAACGAAATAAAATCAAAATAATTTGAATGTAAGGTTGTTAAGTAAGAGAATTTAATATCATAAAGATTTTATTTTTACATCGGTTTTATATGAAACAAAATTTTGCAGTTATTGGGCAGCAAAACAGTTTATTTAACCTAATTTTGATTTTTATTGCGGTAAAATTATAATGTTGTTAGAACCAGAAGTAGTATCCAAATAACTGTAAAAACATATTGATTATTGTAATTTATTCGCAGGAAAAACTAAAGACTGCACAAAGTTACTTTTTATTATTTAAATAAATTGTTTTAAACTGGTCATTAACTGCTTTATACAAACTCATTAAAATTAAGTATTTACAACTTTTCAAACCAACCTTTGGACGTTATTAGGTAGACATTAATAATAAGTAAAAATATGAAATTAAATCTATATAATAAAATAAATAAATCTTGAAGGTTTTTTGATGCCAAATTTGGATGTAAAGAGGTTTAAAAATTCATTGATCAATTTATACAATTTAAGTTTCAATTATGTATGTATCAACGGAGTGTTTTTTTGGAGGGGTAAAGAATACGTATTCACATTTGGTAAAAGTTTGCTGTTTGACAGTTAGGAAAAAATTAGAGGTACATTCTCGAGCTGTTTAAATAATTATCATTTATTATTACACTTTTTCATTAAAACGCTAATAGTTTTTCAAAGTACACTATTATTTTTTTTAACAAAAATAAGGGTACATTAGCTAATACGTTTGTTACGAAATATCTGTGACATAATTGCCCACTCCTTATAATTGGTCTTGATTACGATGCTTATCTTTATTGAATTTATATTAATAGAGTATATTTATTTCTAGGACCGGATGTGGCGTAAAACTAGAAGCGTGGGATCTCGGTGCATAGGAGCAGATCCCAATCGTAACTGGGACTACAGGTGGCTCGGTAAGGAAAGTCGAATAATTGTCTTCATAGTTCAACCCACTGCAGTGTCTATATTTAAAATACTCCGGAAAATGTACAAATACTATATTTGTATTGAAAATATATAGTACGTGATCCGTAGCACGACAAAGAATCAGTTTGGTGAGCTTTACGGTTTGTACATGGGAATGAAGCGGAATACTACTCATGTGCACTTCTCATACCAGACAGAAGACGTGTGCTATAGCCGTGGCATGTGTGGGAGGGATGCTTCATGTCTTTGAAATCTATGGATAAATACACGCTGTTCAAACACAATTAATATGAGGTTTCTTAAATTTAAGAAAAAATCACTCTTCCTAAGTTAATTGATGTGCTGTGTAACATAAGCAGCTGCCAGCACGAAGCTGACGTGTGTTTGTTTTGTTCGCAGAGGAAGGCGCAAGCAACGACGAATGTTCCGACCTGTACGGGGGTTCGCAGCCGTTCTCTGAGATAGAGACGCGCTCCATGTCTGAATACTTGTCTCAGCTCAGCAGCAGCATCAACCTGCAGGCCTACCTCGCCTTCCACAGCTACGCGCAGCTGATCATGTACCCCTACGGCAGCCCTGCAGACACGGTCAGCAACGCAGCAGAGCTGGTGAGAAAACTAGCCTATCTTAATCACATTACCGGGTTTCGTTCACAGTTCAAACTTTTCGGGTATTCTATTGCCTGTGGAATACCCTCTTCAGGGTGATGACAGAATTCCTCTGGTACGATGAAGGGAAGTCGTGGTCAATCCGGCTTCCCGTCCTGCCGCTGACTGCAGCTCAGGTTTACTCAAGGGGGTAATCGGGTCATTCGTGACTAAGGTGTCGGAAGTATAGGAGCTTGTGCAATATCGAGTTCCGGGCTTGGTGTCGACTCTTGCTGGCATTGGGTCTCCGGCTCTCACACTTCTAGTTATCCGATGATGAAACCGCCTGTTCATAAGCATCTGAAAGCACTGACCATGCTGCTAGTAGCAGGATGTAGACCTAGCTTGGAAGCTCACTATGGTTCGCCGTAATGATCAAACTAGTTTCAAGAGCCATTTCATGACGACCATTGAAATTGGTACCTCGGGTTACAAGGGGGGCCTCCGGTCTATCTTCGGGAAACCCCACAGAACATAGAGTAGAGTAGAAGCGGCAGCCCCCGCTGAAGGCTAAGTAACCCCTAAACTCTAGCCACTGTTGTGCTGCAAGCCAAGATTTTTCTACGTTTATGGGCAAAAATAAATAGTGCATCACTTCTTTTTGTAATATTGGTATATTTACATTAAGCGGTAATACATTTGTGTGGCTAATAAATTATTGTTCGTTGAATTTAACGATTTTATTATTTCTTGCTCCGATTCGTTCTCTGTGCAATTCGTCATTAAGAGTTCTCACATGATGGTGCATTCAAATTTTCAAGTAAATCTGTCTAATTTCCTTGATAAGTGACGTATAATTAGTTTATTCTTCTGAAAAGTGATTAGTCTTGTTTTATCAAAAAGGATCATTTAAGCCGCAGAGTCTGCTGTGAGTTCATTCTTTTTGCAACTAAATATTTTGACAGCAGTTGTGATGTGACAAGAGTAGAAAGGATAAGAAATGAATACATTCGGGAAGTAATGGGGGTTACATCACATAACTAAGATAAAATAGAAGGTAGGAGGCTGAATTGGTACGAACATTTGAGACGAATGCCAGAGGAACGGTGGCCATTAAGAATATTTCACTGACAACACCCAAAACGAAAGAAAAAAGGAAGACTTAAACTTACATGGGATGAAGGAATGATGCAAGCAATGGAGGACGAGATGAAGATTGGAAAGTTAAAAGGGGTTGGAAGCTTGGATGCGAAAGACTCCGTATGGTGTAGTTCCCACTCTCATTTATTTATATTATATATATATATATATATATATATATATTGTCACAAACTTTAGAAATATTACACAAACATCTAGTAATATCAATCTTACACGGTTCTCTATTGTAAGTAGGCCTTTCTCATTAGTAATGACGTTTTTCTCAATAGCTTTCGATCAGGCTTCGCATTTCACCATCATTTTTGGTTTTCTTACTATAAATAGTGTAATTCAAGAAAATACATCACCTTAAAAAGTAATTGATAGGAGATATGGTATAAATAATTTCATTGTAATGTGTCTACTGAATATAAACAGTTCTTATTTTATTATTAATTTATGTTATACCCCATTATTTTACCTGATATACATACGAAAATATTTTACTTTTAGTATCTCCTAATGCAAAATAGTATATAGGGGGAATCTAAAATGAAATAAATGCGTATTACGAGAAGATCACTTTTATGAAGAGAAGCAATATTGACCCTGCGTCTAACTTTAGAAGACAGAATAATAAAAAACAGGCTTACGTTCATGGCATTTGTAGATTTAGATAAGCCTTTGATAATCTGAACTTGAACACGTGATAGGTATAATATATCGACGAAGAAGAGTTATCCACAACTTTTACAGATGACAGTCAGAAGTAATTAGAATTGAAGGGCAAGAAAGGAGTAATACAAGGATGCATGATGTCCAACTTATTTATAGAACAGACGATGAAGAAAGTTAAAAATGAATATGAAAAGGGAATCAACAGCAAGGAGAAGAAATAAAATGTTTGCAGATGATATTGTAGTATGACGGGAGTCAGAAGAAGACTTGGAAAACATAATAAATGGCATGAACGTGATACTGGATTATGGTTTTAGAGGGAAAATCAAGGTAATGGAGTGAAGTAACGGAAACAATGGAATAACAAAGGGATTTTTTAAGGAAGGTAAAGAATTCTGCTACTTGGGCAGAGCAATAATAGAGTAGGATAGCACAGACAAGGAACGCTTTCGTAGAGAAGGGAATTTACTTATATGAATTGAGTATTAATTTATTAATCAGCTTCACAAAATAAATAGGTCTTTACATTGATGAATAATTCAGTGTGAAGAGCTATGCGAGGAATAACTGTTTTGTCCCATTCCTTTGTGCTGCATCCGAATGCGGCGCAGCATGATATGTTTCAATTGCATCACTTATGCGCAAGCACTAAGTCAAAAACTGTAATAAAAGAAAGGAAACAATAATGAAGAACGTGAATTGGACCCGATAAACGTTTATCTAATTAAAAACTGAGCGATTTCTAGCAATGCCGAAGTGTTTACCTACTAAGAGATATCAGCGTATCAGACCTTTATGGGGGTATTGGAGTGGGGATAGGTCTCCCTTCGCCTGGCACCTCTACTTTATTCTATGTTCTGTGGGAGGCCCCGAAAGCCCAGCTGGTGGCGCCATGTTCACGCCTCAGGCCAACGCACATTGGAGTTGGACTCGAGGTGCCGTGGTTTCGTGGGTAACATTTTTCTTCTTGTTTTTCCCACGGGAGCAGGACCCTTTCCGCAGCGGTTTATACTAATCAGGCGCCCCCATTGCTCCCTCAGTTCTTAAGGGGCTTCGCAAAAAAATACTGATGGGGACCGAAACAATAAATAAATGTTCCATTGCTTGACACGGGAAAGAAGTTGGTGACTGGTTCAGAAAATAAGTGAGAATCTGCATGAAGCTTTACAGGGTGTTAAAGTGTCGAATATTTTGAGAGATGCTAGTTATCATCAAAACATGAAAATAATTCCATTTAACATTCGTCCCCAAACGCATACTTTCTGATATATTCACACTTGTTAATAGGAGAGCTTTGACTTTGATTCATGACACATCCTATAGGAGGTGCATAAACCACTTCTGCAGTCTTTGTTGACGTGGCACATCCTCCAACAAAATTGGCAATGTATTAACAATAAATTGATGACCACGAGTCTCATTAAATAATGTATGACCCTAATAATTTAATCATTAAGGTTACCTCCCCTTACGTCTTCTTTCTGCAACGGCATAGAGGTTTTCATCAGCCCACACATAAAATTTCAAAACACCACCCTGCCTCGTCGGTAAATAAAATCTCCGAAGAAAACAGTGGATCTGCAGCACACTTCTGTAAGATCCAATGAATGAAGTTCAATCTGCTTCTGACCTTAGTCAGCACACGTGCTCCTCCATCTGTGTGTGGACTGGCCTTATGGGGTGCTAGAGAACATCATCAGCCACTATGGACAAGTGTAAATATCTGAGAAAGGATGTGTACCCGGACCCATGTTTCTTGGTCGTTTCTTCTGAAGACAAAGGAACCCAATTCCTGTCTCAAAATTTGATCACATACAAACCTTTAATGAATTTTCGGCTTTAAAAAGTCTTAATCATAGATAGTTATTAAAAACCCACATTTCACCCCCAGCATACGTCAACGAATTGATTATTTGATTTTTATTATGCAGGATGGAGCAGAAGAGACGCGTGTCTTTCACTACTAAGTAATTCCTCTGTTAAATTTTCAGAAAAAATACCTTAAATTATAATTTTTCTATTGCATTTTTCAATTCTGCATACATTAATTACCATCATTAAAAAATGTAATTAGGTTGACGTTCTTCTTGTCGGACTCAGATTCGGAAGCTCTTCTCAAAGCTAAGAACGATTTTCCTCGACATTTCACTATACACAGTTTCAATTTCTTGACGAATGGGTTTTCAGGTTCACGAAAATAAGTAAAAAATCGATATGAGAGTGTGGGGACCAAGAAACATCGCCGAATCGTGAAATTATATTGCAGTGTAGAATGTGGTGTCTGGATGAACAAAATAAAATAAAAGTAACGAAAATAGGACAACAGGAGGAAAGAGAAGTAAGGATTGGATTGATAGTAAAATTATATAAATATTTTGGTATTGAAATGACGCAAAGATGGACGTGCAAAGGATAGATAAAGACAATAATAATAGGGGTGACAAAGGCTACTTCTAACACAAAAGCCTATATTCCTGCAAGCAAATTTGGCATAAAAGTAGGAAATTATTAGGGTTTTTTTAGAGAAATCACATATATTATCATGAAACTATTGACGCTTTTGAGATGAGGACGACGCGAAGACGGATGTTGGACATCAAGTGATCAGATAGGGTCAGAAAAGGGAGAAGATTTTAAGGGTAGTCGGAAGACTCTATCCTCCCGGTGTTAAAATAGGTCCCTTTTTTTCTGAGAAACTGAAATTTCACCGGTTTTGAACCTTGGAGCGTGTGTGTGGAAGCAAAATAAATACTATATGGATAAAAAGTTCTAAACTTTTCCATAATAACAGCTTCCGCAAAGTAAACATGGGATTAGAAATAAGTTATGAAAAATTCCGTGCATTACCTTTAACTGTTTCCGACAAAAATTAAGGATAGAGGTAGGTGAAGAGTGAAGGTTATTGGAGAATGTGCTAAACAGAAATAAAATCTGGATTGAGTACGTTTTAAGATGAAATAGTTAAATGAGAGACTTGTAGGAAGGAATGGCCGATCGTAATCTATGAGAGGAAGAAGAAGAAAGGATGGATGTCCTGAAGGAGAGACGGATAGCTGCAAAAGAATTAGAGCGAAGAGAGGCGACAGTTGAAGAGGAACCACTAATGATCTACTATTGCAGAGAACTTTCGATGATGATGAATTCAGATATTCGATTTTTGAATTTTCGCGACAGCTGTTCCACGTCTTTGGTCCAGCGCTTTTTTTTAGGAAATCTTTATAATCCTTTTCGTTCAGTGAATTAACCAGGTCTCTAAATTTTGTCTCAATTTTGATCCTTGTATCTCGCCTATACCAATTGGTTTCGCGGGAAACTTTTTCTATTACTTTGGTGTTATTCATCTTTTTCTCTTTATTCTTCTTTCTTTAAAAATTTCAGGATTTCTGAGTCCATTTTCTCATTTTGCCTCTCTGGTCCAGGAAAGGAAAAAACCGCTGCTGCTGGTTGCCCTGAGAGGTTTCATTGGCAATTTTTTAAAAATCACTCTGGATTCTAGCGACGTTACCTTATAAAACTGCGTTTCCCAGTTTAGGCAACCTATTTTTAATGGGGTAGTGGGGGATTTTCATCACCCTAAAAAACTTATTTTATATCAAATGCCCCTCTCTTATTCTTTTCAGAACTTTTTTAGTTCCTTCCGTAGTTTTTCGCAAAGTTTTTCGTTGCTCAGTACTTCTTCTAGTCGTGTTGTCCTCGTTTCCTTGAAAATCTACGCCCATCTGTCGCATTGGGTTGACAAGTAACTTGTCCCCAACACAAATAAAACGGTTTACCAGATGTCGCTGTTTTGACGTTTCAGGATGCTCTGGGCTGGAGAGCCGCCACGGCGTTGCAGCAACGATACGGCACCAGATACTCCGTTGGAGCTATTTGGGACGCCATATGTGAGTATATCCTTTTAAAAGTAACGTACAATTCCATAATTTAGTTTAATTTTCTTGCAACGACTGAGGACGGTGTTCATTAACAAATAAAAGTATACCTCCTCAAGTGAAAATAGTCTCATCATACACCGTACGTCGGAACAGTTTAGAGACCTGATTAATTAAAATAAATTAAACTTAAGTTGAAGGTTTTATTGGTTCAGATCTTTCCTGCACGGTACTACAGTCCTATGTGAGCCTTGACCTCCTTCCCAATACGCCTTCATGCCTCTCAATCCCCGATCTTTTATCTCTTCATAATCTTCAGATCCTCTATCACATCGCCCATCCATCTCGTTCTTGGTCTTCCTTTCTTCCTTGTTGAATATAGTCTGGCTTTGAATACTTTTTACGGTATCCATACGATTTAGATGGCCCATCCATTGCAGCCTTAAAGATTTTATGTATCGTATAATATATTTTCCCTTTATAATTTGGTTAATCTCTACATATATCGGATTATCTATTCTCCATGTTCCATGACGGGTCATATACGGGCATATTCTTATCATTATCTTCCGTTCAAATTTCCTCAGAACATCTTGATCTTTTTTGTCAACGTCCAGGATTCTGTCCCCTATGTTACCACTGGTCTTATATATCTGTATTTTATCTTTCCTGAGTAATATTTTGCATTTTAATAGTTTTAACATTGCAAAATATGCTTTATTTCCTGCTTGGATTCGGCCTTTTATTGTGATACTCATTTTTGACTCATTGTCTATAATGTTTTCCGAATATCTAAATTTCACTATAATTGGCTCAGATATTCGTCATAATCTTACCCGACTAGAGTACAGTGCAAAAAACTTTCATATAACCATATGAAACTGTCAAATAAGTCCTTGTTTAGAATATTCTCTCACGATCTTTAAAACGCTTTACCACTAACTCTCGTGCACGAATTTGACAATTATCGCCATAAGTCAATTTCAGGGACTCGAATGTCTCTGTAGCCACTTTATCAAAACGTGAAATAGAATCATTGGCCATTGCTCCATTGCGATTTTGTGACCCTGAGCACGTTAGTTCTGAAAGGAGCAATTCGCACGGCCGATTAATGCCGTCTCTCGGGGGAAATTGGTTTCTCAGGGTCTATCCTCTAGAAACCCTGGAGTCCACCTCGTGGTAGCTTTCCACGTCCCAGACCACCGCACATTGAAGATGGATTTGCGGTTTTTGCGGAATCAATTTTCTTCATTTCTTTTCTAATGGTGCAGGACTCTTCCCGCAGGGGAATATATATATAAGCGCCTGTTCAACCCAGAGGTCCCGGGTTCGAATCCTGGCATGGGCTTGAATGTTTGTATCGTCATGGTCGCGAAGACTGGGATTATGACTGTTGGAGGATCGATACGCTGACCACGTGTCACTCCAAACTCGGAATGTGTCATGCAAGATGACAGTCCGCAGTCGACTCGGTAGGCCCAGGCCCTCAATAAGCTGTAGAGCCATGGAGAAAGAAAGAAAGAAAGAAAGAAAGAAAGAAAGAAAGAAAGAAAGAAAGAAAGAAAGAAAGAAAGAAAGAAAGAATGAAAAAAAGAAAGAAAGAAAAGAAAAGAAAGAGAGAAAGAAAGAAAGAAAGAAAGAAAGAAAGAAAGAAAGAAAGAACGAAAGAAAGAAAGAAAGAAGAAAGAAAGAAAGAAAGAAAGAAAGAAAGAAAGAAAGAAAGAAAGAAAGAAAGAAAGAAAGAAGAAAGAAAAGAATGAAAAAAAGAAAGAAAGAAAAGAAAAGAAAGAGAGAAAGAAAGAAAAAAGAGAAAGAAAGAAAGAAAGAAAGAAAGAAAGAAAGAAAGAAAGAAAGAAAGAAAGAAAGAAAGAAAGAAAGAAAGAAAGAAAGAAAGAAAGAAAGAAAGAAAGAAAGAAAGAAAAGAAAGAAAGAAAGAAAGAAAGAAAGAAAGAAAGAAAGAAAGAAAGAAAGAAAAGAAAGAAAGAAAGAAAGAAAGAAAGAAAGAAAGAAAGAAAGAAAGAAAGAAAGAAAGAAAGAAAGAAAGAAAGAAAGAAAGAAAGAACGAAAGAAAGAACGAAAGAAAGAACGAAAGAAAGAACGAAAGAAAGAACGAAAGAAAGAACGAAAGAAAGAAAGAAGAAAGAAAGAAAGAAAGAAAGAAAGAAAGAAAGAAAGAAAGAAAGAAAGAAAGAAAGAAAGAAGAAAGAAAGAAAGAAAAGAAATAAGAAAAAAATAAAGAAAGAAAGAAAAAGAAAGAAAGAAAGAAAGAAAGAAAGAAAGAAAGAAAGAAAGAAAGAGAGAAAGAAAGAAAGAAAGAAAGAAAGAAAGAAAGAAAGAAAGAAAGAAAGAAATAACGCCTGTTGCCGTCTTTTCGAGGAGTCTTGAAGCAAAAATGCGTCGTAAGAACCAAACCGTGAATGAAAAGTCAATTTCTTGAGGATTTGGCAGAAGCCATGCGGCTGGTAGTGCTATCCTCTGAATCTGAATTCTGCCGTAACTCCACAGTTTTTAGGCAGTCTGTGTGTGAGGTACTCAAGTAATAGTACCTCAGTACAGAAAACTTGGCATCGGGAATATTTAGTCGAGTTTATGAAGACGAGACAAACCAACACCAATTTGATTAAATTGATTACTATGATAGAGCAAAGAGAAGAAGCTGGCTACGCAAGACTCTTAGATAAAATGTATGAACTAAAACTAAACGTTTCAATGATAACGTTATTTAGAAAATAAATAATTTGAGAAGTACTTTCCGTTAAAAATAATAACAAAAACGAAAGATGCGATGAAGTCAAATTTATGGGATCTTGCCGGAATTCATACCTGTGGGTCTGAAAATCCTCAGTCGAGGAAATCCTCCAGGAAATGCTTGAGTATTTTTCAAACGTGTGTGTGCCAGGGTTCAGTCGAGGAAATATTAGAGTATATCCTTGAGGATTGTACCTCTAGGATTTCCTGGGTGTGTGTTGGTACCTTCATACGCCAGGAAAAAATTTGAGTCTCTAAAATATTCGTTTTCACTGTGTTTTTAGAAAGTCACATACTCTGTCGTGATTGCATCCAAATTTAAGGAAGCCCTGATGATTGTATCAAGTCCAAATGAATTCTAATAATCATTTAAAACAGGAACGCGTTAATTAGTTATAGCCGAACAATAAGAAAAACCATATTATCACATTTAAAGAGGACTTTTTATTGAAACTATTCAAATATATTTTCCTATCTCTAATGCAGATCTAACGCAGTCTTCTCCATCACAACATAATAAGGGAGGCATTATTTGACTGATTCCAGATCCTGCCACTGGAGGAAGTGGTGACTGGGTGAAAAGCGCCCTCAACACCCGCATCGCATACACGTGGGAACTACGAGATACAGGTCGATATGGATTCATTCTGCCAGCTAACCAAATCATCCCAACGGGCGAAGAAACGTTCGATAGCGTTCTCGTGATTGCCCAGGAATTACTCTCTGCTTAGTTGTGCAAATGCTTTAAAATACATACATATTAAACTGTAACTTTATTTTCTGAATGATATTTCAATATGTATCCTTTAATCATTACGTATTTCTCCCAACAACACCTGCATGTTAATCCATTCTGATTTGTAAAACATACATGTGAGTGGGGGTTTATTTAATTTAATTATTATTAATAATAATTATTGAGCTCCACAATTGGGTGAAAATTTAATTATAAGTCTTAATGGATCAATTCACGATAGGGGTTTAAATAGAATAGATAAGATAGATTTAAAATTCTGAAATCAATAACATTAAAATATTTTAACAAGAGCATTGAATTAAATGATATACAGTATAAAAGAAAACGTTATCAATAATAATAAAATTTGTAATGAGACTCACCTGTGGGGTGGACCGAGATGCAATGTAGTTTTATGGCAATAGGTCTGGGAATGTGAACTCTATTTTATCAAAACTAACGATACCGCGAAGCTCTGCTGCTGCATTTTCCGGTCTGCTCTCGCTGCTCTATTAGGATGGCTGGATGCATCTGCTCTTTGACCCTCTACGCCTCAAAATCAGTTCCCACGTAAGTTCGATAGGAATCCTTAGCTCTCCTAATTAATTCCGATAGCCAATCGGCTGCAATTCCCAATAGAATCTATTGGCTTGCACTTCAAAAATTGCAACAAATAAGAAGTTTTTGAGATCCGGGCGTAAGTAAGTGCCGTCTCAAGACGTTTCATATTTATTCCGTATCCGGTAGCAATTCCAAATTATCCAACCAACTTCAGGCTTGGCGAAGGTAAACCCTTCTGAATTATAGGCGGATTACTCCTGTTGTTCGTGGGAGGGTCCTTTCTTCTATTGTGACAAAAGGGTCTTTTTATTCAAAATAATTTTCGGGGAATGCGTTGCAAAACCTAAGGCCTACCTCATTTACTTGTTATAGATTACAGATTTAAGTGTTTCTTTTAATGGACTTCATCAGAATAAATTTACTTATCCGGCAAACGGAAAAAAGATTACATAAATTTTACAGTAAATTTTTAATGTCATTTATATTAATCACAATACAGGGTATGGGTGAAGTGGTGGCTAACTGGAATATTCAAGTTTCACAATTCTCTCTGATGTTTTTCAATTAACAGGGTGTACTGCGATTTTTGACTCACCCAGAGAGTACTGCGACTTTTTGATTTACCCTATATACTAATGAACCTAAAAAAATTCGAGAGCTGCCCCTGAGTGGAGTCAGGGTCATTATTCGGCGAAGTTGGGTGGAGAAGTTTTGCGTCCGAAACTTTACAATTTGTACTCAAATGATATGTAAATGTTTGGACCCATTTGTCCTCGACGGTGGATCTATAGAGGATGTGGAAACTTTCGCTATCCTGGGAAGTGTAGTTACCGAAGATGGAGGCGCTGCACAGGATGTATCACAAAACATTCAAAAGGCCTTTGTAAGGATTTATCAGGTATGGAAGAAGAAAATATCTACTAGGGACAAACTCCACATCTTCCGAAGTAATGTCAAGTCTGTTCAATTATATGAGTCCGAGACTTGGATAATGACTCAAGAAATTACCTCCAAGTTACAGGCATTTGTCAACCGCTTTTTAAGACATGTTTTGAATTGGCCGGAAGTAATCTCCAACCACGAACTATGGAAAAGGACAGGAGAAACCGAGGTAGACATACACATAAAGTGGCGAAAATGGAAATGGATCGGACTGAGGAAGTGAACTGAAGAAATTGAGAGAGAGGCACTCGACTGGAACCCGAAAGTTAAAAGAAAGAGAGGGAGGCCCAAAATAAATAAGATCTGTATGTATGGAAGAAATAGAAGAAGGCAAGACCTGGAGAGAGGTGAAGATACTGGCTGTCAACAGAACCACATGGAGATGCTTTGATGATGCCCTATGTTTTACGATGAACATCCGGAATTAACAATGATGATGAAGTCTTAGATTATATGCTGACGATGCATTTATATTCCTTTATGGGAAAGACCAATTTAAACTAGTTGATAAAATTGTGGCGTACTCTCTTAACAATTTTGTTGGGCGCCAGAGTGGATGTCTTTTAAGCCAATTTGTATTAGGGAGGGGAGTTAAATAATTCTTATTTAAGGTATAAAAATATATAGAAATTTATTTTTTACAAATTTTGGCGGACCGATCCTACTCAATATATATTTGTTATGCCACTGGCTATTCCGCTATGAAATCCAAAACCTCGGGTTGACCGTGGGATAAATTTGGTCGGAAAAATGACGAATTTACGTTGTCTGCGTAATCATGAGAATGTTAGGGACTACCATGAGTGGAACTTATCTGGTATTTTCCCCTTTGCGATTTCGTGTAGTCAGCTTGTCTGGACCCTGGCGGCTTCTGTCGTTTGCCATCGAATGATGGCGACTGCTATCTGTCGTATCTTCTTCAATGCCAGCGACGGGAGTCCAGTAGTTTCATCGAGTGTCGCCTTCCGAATTTTTCCCTCGACTGTCCTCTTACGAATTTTGCCCTCGACTGTCCTCTTTACGAATTTTGCCCTCGACTGTCTTCTTACGAATTTTGCCCTCGACTGCCTCTATCTCCGCTATCATGCCCTTTAAATAGTTTTGGGCAGTCGCGCTTCTTAACGGCACAAAAACTCCAAAACTTTCCCTCGCCAGGGCATCTCCATCAGGGGTAAGTGTCTCAGTATGAACATTCGTCACCCTCGTGCGTCAGAAGATTTTGAAGAAGCCCGGCGCCATAGGGGGTCCGCTCCTTTACTCTTTCACTGGCGATTCTGCAGGCCTGTCACTCATTTCCTCCAGATGTTCAACCCCGGGGGTCTGGACGTTCCTTACATTCCACATGGTAGTACCCAACAACTCATCATTACTCACGCGATTCACTGTCTAAATCGCAGTTTAAATTAATTGCGCCTATACTTAATAACGCGCTACAAAATTAACTAGCTTTAAACAGACAAAGTTTTTTATTTAATTGATGGGACATTTTGTCACCATATTTGGGACTTCCTCGAGGAATATTAATTTGAAAATATTTACCAGAATGCTTCAAAAAATTTGGCCAGTGAATGAAAAAAAGGATTCAGTTATGAGGACATCAGTACCGATCTCTCTTTCATCTTCCATTCTTGGCGACAAGAGACTCTTATAAATCTTTGATCTATTTCTTGAGAGGTCCAACTGTTGATTTCGCAGATCGTTCTAGAAGAATGAGTAACTTAAACGAGCGTTAAAATAAATTTATTAAAGTAAGTGCAGTCTAGGCCTCTTTATTTTAAAAATTAGAAATTATTCTGTAATTCTTTTCTCCTTTTTTGCAAGTTTTTGTAAGTTTCTAACACTATATACTATGAACAGCTGGTATGGCATTAATAACTTTATAACTACAATGTGTTGTTGTTGTTGTGGTATACAGTCCTAAGACTCCATGCTAACCTATCTTGCGCAAGCCTTTTCATTTAATTATAATGAGCACACCCTACATCCGCCCTAATCTGCTTAACGTATTCCATCATTCGCCTCCCTCTTCTGTTCTTACCCCACACGTATCCCTCTAATGCTAATGTTAGAAGACCCTCGTGTCTTAAAACGTGGCCAATCTATGCGTTCTCTTAGTCAACGTCCTCCATATTGTTCGCTTTTCCCCTATTCTGTTTAGAACTTCCTCCTTTGTGATTCCATCCACCCATCTGATTTTCAGCATTCGCCTATAGCACCCCATTTCAAAGGCTTCTATTCTTTTCCTTTCCACAACTACTATAGTACACGTTTCGCACTCATATAACGCCACGCTCCATACAAACATTTTTAGCAACGATTTCCTAACATTCACACTTATATTACCCGTAAGTAAATTCTTCTTTTCCGCGAAAATCTTCCTTGCCTGTGCTATCCTACTCTTTATGCCTACTATACTTCTACCATCCCTAGTTATTACGCTTCCCAAGTAGCAGAATTCCTTCACTTCCTTCCCAATCTAACACCCTTTGCTATTTCATTGTTTCCCATACTACACTCCATTACCTTGGTTTTCCCTCTATTAATCCTTATATTGAACTGTTTCTCCAGTACCATGTTCATACCATATATTATGGTTTTCAAGTCTTCTTCCCCTAATACTTCAATATCATTGGAAAATCATGGGGGTTTTATTTATTCTACTTGCAGTAGGATTCCATTTCCATATTCAGTTTTAACTTTCTTCGTCGCCTGCTCTATGTAAGTTAAATATTATGGGTCTTACTCCTTTATTTCTGTTTTCTATTAAAGACGTTCTCTGTGCTGCTACTATATTTTTCAGATTTCCTTTGAAAAGCAAGGAGATAAAAAACGATTGAAAACAAATATGACGCGTATTAGTTTGCATCCTACTCCTAATTCTCTTCTCATTTTGAAGACAGGTTTATAACTGATGGAGAGAAACAAAGTGTACATTCATTCCTACAACAGGCCAAAGAAAATAATACGGAATTGTGGAAATTTTTGGTAAAAATCTGTTTCATTCCAGGGCAAATGTTCCTTTCCTAAACAATTTTCTCTGGCTACTGAAACTTAGTCTCCCTTCCAGCCGATTATTCTCCATTATGTCTACAGTTTATTAAAACGAATTAGATATTGTTTAGATTATCTTAAATTATGTTTTTAAAATAACCGCGTCAAAATATTCCATACCTACTCCAGTAACCACACGGGAGCCGCTGACTAACAGAACTGAGGAATATGTAGTGGACCTAACCTGTTCGTAAATATTGTGAGCACATGGATTAACAATTCTCATCTACGCAATTTCCTCCCAAAAGACTTCCTCTTCCAACAGGTGTGACAATGGTCGAAACATGGATTGGGGGGGGGGGGAGTTAACGGGCTACATGAGGGTGACCCTGAAACAGGCAACTCCCCTTTAATTGTATAGGAAGGGAATTGAAAAGAGGGGATGCGGAAGTTAGAAAAAGGTAGCCAAGGGTTGACTAGGGCCCCGGGCTATAGTTTAAAGGATCCTACCCGGTATTTCACCTAAAGAGATGCACGGAAAACCCTAGAAAACCTGCATCTGGTAGGCCAGGCATTAGGTACTATTCCTAAGCCCTTCCGAATGACGGGAGACGAGTTTGCTGTGGGGTCTCCGTGTCTAAACCAATTTTAGGAGGCTTGTTGGCCGACTGATCCAATGGGATCAGCAGACACCTCTTGCCTTATGCCCAAGGTCTTCGACCCCAGAACATATACCTCCTAAATAGGCGAAGGTGTCTCGGAATGTGAGAATTTTGAAAAAACCCAGGGTGTACGAGGCATTCCCGACATAATTAGGTGAGCCCCGCAGTCACTCTGGGGAGAAGCGCCTGTGAGAGAAAACTCCCACAGGCAGTCCTGTCGCGAAACATAGATGAATTTTCCAACCTTTAAAAGAGACGACAATTTGGGAAATAAAAGAAATTCGGCCGAGAACGCAGTGAGCGCTTTAATGAAAAAAAGTAAAGATGCTTACAAATTATTGAAAAGAAGTAAATGCAAATGTGACGATGCTCTCGTAGGATGATAACATCACATAGATTATTCAAGCAGTGGCGGCTGGTGCATATGTGCTCATGAGCTACAGCACATAAATTAATTTAAGAGGAATTATTTTCTTCATTTTATGAACCATTACAATAATTGAGTCTTTAACAGAGACAATTTCTGTTTCGAATTGTCCGCTAAAGCAGCCAATGGCCATGGTGAGAGCTACAGAGACCGCAGAGCACAAAATGTGTCCGAAACGAGAAATACGCATGCGCAGCACTGGGTTTCTCACCCCCGTCCATCATCAAACTCCCGCTCAGTTGCCCTGTATCTGAAATAGCTCACTAAAGTCCCGTGCTATGAACTTAAAGAGACTACGTAAGCAGCGAAATCAAAATAAATTCAAACCATTTAGGAATTAAAAGTCTTCTTTTGAAGTAGTTTATATTTAAGATATTCTGTATGAATTTAAGTGTAATACATTTTAATGAAATGTAAACATGTTAACTTTAGTTACGGGTCGAATAAAGTTTTTGACAGCAGGTGACTTGAACTATTTTAGCTCAAAGCTGAGTTTAAATCATATGATTTGCTGAAATTAAATATACTGCAGATATTTTAGTAACGATATTTTATTGCATTAAAATACCTATCACAGTTTATATTTTATAAAAGAAAATAGTATTCGTACGTTGAACGCGTTTTTAAAAAAATCACAATCAAATAATATTTAAATGAAAAATCATGTAAAGGGCGGATTTTCGAGGACTACCTCACTACTCTGCACATAAATACCGCTTTTAAGTGTGAGTTGGTATTAAATATAACTACATTTCAATAAGTACGAAGGAAAAATACTTTATAGTAACAAATGTGTATTAACTTGGCATTTAATTATTCCGCCTTTAAAACTACACACTATTGAAAACTAAGTGGACAGAATTAGAAATGCAACATATTACGGGTGAATTCACGTCCCGCATTTTGGTAACACTGTAGCTATTGTTGCAGTTAGTAGTTATTGTGGTTTAAATCCTGTTGCATTGCTTTGTTTTTTCTCTCGTTATCACGTGTTATTTTAAATAGTGTTATTTATCTGAGGTGAGTGGTGGCTCTGTACTTTTAAAGATGAATGCTGTTGACAGTTTATTGAAAAAAACGCTTTCCTTAAGAAGCATTCAAGAGAAGTTAAAAATTAAGGAACTGGGCAGGCCTGGCTATGCCTGACGTTAACATTAAACAAAAAGCAAAAGGAGGCGGGAATAGAGAATACACAAGACGCTTTCATAGAACAATTTATGACTGTAACTGGATTTGTGGTTGTGACGTTAGAAATTCTCTTCTGCTTTCCCTTTCTTATGTTTGACAACAACGACGCATTCAGTAAGACAGGCCGTGTTAAAGATGTTGCCCACCTCAGTTCATTAATAAAAGCACAAAGAGCAAAGAAGAGACACATCAGTAATGTTTTAGATCTTTCCATGCTTGGCTCCGCTAATATTGCAACAAAACTACGCCAAAGACAATATTATTAAGCACAATCAACAAGTAGAAAAAAATAGGCACATATTATCTAGAATAATTGACTGCATAAATTTTTGTGACGCCTTTGAACTCGCACTGCGAGGACATCGAGAATATGAAGATTCGGTTAATCCTGGCGTGTTCTTACGACTCGTGGATTTTGTTGGCAGCATTGATACTGCTGTAAAAGAACACATGAAAAATAATCATATTTTCAAGGGAACTTCCAAAAGAATTCAGAACGAACTGTTGGACTGTATATCGAGGTTTGTCGTGAAGAAATTGTGGCAGAAATCTGAATATGTGGCAGTTATGTCAGGCGAGGCAACAGATGTTTCGGAACACACTCAGCTTTTGTGTTCAGATATGCAGTAAATGGTACTCCACAAGAACGATTCTGGAGGACAAACTGCGGATATCCTTTCAAAATGTATATTGAATGAGTTGGATCCAATTTTAAAAGATAAGAGTAAATTGATAGAGCGGCTGTTATGAGTGGCGAGTCTGGTGGCGTTCATTACGTACATTTTTACACGCATCAACTAAATCTTGTGATGGAACGTGTCGCATCTCAGAATCGGTCTGCACTCTATCAGCTTTTCCAGCATATTTCTCTCGATGTCCACAAAGAGTTGCAGCACTAGAAGCAATTGTTGCCAACGGATTCCGAGTAGTTCATCAACTAGATGGAATTTTAAATCAAGAATATTTAGTGTGATTTATGAAAACAAAGACGCTCTCATTGACTGCTTTCTGGAAGGGGAAGAAACTCTTTCAACAAGTAATCCTATATAAGGAGCTTGTGCACTTAGACTTAATTTGGAAGATCCTGAATTTTGCTATTTGCTTTGTTTCTTCCACAAAGTTATGCCGCATATTAACATTGTGCTCTATTGATTGCAGTGAGAACAACATAAGTTGAGAGATTCCTGCCAAACGGCGAAGAAATTCGTCCATCGCGAACGACGCAAAAGAAGTATGTGACCGTATCTCACAAGAGGCTCGATACCGTTTCCAGTCTTCGGACCATTTGAGTTGTGAAAAGCGTCTAAATAGTGAAAACTTTGTAGGTTACTCAAAACATTTCTCGGAAAATTATGTGGACCAAGTTGTAAAATCAAACCCGTTGCTTGATCAAAAAAGACTAAAACAGAGTTGTTTTGTATTCTCGGCCTGAATTCCGAAATACCGCAGGCGCGGTTGCACTGCTACGACTTATTACAAGCCAAAATTTAGTTGCAGGTGCTTTCTTTGAAATTAACAAACTTCTGAATATTCTGGTAACGACACCTATGACGACAAGGGAACCGGAGAGGTGCTTCTCAACCCTGAAAAGAATAAAATCTTTTTTGAGGAATTCCATGACTCAAGATCGTCTGACAGCCCTACCAAGGCTATCAATAGAAAAGAGATTAATCCTACAAACGGAAGGATTTAACATGAAGGTAATTGAGAATATCTTTTTTTCTTCTTCTTTCTCCATGGCTCTACATCCCATTGAGGGCCTGGGCCTACCGAGTCAACTGTGGACTGTCATCTTGCATGACACATTCCGAATTTGGAGTGACACGTGGTCAGCGTATCGAGCCTCCAACAGTCTTAATCCCGGTCTTCTTGACCATTACAACAAAAACATCCAAGCCCATGCCAGGATTCGAAGTTCGCCATCAGTAAAGAAAGAAGAATGGACTTTCATTTCAGACATTAAGGTGAGTAATTATCGCTAGTAGTATTTTCCATTGCTATTCTTGAAAAAGTTCTTGCTGTTGTTTAGAGTAATGTAGCATATAACCTTAAAAACTCTACCTTCCGCATCCCCCCTTTTTAATTCCCTTCCTATGATATTAAAGGGGAGTTGTCTGTTTCAGGATCACCCTCATGTAGCCTGTTAACCCAAAAAAAGCTGCCACTGTATTCAAGGATTGTACGATTTTTATGATACTGTCGCAGAGACTGATGTACCAAAGGACAGCGATTTTTTTCAGCGAAGATACTAGTGAAATTATCAGTTATTTGGTTGGTAAAGCTGTAATTGTAAATAGGTAACAATGAACATCGGAAAAGCGACATTTATCATGTGATTCTTAGTTCAGAGCGAGGAGAGTATTTTCTTAACGTATAAGTTACGTCATGAAATCGAAGTCTATCTGCGTCAGTTAATCATTTTGATAATAATTTCAACAAATCTATTCATAACTGCGGGGGAAAATTAAATTTATTTCAAAATGGCGTTGTGATGTAGGGTAGGTGGGGATAAAAGTACGCAGTTTAGATTTTTTCTAATATTGAGAAAAAAAATTCATAAAATTTTCGACAATTGAACATGGATTATGTGCATTAGTATACTGTCTTAATAATGTTTAAGACCCATTTCTATTGAAGCATGATTAAACAGATAATTTACATTTTTCCGAAAGCATGCCGTTGCGAATTTTTACCCCATACGATGGGGTAAAAGTACGCACTTGCATACCTGACAAGAAAAATGATGAAAACTCGGATTATTTTACTTGAAAACACAAAAATTTAATATACATAAGAAAATTATAAAATGTAAAATAAACAAATATTATTAGGAATCTAATAAATTAATAAATCTGTCAGGTCTTCCAAGAAACTAATGGTTCCTTGGTGTCTAGTCGTAGTGTTCTGAAGAGGTTTGGATAATTTCCAAATAATGACTTTATTATCGACAAACACGGTTTCTTCTGCCTCTTGAAATCTATAAGTTTTAGGCACACGTTTATAAAATATTCCATCGTAGCCCCAGTCATAGGAAACGTCTGTCCAGAACAACATAGTGTTCGACGACGGAATCCTCTTGATCATTTGAAAATGTTCTCCTGACCAAGCTGATTTGCTCCCTCGCCCTTCTTCAACCACTTCCTTAATCCTCCTTCACTAAATCCAATAGTTTTAGCAGCGTGTCGAATTGACATTCCCGAATCCATCAAAGAACGAGCCTGTTCTAAAAGGCTGTCGGTCAATGATTTTCTTTCTGTCCTAGCGATCAAGCAAATATAAAAATGAATCGGATAAAATTCACATGTTTGGTGAAAAGGGGTAAGAGTACGAACTGCGTACTTTTGCCCCGTGACTATGTGTACTTTTACCCCATTTCGCCATATTTTCGTTTTATGGTGCTACAGGTGAATTAACTATGAAAACATTAGTTTTTTTTATAAATCGCAAGCTTAAATGGAGCATAATCAATAGAAAAGGTGCCAAAATGATTCAAATAAAGTATTGAATGTTTTAAATCACAACTGTTAAAAATAAACACCTAATTTTCCCGCTAAAAATAATACAACATCCACGTGTTTCTGTTTCACAATAGAAACTGATCTGAGACACACGCAGCTTAGTGACCAATCGTGTAACTATAGTGTGTCTATTATAAAAGCGACTGTGTACTTTGCCCCGTGCGTACTTTTACCCCCACCTACCTTACTTGCGGACACCAAAGGACGTCCTCTGGTACATTCCTTTTTATATTCACCGAAAAGTGCCAAGAAGCAAAGAGGGAAAGAGGAGGCCAGTTCCATCCAAGACTACATCTGAAGAGGCAAAGTTAGGTGTTTAGCAAAGAGGAATTAGCATTCTGAGGAGTGCTTTAGACCATGGCGATTCTAAATCTGCATTGGCGCAGAGAATTAAAAACACAAGGAATCGAATTTAGATAGATACTTTCAAATATCAGTTGCTCATTATGTGGCAAATTAAAACAATTAAAAGGTCAGGAGTATTTACTGATAGGTTATTAAAAAAGGCAATTTGTTACGTAAGAAGATTAATGTGATACAGAAATTAATGACATTAAATTAAAATTACCATCTTCTATTTATTTATTTAGTTCCATATGAGTTAGTTTTGGTTTTAAAATGTTAAATAAGTTGATTTTTTACTAATGTTTTACACTTCATTGTGATTTTAATGTTCATATATAAATGTTAATATGTAATTTAATTTTGTTTAAATTCTTAATAAAGATATCCATTGTAAATTTTGTGTTTATTATGATTTTTACACAAAAAAGTCCTTAGGTAAAACAGGTCTTATCGTTTGGTACATCAGAATGTAGTACCAGGGGACACGTTGCAAGTTTTGAATAAATAAATTATTTTAACAGGATATCTAGTTTTGAAGAAACATTTAAAAATACTAATTGCTTGCCAAAATATTATAGATAACTGCAGTATATTCTAATTTTGTGATATAAAATACTGTTGATGAAGATGTCAAACAGCTTCTTGAAAATAGTGGTGACATTTTCAATTGCTTCACAGTTGTCATTGGATCGTCACTTTCAGAAATATATGAGTGCTAACTATTATATATAGTAGTTAATACTCTCGATATGACAGAGGCCGTTATAACATATTAATTTAAATCAATCCGAGAAAGAAATTTTATTAATCATATTGGTAGCATTTGTTACTTTATGATAATATGAATCGAGATAGCGGTAAATCGAAATTTTTGCAAAAATCAAACGTCAAATCGGTTCATTGCTCAACTCGATTGATTTAATATGGCGTCACCGGCTCCTAAATCACCTGAACAGTCTGATAAGTCCAAGAAATATGACCGACAACTTCGGTTAAGTATATATATTTATTACTTTTATTACGAATATATATTTTTTTTCATTTTGTCAAGCTTTTGACCCAGTTCATATAATTTTATTGAGGTTATGTTTCAAGTGTTTTATTCGATTTATTCCTTACCAGGCTTTGGGGCGATCATGGGCAAGCTGCATTGGAATCTTCTCAAGTCTGTTTAATAAATGCAAATGGGTTGGGTACAGAAATTCTTAAGTCTTTAGTATTACCAGGAATAGGTGCTTTTACCATTGTTGATGGAAAAAAGATAACAGAAGAGGACATTGGTTGCAAGTATGTAATCACAAATACCATTGTTGTTCTCCGCCACATATGTTATAAAACCTTTCCTTAGTTTTTTTCTAGATGTCGATAGCTGTGGTAAATCACGAGCCCAAGTAGCGACTCAGCTGCTACTGGAATTGAATCCTGATGTCAGAGGTGATTATGTTGATGAAGATGTCGAACAGCTTCTTGAAAATAGTGCTGACTTTTTCAATTGCTTCACAGTTGTCATTGGATCATCACTTTCAGAAAGGTATATTTATGAAATTAGATTGTGTATGTACATAGCTATTAAGATTATATATTTGTCTTCATATGTACATAGCTGATGAGATTATATAATTGTCACTAATATTTAATTATTTTGCATACTTGTATGACTAGTTAATTTATTGTATGTAGGCCATCTGTTATATGTTTGTGGTTTTTATGGGCAATGCTAGCCTTTTTATTATAGACCCTTCAACCTTGTGGCAATGTAACAATTGATCATGTTTCATGAAAGTACATAATATCATCATGAGCTTATGTCGAAACGACTCGTTAATAATTCAAAATTGTATAATTTCTTGAGTTTGGCATAATGTTTACCAATGTAATATTTTTTTAAATTAATTCTATGTTTTAATACCTTATGAAGTGTGGAAGAACAGTGTTCATTTTCTATTTTGGTTACCACAATCTTTTTGTCATTGACTTAAACATTGCACAAAATTAATTTACTAGAGAGAATATGACCACGTTTACACTTATGCAATCTATAAAGATGTGTGAAAGATTTATAAATAATTGGACAGCCATGTTGGACTAAAATAAAATGATTTGTGACCATTGTATTAATTTTTCTTGATTTTCTTCAGATATTGTTTGATGTTGATTCCATACATCACAAGAACCACAAATAACATGTCCTGAACAATGAGGTTGAGGTTTCATAGTCTTTAAAGAAACCTTCGTAACCTAACGCTGTAGCATTTGAGCAAAAATGTGATTGTTTCAATATTTTTACAGTACTTTATGATCCAACATAAATAAATCTTGTATTTCAATAAAACCATGAATACTTGAATAATTATCCCATTTATATAAAAAACTTTGTCACGTGTGATACTTAAATTCAATTAAATTTCTTAGGAGTGGACATTTACTAGTACCAAGAAAATGTGAAAATTAGAGGACTGTAATATTAGGAAACTATCAGTTATAAAATGAAAACAATATTACAATAAGCAAAATAAAGAATCTATTTGGATCATTCGGCCAGCTGACTCCTAAAACTGGTAAGAAGCGGAAAATAATGCTGCGACCCTACAGAAAACTCCTTTCCTGTCATTCGGTAGGGCATGAGAATAGTACCCAAAAGCCTGACCTACCTGATGCAGGTTTTCTAGGGGTTTCCTTGCATCTCTTTAAGGTGAAACGCTGGGTAGGATCCTTTAACTATAGCCTGGGGGCCCTAGTCAACCCTTGCATAAAAGGTTAGCAGAAACCAAGGAAGTGTCCTGTCTTCCAATTGTTTATACCTATTGGAGAGAAAGATGGAGTGTGTGGTGTTCTTTTTGTACACAACAGTTGAGTTGGCAGTCAGCTATGACGAACTACTGAATGCCGAATAAGGAGATAACAAACGAAGAATTCTCCAAATTTGTAGAAGCAACTCTCTCTACCTGCTTATCAATCTTTTTATTATGTCACATCCACATTATATATAATTCTTGTTTTATGCATTTACTTTCAGAGTTCTCATACCTCTTTCAAAGAAATTGTGGGAATTAGATATTCCGTTCATTATATGCCGGAGCTATGGGTTCGTTGGTTACACACGATTACAAGTTGCTGAACACACAGTAATTGAAACTCATCCTGACAATCAGATGCCAGATCTACGTCTAGATAAACCATTCCAAGCATTGAAGCAACATGTAAATTCAGTAGATTTGAATGCTATGGAATATAAAGATCATGCCCATATACCATACTTAATTATACTTTACAAGTATTTAGAGCAATGGAAGATACAAAATAATGACAAACTTCCCAAAACGTCTAAAGAGAAAGAAAGCCTTAGAGAGATGATTCGAGAAGGTACAGTGTATTGTATTAATATTTGTAGCTTTACAATCGGTGAACAATTTATTCAAGTATGTCACTATTTTATAAATTGTTAAAAATTAAATTCATAAATTGCCTTGTTTTTACATTACTGTGTGGCATACCAGTAACCTCCTGTTTAACTTTGACTCCCTGTGGGTTGGCATCATTGCAGCCCGAACCAGTGTCATTCATCTTTTGATCTTTGTGTCTAATATACCACAGAGGCAAGATTGAAACAGTAATCTTTTCTCATTCAAGAAACATCTATGTTCATAGTCACCAACAAACTAATAGTGCATGTGAATTATTGTAGCCCTACAGGTATTTAATGAAAGATTTTCAATTCGGCAGCGTTTGAGCACAACGTTTCAGCAAAATTCATATCCTCCCGCCATCAGGTGCACACTGCATACGACTTTCCCCATTACCTGTTGAGTGCAGATATGAATTTTGCTGAAATGTTGTGTTCAAACAGACTTCACCCTGTTGATTAATCAAGAATATTTTACTAAGTCATTACACTGGAAAAGTGTAAGTTATAAGTGTTGAAATTTTATGTTAAAGTCTATTTTTTCACAAATTATGAAATGTCCAGTTTCATATTAATGATGCTTTCTGAAAGATAACACAAATATATCCCTTGGAAATTCATATTAATTCAGAATTAATGTTGACCTATATTTTTTAAACTTCAAGATAGGGAATTTTTTAAAGAATTTTTTTGTTTGTAAAATTATTTTGTACATCACCTATGCTGTCAAATTTTTAGACAAGTCATTTCTATTAACTGTGCATAGGTCTTTTATTCAGAAAATTGTGAATTTTGCAGTGCAAAATTGCTTTATCAAATCACCAATATGCAGAAATGTTATGTATCATGGTGCACTCAATGTGAAAAGTGATACAAATAATGTGGATAAGATACACAATACACCCTTACTAAAATAATTGAATTTTTGTATAGTTTCATTTGCTATTTTTAAAATTTAATGGCCTACACTACTGTCTCACTGTTACAAATCATTGTGGCCATAACCATCACTGGACAAAGTTCATGACAAAAAGTTAGCCACATTGTGTATATTTTTTTTTCCGATTAAAACTGAAGCATATTGTTTATTTTAAAATTATACATAATATTTTATGCAAATATTTTGTAGAGGACTATTAGCATCAATAAGCATAAAAAATAATTAAAAATGTAATATACAAAATTCAGTTTTTTCAAATATATATATTTAAATATCCATCAGCTTGATTGGCAAAATGTAAAATGCTTTACGTCAGACCAAACAATTCAGCTAGTATGTTAAAAATAATACTAGCAATTTGATCAAAATTTGAATCTGTGACTTCTTGTTTCACCATTGCTAAACTTTCAGTTATCTGAATTCTGAAAAATGCGTTTTATATTGTTTGTTTATTGGCCTCTACACTCATATGACATGCATGTCAAAATTTATAGTTTCTCTAATTAATTTTCATTTTATAAGTAATTATAGTTAAAACACCATATGAGGTCCCAAACCCAAATGTCCTGTAATTTATTAAATACTATGTATCCAATTTTTTGACGAAATGCACAAAGATGTAAAAAATGTCATTTATATGATCTAAATTGTTATTAAATTTTTTGCTGACAAATTTGGCTGTTTTTTTATTTTATTATTTACAATATGTCATAAATATACTGCCTACAGTGAAAAGTGAAATTAAATCATGTATTTTTTTGCAATATTTAATGTTATTTTATAGACATAGCCATTGCAAAGTATCATGTGCCCATTCTCTTTGTAATTGACAGGAGTTTGGAAGGATGAACACGGAAATCCAGAAATTGAAGAAAATTTTGAAGAAGCAATTAAGGCAGTGAATTATGCTATACTTCCCAGCACAATTCCTACAAACATTAGAGAAATTTTGGATGATGATTCGTGTATAAACTTAACCTCAAAGGTAGTAGAATTAGCATGCTTAAATGTTTCATATAGGCTGAAAACTGATAATGATCCTATGTGTATTTAACAGAGTAAACCATTTTGGATAATGGCAAAAGCTGTGCGGGACTTTATTGAGAATGAAGGAGAAGGTTATCTGCCATTAAGAGGATCTGTACCAGACATGACTGCAGAAACAGAACGCTATATTGCTTTGCAACAAGTGTAAGATACATACAGATGTTAGGAATTATATCAACTTTATATAGACGTATCAGGAAATGACATTTTCATGTTAATTAAAACAATTAATAGGGAAAGGACAGAGAGATAGAAAGTAGGTGATTTACCTGAGGTTCATAGATGGTAGACACCTTGTGAGGTTTAGAGTACTTGAATATTCGGAGGCACTGCTGATCACTGTAAATGTCTTCCTAACTTTCTGATGAAGGGGGGCGGTGCCTCCAAAAATTCAAGTACTCTAAACTTCACAAGGTGTCTATCATCTATGAACCTCAGGTAAGTCACCTACTTTCTATCTCTGTCCTTTCCCTATTAACTGTTTTAATTAACATGACAATGTCATTTCCTATATATATAAACTTTAGATGATTATACAATATATATTTATATTTTAGATATCACGGAGAAGCTGCTAAAGACGCCGATATAGTTTTTCGACGTGTGCAACAATTGCTACATCAGTTAAATCAGCCTTCTGATACAATAACGGAGAGTGATGTAAAAATGTTCTGCAAACATTCTTGCTCGTTGCACTTACTCAGAGGATCATGCATTGCTGACGAATATGACCCAAAAACAAATAATGCTCCTAACATTGGTAAGTTTCTAAAAGGGCCAAAACTATGATACAGGATGGGGCCTGCTGTTATAAGAGCCTTCAAAACCGGAGATTACCATAAGAATGTTGCAATTTAATGTATCTATCTTGCATGAAACACACTATTTTTTGCTTTTCTCAAGAAATTATATGCCACAGTTAAAGAGTTGATGCAGAAGATTGATTGAAATTATCACTTTGCATTCCCATATATATTGAAAGGAAACATACTGCATAAACCATGCTTTAATGAGACTTAATGAATCAGAAATAGTCTCTCTTCCTTCAATGAAAATAATTCACTTTCAACTATTAAATAAAGTAATTTCTGTAACTCACAATTTTAAACCTTTTTATTGAGGTTAAAGAAAATGTATTTTCTAGCTATGAATCTTGAAAATCCTGAGAGTCCCCTAATTTACTACTTGATGCTACGAGGCGTAGATAGGTTTTACGCAGAGTACAATGCCTATCCTGGAGAATTTGATGATCAAGTTGAACCAGACATTGTGAAACTAAAGGTAAGTTATCATAAAGAATATTCTGGATTTTAAGCAGCTAAATTAAGAGTTTTATTTTCAGGCCTGTATATCAAAGCTATTAACTGAATGGGGATGTGGACCCTTGGCTAAAGATGACTATGTTCACGAGATTTCTAGATATGGTGGTGCTGAACTACATTCTGTATCTGCATTTATGGGTAAGATTGGAAAAGCATGTGAATCTCAAAGGTGAACTTTTTTTGTAAACTACATGAACTAATGCTTCTAGGTGGATGCATAGCTCAGGAAACCATAAAATTCATCACTGGCCAGTACAAACCTGTGAATAATACATTTATCTATGATGCCATTACTTCAAGTACAGCTACTTTTTCATTGTAATGAATGTACAACCAATAAAGTGTTAAAAGAATTTGTAATTTTTAATTTGGAAGGACCTCACAAGGTAGAGAAGGAAAAAAACAAATCCTAATTTAGTATTTTATTAAGGTAATACCAAAGTTAACTACAACTATAATGAAGTATTTGCCACAATTAAATTATTAAAAAACAATTATAGACAATCTGTACAAAATAATACAACAGGATAAAAGACATTGTAGATGAAATTGCAAAGAGGCTGTGTTTAACAGTCCGTATGTCAAAACAGCACCAAATGTCCACTTTAAAGTGAAAGATGTGGTGTCATCTCCATATATGGCATACATTAAAAAATGTATTTACTAAAATAATTTAGTGCTTTTCTATATAATTTGGAGTGAAACTATTCTGGGAAAATTCAGGTTATCTAAAAGAGCCTGAACTAAAAACAATAATTACTGGCTTATGATTTGATGATAAAATGTGCAATAAACAGGTTTTACAAACTTAGCTTTATCAAAAAGCACCAAGACTTCTAGTGCACAGTTATAAATTCAATTTGAGATAAGTAATGCACCTCAATTTTATGACTAATTAGTCTCTGTATTACTCTTGTTTTTTGATAATGAAGCCATTATCTTATATAGGCCCCATTTGAGATAGATTAATGCAATTTGAAACAGCATCCAAATATATTATAAAATAAATTGGAAAGAGGAGAGGGCAAATGCTTGGCTATTTCATAAATGAGCTCTCCAACAGCATGTACATATATTGCTCTTATGGGACAATTTAATAAGCAAAATAATCTTCCACTGCCCAAAAGCACTTTTCACTCTATCTACAAACAATTCTACCATTATTCACACAGCCAAACAATTCTAGCAACATATTTAAAAATTAGAGTGATAGTCTTCTTTATTTACTAATTTTGCTTTGAACAGTGCAACTATTGGATTTTCATCTTCTAGAATGATATACAACATAGTATGTACAAACATTGGTAAGCCATTCAATGTGAGTCGCCTACTCAAAGTTAACATAGACATATGAAGGGTGTCACCAAAATGTGACATCCCTATCAAAAAAATTTATCCTAAACGCTCCTTCCTCCCTTCAAATGTAAAAACCAAGGAAGAAGTATTTCAGAATCACAACAAAATTTTATGCTGATAAAGCCATTTGTAAGGCAGTTCTGGTTTTAAATTTTTAAAATATAAATATGGAATGAGGGGAAGGAGAGTGATTAACACAAGGCTGACTCACAATAATGCGGCCTTGAAATGCTGCCTTTTACACATTCAGAGCAAAAATTTACCAAAAATTATACCAAGTAGACCAAAAGCTATAGCTGCAAATATATAAATCAGAGGAGGAGACGTTGTCATTGTAGTAGTAGGTAAAGTTGCTGGTGATGTATTGGCCATACTGTGACGAAGTCGGAGGATCTCCTCCTGTGGACAAATTCAATTTGCTTAATATATAATTTGAAGTTCTGTCTTACCTTGTAATAATACTCTCTAAACTGTCAATACCTTCAACTGCAAGTTTTCTTGACGCAATGAACTTTCTTCTTCTCTCAGTGTTTTTACTTCTTGAGCTGCTTTCAATAATTCATCTCCAACTGCAGCACTTGGCTGTGAAACCAATACGTCAAATAAAACCTGGAATTTAAAGGCACAATAATACACTATGGGTACACATTTCCACACTTACTTTTGGTGAAGACTTTGCACTATCGCCAACTCTTTTAGGTTTTTCATCATAAATGGCAGGAGAAGAATCCACATTATTTTCCCTGGAAGCAGCTAAGGGATCTACTGGTAATTCAAACACACATTTAAGCTTTGAATCCATTAAATTCTCAGGGTTAACATCTTTCCACTGAAAATAAGAGTTTTATTATACATACAATATTATTATTTGAAGCTTCGACATTTTCTTAACAAATGGGCAGCAAAGAATGAAACATACCAGTAACTCTGGATTCAGCTGTCCTTCTGGTGCAATCATAGTTTGCACCATAAATTTATGTTTATTTTTTTCATTTGGGTCAAATTCAAATGGCTGCAAACTAACTGTAACATGAGGTCAACAGAGTTCAAAAAAAGCTCAAAACTAGATATTAAAAATTTATTAGGACTATATAATTCATATTATGAATACAGACTACAAAGCATTACTTAATGGCTTCAGTTAGAATAGACAACACAAATCTATTATAGATTACAATTGATAAATGACAACTGTTTCACTGTCCAGTTTTAAGATAAAATATTACATACAGTATGAACTTGGTAGTACTTGTACTGTAATATAAGAATATAAATTAAAACCTCTTATTTGTTATTGCCAATTACATTCCCAGTTCAAATATCAATTTAATACATTACTAAATCAGAGCTTTAAAATCATTGGGATATTTTAAAAATAGTTTTCAATGGACTTTTCCTCTGACCTCCGTATTGGTCACTAATTTATGACATCCTGAATCTGTTCTATTTTCAGAGTTGGTAGAATAAATCACAAACTTCTACTGTACAAAACTCTGTTTCAACTTAAGATTTTGAATATATAAACGATAAAACAAAATATGGACTCAATCTTGTTTTGTTTCTGAAATTATTCTATAAAATAAAATATATTTGTAGTCTATATCACAGTATTAATAGTTAATAATTAAAATTAAGTTTTAGTTATTTGGTTTATCAATCTTTAATAAATATTTGGCAGCTTAGGTTTTATTAATTTGCTGATATTCAAATTATGACAAACAGACACTGATGTTGCACATGGTCTTTTGATTCGCTTATGTCTTTGGTAATAAATATAAGAGTTATTCAGGCAAAGAGATTAAATGCATTATAAGCTTTCAGTGAGTGCACTTTTACAGTGCTGCCAAATTACAACTGCATATTGAAACGAAACAGTGGTGTAGAAAAATGATAAGATGATTACATATATTTTACATTTCAACTAAAGCTCCAAAAATTTTGAACTACATATTGTGTTATCATTCTCAGGTCAGTCAAGCTATTCTGTACTTGTTTATTATACATCTCAATTCTTTGAATGTCACATTATCATTATAAGAAAGTAAGAAATATCAATTGTGATATACATAAAATCAAAACTGCTGGTGATAAAAGGAAAGAGCCCACTTGGTGGTTGACACATGGAATATAACTTCCTTTTCTCCTAAAGACAACTTGAGCCTCCAAATCTTTGAAGAACTTTCTCTGTCCTCAATGGTGACAGAGCTTCTTTTTAAGGTAAGCCACCAGCTTTCTCACTGTTCTGGCCTGGTGGGATCTATTATTTACCAAAAAAAGCTTGCTGTTCAGTGTATGCAGTTGCATACTACCTAACCTTTACATTGGCCACACGAAGAGAGACCTCCCCAAAGAAATAAATATTGCTAGGTTGATGCGAAGTTATATATCAACATGTTTCTCACATAAATGTTAAAAAGACACAAATTTTTATTCACTAATTTGTAATTCACTAATATATTAATATTAGAAAATTCAACAGAAGCCAAAATTCAAAGACAATTTTATACTATCTTAATACAGTTTAAAGGTCACTGAATCCAAAGATATATCTTCTTTTAAGAATTTATACCCAAGGAATAAGTGTGTATTCTCCTCTAACATTTGCGAATGAAATAAATTTTCTGAAATATGACAAATTTGTAGGTGCAATACTTTTCCATGTAACCTCTTGCAGATAATTTTTATTTTGATATATCAGTATTAACAGCTTTTAAAATGAGATCATTGTGAAATTAGCAGAATTATTGAGACATTTCGGTATGAATTTTCAGACATCCTCAAAACTTGCTTAGAATAATGGAATTTATATGATTTTGTGGAAATAAAATAATTTTAGATCTGTTCTGTATTCTGGAGTCAAGCCAAAACAATTTATATTTGCGAATGGAAAATTGTATATTAATATTTATTTGAGAAATAAGTTAATATAATTTCGCATTCAACAAACAATATTGATTTCGAAACATGGTCACATTTAATCATTTTCCATATAAATTTATAGTTGAACATTATATATTTCCCTGCCGTATGATAAAGGGAGTGGTGCTTCTGAAAACTCGAGAATCCAAAACCCTACATGGTGCTTACCATCTGTGAACTTCAGGTAAGCCACCTGTTTTCAGTCTCTATTTCCTGTCCTTATTAATATATAATATTTAATATATATGCTTCAGGAAATATAACTGTCAGGTTAATTAATAAGGACTACTCATCTACTTGCTGATCACTGGAAATATCATCCTAACATTCTGATGAAGGCGGAGGTGCCTCCAAAAATTTAGACCTTCAAATCCTATATGGTGCCTGCCATCGGTGAACCTCATGTAAGTCATCAACTTTCTATCTCTCTTTCCTGTCCGTATTAATGTCTCTACTCTGACCGTGATAGAGATTAAGCTGGTGGCCTGGTAGGGTCTATTGTTTACAAGCAAGAGCTAGCTGCACATCAATACTGGCTGTAACTCTGAGTGTTCTTCCGTATCTTGTGATGAAGGAGGCGGTTGCCTCCGAAAAATTATAACCCTGCACCTCATCACCGTGTACCAGCTTCACACTTCAGGTGAGCCACCTTCTTTCTATCTCTCTTTCCTGTCTCTATTAACTACTTTATTTTGTTATATATATAGTAATAGAAAATTAGTGGGACTAAAAATTGATAGTGGCACATTTTAATGCTGACCTGTATTTATTAATTAATTACAGCGATCATTTTGTGAAATTTTTGCTACCACATTCATACGACACTTGGTGTAAATAGTAGTTATTCCGTTTAAGGGCACTGTAACCACTAAAAGTTGGACATTGCTTTGATCCATTGTCTTTTGCTAATAAGCAGTTTCTATGAAAATGGCAGATGTGAGAAACTAGAACATATAACTAATTTGATATATTACTTATCAAACAATTGTTAAGAGCCTAACTTAAGCCTATAAATAAAGTATAAAAAAATTAATTCCTTCCAAGTAGTATTGTTGTCACAGTATGCTAAACAAAATCATACTAACTTTCTTGCAAACTTAAAACATCTAAATTAACAGTAGTTACGGATTTCATAAACATAATAAAATAGTTGGCAAAATGACATGTGTGCTTGTTTGGTATTTTGCAATTACACAATGAAGAAAGTTAACTCAAGATATCTTACTAAATACTGATTTGAAAAATAAAGGTGTTCTGCCTTACAACTGGCACTATAAATTATAATCATTTTTGAGGTCACATAATGAAACATATCTAAATAATAAGTGCATACAATCAAAATATTTAGCTATGCCCATACCAACAAATATTAACATGACCATAGTTCAAATACATGCTTGAACCCATTTAAAAATAATAATTTTCCTTGGAAAATTTTAAAAAGATAAATGAATTCACAGATAAATTTTGTAGGGTATAAGTTGATTGAAAGGTAGGTAGTACAAATTCTTAAATAAAGACAAATTTAAAGAGAAACCTCAATTCATATTCACTAATTCAATATCACAATTTCATAATTCCCAGATTTTTTAATGTACTTAAACAATTGTAGTTTACCAATGGCATATATTCTTCACGTATTTTATCGTCATTTAATCTTGTTAATAGCTTAATTTAATTTCAATCAAGTTAAGCTTTATTTAACAATACCTGCAACTTGAATAGATCCGTTTCCTTCCAAAATGCCAGAATTAGGTCTTACACAATATTTCTTAGGAGCTGTTGTTTTGATTTTAAAACATACTCTCTTAGATGTAGGATTTGTGAGTTTCATGAACGAAGTGACTGGAGAAGTAAATGGACCTGGGAAAGAGAAAAGTGTTTATTGATTCAAATCCCTAAAATATTTAAACAATTTATTATAAAAATTCAATGCCGGATAAAATATTTTAGCCGCAGTGACGAGTGAAGTTATTCTAAAGAATATGTCATTTAATACATAGGTTAGAAACCATTCAATCGGCAGAATATTGATAAATGAATCTCCTTTGGTGTTGGTTACAAAGTTATGATACCGATAGACTGGAGCACGCTCTAACAGAACAGTTCTTTTAGAAGATCCTGAAATAGATTATTCCGAACAAAGTCTGTTTTAGTTATAGGCTTGGCCATTCACAGTACTGAAAGGAGATGATTGTGCGTGTTTACAGCGTACAGTTTTGTCTTACCTTGAAATTTTAGCTCGTTTTCCGGTTCAATAAGTAATATTTGGTCTGGCTTCGCCATGATTTGCTCTTATATTATTTGCTTAAATAACAGGGAGATTATAATTTTCACCTACAAATGGCTTCAATTCTAATCCCGGTACTGACGATTCTCGTTTTCTAACAAATACGCATGCGTCATGACGGAAATATGGCTGACTCAAATGACGTCATACAAACTGCCAGATCCAGTGCAAATTATAAAAATATCACTGCATTCTTCTCACATCCACTGAATTTAACCTCTTGTAATTCTGGCAAAAATCAATCCTTCCCGATATATTAAACTGGCAGTTGTTAACCTAAAGCATCAGCGGTATACTCAATCTTCGTTTTGTTTTATAGCAAACCCTTTGTTAATATATACTCCAAATTTTTGAGTTTCAAGAACAACTAAAATTTTAAGATGAGGCTCCGGCGGTAATGTTGTTAGTTTAGTTATGCTCGATGTCACCGTCTTTTGTTATTGTTGAAGCAATTGTTGTATTTTTCTTACATATTTACTTTTCGAAAGACCAAGGATCATTGCTAATGTTTCTTAACGTGTCGGCAGAGATTATAGTTAAAAAATTTCCTGTCAGCTGTGTTTAAAAATTGTGTGAATTCCGAAAGTAACAGGTAAATTATAATGACTTTTATTTTCCGTTGTGTAATTACAAAATACCGAACGTGGACGCGAGTCGTCTGTCAGCTATTATCCTCGTTGATGAAATCCTTGGCCGCGATTTACATAGATGTATTAAATTTTCGAAATAAAATATTTGCTAGAAAGTTAGAATGGGTTTTTATTAGCATATCACGATTTCAATCCTACTTGGAAGTATAAGGTTGGAAATTTGTTCTTTAATACTAGGCAAATGTTGGTTTATGACAATTGCTTGATAAGTAATATATCAAATTAGTACTAATACCTTCTGGTTTGACAAGTGAGTGTTTTGTTTTGAATACTTATAGACAGGAGTTTCCGTCAGTAAATGTAATGAAGAAAAGTATAATGACATGAATATAATTTTCTTTATGATTTATTTTAATTTGTGAACATTGTTCCAGGGTATTCAACAATACATGAAAATTGTTAATAATGGCATCCGGATCGACTTTGCAGGTAAATATGTTTAATGTAAATTTCTGAAAGTTTATAATTATTTAAAGTTCTGCATTACGGTTTCATTTATATGCTTTTCGATCATGGTTGCTACAAATTATTTCGTTTCAAATAACAATGCCTTTTCCAACCGAATAATTTGTATTAACAATCCTTAAACTTAAAAGCCCAAAACTTAGCAACTTACTTATAAGAAGGTCTAGGTGATGCTGAGTATACAACTTTCTTTCTTTCTGTGAGATCAAAAATATCTCGAAGTACATGATTTTAAATTCGTAAATTTATTGTGACAAATGAAACTCAAATGTTATAATAGAATCCAATTGATCACACACTCCATTCAATTCACTGACATTGTAGGATAATTGTTGATATTTGCTTAATGGTTATTTTTCATTTTCTAAAACACAAAGAAAACCTTGTAAAAATCAATTTCAAATGCAGAATTATTTTTAAATGATATATAATTGATTTTGCATCATGCTTGGCAGAATCACACTTGTCAGAAGTGTAGACTAAGAACAATTTGTTAATTTTCTCTACTTCCACATCAGTGAAATTTCTCACAATACGCTTTTGAAGGAGTCTTACAACTTAAATTAAATGGTGGTACTGCTTTTTAAAGTGTAAGCAAGAAGGACATGCAATTTCTATTTCCTTAGATTAATGCTTGTTGACATCAGCTTGATTATATTGTAATAACACGAATGGAACAATAATTTCCTAAGTGTATGATATTAGATACTATTGCACTTATTAAATTAACAGTATGCCAGCTTTGATGTATGGAGATGGGAGAATTTTAATTTATAAAAACTGTATTTCGGCACAAGTAGCCCACCCCGCCAAACCTGTGATGTCACAGTGTTTCCATAGTGTCAGATAGGTTAGATAGATCGTATTTGCTGTGCGTAAGTTATGTGGGGCTAGGAAGAGAAATGATTTCTTTAATTTACTTTAAATAAATGAGAATAGTGGATTTTTTCAGATTTATTTTGTAGATATTTCATTGTAATATTTGGAGGAAGGTATCAGCTATCTTAGTTTACTGTATCTGATTTTCTCTTTGTGGTTGGGGTACACACTCATGCTGTATAGAGTATTTTATACTGGAAATAGGGGAACATTTTGGCTGGCAAGGATAAATTTTGTATAAGTAAAATAATACGAAATTTAGAAGATGAGAATGGAAAAATGTCTCAGGTTTGATTCGTGGTCCAGTCAACATTTTCCCACTCTAATCTAAATTTAGTTTCATGGCCTTTGGCTGAGCTTCAGATGATTATACTCTCTTTGAATATAATTATAGTTTATTTTGTATGTACATATTTTGTCTGTGGACTACAGTCTAAGGCTAAATATGCCCACATAAAATACAGTATTTTATTTATACATAATTGAAGATTATTCAAGCATGACCACATCATGCATAATTTATAAACTGCAGCAATTTCTTGCAAATGTATGCCCAGCCTTCTTGCTGATCTAAACATGGTGTATTTTCTACTTCACTTCTTCTTCTTGTTCATTTCTGCATGTCTGGATTTGTTTTTGTACCTTTCCCCCCTTACTCAGGTAATTGAATAATCCTAGTAACACTTCCAATAAAGAAGGTAACTATTGAATTGTTGAAGGTGATAGACTTTTACATATATTTCTTTAATTATTCAATCTATCATCCTTCTCCCGTCATCTATATATCACTTTGACCAAATACTCTCCTCTTTATAAAACATTTTAATTTCAGAAAGCAATTGATTTAGTTACAAAAGCCACAGAAGAAGATAGAAATAAAAATTACGAAGAAGCATTGAAACTGTATGAACATGGTGTTGAATATTTTCTGCATGCTATTAGATGTAAGTATCTACATTTTATTGTTTGATAATACTTGATTCTATACATTCTGATAATTGTTGATTTTTATCTATATTCATAAATTAGTTACATTTTACATTTGTTCTGTGTATCTTTTGTATGCCTGAATAATGTTCTTGAAATGTACTTTCCACCTATCATGAGCTACTTTAAGAAAACTTGTACTGATATACTCTAAATTAATTTATTTCCCATATTAAAACATTAAACTATCAGCTATTTATTTACTATTAAAAACTAATACAATAAATCAAACAGCTCTGTGCCATAAGGGCCGCTTCAATAACTTACCTATCGCTGATACTAGAAACTGCACTTTTCTTAAAATGGTTAAGTTATGTGTATATGAAGGGTTTTGCTCAATTTTTATTTTCATTTACTTTTTATACTTAAATACTGTGTATTCAGGATAAAATCTGAATTTAGCATCATGATTTCACATAAAATTGTTTAACTTTTATTTTAATTTTAACATTTACTATAAAATTTTAATTTAATAACCACATTCCATCTCCTGTTGCAGAATTTAGTTTCTGTATTAATACAGATGAAAAGGTTAGCTGAAATTGTTAATGGACTATTATGTTCTTATAAAAAATCTGGCAATTTAATGTTTTACTGATTTTGGAACACCTTAAAAGATATTTTTATACTGTTGCATAGTTAAGTTTGAGAGTTATTTAGGCACAAAGATTTTGTGCCTTCAATTTATTTCTCTTGTGCTATGTGTACATATTCTTTTATAGAAGAAAATAAAATACATTGTTTACAATATGAATTACTGCCAGTAACTATTTAATCGAAATACAATTTGCAGATGAAGCACATGGAGAGAAATCAAAGGAAAGTATTCGAGCTAAATGTGTGCAGTACTTGGAAAGAGCTGAAAAGTTGAAGGAATATTTGAAGAAAGGGAAAGCTAAAAAACCTGTAAAGGCAGGAGAATCTAATTCCAAGTAAGATTTTTTTGGAAAAGAAAATGAATTAAAATAGTTATGTGTTTCTACAATATTTCTTTTTATATTTTCTTAAGGGATGATAAAAAAAGTGATAGTGATAGTGACTCTGATGATCCAGAAAAAAAGAAACTGCAAAGCAAACTAGAGGGCGCAATAATTGTAGAAAAACCATGTGTTAAATGGTCAGATGTAGCTGGTCTTGAAGGAGCCAAAGAAGCTTTGAAAGAAGCTGTAATCCTGCCAATTAAATTTCCCCATCTTTTCACAGGGAAAAGAATACCATGGAAAGGAATCCTGTTATTTGGAGTAAGTATCATTTTCTTGTAACACAATTTAATCCTCTTGTAAGACTATGTGGTATATTGTTATCCATATGGTTGTTTTGCTTTTGAATTTGTGGACTGGGGTTTTTCTATATTTCTTGATTACTTGTATAAAGAATGTGTGTGTAATTCAAGAAGTGGAGCAATGTATGAGAGAGATTGTAACAAATAAGATAAAATTTCCATTGGCTATTTGTGGGTTAAAATGGTGGAGGAATGTTCTCCAAAATACATCTTGTATGAATTTCTAGATATTATACTGCACATTAATGGTAATTTATGTATTTGTATATATGTAAATGAAATTTTATTACCACAAAATTTTGTTAAAAAATTAGCCTCCTGGAACTGGAAAGTCCTTTCTAGCCAAGGCAGTAGCTACAGAAGCAAATAATTCTACATTCTTCTCTGTTTCGTCATCGGATTTGGTGTCAAAATGGCTTGGTGAATCAGAAAAACTTGTTAAGAACCTTTTTGAATTAGCAAGACAGCATAAACCCAGCATTATATTTATTGATGAAGTTGATTCTCTGTGCTCTTCACGCTCTGATAATGAATCTGAGTCAGCTAGGCGAATTAAAACAGAGTTCCTTGTTCAAATGCAAGGTAATTATTTGTAATATTTAAATGAACTTAATTAAAAGTGATAAATTTGATTTGTTTTACTTAAGGAAATAGATGGTCTTTATGTTCCATATGGGTAGGTTTCTACTGGTTATATAGAATTATAAGTTGAGTAATGTTATGTAAGGAGAACAAATTTTGTTTTTACTTTTTAACATGTTGTGGAATTAAGAGAGATAGAAAGAAGATGACTTACCTGAGGTTCATAGATGGTAGACACCTTGTGAGGTGTCTACCATCTATGAACCTCAGGGAAGTCATCTTCTTTTTATCTCTGTGTCCTTTCCCCATTAATTGTTTTAAACATGACAATGTCATTTCCTATCTCATATTTATATATATATTTATTTATTTATAAGAAATATTCATTGCTGCTTCTGTATCATCTTTACTTAAAATGATCCAAAAAAAATTTTGATCTCATTTTGATATTACTCTGTGAGTAATATGTATGTATGTTGTTATATGCCACTTCAATCTTTTTCTACAACCTTGCTGTTTTTACATTAAAGTATGCAATCATCTGCATTTTGGCGTGCATTTAACTAATTTAGATAATAATGATAATTGAAGATGTTTATAAAATAATATTTTATTACACATACAACTTCATATTTTATTTGAAATATTTTTCTTAACTTCATATGGTTTGCTAATTTAATTATCTGATGAATTTCAGGAGTTGGTAATGATAATGATGGAATTTTGGTTTTGGGCGCAACAAATATTCCTTGGGTTTTGGATGCTGCAATTAGAAGAAGATTTGAGAAAAGAATTTATATTCCTCTACCAGAAGAGCATGCTCGACTTACAATGTTTAAATTGCACTTGGGAAATACGAGGCATATTTTAACAGAGGATGACTTAAAATCTCTTGCCAACAAAACAGATGGGTATGTTTTCTCGTGCTATAAATTACACACAAGCCTCTTGTTGTGTTGTGTGGTAATTGGTCCTAACCCTGGTCTGATGCAACCCTCCATGCTAACCTATCTACCACAAGCCTTTTCATTTCCATATAACTCACATCTTCCCTAATCTACTTAGTGGATTCCATTCTTGGCCTCCCTCTTCTGTTCTTACTCCCTACACACTTATCTCTAATGCTAATTTTACAAGACCCTTATGTCTCAAAATGTGGCCTATTAATCTATCCCTTCTCTTAGTCAATGCCCTCCATATTGTCCGCTTTTCCCCTATTCTGTTAAGAACGTCCTCGTTTGTGATTCTATTCACCCATCTGATTTTCAGCATTCGCTTATAACACCACATTTCAAAGGCTTCTATTCTTTTCCTTTCCCCAACACCCATCGTCCATGTTTCGCACACATATAACGCCACATTCTATAGCAACGATTTCCTAATATTACACTTATATTATCCGTAAGTAAATTATTCTTTTTCCTTGTCTGTGCTATTCTACTCTTTATGTCTTCTATACTTATACAATCTACAAATGCCATAAATGTAGGCCCCAGTTTTTCCATATCTTCTAAAATTAGTCACAAAGTCAATATTGCTTCTCTTGTCCCTACATTCTTCCTAAAACCAAACTGATCTTCTCCTAACTCGCATTCTATTTGACGTTCCATTCTATATATTGTTTTAGTTAATATTTTGTGTGTATGGGATACTAAAGTAATTTTCCTGTGCTGTTTGGCTCTATGAGCACCAGTATTCTTCGGTATGGGTATAATTATATTTTTATTAAAATCTACTGCTATTCTTCCTGTTTCATAGATTTTTCAAACTACCCCGGATAGCCATGATATTCTTTCTTTGCCGATGATCTTATCAACTCTGCTGGAATGTTATCAATTCCTGCTGCATTACCATAACTCAGGTCTTTCTGCGTCCTATCAAACTCTGTCCTTAATATTTTGTCCCCCAACTCTTCATCATCCACCCCCTCTTCTTCTATTATTGAGTGACCTAGATTTCCATCATGATACAGCTCTTCTAGGTATTCCTTCCACCTTTATGCTGTTTCTTCTTGGTACATAATTGGCATCCCATCTGCTCTCCTGCTAATATTTTTTCTCTCACCCAATGTTTCTTTGATTATCCTATAAGCTGCGTCTGTTTTCTGTTTCACCATGAAATCTTCAACTGCTTTGCATTTCTCTTGTAGCCAAACCTCTTTGGCTGATTTGCGCTTCCTATTGGTCTCATTCTTCAAGCGCCTGTACTGCTCTTTACCATTTGCATCTTGTGTTTTTATATTTATGCTTTCATATGTCATTTTTATTATTTCTTGTGTTATCCACGGTTTCCTATTCTTTCTATTTTTCTTCTGCTGCTCTAGTCATTTCTTCCTTCAAGAGTGACCACTTCTCTTCTATGTTGTTTCTTTCTCCTTTCTCTATTAATCTACTCCTGACATCTTCTTTGAAACTCTGAAGCACATCCTGTTGTTTCAGGTTTTTCTATTTCCCACCTTTTTGTTCTAATTCCTTTCTTGAGTTTCTGCATTTCATAGCCAGCAGATTATGGTCAGAGTTTATATCTGCTCCTGGGTACATCTTGCAGTTTAGTACCTTATTTCTATACCTCTGTCTAACCATTATATAATCTAATTGGTACCTGCCTGTGTCCCGTAACTATTTTTATTTTGAAAACTATTATTTATTAAACCACAATGTTTATTTACTTAAAAATTAAATAACTCCTATGAATTATCATTAAAACTTAAACAAGCTCATTTTACTTTAAGATATTCAGGTGCAGATATTAGCATTGTTGTACGAGATGCATTGATGCAGCCTGTGCGTAAGGTGCAAACTGCGACTCACTTTCGCAAAGTAAGGGGGCCTTCACCATTAGATCCAAATCTTATAGAAGATGATCTTTTAAGTCCTTGCTCACCTGGGTCTCCAGGGGCCATTGAAATGACTTGGGTAGATGTTCCAGGACCCAAACTTCTAGAGCCTCCAGTTTCAATGGTAATGTATCACGTACATTTCATACTCCATTGATGTTAAAACAACTTTGACTGACTAGGAATTCTGATAAGAAATGCTTTACTTGACTAAAAGGTATAGATATCTTCTCACATACACCAAAGAACCAAAATGATTAGATTACCTGAGATTTGGGATATTAAGTAGAATTTCTTGGAATGAGATCTACAAATGAGCTAGATCAGTACAAGTTAAACTATTATTACATCCAACTCTTGTAGTAAGTTATTATTTACCATATATGTATATTGAAGTAAGAAGGTGTCATTGTCAAAGTCATTAAAATAATTGTTATTGAAAGTAAAGAGTAGTTGGCTTACCTGAAATTGAGGTTCAACATCATCATACATTATAAAGGGTTTAATTTTAAAAAATGCAAGGAAGATGCTGATATTAGTGTCATGTGTTCAGCACACAGTTGATATATATAATATAAATAAATACCTAGATAATTTACAGTACTCCGCTAGTATATGTACATATATGAAACAGTCGATCAGAAAAAAGTACACATCCATTTTATCAGGAGGAGGTATCCACCCAAAAATTTGAGATTTGTTTTACATGGTGACACTTTTCCTAAATTTCAGGTTATTTTCTGTCATTATTTCATAAAATTTCAAATATATAACTTACTTTTTAAACAATTCTCTATTTTATTTCTGTATATACACAAGTTTAGCAAAATCATTAAGGCAAGTTAAGTAGGTCATCATATTAATTGTAAGCTTTAGTTTGGATTGAATAATTTGTTTCAGCATTTATTATTCTACTAATTGATTATATTTTAAGACTAATCAATTTTTATCTTAAGTTTAACATATAAACAGGCAAAATTGTGTAATTTGATATTCTTCCTTTTCTTATAGAGTGACATGCTCCGTTCATTAGCAACTTCTAAACCTACTGTGAACGATGAGGATTTGGCTAAACTTGACAAGTTCAAAGATGATTTTGGACAAGAGGGATAGGCAGAAGAAATAATAAAAGTGCTCTTTTTTGCTTTTTCCAAGATGAAAGCTTATGCAAGTTCTTCAATTACATCACTACATATGTCACAATGCCTTTCGAAGATAGTGGCAAGATGGGGAAGCTAAGTGATTTGCATCTTCAATAGTGTGTTCGTCCTTTATATAAATTTGAATCTCGCTGTTGTTGATGTAAGGAATTTTAAATACTGTTGTCAAATATAGTAAGTAATATTATTTAAAGTGTACATAGTGTTGCATCTGAAATTTTATGTTGTATAATTTAAATGGATAGGTTGAATTGAATAAAAACTGTAAGTATATATATTTATGAAGGCTCTAGTAAATCATGTATCGCATTTGAATTTTTGTGACAATAAGTATTTAACATCTTGAATTTTCTTTCGCTTGAATTTATGAAAAAATAAATAAATGATGTATTTTTCACAGTACTACAGAGCTTCATATTTCTTTGTGATTCTCTTCAGGGAAATAATTTTCATATTATAAAAAAATCATCTTAAGTTACACCCTGAGTTTTGAAGATGTTAACTAACATATTGATGCATATGTTTTAACTGCTTTAACACTATTGTAAATATTATATAATATGTATACATAATGATATGCAAGTTATGAAGGAAATTCACACATTAAAGCTTTTAGTAATATGATTAAAAATGAAATATATTTTTCAATATTTCTCAAAAAAATTCTTTTTGTTAATTTAAAATCAGCTTGTATTTTACTTCAATAAAACAAATGTCAGTATATAGTTCTATAAGACATTAAATTATCAATTTCATGTTTATTTCTAAATGGGTCACAGTATACATGAAGGAAATACACTTAATATGTACATCAAATTGTGCTTGAATTGTAAATAAACATAGATATTAAACTGCAGGGAAAATAATGATAAATAAATTACATTGCTTGCCAGAAATATTACATCATTTATAGAATAGTTACTTTAAAAAACCACAGTTTTTATATATAAATATGTAACCTTAAATGTAACATTGCATTTACACTTGTGTATCCCAAGTTCAAGATGAAGCACACTATCACAGTGGACAGTGTCTCAGATATTCAGAATCAAAATACACTACTGTAATTGTTATATCATCACGGAATAATCGTACTATTTCTTCTGGCAAAGTAAGTAATTGGGA
This sequence comes from Eucriotettix oculatus, assembly GCA_034510155.1. Taxonomy (NCBI): domain Eukaryota; kingdom Metazoa; phylum Arthropoda; class Insecta; order Orthoptera; family Tetrigidae; genus Eucriotettix; species Eucriotettix oculatus. Next base: position 14,860,803 of record CM067377.1, read on the forward strand.
AAGTTTTCCATGATCAATACCATATTCTGTACCACCCAAAACATTTCTCAATAAATGAGTAGCTGCATTAGTGTCAATAGGCTTTTTGGTTAAGCCCTCCTTTCGCTGGAGGAGCATTTTATTAATCTCTGCAATTCGCATATTATTGCGAGGCATTCTGAAAGGACTTAAAGTGACTTTACCACTCATGTGTTCACCTACAAGCCGTACAACTTGTAATGGAGACACAAGATCCCACAAACCATCTGAAGCTATGACTAGAAACTTATCCCTTGGAGTTAATCGGTGGTAAGTTATATCTGGCAATGCAGTTAAATATGGTGGTGTGTGATAATTTGGAGGTAATGCATTCTCACCAAAATATGGCACTACTACACGTTCAAGTATGTCTTTACTCCATTTATATCTAAAATCTCCCAAAGCCCTCAGTGGGGCTAACTGCCCCAAAAGTCTTTCCATTTTAATTACAGTATTACTTTCATTTGGAGGGTGTTCTTTTAAAATCCTTTCAACTTCACCTTGGTTATCAGTGTTATGCTCAGTTGTTACCTTCTTTGCAGTCCATGTATTTCCATCATTTAGGATACCTAAAACACTTTGACAGTCTCCAACATTGGCAATGTGAAGATGTGGTCCATCTATGTGTGCAACACATGCTACAGCACCTGACATGGCAACAGATAGTGTTTTCATATTTGTTTTTTCACTAACATTTCCCAGTGCTTCTTGTGATAAATCTTTATCGAGCCTTAAAAATGCGTTCTCCAAAGCCTCTTTCATTTTAAATTCTGATGTTTTACTTTTAGTTTGTGACATTTCATTAAGAAATGCCAGAAAACTTTGATGATAAAGTTTATTCAGATCTTCAACAAGAATAACTTTGTCATTAATTTCTTTCAGCAAATCTATGTTCTCTCCTTCCTGTAGGGATTTTAAATATTTCTTTAGTTGTTCAGGTGGCAGTAATGAAGCAGTTACATAATATGGAAGCCTCTTTGCAAGTACTTGTGCACATGAAGCACCTCCATGTCCATCAAATACTCCAAGCAGCATTCCTGGAAAGCAATGAAATTATTAAGAAAATAAATCTTAATTTTTAATCTAATAACAACTTCAATATTATATATTGTTGGAATAATGCAGCATTTTGGAAGTTACATAGTGACCAACTCACTTAATTGCCTATCAAGATGTAAAGAACATAAAATTTATTGTAGCAACTATTAAGATAATATTTACCCAGAAAAGCTTGTATTCTATTGTTACTATGACTACTGTTAATGTCACATGCTGTGTCTTTAAAGCAGAGAATTTCAATAAAATAAGGACTATAGTATTATAATTTCTCTGTCCATGTTACATTACCACAATGTACTCTGATGAGACTTGAAAGCAGACAAAACGAGCTGTTAACAACTCACTCCAAACAGAAGGAAACCAATTGAATAAAACAATGCAGCAGTGCCAATCCAATTAAGAACAACATGGACTTGTTGACCAACCCAATAATTACATTCATGTTGCACTTTCTCATTGAATTGCTTCAACATACTGTATATGTTAAAGAAAAGAGGTTACAGGATACAATCTTGTCTTTTTTTCTTGTTCTCTTAATATTATGACTTGTAGTTTTCCAATGTATAAATTAAGTTAAATAAATCTTTTATTTTAGATATATAAAAATCAACTAAAGTAATCTTCAAATTAAAAAAATCTGTTAAACAACAAATATTCATTAACTATTACACGATTTAGGTTGTTTATTCTATTTCTTTCTCTTAATTTAATCCTATTTTCATCAAAATATGAAACATCTTATTCCTGTTTACATTTTCACTTTTCAAGTCCACAAATTTCATGAATATCTCATGTTCTTATTTTGCCTAAATCCAAACTGTTCTTTTAATTCTTGTATATATTTTTAATGTTAATATTCATGTTTTATATATAATTCTCATTGTTCTCTGTTCTTGGTTTCTTTGCTAGTGCACTTCCAATATTCTTCTCAAACTCTGATGGTATTTACCCAGAAACCAGCTTAAATACTTATATATTTCCAACTTCACCAACAGATTTTAGTAGGTCAGCTATTATGCTGTTTCTTTCGTTTTAGACCCATTCTATGTTCTTTATTTAATGTGCTTATTCCAGTTGAGTCATCACAAATGCTTCTTTGCCCTTATCTACATCTGATCTTTTCTTATTTAATTTTAGTCACCTTAACTAAAATATTGTTGCCAGAATCTTTGTCAGCTCCTGGGAGTGATTTATTGCCAAGTATTTTTTTTAACACTTGGTTAGCCATGATATAATCTAATCAGTGTCTTCCAGTATTTCAGGTCTCATCTACATATACATTCTTCTACTTGTATTTCCATAGCACGTGTTAAGTGATTGTGAATTCATACCTTTCACAGAATTCTATCAATCTCCTGTCAAGTTGCATTCTTATGGGCCATATTGACCTGGAACATTTTGCTTACTTTGTTGCTCCAGCTTGGGCATTAAAGTCATTCATTATTTTAAGATTCACTCTCAACAAGTTCTTCAATTTCTTAATAAAAATTTCTCTAGTTGGTTTCCTCTTCCAGAGAAGGTAGACATAAATACTTGCACTTTGTTTGTTAGTGTTGGATTTGATACAATTCTGACAATTGCCCCATCATGTTGGTAGTTCTTATTCTTAATTAACATCCACCAGTACTTTTTTGTGGGTGATATAATCCTATAATTGTCTGACTAAACATGTTGTTTTCCTCACATAGCATAGCTATATCTACTTTCAGCCTTAATCATTTCTAATTTCAAACTGTCTAGAATTCCACTTCCTGACTCTAAGAACGTACATTTCTTTTTGGTTAAAATGAAAGGCCTGACAAAAGAGGATCATCTAGCCATATGAAGGGCAAGGGGAGACACTCATTTAAATATTTCCTGATAATTTATTTCATATTCAAGAAAAGTACTACTGATAATTAAGAATACTGTCTGGTTCAATGTTACTAGAGTTCTCAAAATGATGAGAAAGTTATTTAGAATAGCATTAATCAACAAAACAAATATCAAATCAATTTGTTTTTAGAAATGAATACTTTATAGAAAATGCTTGTTTCTTACTCAAATGAGGCTGTGAACCCAAAATCTATATTAGGAACTTCCAGTGACTACCAAAACATTATATCGTGATTATTGTAGTCTGTTAGAAAACTTCAAAGTATTAGAAAATAAAGTGTAACGCTGCAAAAACTTTTCTCTCTTTCTAAAAGGTCACAAGAATGGGAAAATAATAGAATAATTCATACAAATGTGTACATTAGACAGTACACATAAACTAGAGGTGTAAGGTGAAAAGTAAAGTAAGTGTGAGTGTGATTGGGGACAGATAATTCTTAAATGATGTCCAAAACTGTCCTGGGCTGTAGCAGGTGTAAGAAGGAAACTTAACAACAACAAAAAAAGTGGGGTATGATCAGTGTGAAGCACTGATTGTTTGACAGTGTTCTGGTGGTTACCACTATTCTAAGGAAGAGGTTATTTTGTTTCACAAATTTAATGTAAAAGGAAGAGTCAGTGTATAATCTAGCAAATTATGTGGAAGAAAAAGTAAGCTATATTTTCTTTCATTTTGTAGGTCAAATTTGTGAAGAATTCTGTAGGATTGTAGTAGATTGATGATGGGCTGTTTTGTGAACTTTTAAATTTGACATGCTCGTTATATCTTGCATGGTGATATCACTCTCTCTTTTTGTACTTACAAGATTATTCATACCTGATGTATACATTACACATTTTAGGATAAATGTTTTATGTTAAATTGAATAATCAATTTATCTTAAAATATATTCAGCAAATTAACTAAATAACACTACAAAATGGGATAGTGTTTTTGTTTCTCTATGTGGACTTTAATAAGAAAATAATTATACTAGAATAAGAAGAATTTGTATAATACATAAGCATCACTATTTAAGCTTAAGTCATATTTATTATTTTTTCTCTGGAACAGTGGCTGTTCATAAGTGTTTAAAGTTATGTGCTACATCACCCCAAGGAACAATTTTATGAGGATAATTACCCTAATGTAAGATATTAATAATTACTACAACATCTAGTGTTGATAATACTCCACAGCCCATAATATGCAACTTTTTGTCTGCATAACATGTAATAGGAACGAATTTTTAATATTGTAAAAATATAAAATTAACTTGGCACAAATTCCTAATACAAAATTATTTTTACTTAATATATATTTTAAATAAAGAAAGTTAATTTTAGGAAGAAGCCATGAATTATGGCAATCAGGCAGTAATTCTCTCAAAATTATAAAATCCTTTGAAATGGTGCCTATTAATTTTTTTCTTTTAAATAACCTTTTGTTAATTTAAATAGACAATAAGAAGTTCATGAAAAGTAATCTTTCAATTAATTTGTCAAGAACATTTGAAACTGCAGTTTGGTGAAGCTGTCTACCCTTTTGTTAAATCTTCTATGAGCAGAAAAGAATGCAGCTGAGATTTAAGTGGGAAGGATCATGCTGAAAGGTGGGCAGTTTAAAGTATTTAAAATCAAAGCAGAAATTCAGACAATTAAAATACTATTATTTTCCTTCAAATATAATTCACCGGGAAAGCCTCCAAAATTAATTCATATACAATAGCTGCCACTGCTCAGTTATAGCTGATAGGTGTTGTTTTAATATTTTAAATAACTTTAATTCTTATATTTCCAGATATTTAGACATTCTGAGAAATAGAATTTCCATTATATAAATTTCAGACAGTATGGACAAGAAAAATTATTTCTATTGACTTTTTTAAAATCCTAACTATTCTATTTCTTATCTATTCAATCATTCAAATGACATAAAACTTCATAGAGCAAACAAAAAAGTTTAAAGTTAATAATGAATTAACAGATAGACTTACAGAAATTATTGAAATTTACATTTCAAACAAATATTCATTTTCAAATGCTATATATATAACTGGTTACCTGTTGAGAGGAGACAGCACGACTCTGATCGTGTGTCTTCAATTGGGTTGTTTGAAGGAAGCTGATTTGAGTCATAAGACTTGATAGATCCAGGAACATTAAATTCTTTAGTAAACTCATTTTCCCTCAAGATGTTAGTCACCTATAAATACAAGGTTGTAATAAATACACATTAGTAAACGTGTTTTAACAATAAGCAGAATACTTGCCTCATTTGGAGTGAGCTTTGGACCTGCTAGACTAGTAATAGAAGTGTGAAATGTCCTTGTGCTTCTAATTAGTTTGCAGTCACATATGTTGTTCTCTCTTTCCTTCAAGGGACATCGTAATGAAGGCTTACCGAAATCTTGGGGAGCACCAAATGTTTTAAAACAGTAATTCACTATCTGTTGAGTCCTGGACCCAACTCCCATGGTTCGTTTATGAAACCTAAATATTAAGTATTTTACTCATATTAATCCAGAATTTTTTTAACGCCTGTATAGTCCAATATATAGTCATATTTTGAATTCTTTCTAAAGCACAATATTAAAGATGGCAATATTAACTTTAAATGTCTTTTCGTTTACGGGATAGTATTGCCGAGTTAAGATGCTCGTTATACAAATTGCTGTTCGTCTGAAACAATTTAGTTAATAGTTATCTTTAATCTTCCCTTATTCTGTTAAAAATATATTTACACTGCAAGTAAATATAAGATCAACGGTTACCAACAAACAAATGCTAGGGGCATTACTGACGAGTATAAAAGCAAAAGAACGATCTGGAAATGCCATTATTTGTTTTCATTTCCCCGTATCCTCATCATCCAGACAAGCGGTATAATGTTTTACTACGCGCATTCTGACCTGTATCAAAGTTAAGTTAATGAATTATTTAAGACAGTAGATTAAGTGAGTAGTGTTGGCAACACATAGAGATAGTATCTTTCGGGCGAAGTGTTTGTGTGTGGATAGTAAACAAGCAGACGCTACAATATGATAATTGTCCTAAGATATAATTGCTTGAAAATGCCGAAAACAATCGTGAAAGCATCGTCCATTTATGAAAGTATTCCAAATAATTCATGTGAAATGTCATTCATCAAGTTACTATAGTAATGTAATGTTTCACAAACACACCCTGACAAACTAGTTCTAACTTCTGCATTGACTATGGAAAACAAGTTGCTAGAAATTGATCAGAACGCAGACGATGGTAGTCATAATCAAACTATTGTTTCAACACCTACATCCTCGACATCGGGTTGCGTGTCGGGTGACGATTCAGACGGAAAGGCTACAGTTCCTCCAAGTCTCGTAGGGGCTGGAAACTATTTAGAGGTTCGTTGCAGGCTCATTGACCTATTTCGACTTAAATTAATTTCAGTTATCTGAAACATTCTAATTGATTTGTTGAAATACTTTATTTAATTATTGTCGAATTATGTTCATCAGTCATACCAAGTGTTCATTCATTAGAAGGGCTTATAGGGGACACCTATTTATGTAAAATTAATCAATTGAATAAATTAATTTCTGTATTTTTACAGGAAAGTTCTTCATTAAATTCAGTTGATGACTTGACAAAAGCTGTTGAACAATGTCGTGAAATGGTGCTTGAAAGTTCTGAACGCTCTGAGGAAAGGAAATGGTTAGTCAGGCGTTTGATTGAATTGAGGCTTCGTTTACAAGAGGCAAAAGAAGCCATGAATGAAGATGTTAATTTAGAACACACAGATATTAGAGTTATTCTTGGTCATCATTTCATACTTCACAATCAACCAATAACAACTTCCAAACAGTACTGTGATCGATGTTGTGGAGTTATTTGGAGTATGATTCAGTCATGGTATAAATGCAGGGGTAAGGAACAAACTGATATGTTGCTTGTCTACTTTAGATTAGCTCAAAGTGTAATAGTAACTGAAATTCCAAAATATTGATACATGTTGAAGTTTATATTGGTGTATAGCTTTTGTGGTTAGTGAATTATTTTTAATTCTTAACTTTATTTGAAACCAAAAAATATGTATACGATCACAGATAGAGGAAAAAATAGGCAATCTTACTATTGCTATTCAATATAACTTGTATGATTATCGTTAATTGATTCAGTTACACATAGGAAACTTTGACTAACAACTAGTTTGGATACGCCATCCCCCACTTACATTTAACAACATGGTTAAGAACAGACTGACTGTTTATTTGAAAATGACATTGTCAGGTTAATAAGGACAGGAAGGAGAGACAGAAAGTTGGTGATGTACCTGAAGCTCATAGGTGGCATGCACCATGCAAGTTCTCAGATTCTTGAATTTCATCAGAAGATTAGGAAAACATTTCCAGCGACAGATTTTATTAGTGTGCAAAATTTAACTTTAAAAGACACAACAAACTTTATGAATTTTTCCCCAATTTTAAACTTTTTGAATAAGATAATTCTATTAATGGTACAATCTATTACTTGAGTTCACTGAAAATGTATTCACATTATTTTTAATTGTGTTTTTATTGATTTAGATTGCCAATTTCTCTGTCACATAAAATGCCTTAGCCAAGTGTGCAGAGTTTGTGCCCATGTTCGAGTATCAGAAAATCCAGAATATATTACAGAAATATGTCCTGAAGTTGGCCTCTCTGTACAAGCATATAGTTGTGCTGAATGCAAGTCCCACATAACTTTCAGTGAGTATTATTTGGCATGGAAACTTATAGAATAATATAACAACTTTAATTAATAGCCAATTCACAGACAAACCAAGTTTGATAGTTTATTCATGAATGAAATAAAAATCTGGGTTTGTATAGGAATTGGTTCTTAGTTTAAATACATACATTAAGTGATATATTAATAATATAATGACATAAATATTTATTTAACTTTTGGAATTATTTGATCCTAGCTTTCCCAAAAGGATTTTCATGTTTTGGGCGGTCATTAATGCCAGGTATTTAAATATTTTTAATTGCCTACTTGAAGCCTTGAATTTGTTGTTATTATTTGGTTCTGATTCATCTAAGTTAGTGTAGAAAATTTTTCTGCTAATATCAGTGATGTGCATACCATGCTGTGGCATATAGAATCTTGAATAAAAATTAAGAGGACAACTGATTAAGTTGTTATGAAGTATACATGAGAAACATATTTTAAATGGAATTATGGATTGCTTTGATTATTGTCTTAACAATTGCCTCTTCTGTTTCATGGGAACTTTTTATATAATGTTATGTTTGTTGTTGTATAGTATTCAGTTCTTGGACTGGTCTGAAGCAACTCTTCTTGCTAACTTATTCTGGGCAAGCCTTTTCATTATTATATCCCACATCTCCCCTATCTACTCAGCATATTCCATCCTTTGCCTCCCTCTTCTGTTTTTACCCCACACACTTCCCTCTAATGCTAATTTTTCAAGAGTATCATGTCTTAAAGTGTGGTCTATTAATCTATCCCTTCTCTTTGTCAAAGAGTCCTGTTTATAACATTACAAATCATATTTACTCAGATCATAATTAACAGAAAACAAATCTAATTTAACTATACAAGTAACATGATAAGTTTATTTGCTGTTATCCTCCAGAATGGTTTTACTCATTTATTAATGAAGTTAACACAATTTACTTAAATTATACTTTAAATCAGTAATAAATATAATTCCTAATTGTTTGGTTTTCTATAACAGCAAATGTGATTTAACATGCAGTTCTCTACTTACTATTCAATAGAAAATAGCTGGATTGAACCACGTTTATGCGATTATGATGGGTGTTACTACTGTCCAAACTGCCACTGGAACTCACTTGCAATTATTCCATCTCGTGTAATACACAACTGGGATTTTGAAGAGCGCCGAGTTTGCAGAGCATCTCGTCAAGTACTTCGATTATTGATACAACATCCAGTAATAAACTTACAAGCTCTAAATCCAAAATTATTCCGTTTTGTTGAAGAACTTAGTTTTATAAAGGTTTGTCTAGTTTAATTTCTTGGTCTTAAAATTAGTAATGAGTTCATATCACTTTTACAAAATTGTTATTTTTCAGAAAATGAGAGAAGACATTATGTCTATGAAGAAATACTTTATTTCATGTAAAGATGCAGCTGACCAAAAATTGCTTTACATGCTAAAAGATTATCATCATTTTACTGAGAATGCCAATCTGTACAGTATGCAAGACCTCATTGATATAAATGCAGGAAAACTTTCAGATTACCTCATGGATGTTCATACAAAATTTACAAAACATATTAAGGAGGAGTGTAAGGTAATATAATAAATACATACATTTCTGTAAGAAAATTGTCAAAATAATTAACACAATTGGTGAGGACAAGAAAGAGTGAAAGAAAGATGGTGGCTTACCTGAAGTGTAAAGTTGGCAAGCACGATGACGAATGCAAGATTTTCTTAAGTTTTCAGAGGCAACTGCCCCCTTCATCAAAATATTAAGAAAGAGCATTCTGAGTGACATCATGTCATTGAGCAGTCAAAATTGCCACCTACCTATCTTTTATCTAATTAACACTAGACCCCACCAGGCCACCAACTTTCCCTCTCAATGAAGGTCAGGGTAGAGGCAAAGAATTAATATTCATCAGCCTTCTCCAACAGGAGGAAGATGATAACCTCTGTATTTGACACACCAGAGTTTTAATTTTACAACTTGTATTCCTACTGCCCTGAAAATTTATACTATGGCTTCGTGTTCTCAGAAGATATTATGTTGGAAAAAGATTATTAACTTTGTTTATTTATCAATCCTCAGCTATTCAAGGAACCAGATTATTTACTTTATTCTTCCTTTCATTCCAGTTATGTTATGGGCGTGGATATGTTTGTGAAATGTGTGAAGATGATGAGGTTATATTTCCCTTTGACTCTGCTTCTGCAGGCTGTGAAATATGTAACACTGTTTTTCACAAAAATTGTTGGAATAAAAAAAATCAACAATGTCCAAAATGTGCACGTCTACTTAAACGTGAAAAACAAAGAAATAGTAAAGTAGAAGACGAAGCTGATTCTTCATAATTTTTATACTTATTCAACTTTTTTCTAAAATTTCTTTGTTTTTTTTAAAAGATCATTGCTGACCATGCTAATGTTATGTCAAACTGGTGCTCATCGTGTTGTTGTTAAACTTATAAATAAAGTTTTATATTTATATTTCCTGTTAGTTGTTTTTAAAGTTAATTTTCTATAACTGCTGTGTACTTAAATTAATAATTTGAATACCTTTTTCATAAAATTATTTTTAGTATTTGCTCCTGCATTTAAAAATTAGTAAATGTTTCCTTGTATTAATTGTATTCTTTATTCCAGACAATAATTTTTCTGTTATTTACTGCTTAATAATATCTACAATTACAATAAAAATTTCATAAATACTCATTTAAATGGAAATGCTACAAAAATTAATGTTAAATGTAAATATGTCATAGATCATTTGAATAGATAAATCAAATTGTAGTTAAATGTTGTGTGTAAACATTTGTATTGTTGAAAATAACTATTCATTATATTAAATCATGAAAATTATTTTTAAAGAAATTGAGTAAATATTCAAGCCTTAAGCATATGTTCTGTAATACAAATAATTATGCTCTAATTGGAATTAAAAGTTGCTATTATTAATGAATGACATAATTACATTTTTTTTTCTCATTTCATACATCATAACATTATGAAATACTGTTGATAATTGGAAGTATGTTTATTTGGCTGCATATCTAGAAAATAATTTCAAGCTCATTTAAAATGTGTTAATATTTAGGGGGGGGGGGGGGATTATCTGAGTTCTTGATAAGTTGAACTAAAAATGTATCACAAAACATTATTAAACATTCTCCACTTGTGACTAGAAATAAGTTATACAAGTGTTGTATAATCAATAATAATATTGACCTCTTAATTATTTGCTCTCATAGTCTCTAAGAATCACTTTATTTTCCCAACACAAGTGCAAAATAACAAAATGTTTAATTAATAGTTCTGATGTATCTAAATGTTGAGTAAAACATCTCACTTAATCTTTTTGTATGCTTATACAAATTTTCCATTGTTATGACCTTTCCTGGAGACAAGGTTGTTGGCTTTGTTGCCTGTTCATTGTGGCTGTCTAATGGTTGATACACCAGGGTTTGAATTGAACATTGTGTGGCCAGTAGGCACAACATTCGGTTTTATTGTCTGGTATTAGGGGTTCAGGCTCTCCAATATTTAACACACAAATTTTTAGAGCCAGAAAACTTTGTTGTAATTTTAACATGTTATTGCTTCCCAACCCAGCTGTTGATTTAAGGTAAGTCAGCTGTGCTGTACTCCACTTTTCCTTTCCAAGCAAGTGCCAGCTGACACATCTAATGTGTCTCCTCAAAAGATTGAAGAAATTCACTTTGCTGTCAATGGCAGTTCCAATGCATAATTTCAGGTAAGCCACCACCTTATTTTCATAGAAAAGAGGGATTGAGAGCAGTTGACTTTCCTTATTCAATAGTAGGTATCACCACGCTGGGAAGCGATAACATGCAAAAAACCTAGGGCTTGACTCCCTTCTTCAGGACCATATGTCTGAACAGCATGACAGCCATCCACTCATTGTATGTTGCTCATTAATTGATAAATAATATTAAGATCTAAACTAAGCTCATACTCATAGTGAACTAATGTAAATAAAATTCTACATGAGGGTGATGCTTAAACAGGCAAGTCCCCTTTAATAGCATAGGAAGGGAATTGAAAAAGAAGGGTGTAGAAGGCCAAAGACAGAATACGCTAAGATTAGGGATTATGTAGAAATAGGCTTGAGCAGAATACGTTAGCATGGAAGGTTGCACGAGGCCAGTCTAAGGACTCAATACTATGACAAGAATGGTGTGGCATCCCACTGTAGCTTGTTCGATACCCAACACCTCCTTCTCCTGTCAAACCTTCCCGTCCATGTCAATGAACTACTGTTCCTCTCCCATTTGCAACCGTTTTTGCCGCGCTCCTGTCACCGCCTTAACAATAGCGTGAAACTACAAAGCAAAGTGCAGTGTACCGAGTATAATAATGTCTCCTTCGGCCCGCCTGTTTTAGCGACTAAAATCCGAAATCGTATATGCAGTGGCACCTGGTGCATATGTGCTCATGAACTACAGCACATTAATTAATTTTGGAAGAATTATTTGTTTCGTAATTTTAGGAACCTTTAAAATACTAGTATTTTATGAATGTGAATTTCTGGTTTAATTTATAAGACTTTAAACTGCCGACTTGATCTGCCCTGCCAAAGTATTTAGTGCTATCCTGCATTATAGCTCAACATTACTGTGTGAAATGCGCAGTGTAATGTTTCATCCTAATGCGCGACCACAAACAAAGAATTTATTAGCTACAAAGAACACGCACCGGGCAGAGCGTGCTTGCTGGCAGATGCGGCCTTAAAGATTTAATAAAAAGTTACTGTTTATGGACTTGTGATTTATTTTATTTGATCAAAACTTATTGAAAAGAATTAACATTTAAGGAGTGGCAATTTCGAAGAATTTCGTGACTGAAAATTACCTCATGTTCCCGCATACTATATTTGCGTAATAAGTGGCTTTTTCCTAAAATTAACTTTCTTTGTTTAAAATATTTACGAAAACAAAATGCTTTCGTATTAGGAATTTCTTCCAATTTAATTTCATATTTGTACATTGCGCTTTGCTGACGATGTTGTAGTGTTAGAGGAGTCAGAAGAAGACTTTGAAACCATAATAAATGGTATGAACGGAGTCCTGGAGAAAGAGTTCAATATGTGGATTAATAGAGGGAAAAGCAAGGTAATGGAGTGTAGTTTGGGAAATAGTGGAATAACAAAGGGTGTTATATAGGGAAGGGATATTTTGAAGGAAGTTAAGGAATTCTGCTACTTGGGAAGCGTAATAACTAGGGATGGTAGAAGTATAATAGATAAAGAAGAATTTACTTACGGGTAATATAAGTGTGAATATTAGGAAATCTTTGCTAAAAATGTTCGTATGGAGCATGGCGTTATTTGGGTGAGAAATGTGGACGATAGGAGTCGGGGAAGGTAAAAGAATAGAAGCTTTTGAAATGTGGTGCTATAAGTGACTACTGAAAATCAGATGGGTGGATAGAACCACAAAGGAGGAAATTCTAAACAGAATAGGGGAAAAGCGACCAATATGGAGGACGTTGACTAAGAGCACGGATAGATTAATAGGCCACATTTTAAGACACGAAGGTATTGTAAAATTAGCATGAGAGGGAGGTGTGTGGAGTAAGAACGGAAGAGGGAGAAAGGATGGAATACGCTAAGCACTTTAGGAGGATGTAGGTTGTGCTAGTCGTAAGAAAATTAAAAGGCTTACGCAAGATAGGTTAGCATTGAGGGTTACATCAGACCAGTCTTAGAACTAAATACCACAACAACAAACAGTTTCAATAATTCGTCCTGATTCACCTTATGCAGGTGGAGTATTATCAATCTTTTAGCTGTAGTAGTGTTATTAATATTTAATCATCCTCGTAAAATTAATCCTGTTTGATGTAGCACAACTTTATATATATATATATATATATATATATATATATATATATATATGTGTGTGTGTGTGTGTGTGTGTGTAAAACCGCAGGAGCCTGCTGTTTTTTGTTCTACAGTCTTATTGTAAAGTGCAGTTGTGCCTACAATGAAGGAAGTTTTGTGCGTGACAATAGAGGCTAACAACAATGTAGAATTGGCAGAAAGAGGGTAAACCCCGATGGGGATCCCCCGCGGGGCGTGTGTAAAAAAAATGGTGGCGTGTGAGAAAACCGATGGCGGGAAACCCCGGAATTTTGGGAAATAAACCGCTGCCGGGGAACCCTGGAATTTTGTGAAAAAACCGATGGTGGGGAACTCCCGGGACGAGAACTTAAAAGGGAGGCTGAGGGATTCAGATGAGTCGGGGGAGAGAGAGGAGACGGACCAGACAGGCAGATAAGTTGCGGAGAGAAGGGACGACGAATTCAGTCGGAGCCAGAAGGGACGACGAGATCAGTAGAGGAGGAGAGAGCAGACGAGGAGTTGGACCTGGATCACACTACATTCATCGATGTAAAACTCCTGCATGACGCATTAAAGCCAGAGAGACGCGGAAACATTCGTGAGGTTGAATGTTTGCAGGCCCAAACCGATTAAAATTTGTTCATTAATAAATTAATGTCCTATCCCTTGAAAAGTATATTACAATATATATATATATATATATATATATATAATACTTGAAATACAGCCAAATTTGTTATTTAATTACTACTTTTTTAATTATTACACAAAATCTACGACACACTGTGCAATAGTTTCTTTCCATAAAAAAATGTACCTGATGTCCACAAAGATATTTATTAAGAAGTAAATAAATGCTTTTCCGACAAATTAGTCTGTAATTTCAATTATTATTTTATAGCTCTGTTACTGTGGAATTGATTTATTGCAACCTCTGACTTAATTATTTGTATCAGAATGATGAATTCCGGTGGGGAAAGAAGCTTTTCCAAGTGAAAATTAATAAAAGCCTACTTAAGAAATATACTAAGCAAGAGGAAACACGTGCCATTAATATGTACATAATCTTGACTGTCTACCAATATGCAAACATAATTAACACATTTGTTAAGTTACCACGGTAAAACTGAAGTAGATTGTTGTAGATTACATTATTAAAAATAAATAAAAATATATTAGAACAAAGAAAAAAATGTTTAAGGGCAGCATTTAGATGATTTGCATCAAAATAACTACATGAATGAGAAACCACCCCGGTGGTTAGGCTTCTAAACCAAGTTCCTAAACGTCATCCGACGTACCATTAGGTGAAGAGTAAACGTTCATACATTATCTGACTTTAAGTTGACAATAAATAAAAGGCGGCCAAGTAATCGGCAATAATTTTATTGATATTTAATTACACAAGTACTACGTTTCGTCAAACTTTGTAGAATTCTTCAGGTAACAATAAACCAAAAAAATTAATTTCGTATACTTAAAAATTTGTTAAAATATGGAATGTAATGTAAAATATATTAAAGACTTAAATTATAAATAAATGACCTATTTTCATTGAGAAATCTTCCGGGAGGGCTACATTCAAAATGACGTGACAACAATGAGTGCATTACGTCGTTAAATTTTAACAATGGGGAAAGAATTTTAAAAAAATTACTCGCACCCATATAACGCCACACTCTATACGAACATTTTTAGTAATGATTTCCTAATATTCATACTTACATTATCTGTAAGTAAATTCCCCTTTTTGCCTATACTTCCCTACTCTAGTTAATATGCTGCCGAAGTGGCAAAACTCTTTAACTTCCCTTCCCAATCAAACGCCCTTTATCCACTATTTCCCATACTAAACTTCTTTACCTAATATGATGGATACTTACTGGTTCACCACGAGGCATGATCGGTGAAGAGGTCGAAAAAATACACACGTTTCGGCCTCTGCGCTTTATGCATGTCTAAATTTCATTTTTCCTACATATCTGTATTCTTTAAAAATCATCAGTTGAGGTCCCAAATAGAGGGAAGAAATGTTGTGTTCATAAATTTTATATTAAATTTGTTCATAGTTATAGGCCGATTCATTACTAATTAATTTGTCAATACACTATTTCCTATACTACACTCATCACCTTGGTTTCCACTCTATTAAATCCTCATATTGAAGTATTTCGCCATGCCCCTAGTACTACAATATCATCGGTAATCCGTAGGGTTTTTGTAAGAGTGGACAGCGGCATCCGACGGGAGAAGTTACAAACCAGTGAGTCCAGTATGGGGAAATGAAGACCAAGCAGAAAAAGAAGAATGGGAATACAAAAATGATGAAGCGTTTTCGGAAATTGTGACAACATTATCGCCCGAACAAGCTGGACCGTTTATTGGATGGACTAGTGCTAGAAAATTATGGATGAAGCTGAAAGAAAATTTCGAAGATAACGCGCATGAGAAATTTATAGACGCCATGATGGAACTGAGACAAATTAAGGTGTGAGAGAAAGAGACAGTTGAAAATTACATTACAAGAGCCCGAACAATGGAAGCGAAATGTACTACTTATGGACAACCAATTAGAGAACGAGAACTGGTATTCCACGTAGTGCGAGGTATAAATGAAAAATTTGAAACTATAGCTGCGACGCTCCGAATACAGAGGTCGGCAACAATAGACGACATCAAACAAGCCTTGAAAGAAGAGGAGGCAAGAATGGGAAACAAAACTACACAAAACAAGAGCGATGCGGTTTACCAGGCAAGAAACCATATAATAAAAGAAACTAGAATTTGTTACAATTGCAACAAAGTCGGCCATCTTGGAAAAAATTGCAGGCATAGAAAGACAGGAGAAAATACATGACAAAGTGAAAACAATTCAACCGCCAGAGGACAATCTTGGAGAGGTCGAGGAAGAGGTCAAGACCATGGAGATGGTGCAAGCAACAATCTAGAGAGGAATCAACACCCAGCGAGCGTAATAACAGAGAGGGGTGAGAATCAAAACAATTAAATTAACGGACGTGGCTAATGCAGTATCAGAGGACCCAGATAGCGAATACATTTGGGGACTCGATTCCGGATGTAGCATTCTCATGTCACCGCATTATCAAAATATGACCAATACAAGGCCTTACAATGGAACAGTGGTATTGGCAGAAGAGGCGAGAGAAATCGACGCAATAGCCATAGGTGATGTAGAAGTCATAACCCGAGTGGAACAAAAAGTGTACAACACTACAATTAGAGATGTACTATACGTACCGAGATTAAGAATGAACTTGTTATCAGTGCGAAGCCTAGTGAAAAATGGGAACTCGGTCAAATTCGATCAAAACGGTGCATCAATAGTGAACAAGAAAGACGTAGTAATAGAGACATCAGAAGTCGTGGAGAAGATGTACGTCATCAGAACTGAGCCGAACAAATACATTGACGGGGATGTTTTACATAACGATGATTCCAACATGACGGCGGTAGAGAAGCAGACGTGGCACAGACGGATGGGTCACCTGGGAGAGAAATACTTATACAAGATGACGAAAGACAAAATGGCCAACGAAATCGAGTACAAGGATGTAAAATTAGATAAATGCACGGATTGCATTATCAGCAAGGTAACACAAGCGCCACATAAGACAGTGACGAACGAGAGCTCAGAATACGTGTTAGACTTGATACACATGGACCTTTGCGGGCCCATGCCGGTAGCATCAATGGGAGGTGCGAAATACATTTTCACAATAGTCGATGGATACAGTCGAAGAGTTCTTAAAAACGAAGGATGAAACTTACAACAATTTTAAGGACTTCGTGGAACGCAAAGAAAATGAAAGAGGGAACAGAGTCAATCGAGCACGCAGCGACAATGGAACTGAATTTACAAATGGACAGATGAAAGAGCTAATGCGACACAAAGGCATAAAACACGAATTGACGGTACCCGGAAACCCAGCGAGTAATGGCATAGCCGAACGGATGAATCGGATAATATTAGAGAAGACAAGAGCACTATTACAAGATTCGAAGTTAACACAGAAGTTTTGGGGTGAAGCGGTATCAACAGCCGCATACCTGCTGAACTGTTCGCCAAATAAGCACAACGGAGACCAGACGCCAATTGAGAAGTGGGCTGGAAGAAAACCAAATCTCGGACATCTGAGAGTTTTTGGTTGCGTGGGATATTACACAACGACGACTACATGCAGAGGGAAATTCGACCCAAGAGCGGAGAGAGGAATTTTTGTGGGATATTCCAAGTCAAGACTTGCATACAGAATGTACAATCCAGAGAAGCAGAAGTTATTTGAGTCGAGATCTGTCATTTTTGAAGAAAACAAGAAGGGAGGAGACTTACTACAAGATCAAGCGGAAGAGACTGAAGATTATTTGGTCCAGATGATAGAAGAATTACAAGCGAAAGAAGAGGAACCCCGAATAATAGAAAACACAACAAATGTAAACAATGAAGAAGATGAAAGTAGCCATGAGCAACTAGAGGAGGAACTAGAGGAGAACGAGCCCCCGATAGCTGAAATGATAACTAACAAAAGAGGGAGAAAACTAGGTGAAACGAACATACAGATTCGAGAAAGACATCGTATGGAGCGAGAAAGAAATGAACAACTATTGAGAGGAAGTGGAGTAAGAAGATCACAACGAATTGAGGAAAAACATATTGCAAATATCGCGTTTGAAATTCCTAAAACTGCGGAAGAAGCCATGAACAATCGAGCAGCAAAGGAATAGACCGAAGCTATGTGCGCAGAATTAACATCGTTAAAAGAACACAACGTCTGGGAACTAGTCGAAAGGAAGGACAATATGAAAGTCATTAAATCGAAATGAATCTTCAATATTAAAGAAAATCCAGATGGAAGTATCAAGAAAAGGAAGGCAAGATTAGTAGCAGTGGGGTGCAGTACAAGAGTTGATTATCATGAAACATTTGCACAGGTAGTAAAGATGGAAAGCATACGAGCACTGTTGGCAATTGCATCAACGAAAGGCTGGAAGAAGAAAATGTATGATGTATCCACAGCATACTTACATGGCAATTTAGAGGAAACAATTTACATCGAACAACCGACGGGATTTGAAGAAAAAGGAAACAAAGTTTGCAGATTGAAAAGGAGAATCTATGGATTGCCGCAGTCGGGGAAATGTTGGAACGAAAAGCTGAACGAGACGTTAATTCGGATGGGCTGCCCAGAGGGGGGAATTGTAAGAGTGGACAGCGGCATCCGACGGGAGAAGTTACAAACTAGTGAGTCGTTCGGGTGAACTTGGACAGTGCGGTTGTGTGTAACCATGTGATTAAAATTAAGTTACCTTCGAATCCCTAACAGTTTTTATTTCTTCTCGTGGCCGTATGATTTCTATTTAGCTTTCTACATAGCCTGTTCTATATATAAGTTTAAGAGCATTGGTGACAGGCTACGTCCTTGTCTTACTCCTTTCTTTCCTTGCCCTTCAATTCCAATTAAGAAAAGATGCTTTCGGAATGTGGCACTATCAGATGGGTGGATTGGGTAACGAATAAAGACGTTCTAAACGGAATAGGGGTTGAGAGAACAGTATGAAGGAATAGATTAATAGGTCACGCTTGGATACAGGAGGGCATTGCAAAATTAGCATTAGAGGGAAGTTTGTGGGGTAAGAAGATGTATCTATGTAGAAATGAAAAGTCTTGCTCGCTACTCTAATTACCAACCCGTACAATCAGGAGTGCCTCAGGGTAGTGTGTTGGGTCCTTTGCTCTACCTGGTCTATACTTCGGATGTACCAACTACAGACAATACTTCCATAGCAACATTTGCGGATGATACAGCCTTATGCTGACCCGGTCGTTGCAACACAAAACCTGCAAGACCACCAGGACTAAGAAATGGAAAATAAAGATAAACGAGAGTAAATCAACACAAGTCACATTCACCACAAGACCTCCGGTCTACTTCAATAAAATTCAAATTCCAATAAAGAACAAAACTAAGTATTTTGGTTTATATCTAGACCAAAAAATGACCTGGAATGAACACGCTCAAAAAAATGACATTAAATAAATAAATCTTGGCTAATGGAAAGAAAATTAAAATTATCTTCAGACAATAAAATTTTATTATACAAATGTATAATATGGACTTACGGCGCAAAATTGTGGGGATGCACCAAACCATGAAATCAAAAAATAATTCAAAGGATACAATAAAAAATACTCTGCACAATCACCAACGCACCATGGTTTGTTTCCAATTCCACATTACACAACGATCTCAAGATCCCATTCATCACTGAGGAAATCAAAATACTAGCAAACACACTACCTTGAGCGAATGAAAGGACACAAAAATAGGCTAATATCCGAAATAATTACCCTCCTGAAACACAGAGAAGGCTTAGAAAATCATGACCAACAAATTTAATTCAGCAAGACAAAAACTAGTAAAAAACCAACATATATACAGCAATGAACTTCTAAGGAATCGTCATTGACGATTACCCTACTCAGATTTTGAAACATAATTTTATAAAATTTACTTATTGCATTGTACTGTAGATTGTAAATTAACAATTTAAATAAACAAACAAAAAATCTAGCTTACTGTTTTTAATTTTAAGTTACAAAATATTATTAAGAATGTATTGCACAATACAGGAGTATGTCGGTCGTTTTATTGGTAGATGATATCTACTTAGACAACCTTTTGGTTATTAATCAATTAAATTCGTGAATCTTTAAAGCAACCAACTGAGAAATGAGCAATTTTGTGTTTTGAGATAAAAACTGTTATATATTTAGAAAAGGGTACCTGATGTTCATTCTAATAACTATAAAAATCATTGTTTAATAAATCCTTATTAAAAATTATTATTATCCATTAATATGTGATATCAAGTAACAGATATACAATAAAATAGACAAATGATTGAGATTTGATCTAGTTAAATATTATACTAAATCTAATAAATTTAGGAGTAATCGCAGATAAAGTTTTTATGCAACTGAACCAACATTCCGTCACCATATTAAGGGTTTCCTCAGGCAATATATTCAAAATGTTGAATTTTGAGAAAGAAAGGGACGCCAAATGTGTATTAAAAAAAAATAAACTTGACTGTCTACAAGGCCAGATTCAACCGGTTCCAAATGTGTTCTATTGAGATTTCATACAATTTTCAACATTAAGGCGAGACTTCTGAATGAAACTCACTCCATTGTAATAAGTTACATTGGAGACACTGATTATGAATTTTCACAATTGGTGGCGGAATTTGTGATGAAGTAACATCTACAGAATTCTTGTAATATAATCTAAACAATACAACATTTAGGGAACAATGCAGAGGTGATTGGAGATAAATAATGAAACGGAATATCAGTCTTGCACATTATCATGCCAATGAATTTTGTATTTTCTCATTCGCAATATTGCTTGCTTCTGTAGGCAATAGTAATAAGTTGTTGAGTGATATGATTAAAAGGATTAATAGATCTGTGACTATTCAACGAAACACATTCATGTTAATGAACTAGAATGACTGTTTTTTATTCCTGGGCTAATTATTTTATGGCATAAAAAGGTTGTTTTTGTGATTTGCATTTTAACGTACCGTGTGTAATTACTTGATGATAAGCAAAATTGAAAATGTCTCAGCATTTACGTGTACCTCATCGTTTAAAGATGGATATGAAAATAACTTATAAAAATTTGACCTTTCGTAGCTATTTTACTTAAACTAGACAGCAATGTTTTAAATATTAATTCCCTTTTATATCGAAGTATTTTGTAATCGATTCAGAGAGTCGTTAGCGTGGGATTTCTATGGCGGGTGACGTGGACTGGCTGTCAATATCATGACAAAATCTTTCAGTTTTGTGTTGATATGTGCCAACTAGTGTTAGCAATTGCATTCAAACTGTATAATTACAATTTTATAAATAATATTACGTATGATTTTATCTGTTTAAGTGGTAGTTGGATCAACAGCGTATTTATTGAAAATGTAAACATTACGCCAAGATACATTCACTTTTTGAGTTACCTGAAGGGCAATGCACTGTGGGTACGAATTGTCTGCTGCGCATGCGCAGTTCAGTTTACAGTTGGATCTCGTCAGAAAATGGCGTCGGCTAAGTTTCTGGAGGAAGCTCTCAGTACTGACGTCGATGAATCAGCAGTCAATGCAATTGTGGGATCACTGGAGACGCAATTAGTAACTACAACACCCACAGTTTCCAGTCAGCAGGGAGCAACGACGACAGTTAATCAAAATCATATGAACAATGCTATTGCTAATGGGGGCACTGTTTCTTCACAGAAACATGGTGTTACGAACGGTGGTCCAGGTTCCATGAATATTCTTAATTCTGATTCAAATAAAACCATAACTACAAGTTCTCTTCCAAGTAGTGGTGGTGTTCATGCAAGTGCTGTAAATACAGTAGTGGCGCCGATGCACGGAGTTCCTGCTAGTGGATATGTGAACCAAGTACCTTCAAGTGCAAGTCAATCAAATATAAACTTGTCCAAATCTCACGAATCTGTTAAATTAGTATATCCCTCGGGAAATCAGACAGGAACTAATACTGGTGCAGTTAATATTAATAGTAGAGTTACATTTCCACAAGGTTCACTTCCTAATGGAAACTTAGGTTTATCTCCCATTTCATCACATACTGTTCTGAACGCAGTAACATCCAGTGTGCAAAGTGTAGTGTCGCAAACATCATCACAAGCTGGTGCAGGAGTAACTAGTAAATTAAGTGGTGTTATTGGTGTTGATGGAAAATCAACAGGAACAGCGTTGGTCATTAAAACTAGTGGCAATCCCAATGTAACTCAAGGTGCTGGTGTAGGTAGTAATGTTGTAACTGTTCCAGTGACAGTTAACTCTACAATGACATTGACAGGATCATATGTAAACACTGCTGTAGGTACTACTACTACTACCGGGATGCCTGGTGTGGTGACGTTGACTAAACCTGTTTCTCACACTGTTGGAACACCTCAAACACTTGTAGGCAGTTCACCAGCTATTTTGCCTGCTAATGTACAGATAGTAAATGTGAATACTGTTAGGCTAGGAGCCCCGGGGCAGCAAGGGCAAAAAACTATGACTCCTAGGGTAGTAATAGGGGCTCCGCACATGGTAGGCGCCAGGCCTGGCCAACCAGGGGTGAGTTATATTTACTATGTAAATTTAGAAATAAAAATGTAAGTAATTGATTGTATTGCTATTGTGAGAGCTTACAAATACGAGTTTGTTGTGATATGGGAACTAGTGGAGAGTTATTCCCCATCCTCGATTGGTGCTGTGAAAGGAAGGGAAAACTGCTACTTAATTACAAAATTTTAATTAATGGGTTTAAAAAATCTATATAAAAGGAAGGGAAAACTTTCACTATATTACAAAATTGTCAATGAGAAATGCTAAAAATTAATTACAAAGTTTGAGGGATAACTTTCCTCTATAGCCTGATATAGCTATCCTTTGATTTGGATCAAATCTATCCCCATAATTTATCATTAACCTTGCTTAAATTATTTTGTTATAAGCATCAAGAACTGGTTTCTTTTCCATGAAAGTAATTTATTATCTAATAGAAATTTTAATCAAGTTCAATTATTACTGAATCAAGAACCAAATAATTACATTATCTGACTGGAATAATATAAAATTTATTAACATTAGGTCATTGCACTACATGAAGCTTTGTTCCATAATTTGGAACCTCATCTGATGAATGAGGTTCTAAATTGAAGGAAACCTTGTGTAATGAACTAACATTAATAAATATGTTCTGTCTAATAGGACGTTTTACTAATTATCGAAACCCAAATAATCACTGATAGGTATAGGCTAGTAATTTACTTAAAATTGAGTAATTTTGAGCATAGTATACAACTTTTTACTGTCATTTGTGGACTAATTATTAACCAATGTATACTATAAAAGGTAATCTTATTATGTATGTGGGTTGTAATATTATGATTTTATGCAATGTATATAGTACATTACTTCAACAAAGAATTGCCAGATTTCTTACATTGTTGTTTAGTACTCACTTTACTTTTTTCTACTAATTATTAAGTTATATTTTAATATTGAATTTTTCTTTGCAATAATTGCAAGCACTTATCTTTGTATATTCTCATGAAATTGGAAGTTGTTATTGATGTCACAGACATTTAACCTTATAAAGGGTATATGCTTTTGTACTTACACAAAATTGTTGATAGGAATGTTCTGTTGTATTTTAATGGTGCTGGAATAGTTACTATTTAATAATGAAAATTGAAATATACTTCCCTTGTATTTGTGTGGGAACTTTGCCATAATAAGTGTAGTATGATTGAATTATTGTAGTTTGAGTTACAAATAATGTGTTTCATACAAACATTTTCAAGGTTATAATCTAATTTTTTCACGTGAAAAGTGTGTTTCATCAATTGTTTTTGTTTACATTCTTAAAAACTACTAACTTCTAATTTGTTAAATTAATGTTAAATCATTCATAGGAGAAATTTGAATCAATTAAATCTGTCAAACTTTATTGCTTTCCACCAGTTGGTACATTGTTGGGACATTCTTGTTCTTAAAGGTGAAAAAGGTTTAGGGAATGTTTGGAAATGAGTTAGTAAGAATGAAATAGTTTTAACAATGGTCATGGTCATTAAATTTGAAATGCATATAGTTATTATTTATTTGGATATGTTGGTTATAAGTACCGTTGTTAGTTTTAATGGAAAATTGTGGGTAGCTAAGAGAAAATAAAATCCTGTGAAAGAAGGAGATGGTAACAAAGAGGAAGTAATGATTTAAAGAATATCTGGATGTAAATTGAATCATTCGAATGATATTTATGCTTAATACACTAGGCTTGTTGGTGATTCTGAAATGAGTTCACAAGAAGTATGGCCACTCAAGAATGAATTAAATTAATCTTACTTAATATTATAAGTAAAATACAAATAGTGGCCAAAAGTCACAAATAGAATAATTTAATTTGAATATGTAGTCCCCCAACTTTCGGGACCACCTCATTTCATTAATTAAAATATTGCGAAATTTCATGTTCGCGCCTGGGACGTTGCTGCTGCAACATGAAAATTTGTAATATTTTAATTAATGAAATGAGGAGGTTCTGGAAGTTGGGAAAGAAAATGTATTCAATATAATTATTCCATTTCTTACTTTTGGCCATTCTTTGTATTCTATTCATGATTGGAATAGTTGTGTACATGCCGACATGCAAGGACTTGGTAAGCAGAACTTGTACAAAAAAATTGTGTTGCTTTTTTTAAAACTTTTGTATAAATATGCAAGCCAAACTTTTATTTTTGATGGTATGAATATTTTAATTAAGCAGACTTTACGAATACTTTTAGTTTTAATAATTAACATTAAAAAAATTTGAATCCTGTATGACTGTTGGTTTTTAGTAGTTTGGATTTTCAGTTTAATATATGGTTTGTTGAATTGATTTTGAATAATAAACATTTATATAAATTCACATTAATTGATTGATTTCACATTGTATAAGCAAGTTTTTCTCCTACAAATTACAGCAAATTACACTTCAAGCACTTCAAGGTTTGCAACCTGGTACACAAGGACATCTTTTGTTGAAGACTGAAAATGGTCAGTTTCAAATATTGCGAATGGGCCCTGCTACTTCAAGCTCTACTATTGCTCCAAACAGTGCTACTGGCAGCATTCCAAGTGGTGCTACATACAGAATTCAATCTGTACCAGCAGTAAGTATGGATGTTTTGAGATTACTAATTTTACTGTAAATTAAACCTATTAATTTAAAATCAAAAAAGTTATTTTTTGTAGTGTTTGTTCATAGTTATCAGTAGTATTTTATCTTGCAACAAATATTGGAGAACCCCTCTGTTCCTCAGAAAATTATTGAAGGTTTCTTATTTGCTTTCATCCACAAAACTTGCTGTGAGCAAACACACAAACAGAAGTTCCATATTCTATATAAGTGGTGAACATTCATGCATATGCGTGGATTCAACCCAAAACCAGTGTGATATGAGGATATTATTGTCATGGTAGATCAGTTATTACACACTACTGAAGTTAATTGTTTTCAATTTAAGTTTATTTGGATGACAAAACATCTGTGATATATATCATCACAGATAATTGCAGTCATCCATACTAGTGTGTTTTAATTAAAAAAGAATACTAATGTACCCATCCTCCCCTAAATTGTTATGTCAAAGGGTTGACTTACTCAGTTGTGGTTATATTTCCTAACACCAATTTGTTGGTTAGTCAAATTTAGCTGTCACACCTTGCAAGACCTTTTTAAATAACAATAGGAAATTAATTCTTAATATAACAGAGTACTAATAAGTTAACTGAATTAACCGCCATAATATGATATAAATACCACTTTGAAACAACTTGAAACTATTTGTACAAAACTGTTTTGTTTAAAACAGTTGGGTGAAATTTGTTTATTCTTTCATCATAATGCTGGTTGGTTATAACAATATTTACTCATTTTAGCTTTATTTTCTAAATAACAGAAAAACATTAATTGTAATGAATCTTTAATAATTAAGAGCAACACAACTGAAATATATTCTATTTATATCAGAGAACACTCCTTGCAGAGAAATTATAGGCAATAAGAATTTTTTATTTTATTTTAGCATGGAACTGTTGCTGTTGCAACAACAACAGCAGCTGCTGCTGCTATTCAAGCAACACCTCCTCCAGCCCTAACAACACAGAGTTCAGCAGCACAGGTAAACAAATAGTTAAATATATTCCTAAACAACTTGTATTTCAAAGAAGTATATAGAATTAAATCAATTACCAATATGCAAACAAACCACTTCATACAATGCTTCATCCTTGTGTATTTAGATCTCTTATTTTTTGGCGAAAATTAATATGTAATTACATACTTCAGAATTTAATATTCTGAAGCAATTTACCTGCTGAAGTCTGAAATGAGAGGAGGCAAAATGCGAGTAAAACAAAAACTTAGTTTCCTTTAAATTGGTTGTATAAAATCTTTGAATTGATCATTCATTTCATTCATATTTTTTGCTAGTCTCACTACGAATATTAAATTTGTTCTTTGTCTTGCTTTCAATTATATATTCACTAATTAATATTATTTTTATGTACCTAATATTATTTCATTTCGGTGTACTGAGAAAGAACATTTGAAAATAAATTAAGATCAAATAGAAATATTTTTATTATGTTAATTCCCAATAGTTTGACATGTTTTACAAAATTAGATTAATCAATTATTTTGAGCCAATAAATAATGGAACAGAAGGAATATTGAATGTTAATGATCTCAAAATACAAAATATTTTTAATCAACTTCTTTCTAATATTTATTCAATGTCGAGAAAACTTAAATTTGATACTATATTTTTGTTCTAAGACAATGTAACATTTTTGTATTTTCATATTCAACAATAATACTCATTATATATTATTAATAATTGAAATAGTGTTGAAAAGTCTTTATATGATCTGATTGAAGGATTGCTATAATGTTTGAAACATGTTCTTGACCTAGTTTGATGAAAATATTTGTCTAATTGTAAATATGTTGATGACATAAATTCATCATTATTTTGGAGATTAAGAAATAGTTCAGTGGGAAAACTTGTGGTTAATCGTGAAAAGTTTATAGGCATAAGTGAACATGTAGTAGTTGAAATCTAAACTAAGAGATTTCATTATTACCATATACTGAATATGTCACATCTTAGAACTTTACATTTTGGATTTCATCTTAAATTTGATTTATGTGTACTTTCATATTTCAGTTAGTGAAAAAAATTCTATATCATTTCAGTTTGTTATAAATATCAAAGTACTCATTTTTATTAATATTTGTATATATAAATCAATGATATTATTGAGGCGTGGTGAATTCGTAGAAAGGGTAGTGAGTAAAGACAGAAATATGTGATAAAGATAGTGATGTGTTTTAAATCATATGCTCAGTATGCTATTCTCAAAGAAAGGCATATGTTAATGTGTACAGAGGAACAGAGGAAAAATGAAACGATAATAATTGATTGTCCTTTAGAATAAAAATATAATTGTGTTTTAATTAAATGAAGAGTTGAATGTCACTTTTTAGGAAGCTCCTAACCAAATGAGTGTTTTAAATGGAGCGTTATTTGTTTTTTCTTTTATGCACCAATAAGAAAATTAACCAGGCTATATATATACCTCAGGTTGTTGGCTAGCCGATTACTGTAAATGACTTCCTAACTTTCTAATGAAGGGGGCTGTGCCTCTGAAAATTCAAGTACTCCAAACCTCACAAGGTGTTTACCATCTATGAACCTCGGGTAAGTCGCCTACTTTCTATCTCTCTTTCCTTTCCTTATTGATTGTTTTAATTAACATGACGATGTCATTTCCTGACTTTTATATATATATATATATATTTTGTAGAAGATCCGGCCTTCCTCCGTATTCGAGGATTTAAATGCTTTTTGGGCGCCAGGTATTTTTTAATAAAAATACCAAATAAGTGGATTTTAATAGCTTTAATCCATTTCAGAACATGAGAAAAAATATCACTACAGGGCATGGTCTTTCTCCGTCCGCAACTGCCAAACATCCTTCTCCTTTCTCTACCCCATGACGACTGCTCAAGTCTCGCCAGACCCCATTGTTGGCCCGAGTTGCGACAATTACAACTCGCAAGCTGGCCTGCATTGTTGCGTGTAACTTTTCATGTTACATTATCCCCGCCCCCAATGAATTAAAAAATTGTACAATTTTTTAATGACACTCACTGAAACACAGTCGTACACAATTTGACTGACCAACGCCCTTACTCAAAATTACATTAGGTTTTACAAAAAAATTCACTCATAAATTAATTACAAATTTTTCTGATGTACCATTCAATCCTTCATCAGCCTAACATCCAGTAAAATACAATTTCATCAATTAAATAATTCAAAATTATTATAAACCAATCACGGACAAACCCTTAACTTTAATTACAACCACATAACTTCAACGCAAACCATTTCTTTAAGAATTCTGTAATCAGCAGTTTGCTGTCTTTCCAGCTGTTCGCTGTCAAAATCCAAAATTACTTTGGCCATAATTTTTCTTTAGTCAACTGTCTCTGCACAACAGCTGTTTAACGCACGTCGCAAATTTTCAACAAAACATCTGTTTCTTATAACTAATTACAATGTTTTACATAAAATTTTACATCCCATCAGCTGTTTCTGACAGATCATATGACATTTATTTTAATTGTTGCCAGCTGAATTTGATGTATCATCTGATCTTTATTAGTTTGACATTAACAGAATACCGCATTCAGTTTTTCCACCTGGATTCCAAGGAAATCCACATCCACCCCTATTCCATAACTTTCTTCCTACTCTGTTTTCACCATAGGATGCACACATTTGATACATAGAAGCACATTTTCCGCTAATCATTAAGTTCCGCTCAGTTTTTTGATGAATGTTTCTCCCACGTACCTTTCTCTTGTACGTTTTTCGGGAGTTATTCTTAAATCTATTAACAAAACATTTCACTACTTCATCTTTGTTTGCAAACATAATCAGCTGTTCCCTAACCTGCTTATTCAATGCGTTCGCATTACCTTCACACTTATCAGCTTCCATCTGATGCTCTACACGTTTAAATTTTTTCTTAAACTTATTTGCAAATACATCAAATAATTTTAACAACCTTATGTCCCTCTCTACATTATGATTAACCTCCACTTCAACTTTCTTAACTACATCATGAAATCGATCCTTCCGCATCAGATCTTCCTTTATTGTTACAGCAACCACACTCTCCTTTTTTAACAAATGATCTCTTTGCTGTTTTGGTCCATCCTTAGCCCCCAATGGTAGTTTTATTTCTATTTCCTTGGCTATCTCATTTGGTAAACCCATATGACACTCTTTTTTACTAAAATCCAAAACTACTTTATGCTTGACAATCCAATCTAAGCCCAATACAAAAGGTACAAACAAAGACTTAACTACTATACATCTAATAAGCATCTCCTGACCTTGGATTCTAACCTTTAAAAGAATCTGTTTACTGCTTTTCTCAAATTTCTTCCCAATGGCTCCATACACTCTCATCCCAGTTATTGGCAAGCTTTCTAGAATTGCTTTCCTTTCCATCAGCTCAAGATATAATTGCTCACTGATAAACGTAGATGTAGCTCCAGTGTCAAGAATGGCTCTTCTTTTCCCATCTCCCTCAATGTCAATATCAACAGATAACAATTCATGGTCAGATGATTTCTCTTCCCTTCATCCTCAATTCTTTCCCATTCACCAAAATTGGTATTATTTGATTTTTTTTGTAGTCCCTATTCTTTTCTATGTTACTGTACTTTGTATCTACACACCGCTCTACTTCTACCATATTTTCTATCTGCTTATCACTACTATTTACACATTCTTCCTTATATACATCTGCATGCATTTCCTTAATACCATTAACCCTGTCATCAAGAACTTCCTCTTTTTTCATAATACTATTAACCATGTCATGAAGAACTTCCTCATTTTTCATCAAATATCTTATTATGTCCCTGAGCATAGCGTCCTCTGGCTTCTCATCTACTCTTTCACACGTAATAGCCTCCTGCACTTCTTCCATTTTAACAAAATACACAACACACACTGTACTCTGCTTTTTAATACACACACACACACACCTCTCGACGAAATCCACGCAGCAGTCACAGGACCCCTCAGCTATGCATAGAACAGCTCTCTTCCCCAGCATTCCTTTTTCAGCGCCTCCCACTTCTTCAGTCGTCGTATAATTCTAGGGTACCACGTAGTTGTCCTCACCAAACCATGTTGTTCGGTGCCCCAACGCTGCGGCGCCAAATGTAGAAGATCCGGCCTTCCTCCGTATTCGAGGATTAAAATGCTTTTTGGGTGCCAGGTATTTTTTAATAAAAATACCAAAAAAGTGGATTTTAATAGCTTTAATCCATTTCAGAACATGAGAAAAATTATCATCCAAATTGCCACCTCCCAAACTGCCACCCAACCATCCACTTCAGAATTTCACTAGTATTCTTGTAACCCACGTGACCTCGCCAACCTTCCTTAACTCTCTCCCCAAACAACCCAACCTAACCCGTGCCCAGCACCTAGCCATCCGCAACCTGAAAAACAACAGTGATATTGTCATCCTCCCAGCTGACAAGGGTTCCACCACTGTCGTCATGGATGCCGACAGTTACACGACAGAGGCACTCCGCCAGCTGCAGGATGACAAAATTTACAAACTTGTCCCCACCGACCCCAACCCCTCCATTACCCACGAAATAGAAAAGTTTGTTAAGACTCATGGCCCTCTTCAAAAATTATCCTCTGCCTCGATCGAGCTCCTCACCCCAAAAAGCCCCAGAACACCCACGTTTTACCTTCTCCCAAAAATACACAAACCTGGGGTCCCTGGCCGCCCAATTGTCGCTGGTTACAGTTCCCCTACTGAAAGGATTTCCGCTTTGGTGGATGACTCCCTCCAGCCAATAGTGGAAAATCTCCCCTCATTCATCCGAGACACCAACCATTTTCTCCGTCGCCTCCGTGAACTACCCACACCACTCCCGCAGGACACACTACTGGTTACCGTAGATGTTGTCTCCCTTTACACCAACATCCCACACGCCAGTGGCCTGTCGGCACTCGAACACTTCCTGTCTCGCAGGCCTCCAAATTCCCTCCCAAACACCCACTTTTTGATATCACTGACCCAGTTTGTCCTCACCAGAAACTACTTCTCCTTCCAAGACAAAATTTACCACCAAATCAGCGGCACTGCCATGGGCACCCGGATGGCCCCTTCCTATGCCAACCTGTTTATGGGTCAACTGGAACAACAACATCTAAATTCCTCTCCACTGAAACCCTTAACCTGGTTCCGGTTCATAGATGACATCTTCATGCTATGGACGCATGGACAAGATGCCCTCTCAGACTTCCTCAATGACCTCAACACTAAATTCCCCGTCAAGTTCACTTGGAACTGTTCCCCGACCAACATCACCTTCCTCGATGTGGACATCCAACTAAATTCAGGCCTCATTAACACCTCTGTCCACATAAAACCAACTAACACCCTCCAGTACCTCCACTTTTCCAGTTGCCACCCTGAACATACCTTGGACAGCCTGGCGACCTACACCGACCGAATATTTAATGCCTTCAGGAACAGAAATTACCCCACAGACCTCCTCCAAAAGCAAATTACCCGTGCCCTCTCCACCTCCCAAATAGCCAGTCCCACCCCCAACCATCATACAGAACGCAGTCTCCCCCTAACCACCACCTACTTCCCCGGACTACGTAAACTGAACTCTTTCCTCCGCCTTGCCTACACTGGACTACAATCCAACCCGGACATGAAAAACATCCTCCCGACCATACTACCCACCTGTCCAAGGGTTGCCTTTAGGCGCCCTCCCAACCTCCGTAATATCCTGGTCAGACCCTGCAAACCCCACACACCCAACCCTCCACCCACAATTGGTTGCAGACCGTGTGGCAGAAACAGATGCCATGTCTGCCCAATACTCCCACCTACCACAACCTTCCAGAGCCCCACCAACAGCACTACCTACAAAATTAAGGAAAACATAACCTGTCTGTCCTCCCACACTATCTACAAAATAAACTGCACACTCTGCCCAGCCTTTTACATCGGTCAGACAAAGAGACCCCTCCCCGAACGGATTGCCAACCACCGCAGCACAGTAAAACTCCTCAAAACCCAATTCCCCATAGCCGCCCATGCCCATAGCCACAACACCAACATCTTCAACCAGTGCTTCACACTGACCCCCCTCAAAACCCTACCTCCCGACTCATCAGAAGCTGAACTCCATCTGTGGGAACTTTCATTCCAGCATGTCCTACAGTCTAGACAAAGCCCTGGACTCAATATCCTATAACTTTATCTCCAACCTTCCCCCCCCCCCCCCCCAAAGCACGAGTTCATTGAATTGTACATACAATAAAACCTTCTGTGTGTGTGTGTATACCTTGCCTTTTGTTTGAATGGTGGTTGTATGTATGTATGTATGTATGTATGTATGTATGTGTCTGAATGAATGTGTGTCAAGATGGGGGTGTCAGTATGCATCTCCCCAACCCCCATCCAGTCCTTGCCTCTTCCCAGACCCTTATTGAGAGAGAAAGTTGGTGACCTGGTGGGGTCAATTGTTTACGACCCAAGTTAGCAGAGCAGCAAATTTTGGCTGCTCAGTCGTCGGCTAGCCGATCACTGGAAATGTCTTCCTAACCTTCTGATGAAGGGGGCGGTGCCTCCGAAAATTCAAGTTCTCCAAAACTCACAAGGTGTCTACCATCTATGAACCTCAGGTAAGTCATCTTCTTTCTATCTCTCTGTCCTTTCCCCATTAATTGTTTTAAACATGACAATGTCATTTCCTATCTCATATATATATATATATATATATATATATATATATATATATATATATATATATATATAATTATGACAGGAAAGAGAGATAGAAAGTAGCACCTTGTAAGGTTTGGAGTTCTTTAAATTTTTGGGCTCACTGCCCCCTTCATCAGAAAGTTACATAGAGTACATGAAAAAATAATATTAGGTTAGTAAGTATGGATTTATCTTGTAGGCCTGAATGTATTGAACATAATGCAGTTTATTTGAAAAGGATACGTCATTATAGTTGTAGATAATTTTTAGATACTTGCAAACGGTGTATGCACTACAACAAAAGTGACGGCCATTTTTTGAACCAGACACAATATAAATGAAACAAAGTGAGTTCTGAAATGCCAAAACATGAGGCAATGCACAAAAAAAATGAATTTTTTCTGAGGTGGTGTGGCAACTAGTGCTGGACCACTTGGCTTGGATTGACCCCTCTGCAACATTCTGGTCCAACCTGTTTGACCGGCCAGCCAATCGCTGGAAATGTCTTCTTAACATTCTGATGAAGGGGGCAGTGCCTCTGAAAATTTAAGAACTTCTAACCCTTCATAGTGTCTGCCATTTGTGAACCTTAGGTAAGTCACCGACCGAAATAACATGTCAGGTTATGAAAGAAGAGAGATAGATGGTAAGGTTGTCGCTTACCTGCAATGTGAAGCTGGCAGGCACCATGACGAGTGCGTGGTTATGAATTTTTGGAAGCAACCACCCCCATCATCGGAAGATAAAGAAAATTCTGAGTGACAATGAAATGGGAATTCATTTCTGCATGTCTCTTGTATTTTTGTATCAGAAACATTTATTTAGAATGAATTTTTTTCCCGTTATTTGTAATGATTTTGTCTCTGTCAAAAGAAGGTTAAATATCAATAGGTATTGGTCAAATAATTTATGAAATTATTTGGTAGTTGTTTCAAGGAATAGATAATTATTGTATAGTAAATTAAGACTAAAAATTGTGGATGTTGTCCAAGAATATTAAAATGATCACAGTTAATGAGTTCTAAACAAACACAAGTTGTGAGAGCATTCCGAAGGATATAGAAGTTTGAGAATTAATAAGAATATTTTGACTATTGAATGTTTGAAGCATGATAGTTGTTTATCTCTGTAGACTATTTATGGTTGATTATAATCATCAGTGCCTTTTGAGATGTTTATTATTCACATACAAAATTCACATTATTTTGAAGTTGTTTCTTAATGCGTAGATTGATTTGTTTTATATACATCATGAGGCAGCAATTTTAAAAAAGTATATATATATATTATCCTAAGTAACCCTTAATAGAAAGCCTAACCACTATATGAGGCATGTTTATACAGAAAGAAGCAAATGAAAATGTTTTTAGAGTTCCCATAACTGATTTTTTAAATCATTTTCCTTCTCTTTATTGGTTGTCAGGTATTAGCTGAACATTTTTTCTTTGCCTCTTATTTATTTCTGTTTGGCAAAGGCCCTGCAATTTTTTCATGTTTTTACATGCGAAGTTAATTCCCAATATGTTAATGTATTGGAGGAGTATTTAATGTAAAAAAACAACTATATATAATTAATATATTGTGAATAAAAACCACAGAAGAGTTGTCTCAATATATTTATTCTCAGGACGTTTCTGCCATAGCCATTATCAACTGCAATTACAATATATATACACACGATTATTTATAACATGAAGGATACACTTTTACAATTGGCAACAACCACATTATTCATAGTATATGTAAAGACGCTAAGAGGAAAGATCCAGGTGAATAGATGTTTAAATGGAATAATGTGGTTGTTGCCAATTGTAAAAGTGTATCCTTCATGTTATAAATAATCGTGTATATATATTGTAATTGCAGTTGATAATGGCTATGGCCGAAACATCCTGAGAATAAATATATTGAGACAACTCTTCTGTGGTTCTTATTCACAATGTATTGGAGGAGTATTATACAAAAGAACCTGAAATGCCATTGTACTAGCCTTTTATACAATTTTTTTTTAGTTTACATAGCGCTTATGAAAATTATGCTTGGTTTTGAGTTTTTTAAGGAGCTACAGATTGCCAAAACTTCAAAAATTGTTAGTAATTAGCATTATGAATTTAAAGTTTGCATGATTTTAATTTAAAGAATTACTTACTTGTTTCCTTAAACCTATTGCATATTTATTGCTCATTTAAACAACTACATGTGTGTATTGCTCTGAATATTTTTAAATGTTCTGCAAAATACAAATATTGCCACAAGGTTAAAATTAATTTTTTGTCAATATTTATTTAAGTACTTGAACTAAATATTTTGAAAAACTGAAACTTTGTCATTCAAGAAATTAATGCTTATAAGATTTGAGATAATTTGTATGGTAGTATCAATATCAAACAATATTTAGGTGGGAAAATTATGACTGAACATATTTCTCGTCTGAAACTCTTGTTATAATGAAGCACCCAGCCCCTGAAACCAAATTTTCTCTTGTATTATAAATATATGTATATATGAGTTTTGTGGAATTACCACTGTATGAGAGAAATTCAGTTGTATGTCTTTAATTTGAACGCAAATGCCTTAGTTCAGGCCAACTTTTTTTTGTCAAGACTGACATTGTAATTGGGGAGTTATTCTAAATTTAACTTCATAATTTTGATAACCCTAATTTTAATAACTACATTAAATTATATTTTAGGAAGTTATATCTTAATAGTTGAGAAAGGCTTCTCTGATTTCCACTTCGATGGAAACCTGAAAAGCCTTTTAGAATGCAATTCACAAGGAAAACCTTTGGTCATTAGATAATAATAGTACTGAAATATCTCAATGAAACTAGGGGTCATTTCAATATGAATTGCTGTTTCTTGGCCCTTAATGCTTTTCTTCATGAAGTTGTGTGTCAGCCGTGCCCAGCATAAGCATTAATGGAGTGGTACTGACATGTGAAGTAATTTGTATATTGACATCCTAAATTCCCACTTATTGACTTTGTATGGTCAGTCATTCTAATTTCAACAGAAATTTCACAGGCTTTTTTATGAGCTTATCTTGTTTGATCAGTTGTTGCAACACTGTTGACATTGAATGGTCATGCAGTAAATTACCATCAATTGATTCATTTCAAACAAAGTTATTGTTTACACAGTGTTAAACTAGTAAAATATGGAGAAATTCCTAAGAAAAGAGACATTGGAGAGAAGATATGGAAAAAAGTAATTTCTAATTTCTAGTGTTAAACTTTTAATAATTGAAACATTATTTAGACTGGGTGAATATCAAAACTATGTATGAAAAAAATGAAATATTTGACCGAGATCTTATGAAATGTCAAGAACTTGATGTTTGAACAAGATAACATTAGGTATGTGAAGTAGAAGGATGAAGAATAATGAATTTGTGGAGAAAAATAATTAATATCTGGTGACCTTTATGCATAAAAGTGTGATTGCATTAAATGCCCCCCATACTTCTGACATACGGGTGTGTTGAATATGCAATGTTGGATTCATTTGAGTTATCAAATACCTGTAATCAGATTTGAATTCCTGAGTCCTTTAAGCTTTTTATCAAATTAATTGCATGCCTCATATGTTCAGTGCAATAATTTTCCTATGTATCATGAGCATGTGCAAAATAATTAGTTTTTTATTTTCCATTCCGTTTAATGTATTATATACAATTTCACTATCATTGCTACAAAATTCAATCGTAATAGTCCTTACACCTAAAACAATTGTCCAAAGAACTTATTTTGCATGTTATTCCAGTACAGCACAGTAATATACACTTCCTGTATTTAAATGTAAGGAATTTTTATGTATGTAAAACCAGTATTGTACAAAAGATAAATATCTCAACTATCCTGCAAGTTATATTATTTGTTATTTCTATTTAAATAAAAAAAAAAATTGTGTACAATTTCTGTTCAGAATGAATGTTTGAATGTATGTTTTGAGTTTATGTTGCATATTTATTTAATTTTTATTTGCTTTCATTGTTTATCAATTCCAAACAGAATCTCAATTATTTTTTCAGCGACACACGGTTGATACTACCAAAGAAAAATGTCGCAAATTTCTAGCAAATCTTTTGGAACTTTCAAGCCGGGAACCAAGATCTGTGGAAAGGAATGTACGAACATTAATCCAAGAGTTGATTGACACCAAGGTTGAACCAGAAGAATTCTGTGATCGACTTGAGAGGTTACTGAACGCATCACCACAGCCCTGCCTTATTGGATTTTTAAAGGTTTCATTTTGTTGTAATTAGCATGGAATTTTAGTAAGTAAATTGCTGTGGCCTATATATCAAGTGAACATTATTTTGCACAGTTACCAATTTTGATGTGGAATCCTGTATCATTAGGGCTTCACAACCAGCACATTTGTGTATCTATTTAAAGCCAATAAAAATTCACATCATTACCCACCCCCTTACTCCCCAAGATAATGATGTTTTATTTAAATATAATTTTTAATAAGCTAGTAACACACGTAGTAAACAATCATATCAGTTCAGTAGGTATTTAATACGTACCAAATTTGACAGTCATTTTAAAGACAATAATTAAGGTTTTTCAAGACGGTGCTGTTATATATTTATCATAGACTGAAAATTATTGAAAATTGCATGTGTTTCATGTGGGCTATTTATTATTGTGGAATAAAACGATATTTCTTGCATTGCCATTTCTTTTTATACTGTGTCTCACAAAGGCGAACAAACTGCTACTTTTATACACGTATACAATGTACATATTACCTATATTTTGTTCCTTTATAGTAATTAAAATTTAATTTATATTATTTTGTACTTTGCTTGATATAGCAGCTTGAAAATTGTTTTTGTAACTTATTTTATTCCATCCAACTGAGCTTTTAAGAGAATGAAATTTGCATGAAGAAATTCTTTACAAGCTAACATGACACTTCATTTAATATAGATTTGTTTACAAGTCTCATAAAATTTCTATTCAGCATACCTCTATTGATGTTTTCTCTTCAAATATCATACAACATAAATCACATGAAAATATATATTGATAATTATATACTTGAAATATTGGCTGGTTCTATGTTTAATGAAAGTTCATGTTACAAATACTCTACACAAATAGTAATTTTGAATAAAACTTTAACATTTCTCAATAACCTAAAACTACAGTTTATCTTTATTGATATATGATCAAATTGACAATATCTATTTAAAAATTATTAAGATGGATGGGGCAGTTATGTTCTGCAGTTAGGTGAAATTTGAGTAATAAACCTCCAATAACATTTAATATAAATATTTTGTTAATCAGAATCATGTTAATTGCGTCTATAATTTTTATTTCTGCTGTTTTGGAAACAAAATATTAAGAATGTATATCTTCAGTTGAAATGGAATTTGTTATGAATTAAAATTTTTGACAGGTTCTGATGCTGCAACTTTTACAAGTAATTTATACATTATATAGTGATGTAAGAAAAAAGTGATTGGAAGTCTAGAGTGACATATTTGTTTCCTTTTTAAGATCATTGAGGATACGGGGCATTTACTATTTTCTTACATCACATTTTTCCATTTGGTTTTAGAAAATTAAAACCTTTAGGTTAGTATTGAGCAATAAAATCTTATCAGTTCTACATATTAAACCATTTCTTCATTTGTAGTACTCATTCTGCTATCAGCAAATTTACCA
The DNA here is from genome assembly GCA_034510155.1 of Eucriotettix oculatus. Lineage (NCBI taxonomy): Eukaryota > Metazoa > Arthropoda > Insecta > Orthoptera > Tetrigidae > Eucriotettix > Eucriotettix oculatus. Next base: position 14,899,476 of record CM067377.1, read on the forward strand.
TTTATTTAATTGTTTCCTATTTCTTGTCCCCACTAGGTTTAATGATGAAAATGCATATGCAATTAAAAAATAAATCTAGATAAATCTGATATCTTTCTTGAGAGTGGTGATTGTGTTTTTAGTGGAGCGAGAGATTTGAGAGGAGAAATGAGATTTGCCGAATATAAATACTTCTTGGTGAGCGTAAATAGCTTTAAATGGAATACAAATGCAAAATATACTAAAAGTATTCATCAAAAACTTGGAATTAATATTAAATATCAAAATAACAAAAAAGCCAATCTTAAACAATTATAAGAGAAAAATTTGAAAGTATGCTCATATGATGCTTTTGTTATGTATAAAACCAGGCAGCCACAACCTCAAAAATAACTGCACAACAATTTCGATACACTATAACAAACAACTGAGCAAAGAAGCAGATTGTAAGATGATACAGTAATATGATACATATATTTTTTTCCCTGTGATAGCTGCCACCGGGCAAATGCCCAATAGCAGCTAAGTAATAATAATAAACAACTAGCCTCGCCTATATTCAAAAACATTAAATGATGAGAGGCAGTCAAATGACAACAGAACACCTGCTACATGTCAATGGAATTTGTTTTATTCAAAAGTAATTGCCAGAAATGTTAATACATGTATCTGAGTGGAAGAGGAGATGAGAAATTCAAGACTTGTAAAAAAGAGGTTAGTTGCTGATGGATCCACAACCTTGCAATTAATTATCTGAATGAAATAAACATCCAGTTATGTCTTTCTTCAGGTCACAAAAATGTGGAAGTCGCGCGGGGAAAGATCTGAGCTATACGGAGGAAGTTGAAATGTTTCTCAGTCAAATCATAAACACTCTATAATGCTTTTGGACATAATCATCCTTTTGCATGGTAGTGCCTGTCCCCATACTGCTAAAACGTTACAGATTTGGATTGGGTAAAATTCATCATCCTTTGAGAAGCTTTGCCTTTCTTACTTCCACATTTTTGCCAACCTGAAGAAAGACTTATGTGGATATTTGTTTTATTTAGACAAGGAAATGCAAGAGTGGATGAGGTTGTGTATCTGCCATTGATATTCCTCTTTCTACAAGACTGGAATTGATTGCCTTGTCTCCCAGTGGGATGTCTATTTATTCTTATCACTAGCTTCTTCTTTTAAATCCTGACCTTTGATTCTTACTTTCAGACTATTAATATGCTAGGATTCCTTTAAGGTCCTAAGAAAATGGTTTGTACGTACAGTAGAATCTCTATTATCCATGTGCAGTTTAACCACGGCGCAACTCAGCAATAGTAATGCATTTTAACATGACAATGTGTCGTCGTGTGCTATCCCTTCCACTGTGCAGGTGACAACATGTTGTCTTCATATCCCTCTTTGTTTCAAATGCTTCTATCCAACTCTAGCACTAAGAAATGGCAGTTGTTGATGACTCCAGCAGTCGGTGTGTTAAAGAAACAAAGGTACCAACAAAGACATAGCAAGGTCAAACTTGGGTACCTGTCAATCTGTAGTAGCGGGAGGAAGGAGAAGTCTGTTGAAAGAAGAGTATGACTGAACTGTATTCTTCAGTTGTTATTAATACAGTAGTTAGTAGGGTAGTTAAATTGTTCCTTAAACAAGTGTAAGCAATTCATCTGCTCTTCAATGGGCTGATGGTTTGCTAGAGTTTATGGAGCAACAAAGCAATTCTCTTCTCCCTGATGATTTGCTACTTATCACAGATTGAGGGCAACCATAAGGAAGAAATTAGCCTTATTATCGAAACAGCAGTCAATAACATAGTACTTTTGTTGCTCATTTATTAACCTTCCTTTATTTTAGTGCTCTATATGATTGTAGATTTAATTACTTTCACTTTACGACATTAGGATATTAGTATGGTTAAAGTTAGTGCACTTCATCTATAAAGCTACAATAGAACAGTTTCAACTATAGTAGGTTATAAAGAGGTAAACTTATGTAGGGTTTTATAGCGTAACTTAATTAACAATGTTAACTTTATTCCAGTATATCTGCTTGTTTTGATTATCCATGCCAGTTCTCCCCACCACTGCAGATAATCGAGAGTCTACTGTATTTGTCTGTCAAGACCTTATGTATCAAGCAGTTGCTTCTTAGAATGTATTCAATGCAAAATTCTCTAATTGCATTTCTGTCTCTGTCTGATATTTTTTTATTGTGCTGTAATTAAGTGGGATGTGTAAGAGCAGTAATATAGTTTTGTGGAATAAGTGATGAATAAATATTTTAAAGATTTTACAAATGTTCATTCATGGATGAGTGTGTTTATTCTATCCCATAGCAGTAGTAAATTAGACATTTATTTGTGATTTTTGTGAATGACAGTTCTGAACTCTGTGAAAATAGACTGAATCTGTTAGTAAATTTGGGGGCTGGGTGCCACTGGCCCGTAATTTGACATCCAAATGCTAATTAGCAAGACCTGAACATATGTGGTCGAAAAAAATTGAGATCATATTGAATAATAGACTGAAAAGTAAAACTTGTTTATTTGAAGTTATTTTTCATTGGTCATGTTTAAAAAATTGCAATGAAAATAATAAGAGTATCTTAGCATTATGAAGTTTCAATTAATTACAAAATCTCTTACGTTAGTGAATTTAAGAATACAGCCAGTATTGAGATATTTCTAATATTGGAATATGAGAAGATAACTCATTGATTCAAGAACTTTTGGCCTTGGAATTTTTATTTGTTAATAAACATAGTTTTGAAATTTGACCCAAATAAAAACTCCCAGTACCTTGACAGTCAAAACTACTTCTGATGCTGTAAGTCAAATATATCTTCAGGGTTTAAATATGTAGAAAGTACTTCTAGCATTCCTGGTATCTACAGAAAGCCAGTATTACTTCTAGTGCAATAGCAATTGAACTATACTCCTCGCTTCCCAGCCTGGCAATGCCAACTATTGATTTAAGGTAAGTCAGCTGCTCTATCCCACTCTCCTAACCAAATGTGCTAATTAGTTTCCCATTGTCATATTATCTGAAGTTCTTTACTGGGAATAGGTAATATGGTTTGTACTGTCTTTTATAAGTATCCATTACTTATGCAATAGCATGTTTTTCCTGTGTGAAGTATTTGACTTTTTGGTGAAGGCATATTAATATTCTTACTTGATGCAGATACTCTTGTATAATTTTGTTCATGGAAGACTTTCTCATCCATTTTCATTGGAATTTTTTACCGAAGGTGTTTTTGCATTATGTTATAGTGACAGGTGTTTATAGAAATACTGAAAACTTAAGCACTGAATGCTGATGTGAAAGTTAAGAAGGCCTTTGTATACGTAAGTGATTCACTCTCAGACTTGTGATTTACATTTCTAAGGACTGTAAAAAAAGTAGTTTTGCATAAGAGCAATCTATATTCCTCTTTAATCCCATTGGAACAACAATATAAAATAGTCACATTCCCAGCATAAACTTTTATTTTAGTCATTTATTATTATTATTTAATTATCAAGGTAATCTGGCTTGCATTTTTTGTGTCTACTTTTCATTTTAATGATACATTATTCCACTATTATTTTGTTACATTCAATTCTGTTATTTCCTTCTTTATTTTTGATATTTTTCTGAAAATTCCTTTGCTTAAAAAAATTCAAGACTTGAAAATGACAAGGAATTATGAGCAAGATTTTTAATATATCATAAAATATGTTTTATGCAACAGCAATTTCCAAACTTCTGTTAAACAGAAACATATATGACTTCATTTCTTATACATATATTAAAGATAACCTTTGCAATTGTGTGTGTTGGTTTGGGTCACTTATTTGCAATAACACATTTTATTTGCTCTTCAAATGAATGGAATGTGTGTGTACTTTTAACTAATTGAATCATGTTCTTTATGTTATAGAAAAGCTTGCCTCTTCTCCGCCAGTCATTAGTTACTAAAGAACTTACAATTGAAGGAATTCGACCCCCACCACATAGTACAGTAGTGTTTTCTCTGGGTAACACTGGCACAGTAGTCCCACAGCTCCAGGTAAGACATTTTTATTTTTAGAATGTGTGCATGTATAATTATTACATTTAGTCTTTAATGTATTGAATGTTATGTAGTATCATTGAAAATTATTATTCAAATGATTGGGGAAGGTGACTATTATAAGCTATCCATTTTTGGCTTGTTTACTTATTTTGCCATTGAAGTAAATCTGAATATATGTTTAGTGTTGTGAAGTATTGTAGGCTTGAGTAATAAGTCAGCCAACCCCGTTTTGTTTAATTTTTATTTGAACTTCCTGGCCCATGCCCATGGTGAGAGGTGGAAGTATGGTGTAGCTGTGCAACTTTCTTTAATCAGCCAGATTTATTTATTTGCGTAATATTTTGTTCATGTAGGAACAGAGAAGTTAGATTGCTTTGTAGACTTTGTTGGCGTAGTTTGAAGATTTGTAGAAAAGATTGACGAAAAAGAAAAAGAAGCTGAGCTTCATTTACTATCAATCATTAAATTGCAGACGCAAATAAGGCCTCAGGTTACCACAGCTCAGGTCAGGTTGATGACTCCACTAAATGCAGCTACCCAAAGTGTAGGATTAACCACCATACCTCGCCCTGGGCAAACTCTTCAATCTCACAGACTAGTTACGGTGAGTGTCAAAGGATTCTGAATTGGATTGTTTCTCAGTTCCAAAGAAATAACCTTGTTGAAAATAAATACAGTACTTCTCCTTTATTGTCTGCCCTTGTTAAAATGATTGAGGTGCGGTTAATGATGGAGACAAACAGGAACAAATGGTAATATATTTATATTTAATTAATATCCACGTATTGTAGATTATCTATAATAGTTAAAATTACAATTATAGCTTAATGCATACATATTGAAAATTTCTTTGACCTCAAAGTTGCTCAGTGTTTTAATTGTATTAGATATGATGACATTCTGTAATCAGAGAGAGATGTTGCAATATTTGTGTACTGAGCTTAAGTTTCTGGTTTGTTACCTTAGAATAAAGTTTCTCTTTTAGTGTGTGTGTGTGTATGAGTCAGGAAATGACATTGTCATGTTAATTAATACAATAAATAGGGAAAGGACAGAGAGATAGAAAGTAGGTGATTTACCTGAGGTTCATACATGATAGACACCTTGTGAGGTTTAGAGTACTTAAATTTTGGGAGGCACCGCCCCCTTCATCAGAAAGTTAGGAAGACATTTCCAGTGATCAGCTAGCCGATGACTGAGATTGTTTATATATATATATATATATATATATATATATATATATATATATATATATATTCGGCTAGCCGATCACTGGAAATGTCTTCCTAACCTTCTGATGAAGGGGGCGGTGCCTCCGAAAATTCAAGTTCTCCAAAACTCACAAGGTGTCTACCATCTATGAACCTCAGGTAAGTCATCTTCTTTCTATCTCTCTGTCCTTTCCCCATTAATTGTTTTAATAAACATGACAATGTCATTTCCTGACTCATATTTATATATATATATATGAGATAGGAAATGACATTGTCATGTTTAAAACAATTAATGGGGAAAGGACAGAGAGATAGAAAGAAGATGACTTACCTGAGGTTCATAGATGGTAGACACCTTGTGAGGTTTAGAGAACCTCTAAAGAACAGAGAGATAGAAAGAAGATGACTTACCTGAGGTTCATAGATGGTAGACACCTTGTGAGGTTTAGAGAACCTCTAAAGGACAGAGAGATAGAAAGATGACTTACCTGAGGTTCATAGATGGTAGACACCTTGTGAGGTTTAGAGAACCTCTATATGTGTGTTGTTTTTATGTAGATATTACAAAAATAAGGCAGTTTTATGTTGAAGTACAAGAAATAAAATTAACATTTTTACTATAGGGTTTTTCAATAAGGGTGGATTGTTTTTGAAATGTCGGAACAGAATAAAACAAGCTGTGAGTGAGGTATTAATTATTATTTTTTATGTGTTCTTTTAATACCATTTCAACATTGACCCACCCTTAGTGAGAAACGTATAAAATATAATGTATATTATGCAGAAGCATAATCAAATGTATCAGTCAAAATATATAAAGAAAGTCTTCTTTCTCTTGTATATATTATTTGTAAATATAAATAATACATTTTTTTTGTTGATATAGCATTTCATGCTTTCCTGATTATTTCAGTTTATATTCTATTAAATATGAAAGTTTTGTCATAAGGTATTGTGGAATATGCTAGTTTGTGAAAGGAGTCAAATTACTAGATGCAGTTAACAATTTTTTTTGGCCATATAGTGTAAGTTGTGTTTCTAATTGTTTTGCATTTAATAGCAAGAAACAATGAATTGGTGTCTTGAGATTGTTAGACCATGAAAAATCAACTTTCTAAAAATAATACATAAAATTGCTTATTTTCTTGCTTTGAATAGTTGTTATATACTTAACAACTGTTGTTTCAATACATTTTTAAGTTGTGTACTTTTATTTCGGACAGTGTACCACTTTCAAAAGAAATGTCTTTAGTGGGCTGCACTGTCCAAATAAAAGAACAGAAAGTTGTGTAAGAACGCAGATATTTATCACTAAATAGGTTCAATTAGAAGTCATCAGTTCTTATAATTCACTCTAATTTGAAGTAACATAAATCACATGTATGTCACAAAAAATGTCTTCACTTGTGGTACCTGCACAGCAATATAATTTTTATTACCTAGTGGGTACAAAAACTTATGGCAGGTTGTATGTGGCTTGCAGGCTGCTGGTTCTCAACCACTACTGTACAAAATAATGAAGTGTGACAAGCTAGAATGAAATAATGATTAATCATTAGCAACTTTTTGAATTGAAATTTCAGTTGTGTTGTTATAGTTCACATCAATTTTTGATAGTATGAATAGTGTATCCCCAGGATTAACACATCTTAAATATTGTAATGTTGAGAAACTATGTTTTGTGGAAGCACTGAACACACTTTTAGAAATATAACCATTGCAGTAGTTCCAATCTGGGGAGTTATTCCTTTCATTAAGTAGAAGTTCCATCAAAAATGTGAATATATCAGGATGGATTCCAGTGCAGTGCATAATAAATAACACACACTGTTAACAATGGTTTGTCATGACCCACACTTTTTTGTTCATTGAGATAAAATTTTGCAATCAAATATTGAGACTGCTTAAATTTGAATTAATTCATTCTAGTAACCATTTCTTTCTTTAAATATATTGAGATAGTTGTTACAGGTTGTATTTACAACTGTATAAATATTTATATTTACTCATGACAATTAAACACAAAAATTATATTCTTTTTTCTGCATTTTACAATGGGCTTTTATATTTTATTGCAGCCAGGAAGACAGCCAACTCCTGGAGCAAGAATGGTTACTACAACTATTAGACCACAATCGCCTATTACCACTACTGCCTCAACACTTTCTTCTTCTGTTACAACACAATTAAGAGTTGCCAGTCCTTCAATTCCTGCACCTCCACTTCATATCCGACAACCTCTGCAAGTTCAAACAAAACTTCCGACAGCTGCTGCACATCTTAGACCACCAACTCCTGTGCATATGAAAAATGCAATTGCCAATTTGAAAACTGCTACTACTGCTTTTGCAAAGCCACCTACTCCATCCCTTCTTCCAAAACCAACAGCAAAAGAAAAAGAGAAAAAAACCTTTTCTTCTGCTGGTTATACGTAAGTATTTTGACTTTTTATGAAAATTATTTTACTGTTGACTTGATATAAATCAATACTTTTTCTTAAGGCTGTATTGTTATTAAAGATGGTCTTTATTTCAGGGGAGATGATGACATCAATGATGTAGCAGCAATGGGTGGTGTAAATTTAGCTGAAGAAACTCAGAGGATATTGGGTTCAACAGAATTTGTTGGTACACAAATTAGATCTTGTAAGGATGAAATATTCTTACATGCTGTACCACTTCAACAAAAAATCAGGCAGATTGGTATGGCATTAAATGACTAGAAAATATAAATAATTATAGAAGTGCACAATGAAATAAAAACCAGACTAAGTACACATGTTTTTAATTTTTAGTTGCCCGGCATGGGTTAACGGAAGAACCATCACCTGAAGTTGCTGCATTAATATCCAATGCTACCCAGGAAAGGCTAAAGAATCTTATAGAAAAGTTGGCTGTAATTGCAGAACATAGAATAGATATAATAAAGGTGAGTTACTTCAGATCAGATAATTTGTAATGAAAAACCATCGACAAATTAATTATATTAACTTTCATGCCTTTGGTTTTAATTTAGTGTATAGTTTTGTTAAACCATGTTGTGGCGTGTATTATCGCAATATTAAAATTATTTTATGAAATGTATTGTGAAGGCAAGACAGTGTGTGCTGGGGGACGCATTCTTTTTTTTATCGTCCTAGTTGGGCACAATAGCACAAAGGCTGTGAGAGGAGAGGGTGGCGAAAGTGGACTTCAGGCCTGACCAGGCAACTAAATAGTTGCACAAAAAAGGCTGGTAAATAAATATGCAAGGACACAAGGGTTGGAGGCAGTCCTCGGAGAGAGATGGTGGCAACATGTTGAGTTGGAGGATGTCGCAAAGTGTGCCGGACAACTTATTTTTAAAATATTTGAGATTTATGAGCAAGTGGAGAGACGCTGACGATAACTTGAATAGAATACACCTTCACCATTGGCATGTGACCTATGTCGACGCCCAGACACCCCTCTCTCTGCCAACTATGTGGAACCCTTGATAGACACTTGAAATTTGTAGACTGGTGAGATCCATCTAATTTATGAACACCATTTTTGTGCTTTGTTGTACTCAATCTTTTGTTAAATTGTGTCGTTGCTACTTGGCCCAAAAATCCCCTGGGGAAAAAAGTATATAGAGAACCCAAAACATGAAATTGTTCTGTACATAAATTAACTGTTTTTTGTAGCTAGTATTAACAAGTTTTAATATATTTTAGTTTGTAAATTGGAGTTACTTATATAATTGATCCCATCATTTTTAATTATAAATTAAATAAAATAATAAATAGTACAGTTTACTTCATTACAATGTATTTTTTTCTTAGATGGATCCAAGGTATGAAGTCACTCAAGATGTTAAAGGCCAGCTGAAGTTCCTCGAAGAGTTAGATCGTGTTGAAAGAAAGAGGCATCAAGAACATGAGAGAGAGTTATTGTTACGAGCTGCTAAAAGTAGATCAAAGTCTGAAGACCCTGAACAAGCTAAACTTAAAGCAAAGGCCAAAGAGGTATCCTTTTATTAGTTATGGTATGACATCTGTTAATCAGAAACTGAATACCAATCAAAAACAAAAAAAGAGGCTAAAGATACATTCTACCAATGTTTCAATAGTTTTTTATTTAATGACTTAAATATAAACAAAATAATTTACTATAATTCACATTTGGTCTGTATTTAGACCGAGTGTGAAGATCATTTTAATAATAATAAAATTTTGTGTAGCTATCTTTGATGTTTGAATTGTTGTGATATTCAGTCCTAAGACTGTTCTGATGCAAACCTATCTTGTGCAAGCCTTTTTATTTCTGCATAATGACCACATCTCTTAGTGTATTACATCCTTGGCCTCCCTCTTCTGGTCTTACCCCACACACTTCTCTCTAATCTTAATTTTACAATATTCTCATGTCTGAAAACGGCCTATTAATCTATCTCTTCTCTTGGTCAAAGTCCTCCATATTGTTCGCTCTTCCCTATTCGGCTTAGAACTTCCTCGTTAGTGATTCTATGCACCTGTCTGATTTTCAGCATTCTCCTATAGCAACACATTTTAAAGGCTTCTATTCTACTACTCCTACTGTCCATGTTTCACATCCATTTAATGCCACACTCCATACAAACATTTTTAGCAATGATTTCATAATATTCATGCTTATATTATCCATAAGTAAATTTCTCTTTTTTGCAAAAGCCTTCCTTACCTGTGTTATCCTACTTTATATGCCTACTATTCTTCTACCATCCCTACTTATTGTGCTGTCTAAGTAGCAGAATTCCTTAACTTTCTTCAAAATATCCCTTCCTAATAAAACACCCTTTGTTATTCCACCGTTTCCCATACTACACTCCATTACCCCTATTAAACCATTTATTATGGTTTCTAAGTCTTCTTCTGACTCCCCTAATACTACAATACCAATATATTTGAATAATGTAAAATTAAGCATTTTTAAAATTAAAAAAATAGTTTATTTAACAGCTGATGTATTAAATAAATTAATTACAGATGTGTAATTAAGGCCAGAGAAAATTAGTTATTTTGTGTACTTTTACACTCTAGAGACATTGTAGGTAATTCATTTGAAAAAAAGTAGATTAATTGTATTGTACCTATTTAGTTACAATTTGGCATTTGCTTGGTGGTAGTTATTGTACAATACATATAAATCAGTTTGACTTAAAAGTAGAATATACATAATTAATACTTGGACTACAATATAAAACTGTTATTTAGTTTGTGAATGTGAAAATAAAAGAATCCAGGAACTTGCAATCTTTGTTAAAATCTGTTTCATGTTTTGTTCAGAAATTTGATTTATTGTGGAATTAATTGTTCACTCTAGGTTTCTTGTTCTACTTCTTTACCGATTGATGCTATTTGGATAAGTTGACAGTATTTTGTCAGACAAGGAATTCAAGTCATGTAATAATGTATTAAGAAATAAAATTTTCATATGTTTGTTAATTTATCTTTAGTACTGAAATGATGATCCTTTCTGATGACTTGCCATATTTCCATATTGCCATATTTCTTTCCTGGCCAGTTCTCACATAAGTTTTGAATATTGTGCAGAGGTTAGTGTATTTACTTGCTGCCTATAGGTTCTAATTACTCTTCATAATTTTTAATGATTTGACATTTCAATAGTGTTTCAACCTATTTCTTGTATGAAAATACCTTGCTAATATGTGTTAACTTCTTTATGTATTCTAACACATTATTCCATATTCTAAAATTGGTTTGACAAGTGATATGTGAGCAGATATTTTGATTTTCTCCTTAGGACCGTGTTCTGGGACCCCACTGACTTGATTGCTCCAATTAATTTTTTTACAAATTGTCTCTGAGATGTTTACAGCTGTTGGACTCTGCCACTATTTGGTCCTTATTTTATACCACAATGGAAGAATACCATTTTATAAATATAATTTCCTTACATTTTATTTATAACAGACCACTACAAAAATTTTTTCCTAGTTAGCTCAAAGAATATGTTCATTTTCTACACTTACAATTTCTCCATAACTATACAATCACCAGAAAACAACTTAATATGAGATTTAATACCCAGCGTTCAATCATTGAAGAAAGCTGGGAACAAAGTGAACTGATTATGTTTTCATGTGGGGCTCTTGACATGATTTTGACAGAGTTGTACAATACGGTTTGAAGCAAAATCCACAAAAATTAAAATAGGAATGTTTAGATGTTTATTTAACAGATGTATTACATGAACCGTTTATGTATGTTCCCTATAATACTTTCAACAAACAAATATCAGCATAATATTTTAAAATGACATTTTGTATAAACATACACTACATGAATGTGTAAAAAATGTTTTTAGTTCAGAAGCTTATAATTAATACCACTTTACCACTAACATTAAATTTTAATAGTGGATGCTAATGACACTATTAAAGTAAAAAACAGGTAAATTGAATTTTTTAGGTACTCGTATAAAAAATATTTTTGAATTAATTTTTTATATGCAAATTTAATTTGAACCAAATGCTTCATTCTGTTATTAAGCTGACATATCTTCCATTTTTTTATAGATGCAAAGAGCAGAAATGGAAGAATTACGTCAGAGAGAAGCAAATTTGACAGCACTCCAGGCTATTGGTCCACGAAAAAAGCCAAAATTAGAAATAGGTGGAACCTCTGGGAATTCTTTACAGGTTTGCATTGTATACATTTCAGACATTTTAATTTAACCTTGTGAATATATGTTTCTTAATTGTTCAACTGATTGTTTTTCCAGATTGGTCCTGGCAGTTCAAGTGGCTTGAATAGTAATCTGAATAGAGCACAGGTATTTAAAAAATCAAAATTAAACCAATGTACAAATGTAAACATTTATTTGAGTTATAATTAATTGATTTTATGAATATGCACTTCTAAAATCAATAGATATAAAATACCTTACAATTGCTTATTATTTCAGACTTTTCCATTTAAATTGTGATTTAAAATTCTTGTAGCATAAATGAAGCAATGAAAACTAGCATAACAGTAGAGATATCTCACATTTTATTATCATCAAGCTTGTTGGTGAATCGTCTCTTCATGTATTTCATTAGAGAAATTGGTTCAGAAGCTTAGAATTAATACCATTTTACCACTAACATTAAATTTTAATAGTGGATGCTAATGACAAGGAATTAAAGTAAAAATAATGTAAAAAACAGGTGAATTGAATATCAGCTGAAGAAGATAAATAACTCATCTGAAAATATCAAATTCTGTGCTTCATTGTGTCCATTTTTATTCTGGCAATTTGAAATACAGAAGTTACTGCTCCTACCAAGCAATAAGTCACCTTTATATGATTATGATAATCACAATAAAGCTGAGTAAACCATCTGATGTGGCAGACATTGTGGGTTGCATGAAAGGGCCCCAAGATTGGACAAAGAAAAATTTGCTGAAGGTTCTACAAAAAGGATACAACCCTTTAATAGGAGCTGCTGGAAGAAGAACTAAGTTTCTGAAAAAACAGAATTAGTGACAATGTCAGCACCTGATGGATAATGGAGAAGGCTAAAGAATTTCATTGAATGTTGGAAGGTGACTATATAACACCAGAAATGTTAAAAATCTAAAAAATATTTTAAAAGTGGTGCCGGAGAAGAATATAGCCTTTACCACGATGGGCCAGAAGTATTGAAGATTCAGTTTGAAAAGACATGATTATATTAACAAACATAAAACTTGAACATAATTTGAGACTTATTGTGGATTTATTCTCATAAAATGTTTATTCTTCTATTTTCTAATAATAAAACAATTATAAACATCTATTACCTACAAAATCAATTATTTGACTATCATATTGTTTTCAGTAATTAATTCTATAAGAGCTTGAACAAATAAGGTTAGAAGTGATTTCAGCTCTTATTTTAGTATGGTCCATGTCATTGTTAGTTTAAAGCAATGCACATTTAAGACATTATCTATTTAAATTTAAATACACATTGAATTGTCATATGTGAAATTAATTTTTTTTCAATGTTTCAGCTTCCCATAAGGCCACGGTTAAAACGAGTGAATTTAAGGGATTTACTCTTCCTGCTGGAACAGGAAAAGGAAACTTGCCGAAGCACATTGCTTTATAAATCATTTCTTAAGTGATGATTGTTGTTCGTGATTCATTTTTTGTGCTAAAGTGAATGCAACAACTGACAAAGGTACAATCTGTGCCAGTTGCTAAAAGTTACACGCCTGTCTTTCCCTTCAGTTCGTGAGATTGAATTGAAGTTGTGTAAGAAGTTGTAGGAAGTGATATGAAGCTGAAACCAAAATAGTTAATTGTGAATAAACAAGACTATGATTTCCACATGAAGTCAAAAATAATATAAATTGTAAATATTGCTATAGTGTGATGTTGAATATTTTGTTGAGTACTGTTAAACAAGTGATAAACATATAGCTCATGACTCCCAGGCAGACATATTCTAATGTAATTTTCTGTTCAATAAGTGACAAGTCAATTTTTATATTGCATACTTGAAGGAGCATATAAATGCATATATTTGCAAGAAAATATTAAAACACCAAAACTTCATATCTTAACATTGTAATGTGTTCTTCTTGTTCCTTTTTCTTAAATATGTTATCAAATTCTGTATAGTCTGAAAGTAAGCTGATGCCCATTTTTTTAAAAAGAGAAAATCATATTATGAATTGTGTAATTTATTATTGAAAGAAGCATAATCTACCCTTAAAAAGAAAAAAAGTACTTCAAGAGAAATTACATAATATTTTTATTTAGCTGTTTGAAAAATATAATATAATAAGTTGATCAATATTACTACAATCTAAATTAAAGCACAAGGCAGTGAAAAGAAAAAAAATATTCATATGCATACCCTGTATGTGACAATTTAAATTTCACATACAGTGAAATATTTCCTAATTTTTATATGATTTTCTTTTACTTTGTTTTGCATGGTGAATATTTATATTACTAGGCAAATTTTACTGTCCTACATTTTCTACTTATTTAAGAGCTAAGAAATAATTGCTTTGTGCTTTTTAATAATAAATGGGACTATTTCCTTATTGTGTGACATTGGAAAAACTGATCATTGTTTTCTTAAGTAATGCTTTTAATTACCACAATAATTGACTTCATTCTTTGTGCAGCACATATTTCTATGAATAATGATTCTAGTTGGTTAAATATTTTAATTTACCTGCAATTACAACTGTTTTACTAGTTATAGATAATTTTATGAAAAGTTACCGCACTAAGACTTTTGTATTTCTTTTTAATATTTTGTTCCTGTGGAAGTGTTTTATCCAAAAATATGAATGAGTGAATTCATTCATCCATAAGAGTCGGATTATCCGTGTACCTGAGCCAATCTGAATGTGATTTGTATGTTTCTGGCTCTTAACTTTGTAAAGAAATTTTTATCCAACCTGTCTAGGTAGCAAACCTGGGAGTGAGAATTAATTCTAAAATTATAATTTATTTATGGATACTATAAAAATTGTGTTCAGTATTGAGCTAAAGTTTGCACTTAATGAAAATTAGTGTGAATTTCAGTATACTGATTCTTATTTAAGTAATGAAAAGATTAGTAGTAATCTTAAAAAGAACATCAAGAATAAATACTGGATTCATTTTAACAACTATTGTTATCTTTTCTATTGCATTTTGAAGATCTTGAGATTAGGTTATTCAGGTTCAGGTATTTACTAAGGAATGCATTTGTAACACACATTCAAAATGACATCAAGCAAGTGGTTCTTTTATTAAATAATAATAGTTTTAGTTTGCAGTAATCACATTGATGAGGAAATAAGGTCTGATTAACTTTGTTTCAAATTAGTTAACACATTTAAACTGTGTGTAGGTGCTATTTTTTTTATTCTTTCGTATTGTTATTTATCACTGTTGCTAACTTAATGTAAACATAGTCTATTATTTTAAAAATTCTGTTACACTTATATCTTCCGAAAAGTGTGAAATAAGTTATTGGGACTGAATTTTGAAGTATTGCAGTATCTTTTTCTACATTAAACTTATTTTTGAAAAAAGAAAAACAACAAGTGTTCTTATAAACATGATGGTATATATAGCACACAAATATATATTATTTATGTTTTAATTTATTTCCATTGATAATTTTAGCAATGCACCCTTTAAAGAGTGGATTATTTACCTAATGGAAATTCCTGAACATTTTTAATTATTTCTTATTCATTGGCCATTTATTGCTCTGAAACAGTAAGCATTTCATATTCCATTTAACATCACATTTGTACTATGGATTTGTTATTTTAGCTTTACTACTGAATGAAATACATTACTTAAATAAGAATCACCGAGTTTAATACATTTAATCATTGGTGATGCCTAACCCAAGTGCAATTGTTTCTGCGCTGCTTTAGCTAGCGGAACTTATAAAGTGATGAAAGACTATTGTGAAGCCTACAAAGTAGGCTTTACTTCAGTAGCTTGAGTATGCTTTTCTTGCTAGAGCCAATTGTTCTCTGAAGTGTGTCTGACTTGTTGAAACTTTATTTGTTACTTGTAAGTTACAATCAAATTATAATAGTTTTTTTAGTAATAAATAGTAAGATCTAGCACAAAATTTATAGGACACATTCAACGCATAATGAATAATATTCTTCAATAAAATCATTTCTGTGACTAATTTTACACTTTCACTTAATAATATATGTATAAATATATTGTATAAATGCAAAAAGAAAATGTAAATAGAAATGTAAATATGAATCATGTATCCAGTAGTTAATTAATGCTAGATAAATTGTTATTTTGTATATTTCATGGGGGCCATTTTCTGAATACTGGTTATGTTTTAATAATGGTGAATATAATTATTTTCTGTACATGGCTTCTTAAAAACAAAAAATTCTATAGAAGTTTTTTGTACAGATCACCTGTCCTATTAAATTAAATAAAAAATTGAAATTTTGTGCTATGGCTACATGTTTCGATATCAGTATTAATATTTTGTTTTTCTAGATTTTTAAATTGTACGATCTGACAATATCATTGTACATACCGATTGACGGCATTTTTATACGATAAGCTGTTCGCAGTAGTAGATAACTTACAGTACAATTGTAGATTTATTCTATGTTCATAATTCTTTTTTCTAATTAAGCTTGTCATTTCCAGAAAACTTTTTGTTATATATTTAGCATATGACAGACCTATATAATCATTACTTTCTACTTCAATGAAAATAAGGTAATAAGCAAGTATGAGGAAACAAATATAACGTCAAAACTATATAAATTTGTATACTGACTCAGAAACCCGTTTTAAAGTAAGATTGGCAGTGATGGTTCAAACGGATTCTTATGTTTTTCTTTTTCTATAGCAGTTTTCTGGCACGCAATTTCTTCCTTTCTGTCTAGCTTAAGGCCTTGTGTGGGTGAAGTAGCGATTAGTCATATAACTTGTTAAGTTTGTTCATGTGCATTGCTTACACTGATTTACTATGGTCAGAATTTTTAAAACTTAATGACAAGAAATTTTGTAATAACCTTATATAAATTGAACATCTTAAATTTGATTCATGTTGAAAAGCCTTACCAATTATGAGTTGTGTGCAAATTGAATTTACAAATTAAGGTGTTGGAACTCCTTATTCCTTTTTTCATTATATTTGTTAACTGAAAATAAACATTTTCTATGGTCTCTTGTTATATATCTAATTATTTTATTTTTGTTAATAAAGTTAATTTATGTAATTAAATATTTGATAAAATTATGGGTATTATATTAGTACACAACTTTAAATTTTTATAATATCAGTAATTATAAACTCATGGTTTTAAAATACATTAATTTATATAAATAACATTAGTTAAATGAATTATTAAATTTAAAGATAGAATTTGCACATCTCCCAACACTGTTCAAATTCAATTTTTCTAGGAATGAAAGTATGCTAATTAAGTTTAGAAATTTCATATTAGGAATGACTTCCACATCCCCCAACGCTGTTCAAATTCAATTTTTCTATGAATGAAAGTATGCTAATTAAGTTTAGAAATTTCATATTAGGAATGACTTCCACATCCCCCAACGCTGTTCAAATTCAATTTTTCTAGGAATGAAAGTATGCTAATTAAGTTTAGAAATTTCATAGTAGTAATGACTTCCGTTAGTCACAACCCTAATTATTTTTTGAAAATTTAAAAATGAATGTATATAATCAAGACTGATTAGTAAAGGAGTGGTCAATTGAGAATATTAAGTGGTAAAATAAATACCACACAGCTTCCTGCAATCCTTGTTGCTTTCATCGGGTGATTAAAGCATATTGCAGAAATATTTTGTCTAATTTATTTGACTCAATTTTGTCTGTTTATTGGCTATTTCTTGATCTAATTAGTTGTCATTGTTATTTTTCATAATGTGCTTAAAGACTGTTTCATGTGAAACTAATTTCAGATAGAGGCTATATATTTTAATGGAAATATCTTTGGTATTTAATGTCCAGTTCTTATTATTTTGTGATTAATAATCTGACAAACCACTGTACCCTCATTTGGTGCTATTGTTTTTCAAATATTTTGATTGCCACACATTTCTTCCAACCCAGAAGTAAAAATAGCAGTCTTCCCACAGTTGAAGATTATCTTCTGTCACCATACATCATCTTAAAATTAAGTATTGTTAAAAAAAATAGCATTTTCTAATCCCTTCAGTAAAGACAGTTATACACACCACAGTTTCAATAACTGATATTGTTATTTGTTAATTTTTGCAAAAGCCCTACTCCTGAATTCATATATGTTGTTGCCATTTTATCAGTAGCAAATGGAGTGGGTGTAGTAAAATCCTGATAAATCACCCTATGTTGTATGGGATCCATCTTTAATTCCTAGTGAAGCTGTGAAAACTCTCTTCTGTATACTTGAAATCATTATTAAATTACCTCTATTTTATGCAAAGTATCTTTAGGAATTAAGTGTGATTTTTAAAGCCAATTCAGGAGCATGAGATGTAGTATTCTACATAAGTCAAAGAAATAGGCATGACTTGCAAATTTTTTTATGTCTTAAGAGTGGTGTGTCATTGGGAATTGCATCTAAATTAATGAATTGACCTCTTCAAACTTGGCACGAAAATGTTTTTTGTATGGGAAATGTGTTGACAGGAGTTTATCAGTCATTAATTATAAACAATTTTTGGTGAATATAATTTATTGATTTCGTAGAATACTTCCAAATAAAATGTTCTGGATTAAAATTGGTTTGAAATGAAAATCACCGTTATTAAGCATTCTAGGTTAAAGTTAAAGGAATTTTTATTATGGTAATCATTGCACATATTCATTTTTTATAAAATTGAATAAGGATGTGACGGTCAAATTAATTGGTGTGGAAAGGAAATAGAACTTTGGCGTTGCCATTCAGGACTTTTGAAATATTAAGAGGTGTTAGCCTCCTTAAGGAAACCATAATAAATGACATGGATAAAGAGTTCAACATGAGGGTTAATAGAGGGAAAACCAATGTAATGGAGTCTAGTATGGGAAACAGTGGAATTAATAAAGTGTTAGATTGGGAAGGGATTCTGTTACTTGGTCAGCATAACATCTAGGGATGGTAGAAGTATAGTAGACATAATGAGTAAGATAGCACAAGCAAGGAATTTACTTAGGGTAATATAACTGTGAATATTAGGAAGTCATTGCTAAAAATGTTTGAATGGAGTGTGGCTTTTTATGGGTGCAAAACGTGGTGATATAGGAGAATTTTGAAAATCAGATGGGTGGATAGAGTTACTAAGTAGAATAGGGTAAGAGTGAACAATATGAAGAGAGAAACGGAGAGGGGGAGTGGATATTTAAGAACTTTTCTAACATTCATGAGATAATTAGGTTTGCACAAAACATTTCCAAGATTTATAATGAAATTGTGATGAATGCCAGAGCAAAAGCGTTTCTATAATTTCCAAATGATGAAAGTTATTCCTTTATGAGTTGATGAATGGAAATTGTAAATGATGTTGATTTTGGTGTTCAAATGTGACTGCTGTGTCAAATATTAATTTCACAGGTATCTTACATTTACAGTCTGACTTGTTATGGCTTCGTTGTGAACCTTGTAAATTCCGAAACTAAGAAGCAACATGAGAAAATATGGTAACGTGAACGAAGAATTTGGTTTGTGTCTGTCATGAAAAAGTTATTTACTTATATATCAATTATTTTATTTTAATATTGTGCAATTAATGATGGAGGGGTGACTTACTCAAGAAAGTGGAATAGTTTTAATTCTGCTGAACTTAATCCCAAGTAAAACTACTCCAGAAAAGTTAGCGTAGTTTACATTTTAAGATTATAAATACATACTTTAATGCCGCAATGGAAAGATATTCATAAAACAAATGAGTACGTGAAGTATTTTATGATTTGTAGCACTTGAAAAGCATGCATGTCTAGCATCAGTAAGATGTGATTGAGTTTGTACTATTTGCAAAAATAACTGTCATTCGATGTGAAGAATGAACGGTGGCCATGCCTGTCGTAGCGTTGCTGATCCAGTGAAGAGTTTTCAACAATTAAAACTTTTTTTTTTAATAAATTGAATTGAAAATGAGGGATGTGTGGAAGGAATAGCAAGGGTTGACTAGGGTATAGTCAATACGTCACAGACTATCGAAGTCAGAGGGGAAGAGAAGGTACCTGATAACTGCATTGTGACTATATGGTAGGTGTTCAGACGAGGAGAAACAGACTACACTTGACTAAATACTTCTTTGAGGCAGGAGGGGACGCACTCATCCCCAAAGAGATATTTAAGATACTCATTGTTCTTCCCTATCTGACTATCAGAAACCTATGAGTCAGTAAATGCGCCCGTTCCCATCTGGTTTGCATAGAGCCTCACAATTTCGTTGAGACGTTAGTCAAAGTCATCGATAGTCACGCTGCTCTCGACAGTTATTTTTGCGGAATGAGGTTTCATCGACGCCGAAAAATTAATTATTGCTGTGGAGAAAAGACCCGCTCTCATATCTAAACGCGTATGCGTAACATTATAAAGTAAATAATTATTCAATGAAATAAATAAATTATTGTGTGTAACCACTTTCTTTAAGACTGAGTCAAAGCATTCTTGAAACATTATTTTTTAATGTATGGCATATAATTGTTCTACATAGTGTTTAGTTTTATAATTAAAAAATTTCCCACCATTTTCAGACTTTATTTTTAACAATTTCCGACGAGGAAAAAACAAAATTTCGGTACTTATTTGTACCTTCGTCATGTTGTTATCCTAATTAACATAACCTGACGAAAGTACCGAAACGTTTTTTTCCTCTGGAAATTGTTAAAAATAAAGTTTGAAAGTGGTCGGAAATTTTTACTTATTATTACAAAATCAGACGTGAAAGTACAATCTTTCATTATTTAGTTTCGCTAATTTGGATTTCCTTTTGATTATTTCTGAAACAGAGGAACTTGATGGGTGATAACTGGCCAACAGCACCTCAGTTTTAAACTTATTTTGGAACGTGTCACCAAAGTCCTTTGTTCTGTATAACCAAAGAGATTGATCCATTTATTTCGATATTTTGTCGAAATAAAAGTAGTCGGTAATTGCTGTCTACTTCTCTTATAGTTCCCACGTATATTTATTTATTTTGTTGAATAACGTTCAGGGGTTATCAGAGGTTATATTTCTGCCAGTTTTCAAAAATTGGTTCCCATAAGAGTACAACATTATTCTAATATATTTTGAGAATTATTCAAGTTATGTGCATTATAATTCATATTGTGAAATGTTGATTGAGGTGGGCAAAGCTGTCCTCTGGGACCTACATTACGTTACTTCCTCTTTTTTTTTTGTCATTTTCCCAGTAACTACTTTGCGAAGTTAACGTTGGCAGAGCTTTGTAAAGCATCCTTCTGAGATGTCATTAAAGTCCATACCAGTGTCTAATGACACAATCCAAAAAATCTTTTATTTAAAAAAATGTTGACTTAAAACTCTCCTGAAATCTTATAACAACGTTACCCTGGAAAATACGAGGGAAATCCCAGAAGTAAGGTCTCCTATTTTTTGGGGACGTAGAGAAACTGTTAATACGGTTGTTGGCAACACTTATGATTGTCGCTTCCTTCACTCTGAAATAAACACGCTGGCCCTTCGCTCCGATATTCAGTCTTTTCTTGGCAGCCATTCAAAATGGAGATTCCGATGAACGCTACCGCCAGTGCGATTCCCGCATTTATTCGATTTTTGAACGCAAAAGGCGTTAAACCGGTTGAAATTCATCGCCGATTGACGGAAGTGTATGGACTGTTATGCATGGATGTCAAAAACTTTCGCAAGTAGTGTAGAGAGTTTACAGCCGGTCGTACTGAAATTCACTACGAAGAAAGTTGCGGTAGGTCGTCCAACGAGACATTCGCGATGGTTGAGGAAATTATGCGTAAAGATCGGAGGATCACCTTAGATGCTCTCTGCATTTCTGTTCCTGAGGTTTCCCGAAACACATCCACAGGATTTTAACGGAAAAGTTGCAATATCGGAAAGTGTGTGCAAGATGGGCACCGCGTATGCTTACAGAAGACCACAAACGGCAACGAGTTGATTCTTCACGCGATTTTCGTCGCCGCCATGGAGACGAAAAGGACAACTTGTTGGACTCGATTGTCACGGGTGACGAAACCTGGGCATTCCACTTTACACCTGAGACAAAATAACAGTGACGCGAGTGGCGGCATTCCTCTTCGCCTAAGCCGCGAAAATTCAAACCCACACAGTTTGCCGGTAAAGTTATTGGCAACTGTGTTTTGGGACCGGAAGGGGGTACTGTTGGTCGACTCTCTGCCTCCTAGGACAACAATAAACGCTGACAAGTACTGTGAAACACTGAAAAAACTCAGAAGGGCAATTCAGAACCGGAGAAGAGGAATGTTGAGCAAGGGCGTAAGCATTCTCCATGACAACGCCCGCCCACACGTCGCCCGGCAAACCGTCGATCTCCTGCAAAACTTTGGAATGTTATCACCCACCCACCATACAGTCCGGACTTGGCACCGAGTGACTATCACCTGTTCCCTAAGTTGAAGGAACATTTATCTGGACAGGGGTTCTGCTCCGACGACGAGGTGAAAGATGAGGTTCAACGCTTCCTGAAGGACAAGGCGGCGAGCTGCTATGACATGGGCATTATAAAACTGTCACAGCGTCTACAAAAATGCATCGGCCGAAATGGCTATTTTGTAGAAAAATAAAGCATTGATGTAACTTTTATAGAAAATAAAAATTTCTTTGTATATCTAAAAAAACGAGCTATAACACTTAGCAATTAACAATACAACCACATCATCTAGAATATTTTTGAATATATGAAAACTGAAACGTAGGAGTTTTGCCAAGATTTCCAATACACTAAAGCGCGTTTGGGAACCATCGCGCGGCCACTGGAAGGTAGAGAAATGGTCCATGGTCCACGTGCCATGTGAAGAGGGGGTTGAGGGGAAGGGTGGGAGGCGAAGTGACATGGGATTTCCTTGCCCCTCACTCGACTGGACTACCCACTTGACGATCGTGTGAACGCGCCCTACGGATCGTACCCGGTGTTTCTCCTAAAATAGATGCCATGGAAAACTCTAGAAAGCCTCTCATGCCTTTCCGAATGACGGGAGATGAATGAATACAAGTGGAACAAAGTATATGGCGACGAGAGATCTCAACAGCCAAGGGTGGAAGTATTGACAGAAGATAATCATCTAGAAGTGAAAACACAAGAAAAGATTGCAAGTGGAAACCATTGCCATTATGCCTCGCAGAATATAGAATATCTAGTAGGAATACAAAAATCCTGTAGAAAAATGGGATAGGAAGGTTGGCTATTCAGACGTGATAGAAAGAAATTTAGAAAGACTTTTTGGATCCGTTGCATTACCCACGAATATGGATGAACAAGCCAAAATGGAAATGACAAGGCTTGCGCAAGATAGGTTAGCCTGAAGGGATACATCACACCAGTCTTAGGACTGAATACCACAAGAACAAAAACAATATATATATATATATATATATATATATATATATATATATATATATATATATACAAAATAAACCGAAATAACTTAAATTCATTACATGCATATGATGATATGATGTTTATAATTTTAAAAGTAGCTGAAAATTGACAAAACCCAGATTATAAGCATTTCATTGGGTTTTCTAAATCTTTACGAAATCTGATGAATACTACATCAATAAATAAAGTGGACAGAAATATGGGGTATTTAATAAAAAGAAATTAGCTACCAACCAGTCTGATTAGTCCTGGTCTCAAAGAACTATCCGACGAAATAGACAATGGCGGTATAATAGATCTATGCTGTCATAGTTTACTTCGCCAAAGTATCTGACGCAGAACCACATGAAAATTTGACAACTCGACAAGACAGTTATTGATTGACAGGTGGGTTCTACTTAGCGCCGAGGAATGGGAGAGCTGCAAGGGTAAACATTGGTAGACAACAACATCAGTAGAACAAAAGGGGGTGACGCAAGGAGCAGTAATGGGCCTTTACCGTTACTTATACATATTACAAGAGCTGTGGGTGAATGCCAATTATAAAACCATTTTGCGGTAAATAGTTGAGTTGAAGCAAATCAAATAAACATAAACAACTAAAGAACCAAATCGTTAACGTTCAATCAATTTTATGCTGATATGCGATTGGCCTATAACATAAATATTGAGAAAATACATTAAATAAACACAGCTCCATTTGACCTCAAATTCACGATGGGAAGAACAAGTAAAATCAGATTTTCGAAAAGTGTGGAAATCCTTACATTTCGTTATGAGAACAGTAAAAAAGGGAAAGCGATAAATCAAAATAACTTGCTTATAAAAATCCCTGTTTCGTCCCAAACTCGAGTATGGAGTAGATTGTTGTTACCTTAATAGACAGAGGTCCTAGAAAAACTTCGTAGGTTAGAAGCAAAATTTGTAATACAGGAGACATCGCAACTTCTGAGGAGAAGGGAGAGAAAGACATTGGGTTGGGAGAAGTTGGCACAAAGTGTGGAAACACTTGGATTGATATATATTCACAGAACTCTACAGTATAATAAAATTGTATTTTATCTGTGTTTGTACATTTGTTCAGCATACAAATTTAAACACGTGGAGTAATTACTACTAAATGTTGTTAAAAATGTTGACATGTATAAATTAGAATTTTCATGTTCAACAGTCTAAAATTAATAAAGAATTACTAACTCTTTATTTCGTCTATCTAAAAAAACGTAACGTGCAAATAAATTTAAAGTTATGAAATCAAGTAAAATGCAGTGATAAATAAATTAAGTACCAATATAGACAAAGTTTTTCTTTAACTGACGGCGACGTTTCGTCACCATATTTGTGACATCCTCAGGTAATTTTTTCAAAAAGTACTATGAAAATTGTAGAAAAACAACTAGAAAACGAAATTTTGAAAAATGTAATGATTTTTTAATGCACCATTTTCTATATATTCTTTTTTACAAATTTCATAGTAACGTTTGAAGAAAATACCCGAAGTCCCAAAAATGGTGACGAATCTTCTAAATTTTGTTGTTCAATTTTAGTAGTAACGTTTAAAGAAATTGCCTAAGAAACGTCGACTTAATTAAATCAAAAACACTTTCTATGTAATTTGGTCGTAAGTGAAATTCGCATAAAAGTTATTTAACTGAGCAGTTTCAGTATCTCAGTTGCTTAAAATTCAACGTAGTTTTTATTGACAGCCCTACCTTGATTGCGCAAGTAGTTCCATTTAACAGGAATGTTTTATATTTCACTCTACATGCTAACCTGTCTTGCGCAAGCCTGCCCATTTTCGCATAACTACCACACCCTCCCTAATCTGCTTCGTCTATTCCATCCGTTGCCTCTCTTCAGTTCTTACCCCACACTCTTCCCTCTAATGCTAATTTTACACCTTCATGTCTCAAAACTGGCCTATTAATCTATCCCTTCTCTTAGTCAACGTCGAGGATATTGTTCGCATTTCCCCTATTCTGCTTTGAACTTCCTTGTTAGTGATTCTATCCACCCATCTGAATTTCAGCATTCTCCTATAGCACCACGTTTCATAGGCTTTTATTCTTTTCCTTTCTGCGTCTCCTTCCGTCCACGTGTCGCACCCATCTAACGCCACACCCCATACCAAGATTTTTAGCAATGATGTCCTAATATTCACACATATTATCCGTACGTAAATCCCTCTTTTCTGCGCAAGCCTTCAGTTTATATAGTATAATTTCGATTCTTTGTAATAGCAAGAGGAACCCCGGCGGGATATTACGATGACGATGACGATGCGACTGTCCCGTCGCCGCTAGTTACAACAGAGTTCAACTGAAGACTTTTCCACTTGAAAAGTGTTTCTTTATTCCTTTCTGTTTAGTGACGTGCAGTATGAAAAAATTCCAGACCAATTAAATTTGAGATCTTTAATTGCCCTTTTAAACAGTCACTTAAGTTTTAATTGAATGCTAATTTAGATGAATGAGATTGAAAGTAATTGACCATACCTGTTGCAAGGTTTATTAAGACGCAGCACAGACGTACTATTTTCTTATCAACAAGATACGGCCCCAAGGTTTGAATGGTTTGTTTTGCTGTTGCAGGCAGGCGCTGATGGTCGGTCGGTCTGTTGCGTCACTGCACACGTCACTCACTCAGACACTGTATTACTTACTATACACAGTCTCTGGCGAATAACTTATTTTATTTATCCAAAATGTTCGACATTTTTGTCAAATGCAACCTTACCACCAAGCTTGTTGTTGCTGTGGGAATTGTTACATGTTTTGTAATTTGCCTTACTAACATATTGGTTTTAACTGAAGGATGAATATGACAACAATGTGGAAAGCTCCCGATAATAAATAAGTTTTTCATCTGAGACTATAGAGAAGGATGGACCAAAAGTGAATGAACCACATTTTTCTTCAACAATTATTTATAGAACACAATGAAACTTATACAGATGATTGTACAAATAGGGAAGGGAAATTTTGAAGAAAGCTAAGGAATTCAGCTAGTTGAGAAGCACGATAACTAGGGATGGTAGAACTGTAGTAGACATAAAAAGTAGGACAGGACAGGCAACGAAGGCTTTCGCAAAGAGAGAGGAATTTACTTACGGCTAATGCCATTAATATTGTAATATAATGGGAGTCAGAAGTCTAGGAAACTATAATAAATGGCATGAACATTGTCCTGGAGAAAATACGAGGATTAATAAAGGGAAAACCAATGTAATGGAGTGTAGAATGGGAAATAGTGGTATAACAAAGGGTGTTAGATTGGAGAAGAGATATTTTGACGGAAGTTAAGGAATTTTACTACTTAGACAGCACAATAAGTAGGGGATGGTAGAAGAATAGTAGTCATATAAAGTAGGATAGCACAGGCAAGGAAGGCTTTTGCAAAAAAGAGAAATTTACTTATGGATAATAAAAGCATGAATATTAGGAAATCATTGCTAAAAATGTTTGTATGGAGTGTGGCATTATATGGATGTGAAACATGGACAGTAGGAGTAGTAGAATAGAAGCCTCTGAAATGTGTTGCTATAGGAGAATGCTGAAAATCAGACAGGTGCATAGAATCACTAACGAGGAAGTTCTAAGCCGAATGGGGAAGAGCGAACAATATGCGTAATAACTAGGGATGGTAGAAGTATAGTAGACATAAAGAGTAGGATAGCACAGCTAAGGATGGCTTTCGCGAAAAAAAGGAATTTCCTTATGGTAATATAAGTGTGAATATTAGGAAATCATTTTAATTAATGTTCATATGGAGCGTGGCGTTATATGGGTGCGAAACGTGGATGGTAGGAGTTGCAGAAAGGAAAGGAATAGAAGCTTTTGAAACGTGCTATAGGGGAATGCTGAAAATCAGGTGGGTGGATAGAATCACTAACGAGGAAGTTCTTAACAGTATATGGGAAAAGAGAGGATTTAGAGTGCTTTGACCAAGAGAAGGGATAGATTAATAGGCCACGTTTCGCGACATGAGGGTCTTGTAAAATTAGTATTAGAAGGAAGTGTGTAGGGGAAGAACAGAAGAGAGAGGACAAGGATGCAACATGCGGAAATGAAAAGGCTTGCCCAGACCAGTCTTAGGACTGAATACCACAACATACAAATTATATCATAGCTGAATGGTATTTAAAGGGAGACTGTTACAAAGAATCAATGCTAGAGGGTTGTGGTGCATTCCCAATCGCTGAACATATTTTCCGCTCCACATCGCAAAGTCTTCCCGTTTTCCTTTGCGACAGTAGGGGGCGGATAAGGTGAGGTTAAGGGACAGTGACCTATTGGGAATTGCGGCTTGTTTGGGATTGGGCTTGCAGACTGCAACGAGCAATGATAACGCGCGATTTCCGAGTTGGCTGTGGGCGGAAATCCAGTGGCAGCTTGGCTAGACACGTGTCCGCAACATTTGTTTTAATTACGTTTTGTAAAAGTGCGAGCTAAATACAGGCGCTGCAAAAAAAGTATGAATAACAGTTGTGGATTAACAAGTTGGTTTGTTTAAATGTTTTCGCCTCGTATTTTAAGCGCATTATTTCGTCCGCGCTCTGATGCCTCGTATCAGAACCCGGGAGAAACTTTTAATCCGCGCTTATGGTGGAACAAAACCCCCCATTCGTTGGGAAACGCCTGACAGTCAACTCTAAATTATCTCCCTCAAAATTCATAATTCAAAGTATGCCTTCTCTTTATATACTTTCATTTTTGTATCAGATGATCAGATGTATCTCATGTAATAATTACTACTAAACTAGGGTTTAGGAAACTTGGGGACATAATTAAGGAAAATTGGTTCCATAAAATTTGAACAGTGTTAAGTCGAACGAATGAACACTATTTAAACTTATTAAATAATATGAAAGACAAAATAGACAGAAGTAAATGTAAAGACTGCTTATGTGAAGGAATGTAAGACGATATACACATACATATTTGTTTACAGCATCAACCAACCAGCGAAGGTATTTGAAAGAGAGAGAATTGACGGAACAAGTAACGCGGAGAGGAAGCAGATGGATGTCCACGTGGCAGAATGAACCGGACTTTGCTTCCATCCTGTTGGCTGAAATCCTTTTCTGGTAAGCCATCGGAAGTTTTCTTTACTAGAGTTTTCTAGTTATTGCGACGCTAAGTTTATTAATTTAGGATTAAAACTTCGTTTCGAGTTTCCATACCGAAACACGGTAATCTGTGGGTAGAATCTCATGCTGGAACATTCTGTATTATATTTTTTTAACTTAACACATTTATTTGTATATAATTTCTTTTGATTCCCTTTTTTTAATAAATAGAGAATTGTTAAAATTTAATTTTGGTTTAAATTCAGTTAGGTGTGCTACAAAACAATCGACTTTGGGTTTAGAGGAAAATTATATTTTACTGCTAGTTTCGATGATGATCTTGATTTACTGTAGATTGCAAGAACGAATGAAGCTGAAAGTTTTAAAGACTCTAGATGTGTAAAATATAATAGGAAGAATAGGATTAATCAGTTCTTAGAATCGTTAGATTCGCAGCTGATTTGCTAAAGTTGTCAATCGCCCTTTTAAATTGTGGCTGCAGTTGCTTTTCGGACAGAAACGTCCTCTACTATGTACTGTAATGTTATTTAGTTTTTAGTTGTTTGTTGACCAGGTTTTAAACTTTTGCTTTAATTGTTCTTATAGTATCCAGTCCTTAGACTGGTCTGATGCAACTGTGCATGCTAACCTATTATGTGCAAGCCTTTTCATTTCTTCATAACTATCAAATCGTCCATAATCTGTTTAGCGTTTTCCTTCCCTGGCCTCCCTCTTCCGTTCTTGCCCCACACACTTCCCTCTAATGCTAATTTTACAACACCTTCATGTCTCAGAATGTGGCCTATTAATCTATCCCTTTTCTTGGTCAAAGTCCTCCTTATTGTTCTCTCTTTTCTCATATTCTGCTTAGAAATTCCTCGTTAGTCATTCTTTCCATCCATCTGATTATCAGCATTCTTCTATTGCACCACAATTCAATGGCTTCTATTAGTTTCCTTCCTGCAACTCCTACCGTCCATATTTCGCACTCATATAACACCACATTCCATACGAACATTTTTAATAATGATTTCCTAATATTCATATTTATAATAACCGTAAATAAATTCCTCTTTTATGCCAAAGCCTTCCTTGCCTGTGATATCCTACTGTAGCTATTACGCTGCCCAAGTAGCAGAATTCCTTAACTTTCGTCAAATTTCCCTTCCCAATGTGACAGTCTTTGTTATTCCTTGTTTCCCATAGTACTCCCCATTACCTTGGTTTCCCTCTATTAATCCTCACGTTGTACTCTTTCTCCAGGACGACGTTCATGACATTTATTATGCTTTCCAAGTCTTCTTTTGACTCCCCTTATAGTTCAATATCATCGGCAAACCTTAGGGTTTATATTTTTTCTTTTTGCAGTATGATTCCTTTTCCATTTTCCGTTTTAACTTTCTTAATCGCCTATCCTATATATAAGTTAAACAGAATAGGCGACAGTGTGAATCCTTAGCTTACTTCTTTCTTGATTTCTGCTTTCTTTTCTTGCCCTTCAGTTCTAATTACTGCTGAGTGCTATCAGTAGAGGTTAGATATTTTACTCCTGTCATCTTCAAAATCGTTAATAGTGTGTTCCAGTTTACTTTGTCAAAGGCTTTTGTAAATTTTCAAATGCCTTGAACGTAGGCCTGCTTTTTCTCATCCTATCTTCTAAAATGGGATGCAGATTCAATATTGCTTCTCTTGACCCTACATTCTTCCTAAACCCAAACTGATCTTCTCCTAACTCGCATTCTGTTTGTCGTTCCATCCTCCTGTATATTATTTTCGCCAAAATTTTGCTCGCCTGAGGTACAAAACTAATTGTCCTGTTCTGTTCACATCTATCAGCCCCAGTCCACTTTGGTATGGGTATAATTATGTTGTTCCAAAAATCTTGTGGTACGCAATAAACTACAGTTTGCAATATACTTATTTCTACGGGATAGGGAATGTTATAAGCTCAACACTAGCAAGTATAAATAACAAGATTGAACAATAAATATTGTGACGTAGATCTCAGTGATACAGGTCAAAATCACTTTTCTAAACGTTTTTCTATTTCTTTACATTGCAAATCCGCTTGGCATGCGTACACGCGAAGGCTCTGCGTGATGAAATCCCGCCTAGTCTCGGCCTCTGGACTCGGCTTCGACTCCTGGGCGTTGGCGAACTGCTGATGGAACCTGGTGGTCGTCCCAGTGGTGTTACAGGCCTGTGGTTCTGCTCGACTCCGTAGCTGCTAGCAAATCCGGAGTGCCTGGCAATTGATACTCTCTGTGTCGGTTGAAGAGTATGGACTCGGATGGACATGTAGATCCTGGCTGCTACCTTACACTCGGAAAATAAATTTTAGAATATTTTTTCTCAGTCTAAATTGTAAATCAGTCTAGTGTAACTGTTCATCTCTCTTGTTGGAGGAAGAATGCTCTGTTGCTGTCGAGAACAGTCAATCAGACTGAGTCAATTAATCAATTCCCTCCACACATAACATAATAGTCACTGAGGATGCAATTTGGTTGTTGAAACGAGCCTTTCAGCCAATAATGCGACGCTCGGTGTGACTATAAACAAGCCAAACCCTTAATTAAATTGAGAAGACTTTCGATTATTGGCAATTAATAATCGTATTCCCTGATTACACTATAAAATAAATTGTTTTCTCCTTAACCAATTTCAATATGCGTATTTTTAATTTCGTTGCGATGGACAATATTTTGGTATCCAGAGTTAAAATTGGATCCCAGATTAAAAGGTGCTCCAGCCGGTCATAGAACCGGAAGCGTCATTATTTCATCGCGGTGCCATTCGTCGCCCTTGAATCTTCGCTAGCTCGTGAAACATTTGCGTTTCGGTAAGATGCCACAGAAACCGTAGTGATTGTTTGCGGGGCTCCGGCGCACTTAATTATCTCTGCCGCGGTTGCCTGCCAGAGGAGGAAGACTTGGCAACAGCGAGGCCCGGGGCCAGGTGAAGGCGGAACAAGATGGCCGCCTTGGGCCGCTCATCCGGTAAGGCACGACCGGCCCTCTGGCGTCCTCGGAAAGAAGGAAGGGGGCGCAGGGCTGTGACCTATTGATCCTGCCTTGGGGCGGATCGTGATGGAGCCCGTGTATATATACCGGGGCGGGCGCGCGGGAGGAAAGACAAAAGAGTCCCGAGTTCTATTCCCGGAGGCCCTTCTGCATAGATAATGACGTTGCCCTCGGAGCGATCGAGGCTCGCTTCTATACGCGCTTCGAAACGACAGCGGGCGCCACCGACTCCCAATTAGGTTTTATGTATCATTCCCCGGGAAAGAGAGGTGGCGAAGGGGGGCGGGGGCGAGCGCAAACTAACCATTAAAAAGGGAGCTTTCATTCAGACCGAAGCCCCGATTGGATTCTTATTTAAGCTCTTCCAAACGATTCTAATTATGTCACCCCCGTGAGAAGGATCTTTGTTTCGGTGTTGAATTACAGGGGAGACAAAAAGGCCGTCTCTCAGGGAAGTCAGGGGGGCGGTGATTTGTGCGCGAAGGGCGA
Organism: Eucriotettix oculatus; assembly: GCA_034510155.1. NCBI lineage: Eukaryota > Metazoa > Arthropoda > Insecta > Orthoptera > Tetrigidae > Eucriotettix > Eucriotettix oculatus. Next base: position 14,931,337 of record CM067377.1, read on the forward strand.
ATGTGAATGCGGGAGGTGGCCTCGGGACCTGTTGCGTTATCTTCGGTCCCCAACAACCGGACACAGCAGGAGTTTGGACGCCTTCCAGCTGTCGCTTTACCTGCCTGTGTAACCTCACTCAACATTCACGTGAATAATCGTCAACGCGCCGCAACGCTGCCTCTAGCACAAACACACATCACATTTTTATTATACAAAATATTTAACTAAAAGGCATCATTGTAAGGAAAAACCTGTGCCTTGTGGACCACATTATATTATTATTCAACTCATCTCCCCTAATTTGTCTCTTTCCTACGAGTGCCATTTATTGGCAATTCTCAATCACACTGTCCTCAGTTATTTGCATCAGAGAGTGTTTTAAACTAGGAAACTGTATTAATATTATTGATTGATTTTCTATGATTAAATTTTATAAAAATGCAATTTTAATGCTAAGAATAACATTTTCTAATTTAATCACTGTAAAATGTAAATTGCAGAAAGCTGACAACAAAGCGTGTGTGACTTACAGAGAGATAGAGGGGTAGAGGGAGATAGATGTAAAGAGAATCACTGTCAAATGTAAATTTGTAGTAAGAGCACTACAAAATGTATGTGTGTGTGTGTGTGTGAGAGAGAGAGAGAGAGAGAGAACAGAGAAAAGACAGACAAAAACAATACGTCGGTTAGAATAACAGGAGCGTCGCGTGCTAAAAGAGCGATAGAATAGTAAACAAGAATGCTTACGATGCTAAGCACACGTTAACGTTGTAATTCGTCGTATTATTGTGAAAAGAAACAATTTTCTTTTATGTTTCATGAGTACATCCACGAAGTAGCCACTCTCAGTTAATAGAATAGGAAGAATATGCAGATGGGAGAGCAAGGAAGCCAAGGATTAACTAGGAATCTCGGGATTTACTTTGAGGCTCCTAACCGGAAATTTGCCTAACATTGTTGCAGGTAGGTTGGACTCTTGGTACTTGTGCTACGCCCTTCCGATGGCTGGAGTTGGCCTTTCTGTGAAGTAGCAGAATTTCATGTCTCTATGCCTCGACCAGTTTGGGAGGCAGCTGGTCGACTTAGACTGATGACATCTCTTGTATATCCATCGTTTTCGATCCCGGAGTATATGCCTCTTACCAAGGTGCCTCGATTTACGAGTACTTTATTTCAAAATCAGAAACCGAATTCATCCCCGTTGGCAACCCGAAAGTAGTCTCCATCCCTTCCGGAAGGTTTTCCGTTGGACGTGGTAATGAATTAGGGAAACAAGAGGCGTCAGTCCCAGCGGTGAGGAATTAGTGACGTCACTTGGGGAGAGTATTCTTGGCGGGCGTTTACCCATGGGAAAATTTGAAGGACGTGAGCTCCGGCGGAATTTCTGACTACAGCGAATTTTGTATTAATTTGGAGTAGAAGGGGTCGATGACTGTTCTAAAATGTTTTTCAATTGTATTATACCAGACCCTTTTTTATTTAAAATAGTTATTTATTGTTAATTCAATTAAAACCTTAACCCTCACACATTGAACCATTAAAACGTATATAACAATAAATGAAGATAATTTCTTCACTTTGGAAGAAGGTCTAGGAGTATTGCATTCATTTTAATAATATTTTTCTTGGTGAGTTATTTCAATGAAAATGAGCTTATTTTGAGTAATATCAATAAAGGATAACTTCTTTTTTGGCAGAGTAGGAATGCATAGTTTTTAATATTTTTCTTGGTGAGTTATTTCAATGAAAATGAGAAACTTTACTTAAATTAGTTAGGCATGAGAAGTGAAAGAAGGTAGAAGTCTGGATGGTGCGTGGTGTTTGATCCACGACACGGCAATTGGACATGAACATTTGAAGGAAGAAGTTGGGCAGTCGTGGAATAGAAGTTGAATTCAGTCGGGAAATGGAACTTCGAAATAAGAAGGTGGAGATGAGATGACCGAGCTTGGAGTTTGGCGTTAAACATCAGAAATGAGGAAGAAGCAGCTTGAAAGTGAGAGAAGTTTGCTATCTAATGGAGGCTAAACTGAAAATAAGATAGACGGCAATGAGCAGAAGGAAGACCGGGTACCGGCGGCATCACTGGAAGGAGCCGCCTGCCGAAAGCGGAAGAAGGGCGAAAGCAGCCTGGATCATTCAAGGGAGGAGGAAGCCGCAGATTCACAAAGGAGACCAGATGCGTGTCTGTGTCTCTGTCTGAAATGTGTCATGACTGTTGTTCTACTGCAAAAATCCCTACAAAATGACCCTTATGAGATTCATTATAAGCTGAGCTAGTCTTGGTACATTTTTAAATTGAACCCTAAGTTTTGCATTTTTTTATTTTCCGTTAATAAATTTAATAATTTTTTTTATTTAATTGAAGAAAATTAATTTATTTTGATTTATATTAAAATACAACCCCCCCAGTTCGTTATATTAGACTATAAAATAATGTCTGATAAAAGGGAAGAATTTATAAGTATTAACGGTCGTTTACAATAACGTATGAGAGATCCCAATAAAGAAAGGCAACAGACATAAATGAAAATGAGTTTTTAAATACTTAGGTTCGGTAATAGCAGGAGATAATGAGATAGAAGTTGGAAATATAAGGAAGGAATGCAAGTGAAAATCGTTGCTCCTATGCCTAGCAGAATATATTTAAGTCTAGAAGTGTTTGGAGACATGCAACAATGAAAATATTCGTGACTATATTTAGACCTATGGTAACATATGGGTAGGTAGGTTGAGTGATGGCAGCAAAGGAGAAAGGTTTTTCTATTGAGATATTTAAGAAAGATACTGAGAAAGATTTTTCGAGCCGTGAGAGTGGAAGATGGCTGGAGAGCAAGGACAAAACCAGGACTGAAGACACTTTTTGGACAGATCAATATTAATAGTTAAAATGTAATAGGGAAGGATCAGATGTGTCGGTCATATACAGAAAATGTCAGAAAGTACTTTAAAGAAATATTGATGGGAAAAGGAGACCTAGGAGAAAGGTGGCTTGACGATATGGAGGACAACATGAGAACAGTGGGAATTGTAAAAGGAAGACAACTTAATGAAGGCAGGTGAGAAAGAAGGCGAGGATTGAAGCACAAGAATAAGAAGTACAATGTACTTCAGAATATCTTACATATTTTAGTTATATTAATCCTCTGTTGAGGAAATAGGACATGTAACATTGAGGTCACACGCAGCTATGAATATAATGACATATTGATAAGGATAATAGACATACAGGACTAAACATGAATAGTGTAACTGATGGGAGTATTAATTAATTAATGAATTTAATAATTATGGTTTAATATGTACATTTATTAATTGAAAACACAATAATTTTTAAATGGGTCCGTTGTGTATATATCATGCACAAAAATAAAGAATTAAAAGGGGATTATATTAAAGTTCTCAGGGGTAATTATTGTTTGGGTGACCACGTGTAGCAGATTTCCCGTTCGTTGACGAACCTGATTTGTTTGCATATGCGTATTGCTGCAGATGTCACTGGAAGTCCCGTGTTGTGGAACTCTGAAGGCCGGTAGACAATAGCACAAAGTCGTGCTGCCGGAAATTCAGCTTTTTCTTCTTTCTTCCCACGTTGTTAAAACCTTTCTTCGCTGCTTCCTCGACTGATCAAAACAGTACACCTCTCCGCTGCCTCCTCTGAGGGATCAGTCCGTAATTTACACTGTCTTCCTCCCTACACTCTTGACACCACTCTGCTCAATTCCTTCTCCATCACCAATCTGTCCACAAAAATGTCTCCGCCTGCCTCCTTTAAAACTTCGTCCCCACTTATGCGACACCTATCACCAATAATATTACTTGTTACATTTGGGGAACACACGCCACCCGGTCAACAAATTCTCAGACAGATTAGGAAATTCCGAAACCGGCGACGAGGTTTTATAGCCCAAGCTGTCTCTTTGTTTTCCCCGCCGCCAAGTCCCTGGTGACATGCTCATGCCGAAATATTTATGCAATTTAACATTCCATAAATAAGAAAAAAATTGGACCGGGTTCTACTGCGCTACAATAGTAATATAAGTAATTTGAAGAGTACAGCTTTGAAAATTCTTCAAGTAGGATTATTCAAACAAGCGGTATTGTTACTAACTTGAACAATACAACATACGTAAATCAGACAGTATATGTTAGGATTACAGAGAAGAATGACTACAAATGTACAGAAAAGATAAAAAATACTATATGTAATATAAACTTTACTTCACAAGCAGCATTAAATCTCTCAAATAACAATACACTTTGATTAATGAAAGGAGATGATATTCGCATTTGCAATGATGTCTTCAGAGGAACTTAACTTGCAGATTTTCTCGTCGACTGGATATCTCCCGTGTTTAACTAGAGCTTTAACACTTTATCAAAATCGTGACTGAAAAATTGAAACAATTTCCTTTTTTTAAAAAAAACTAATATTTTTTAAGTGACATGGAGGTCCGAAAGCATCTTTATTAAAGATATGGTATAGTGAGTAAAGCGGAGGCATAAATCTCACTAGCTACTACGAACCTACCACGTATAATGAAATGATTTTTTTGACCGCGAAACGAGCGTTAAAGAAAAGGAGGCAGGCATTAGCTGTTATCAGTGGAGAAATCTGAAAGCTGATTTACGCCGTCGCCGTGTGGTGCGCGGCAGAAGTGAATAATTAAGGACGAGAGCTTTAATTGGCGCCTTGAGAGCACGTGCTTGACCAACGACACGACACGTCGCCGGCCGTGACTCTCAATAAATCAGAATTGATTAAAAAGTGCGGGAGGCATATTAAGTTTTAAACTAAAAACCGTTTAGTTTATGACACCTTCCGCGTTTCGGGAAAGGGAAAAACGGTTACCAATAAATTATTGATTGCTCCCGGAACTCTATTGCTTGATTTGTTGATCTTAAGAAATTACGTATACTCGACATAAAAGTCTTATCGATTGATGATATATTAAAAATATGGGATCTCGGTATGATATTGACTTTGACCTTTCCGTAGTCCATTAAAGCGGTCTGTGCCATTCAGATAGAAAAAAAGGTATTTAAAATTAAAATGATTGCTCCAATTTTATGCTATAATTGTCGGGGTAAGACTGCACAATTTAGGTTGAATTTCTACCCATTTAGGAACAACAACACTGTTGTCTTCTTCCAAAGATCATGAAATATTTATAATTATTTTATACACTCTTAATAATAGTGTTTCATTTTTATTATCCTATCAACGCAAAATATTCATAATTTCCTGCAGGAATACGAGGGCTGTTTGATAAGTCTGGATAAAATGCAACAAAAAGAAAATTTTTTTTAGAAAATGTACTTTATTTATTAACATAGTCTCCCTCCTTGACTGTAAACTTGGCCCAGCAAGTTTCCAATTTTTTTAAAGCCATCACAAAAAAAGGTTTTGTCAAACTCTGCAAAATACCCCGTCACGACCTTGATCACTTCCTCATTTGATGAAAGTTTCTTTACACCAATTAAGTTTTCAAATTGGGGAACAAGAAAAAGTCACTAGGTCTGTTGAATAGGATGGATGGGGAAAATATGTGAATCTCAACTTTCGCCAATGAGACTGCTGCTGACACATTGTCCTGGTTTCATGGTCGCTTCTCAATCAGCAGCTGCTCCAAACGATCCAACAGAGCAGCATAATAGAATACAGTTATGGCTGTGCCATTTTACAAGGAATATGTGAATATTATTCCCTGAGAATTCCAAAAGACAGTGGCTCATCCCCTTTCTAGCTGACAAATCGGCCTTTGTCTTTTTCGGTGCACATTTATCAGTTATTGTCCACTGTTTAATAATTTTTAGTCTCTGGAGAGTGGTGATGGATCCAAGTTTCATCGACGGTTACGAATATGCGAAAAAAGTCATATGGATTACGCATGAAAATTTCTAGATTCTGCGTTGAAGTGTTTTCCCCAATCCGTTTTTGGTCTCATGTCAACATATGCACAAAGCATTTTCATGGAGGATGAAATGCACTCGTTCAGTTGAGAAGCCTACGGCATCAAGTACCTCACGCACATTTGGTCTGATGATAACTGATGTCGTTTGGCGCAAGTTGAGAGACGATCATGATGGCGCTACGTTGCACATCGACAGTCTGCATGAACGATTTGCGGGTATGGATTTTTCTCGCAAAGGTGACGTGAATTGGCCACCAAGATTGTTCTGATGCAGGTTTTCTAGGGGTTTCTCTGCATCTCTTTAGGTGAAACAGCGGCTAGGATCCTTAAACCATAGCCAGAGGGCTCTAGTTAACCCTTAGCTACCTTGCTCTACCTTCCGCATCCCCTCTTTTTAATTCCCTTCCTATGCTATTAAAGGGGAGTTGCCTGTTTCAGGATCACCCTTATGCAACCTGTTAACCCCCCCCCCCCCCAAAAAAAAATTCTTGTGAGGTTACCTGAAGTCACATGTCTATTCCTACAACTCGCAATCGACCGATGCCCTTAATGTCAATAAACCCAGGCCATGGCTCAAATTCAGCTTGATCTTGCGACAGAGCAATTGAAAATTGGACCTCTCGGATGCGTGCAACCATGAGAATTCGCGGCGGGCAATTGAACGATGTTGTATAACATACATAAAGGCATCTATGAGCTTTTAAAATTAAAAAAAATAAGTTTTTCGTTTAAGTTACACACAAAGTTTGGTTTATTCCATTTCAAGAACGATCCGCCCTAATTACAGACGATATTAAACATTATACATGTACAACGTTTCCTCTACTCCGTCGCAAATTACATTACAGAAACTTCATTACTGATAGATCGCTCAGGTTATATAGGGTTTTTAAATAAGGGCTGGCCGAAGTTGGAATGGAATAAAACAAGCTGTGTGTGAGGTATTCATTTATTTGAAAGGTCCATGTATGTCCTTTCAATTTAAAAAATCGTTAATACTTCGCACACAGCTTGTTTGGCTGTCTGATGATCAAATTGGTCAACTTTTCACATTTATTACAGCTATTATCGAACAATAAAGAAAATATATTCATTTCGAAAATTCTTCTTTAATATATTCCACCCCCTAATTGATGTTGTTGTTGTGGTATTCAGTCCTGGTCTGGTGCTAACCTATTTTGTGCTAGCCTTCACGTTTCTACATAACTTCCACATACCACATCCTCCCTAATCTAATTAGCGTATTCCGTCATTGTCCTCCCTCTTCTGTTCTGACCCCTATAACTTTCCTCTGATGCGAATTTGACAAGGCCCTCATGTCTCAAAACGTGGCCTTTTAATCTATCCTTTATCTTGGTCAAAGTTCTTCATATAGTTCTCTCTTATCTTATTTCGCTTAGAACATATATATTAAAACTAATAATGACGTTCTACAGTTCTCTGCACTTATTCTGTTTATTCTTATCTTCGCCTCATTACATTAGAATGACTGAAATTTTACACAAAAATATAAAAGACTGTAAGTGACATTCTGTTACGACGGTCATATTTAAATTTAATAAATACAGTCTAAATTAGTATATAAGAATAATAAGAGATGGTTGTTATCTCGTTGGGAGAGTTGAAAAGGAATATCTTTGGTGGGAGGTCGGAGTGTTTCTAAGGCAAGATGAATAATATTTAATTGAATGTTGCACATGTTTAAATAGTATGACGGAGAATTTTATTTGTTTCTACGACGAAAATGTGTTGAATGTTTTGGTATAAAATTCACGACAATAGAAACGCAAATTTATCAATTAAATACACATTAGATGATATAATTGTATATAAATTGAATTTGTTATTATGTCACGGTTATACGAGCAATATGTTATATCTTGTTGCTGTATTTTAAATACAAAATAGGTGAATACTAAAATCAGCTGCAGCTTTACGAAGTTTCCTGTTGAAATAAAACTTGTTGGCGCCTCTTAATTGATTAACGATTGATTTGTATTATGAAAGTTGCATAACATAAATTAATAATCTTATCGAGTTCTAAATCATTTTTTGAAAATAAATTAAAGATAACAACTAGCGATCTTGCATACGAAAGTTGGTAACAATGTGCGCTTGCAAGATACAATGTTTGGAGTTTGTAATACAGATAGTTATGGATGAGCATTGTAAATCGTAATCAGAGTTCAGGCATTAATAGACGATACTTGATGTCATTTGAAAATATTTATAATCTGTAAACATTGTACATGCCGACATCGTGTGGTGTAGTGGCTAGCGTCGCTGCCTCACAACTCAGTGGTCCGGGGTTCGAATCCTGACATGGGCTGTGGCGTTTGTACCGTCATTGCGGAGACTGGGATTCAGAATGCTGGAGAATCGATACACTGACCACGTATCACACCAAATTCGGAATGGGCCATGTTATATGACAGTCCGCAGTCGTACCGGTAGGCCAAGGCCCTGAATTGGTTGCAGAGCCAAGGAAGAAGAAGAAACATTGCATAAGGAAATTTATATGTAAGGACGCACTTCGATCGTCTGGACCATTATCACGTAGAATTGTGTATGGTTAAAGAAGAAGGTGTATTATGAATATATTTTGTAACATGAAGTTAGGTTGGCGTCCAACGTGGGGTCGATGTTACAATATACGTAATCATCAAAAGCTGGTGTTAGCTGTTAATTTATCTGTTTGAGACGGCCCAGGTGTATGATCGCATGTAGATGGCTACATATTCTCGTTTTAAAACAGTTTTGTTTTCTCACTTAACTTATTCTTGAATCATAAAAATAGATGAATATGGCTAAATTACCGGTTGAAAGATCCTTCGTTTCAAATTAAAAAAAACAACTTTTAATAGTGGATTTTTAAACTATTTTGAGACTAAATAATACATTTGAAGGTACAGTACAATAATACCAAATTTATAAATGAGTCATTAAATTTATAGTTATTGAAGGACGTAATTTAATTTCGTTGTTGTCTGTTATTAATTTTGAGTGGCAAGTGAAAAAACGTTGGAGACGGCTTCTGGAAAAGAACTGCGTATGTTTGATTAAATTTAGATGGAAATGTTGCCTTTATCCTTCCAAAATTGTATAATTTTCTGGCCTCGATGGCGTTCTTTAGCAACCTTGGGGCGTCGCGGCGGATCACTCTCTTTTGCGGGTTTTGATGCGGTCTTTACGAGCTCCTCGCCCGTGATCCACTTAGGAGTGTTAGCGTTTCGATGCAGCAGTCTTCAATTGAACGCAATTGGTGTTATTGGAGTCGCCCGCCGCTAAGAGCAGAGTTAGCATTCCCTCGAAACGCAGGGCCTCGGGGCGGACTGTAATTTAACGCCCACCCACTACACACATACGAGGCGATAAGGCGGCTCCGCCTCCAGGGTCCAACTGCTTTTCGAAAGTACCGACCGGCCTCGTGGGGGCCCGCGGCGCCCGTTTTGTAATTCTCAGGAAGGTCTCCACGTGCACTCTAGAAAACAACCTTCTTTATTTGCGTTCCTCTCTCTCTCTCTCTGTCGGAACACATCAATCATACGTCGCACTTGTTTATTACTCACCCGCTTAACGCAAACGGCGATTAAGGTAAGTCGATTCCACGGGGGCAAATGCATCGTAACGAATCGGCTGATCTATATTTCGAGGAGTATACTCGTATAGTAGAAAGCACGTAGAAGATGAGGGTAATTTTTTAAGTTGATCTCGGCGACGAAATTCAAGATATACCAGACAATGTCACTTCTGAAACTACGATCAAATGCTCTGAAAAAAACAAGTAGTAGTAGCTATGCTTGCAAAGCTCATTTTGTTTTTAAATAGGACCTCATTTTTCACCCCTATGAAACTTTTTCGGCTTGATGATTTGTTTTCAGATACATCATCATCTTTTACGAGGAAAAATAAAATTTGTCCCGTTCTGGATGGACGGGACATATCATCGAAAGAATGAATCAACAACAAATATCCAACCGACTTTTAAAAAAGAGTCGGAAGGCCCTACTTTGCCAATGTTAAATAGTGATGTTTTGGTACCTTTTTTATTTCGGAAACCGTTATAGGTACGGCAGTGAAATTTCCTCAGATTATTTTAAACTTGTAATATAATAAAATTACGCGAAAGGGTCTGAAGGGCTGTGGAGTATTTTTTTATGTGTGTGGGTAGTATCTTTTGTAACAGTCGTGACGACATTTCAAAAGTTCACATTGCCTGACCTATTTGCCAAAGAAACTTTGCTTCATGTTGGTTCACCCCGCTAGTGGCGTGGCTGCAAAATGTTTCAATGTCGATTTCTGAAAACTGTACCGTTTTTCACTTGAAATTTATTTCATTCAGTTCTCTTGTTATTTGCATATGAAATATTATTTTTGTTGTCATTACATTCAAAATAATTAATTACATATTTTTCCTTTTCTCTTTTAAACTGTGCATGATGAATTCATTTTGATGAACAATATAATAACTGTAATTAAATGAAATTTAAATCCCTTTTTACCATTAAATGCCCAACCAAGGCAAGTTATAAAATTAATTAACTAATAATAACTAAATTAATTCGCTAATTATTACAATTGTCACCCAAATGCGGGGCATGATAAATAATAATAGGTTAATAAACGTTTTTAGTACAAACATACGGTATGTGTGGAATTAGTTCATTTCAAAACTTTCCCATGAATAAAGACAGACGAAAAATAGTGAGTTATCTAAGGCATAACTGAAATTACTGCAATATTCTTGATTTCCCATTTGTCTTACTACAGATATTTTTGGTTGTCACTATAAACTTTTCCTTGTTTATGATTATGATCAATTTTTTACTGTTAAGTACAGTTAATTAACAACCAAAAGTCTTAAAAACGACATACATAACTATTTCCTTTAATTTCATTTTCTACATTTAACCATATGGTTGAATAACACATTGACATATTCCCCTGTAATGAACAATATATATATTAAATCTTTCAGTGCCGTTTCTTTGCAAACGCGTCTCTTGCTCCGTACACTATCCTTCTCCACAGCAATGAATGTCATAGATCTTTAGTAAATCACACGTTGTTTTATTTCAATGCTTTGAAGCTTGCAGCTAATTAACTTGTCGAGGATCGCAAAGGTGCAGTTGTTCATTAACTGCAAAAATTACGACCCAACAATCTAAAAAAGTGTACACCAAGCTCATGAAACAACTTTCCCATTTATACGTGTGCACAAATACTTTCGTACAAGAGCACTTACCGGTTAATGCGTTGCGAGGCAATCAATTCCCATGTCTCCTTCCTTGAACTAAAAATTGCGTAAAAAACTACTAGTGGTTTCTTTACGAACCCTTTGCGTCAATATGATATTTTTAACATAAAAATTATTCCGAATTTGGGATATCGAGCTTCTCCTTTCCTCACCTTAGTAGCAAAATTTGTAGATGATTACCAAGTCTTTTATTCACTGCCAACTCCTAAGAAAAGTAAAAACCCAAACTTTAGGACCTTGTCTCAGCAAGCTATTAAATAATTGAAAAAATTCTTCTCATATAGTTTATTACATCCACATTACATCATAAAAAACCTCGGGAAATAACGAAAGGCGCACCAACAAAGTAACACAAAATAATCAAAATTTCTGGTTATCTGGATAAAAAATAGCTTAATCATAGCGATTGTATGTTAAACAGTATCAGTAGCAAGTTTGTGCAGAAACGATCTTTGTCGTCACTAATTAAACCAATACTTTTAGATTAAGAATTTTAACCGTTTCCCTTATTCATATATCAGATGGGTGTTCGGTGTTTCAAGGGTATTTATTTATATTTAGCCCGGAAAATAAAGTAATTATTCAGTAATAAATTTCGTATGATTATGAATTCTCGATCACTACACTCAGGGTCGTATATTGTGGGCCTTATCATAGAGCGAACATATTTCACACAAAAACTACACGGACCTTGCAGGGGTAATTGCCGTTTCAGTATAATGGACCTTCCATCGTCTTCTCTCGCTGCTATTTCGTCCTAATTGGGTCGTTCTCGATCACACCTTGCAACCGCTCCTATTGTCCCTGGTTCAGGACAATTTCCCAATCTTCGCGTCGGCTCCTCAGACTATCTGTCCGTTAATGTGATCATCTGCGCTGAAATCTCACAATCTGCCACCAATATCATCTGATCAACCGCTCTCGTCTCCTCAATATCCTTCTCTCCCCGTTTGCTAGGGTTTTAATACCTCTTCCCCACTTCTTTAATTCATATCCAAAAGATGGCAGGAATGGATATTAACCAATCAGATTTATCGTTAACATTCTCTGGGAAGAATAGTTTGCCCTCCCCCGAAAGTTTTTGGAATCCACGTTTTTCCCAGCATCCGTCTCCATATTCCAACGGTCGCGGGTAAATCCTCGTTGGCGTCCGAAAGTCTGGGTTTTATTACCCCTTTTTTTCAAATAATGCCTCTTTTCTTTTGACTCCTAAACCACTGAAGTCCGAGTAGATGTGTTTGACCGTTACAGCACTTTAAGAGAGTCTATAAATCAGGATGCATCGAGAGTGAAAATTATTCCTGTTGTTTCTAGAATATGGACTATGAAGTCACAATTATTAGCCATCTAAAATATGTTTAATTCAACGAACCACTGGATTATTAAACTAAACTAAGTTTAGAGGACTAATTAAAGTACAAAGAACAAAAGTTATTATTCTACATATAGGGTGTATGAGAAGTAAGTGCACAAACTTAAAGGTGGGAAAAAGCGGGTCATTATATAATTTTCTCACTTAATATTTTCTGTGCGATACGCTTCGTTACTGTGCAATCTGAGGAAAATAAGTGATAAAATCATTCGAAAATAACGGGTCTTGCCTCGCCGTTGCTATCAGGCAAATAAATGAAGCCAATTTATAAATAAAAATACGCGTATTATATTAGAGCATTCACTGGCTCGATAACAGTGTCTTCAAATCGATGTGTGCGGACGTTCCGCCGGGCTCCTTCCTCACGTACGGGCTCAACGTTACACTTCATTTTTTAACGCTAGAACATCCATAAAATTTAAAAAAATTAATTAAGGAGAAAACAACATGATTCAACTTGCTACTGAGCGAGTGGAAAGTTTTGTGTGACGTCATGACTATTGCACTAGATGACTCGCCCGGCTTCGCTCTGGGTCCAACATAAGTCTCTCTGCTAGAACCACACCTATCTTGCGGTGGATGACAAGTCATGTAAGTTAACTTTGCTCAAGCAGATCTCAACCGACATCGGCAGATTATATCTTCAATTGCCATTATACGCATATAATTTTTCACCAAAGGTAACATTTACTACATTTTAGATACGAGTGATGTTTTTTCCTCTTATATTTTCCTTTTTCTTTTCTCTTTTATTTGAATTTTCAAACGGTGAAACTTTATTTTTATTCAACTCACAGGGCAACATATTCTGTTTCTGTAACCTGATTATTAACTTATTCTCAACTCTGTTTTTACAAACAATCCGTCGTGAATACACTTTTTGACTACGCCCTTTGTGATTTATTTTTATTTTCTTCGTTCATCTTTCGTAATCAACAATTTGCTCTCAGAACGATAACAGATTTTAAATTTTGCGCCTTTAGAAAAAAATAGCTCTTCTGAAAATCACGCCAGGGGTTCCTCAAGGAAGTGTCATCATGTCCCTTGCATTCATAAATGACTTAACAATCGGTATAAAATCAAAGATCAAACTTTTTACCGATGATTATATGGTTTATAGAGAAATCGTAAACGTTGAGGATGCACAAATTCTGCAGATTGACTTAGACAAAATTTACCAATGGTCAGTTAGAAATAAAATGCAAATAAATGGACCGAAGAGTAAGACAGTCGTTTTTACAAAAAAGAGAGATGTCCCTCCCACTCGATATAAAATAGGGAACGAAGTTGTAACGGAGTCAAATAACTGTAAATATCTTGGGATCACGATTAGTAAAGATTTAAATTGGAGTAATGAGGTGAGCGAGGTTCCAGCCAGGTGAAGGGTGGAGGGCGCTGCTGCTGCTTCACTTTGTAAACAGGGTCTTGAGGAAAAGCACGAGAAAAACCAAGATTTCTGCTTACAAAACGCTGGTCAGGCCAATTTTAGAAAATGGGGTAACGTGCTGGGATCCATATCGAAATTAACACACTCTAGCGTTGGAAAAAATACAAAAACGGGCTGAAAAGATGTTTGGGGGTTGATTCGCGAAGAATAATGACGAGAATTTAGAAGGTCTCAGTAATAGAAGGAAACATGTGAGGTTATGTGCAATATATAAAGCTTATAAGGGTGGACCACAGAGCCTGGAAAGAAATAACAAACCATCTTACGGCGCCGAATTATATTTCTAACAATTATCATACGTTCAAAATTAAGGAAAAAGGGCAACGCAATGACGAAGGAAAATTTTCATTTGTTAATAGATCTATACGCGATTGGAATTCCTTGCTTGCAGAAATACTGACGAATTTTCCGGGTAGCGTAAATCAGTTTAGGAATAGGCTAAGAAACCTTAAGTGAGCAGTTTTTTAATTTTTTAAATAGAAGCAGTGAAGTTCTTATAGTGAAGTGTTTATAGTGAAGTGCAGTGAAGTGGTTGCTGTGTAACTCATGACTTCTCTTTTCTTTTTCAGATAAAAACCTACACTTCAAAATTGTTCCGTGTGCTTAGTATTTTTTTTTGTAATTGTATTTGTGTTTTCCTTGCATATAGCAGCCACGGGGCAAATGCCCAATAGCAGCTAAGTAACTAATAATAATCAAAGACATCGATTCTGTGCATCAGGCAGGATGGCCGGAGATTAGGTCAAGTCTCCCTCCAGGCAAATGATCTCTGTTAGAGCGTAAGGGCGTGCGCAATGCCCTTTAGTGTCGTAAGTTAGGCGGCTCTCACTTCTCAGGCCGGAGTTCAATAAAATAAGCGTTCGTATCTTTGGAAACTTGAGATGCATTAGTGCTCGGCAGTAAAGCTGATTGAGACCTTGACTGGCATGTTGTCCTGACGATGCTGTTGACGACAGTGCGCTCTGACAAACGTTGGACAAACCAAAATCATTTTAAATAGATTCACCGTGAATTAATACTCATTATTGGTTAAGGAAAAATAAAACCGAAATTTATCCCTATCACTCAAACGTTTGTGTTAATAATTATAAATTAAGATGGTTTCAAACCTAGTCGAAAGGAACTCCAAGTTATGGTAGAATTTAATTTGATTTAAGTAAGCATTCGTTTAATTTTTATAGGTTCAGAAATGATTAAAACATAGTTAAGAGTATAGTCTAAATACAGAAAGCTGAAAGAAAACAAAGTTTCTTCAATGGAAAACTAATAATTACATGTAATGGTCTGACAAATGTTCTTTTCCCGTGCATAAATTGAGGTTGAATTAGTTTTCTGTGTCGTGAATATTTTTGGGCCGTTGCTGTCTCACAACCCAGGGGCCCCGGGTTCGAATCCTGGCATGAGTTTATATGTTTGTGCTGTCATGGTCGCGAAGACCGAGATTATGACTGCTGGAGAATCGATGTGATGGCCACGTGTCACACCAATTTCGGAATGTGTCATGCAAGATGACAGTCCGCAGTCGCCCTGGTAGGCCCAGTAGTGCTATCGGAGAAGAGAAGGAGAAGAATTTTGTTGGGCACATTTCCAATATTTATTTTTGTTTAGTATATTTTGCGTTATTTGGGTGCGAAACGTGGACGGTAGGAGTTGCAGAAAGGAAAAAACAGAAGCCATAGAAATGTGGTGCTATAGGAGAATGATAAAAATCAGATGGGTGGATAGAGTAACTACCGAGGAAGTTTTAAGCAGAAGAGGGAAAGAGCGAACAATATGGATGACGTTGACCAAGAGAAGGGATAGATTAATAGACCACGTTTTGAGACATGAGGGTCTTGTAAAATTAGCATTAGGGAAAGTGTGTAGGGTAAGAACAGAAGAGTGGTGAAAAGGATGGAATACGCTAAGAAGATTAGGAAGGATGTGGTATGTGTTAAATGAAAAGGCTTGCGCAAGATAGGTTAGCATGGAGGGTTGCATCAGACCAGACTTAGGACTGAATACCACAACAACAAACTGAAAGAACGGGCTTCATAAAAAGAATTTGGGCAGAAAATTATTGTACCATACCAACTAACAAATGTATAGTTAATATATTCCCATTCATATGTATGTCCTTTCTTGATTTATGCGTATTTTCTTGGTCTTCAATTCTAATTACCGCTGACTGTCTTATGTAGAGGTTATGTATAAGCCTTCTTTCTTGATATTTTATTAATGTGCTCTTCAAAATCCTTAATAATGTATTCCAGTTCACATTATCATATATATAATTCGTTTATTTAAACTAATTAAACCTTACATATGAATATCATAGTGAAAAGAGGATGTGATCGCGCATGCTCAAAATCGCAATTGCAGCGCTGCAGCAGCAAAATATTGAAATCTGCTCTTTAATTTAGAATCATCCGTTGTAAATACCAATTTAACGGTCTCTAAAATCGTGTGGGAATTTGATTTTATAACTAGAGAAATGAGAAAGTGTTTTAATATCAGAAAAGTTTGTGTTATTATATGATAAAAATTGTATGTTAAGAAAAGCAGCGCAATATTCGCTTTTGCGGCAACATTGTTCAATCTCTTTCATCACGGATCATATATTAAAGTTACAGCGGAACCAGACGCCCGGTATTATATTAGCAAATAAATTAAAATACTAACCTTCGTTTTAATTTAGTTTTAACTTGCGTATAAAGTCGAACTGATATTAAGCTGTTGTACATAAAATAGTGCAGTGTCCTCTACTTATTTATTTGTAAACTAACCGAGGACAGCAAATGTACCTTAATATAATTGAATTGAACAGATTTGAAAATATGTTGGTGGCTTGATGTTTGGCATTGCAGAAAGGTCCTTGCGCTACTAATTTCTCAATCGAGACACTGGTTCCATTACGAGGAGTCACGACTTGCCCGTAATATCTGCTACTACTCTATTACGCAGTCGGGGCTATTAACAGCTTAGCTTCCAGCTGTTCCCATTGCTCCACCAGTTAATGGGATTATGGTTTCATTTATGTAGTTTCCAATCCGATACTGGAAATAGTTTGAAGCGACAAAATCGAATGTAATCATTGGGTGATTACGGGGGAGAAAAACAAAAAAAATTCATCTTTCGGTCGGTCGACCAATTTCGACATTCTTTATATAAGACACCGTGTTTCAGGACTGGTTCTCATGAATAAATGCAGATTTAACACTTTGGATTAATGAGCAGTGCGCGGTGCTGTTTTTTTCACACCGGGACGAGCGCGGATTTGTTTAAAATTTATATTTCTAAAAATTGATGATGTTTTCTATGAAGGCTGGTAATTTATAAGACTTGTTTAATATTTCACTCGTTCAAAATATACGAAATTGCTTATAGCATCTGACTTTATGGAACTTAAAGTATGGGAAAAAACAATTATTTACTGGTGTGGTGAGAGACGAGGCTCTTTACTGACAAACTTCACACTACGATGCGTCTAATTGAAATAATTAAGAAATGGCATGTTTTTATTATTTCATGATTGGAAAATAGGTACAGTTATTTTGCTGGCAGTAACTTAAGAGAGTCAAAAATGATTGTTGTAATGAGAACTAATTAAAGGACGGAAGTTTGTTGCGGCTTAGAAATATAAGTGTTGTGAAGAATCTATATAATAAAAAAATGTAACTGAATAAATCTGACTTATTATTATAAATAAATCACAAATAATGGTCAAAAGTCCCAGAAATGAAATAGTTTTATTGGAAAAAGTTTCGTCCGCGGACGTTGCAGCAGCATCAAGCGTTTTCAACTGAAATACTTTTTAAAGAAATTAATCGTAGTCCTTTACTCACACAAACGAAAATATATTCACGTCAATAAAGGAAATGATCTTATATTACCATGATTTATTTAATACTAGGCGGGGATCCGGCGTTGTCCACACATTTTTATTTATATTATCCCGGTACATTATTTAATTCTTGGTAAACACATGACTGAACCGGCATCGAAAACGTCACAATATAAACCTCAAACATACTCCTAGTATCTTGAGAGAGTCAAAAATACTTCCGGTATAATAGCAGGACTAAAAATATTTTCAGCACTAGCGGAATAAAAATTTTCCCCCACTTAAGAGTTGTATTTTTACTTAAGTCGCATATTAAAGGTCTTAATGTAACGAAGTGATTCGCATTAAACCGGTTTTGACACCAAAGTCATTAGTTTCCTTGTTATTTTCATATGACTCATTTCCACCCGCACCACTCACTTGCTGGAAAGGGTTGAGATTATTCATAAATATTTTCGGGGAAACACTATAAAAGTTATTGACCTCGAGAAATTTTTTGGCCCACATATGAGCCTTTACTGCAATTCCGCTAATTCCACCCCTCCGTGTCTTATCTCCAGGCTTTAGGATCGTGGCACCACTTCTTTCATAGCTTTGCGTTAGCTTCCGTTATAGAGGGTTTCTAAATTGCAGTCAGTCCATAAATGATAGCTTTGTGAAGCTCCCGCCATACTTTTTTTTTTGTAGAAACAGTATTGCTCAGGTGAGTGTTGAGTTCTGTAGTCACGTTTGCCGAGGAAATTTTACATTTTCTTGCCACAATCCTTTTTCGCCTGTCTCTGTCAGTAAACTTCGACTTTCGCCCACTATTCCTCTTCGCTGATGATGTTTTACCATTTTTGTGAATTCTGTCATTACTGTGGACACTGTCACTCGTGAAACGTTAAACAGTTGAGCCGTTTTCGTCACAGATGTTCCCGCTAACCGCGAACCAACGATTTGTCCTCTTTCAAATTCTAGTATATCACGCATTTCACCGATCACTGGTGTTAACCGTCGCAGAACAAGAATAATAAACACCTCAAAACGCCCCAAAACGTGGCGCATCAACTGGGCACTGCAGCCGCGTCGCAGAATTTACACGTATACAGTGGTGCCAACCCGCAACAAGCCGTAACCAATTGCATGATTTTCATATTATTTTGTCCAACCCCTGTACGTATTGAAACGACTTTGCACTCTCAGTTTTCACTATATTTGTCTCTATAATAAAGTTACCTGATGTGTGTATGTGGATGTGAGAGTCAGTGTGTGCGTCTGTATGTATGCTTCACCTACAAATCTAAAGGAGTAGACGAATTTTCACCAAATTTGATATGACTGTTCTTTGTGACTCGGAAATTGGCAGTGTCGGGGTAAGACTCGGGTACCACCCCTAGGGACCGGGGTGTAAAAATTTAAATAAGCAAAGACAGCCAATATTTTTACCATATATGTAGGGCATGTCACATGAAAATAATAGTAAAACAGTCAAGTTTGGTATCGAAATTGGTGCTATGGGAATCTTCCACTTTGATTCTGGCATTTATAATGCAAATTAAATTGCAGTTCATCCACTAAAGGGGGGTGAGATGGGGGTAAGACACACTTTTGCGTAATAAACTTAAGGGACAGAAAAATGTTGATAAAAATTTGTTTCATATTCCTCGCGACCAAAAACCAAACACTTTGGAGATAAGACTCGGAGGAAAACTATTGACTTTGAATGACTGGAAGAATGTAGTACGGTCATCGTTTACATTGTCGGCCATTTATATGTACGAAGAACACCAAAAGAAGCCTAAGATCCGGCCTGCCTGCTTCCTACAGCCAAGCACGGGGTATTCATTACCCTAACTGACCAGTTTACTGAGAATGAATATCTCTCAAAATCTTCAACAATTAAGTTCTTACTATTATTAGCGTATTGCTATCAGACACAGCCATATTACAAGATGATAAAGCGCCTATACACACAGCCAAATAGGTTCAGGCAGGGTTTGTAGAGCATCAGAACGTCATCAAAAATCGTCCCTGGTCATCACAATCGCCAGAGCTCAACATCATTGAACCGTTGTGTAGCAGAACGTCATCAAAAATCGTCCCTGGTCATCACAATCGCCAGAGCTCAACATCATTGAACCGTTGTGTAGCAGAGTGTGAGGAGGAGATTTCCTTATACAACATCGTTGAGACAATTAACGGATGTTTTTCTTCAAGAGTGGGGGGAAATTCCGTTGGAAACTATCCAGACACTACGAATATATTCCGCGACGAAATGCAGCTGATCTCAAAGAAAATAGTGGTCCAACTCCTTATTAACCAATAAATATTGCGTAAATGCAGGCATATTATTTTATCGAACCTCCACGTATTAATTAATGCTAAATTAAAATGTTTAATTTGTGATAAATTGAGCTTGAGATGTTCAGATTGCAGGGTATAATTGTTTATGCGATCCCAGCAGTGTATGGTTTCCATATACTTGCATTATACTGTTCGTTTTAAGTCTGTGTGTAAATCGTTTTGATAAATGCGTGGTGTTCGCCATTAGAAGAATTAATTAGTGATTCGCTCTTTACTCATACTTTTAAACACTATTGTATCGTATTTCAAATAGTCTATTATATTATTAAAATATCTATCCCGTAAATGAAAAGTACACTATATCCACTTGCAGCGTCACTGAAACGGTTAATTTAATGTGAAGCTTCCGTATTAAATTATTGTGAGTATATAAAACGAAATAAGTAATTGATGTGCCGTGGTTCCGCTAATTGATTTCAAAGCAATTAGTGTAAGTGAGTTGCCGTAAAGTGTATTTGATGTAAGGTTGGTAAGGCCGCGTTGGTAATGTGGTGACAGGAACGCTTCGTGAGCGATAATTCGTGCGTGGAGTCACGCCCTGGAGTCTTGTTTCTATCGCCTGCTTATCTCGCGTCCTCCAACTGCTTCGGCCAAAACTTGCTCCTGGCACCCACTAATTCCGGCGCTTCTCAATGAGATTGCAAAATATTTTTAGTCAATACTGCACAATGTTGTTTATATTCGGTACCGTATTACGGTGATTGCAGTCAAGATCACACAAAACTAATAACATTGCGTTGAACTTATCTAATATTAGGACCAATTCAGAATAAATGCCTCATATTTATTACGACATATTCTAAAGTTGGTACCGATTACCTAACTTCTTCCATTAAAGACGCGTTTACACGGTATGTTATCAGTGATGGCTCTAGAACGGTCCTAAAAGTTGTAACATTTGCTGACAATATTGTTGCTAACTCTGGTGTAAAGACTCCTTCTTCTTGTTTTCGTCTTCACTGGTTCGTAGCCGAGGTTCCTCCGCTTCGTTTCTAGACGACGTCTTCTATGAACTCTCAAAACGACCTTGAAACCAGGTAAGTGATGAAAACGAATGTTAACTCGTTTTTGTTGCTGTTGTGGTATTCAGTCCTAAGTCTGGTCTGATACAACCCTCCATTTTAATCTATCTTCCGAAAGCCTTTTCATTTCTGGATGCCTATCACAACCTACATCCTCCATAATCTACTTAGCGTATTTCATCATTAGCCCTCCTCTTCTGTTTTTACCCCACACACTTCTCTCTAATACTAATTTTACAAGACCATCATGACTAGAAAGGTTGCTTATTAATTTACCCCTTCTCTTAGTCATGCCCTCCATATTGTTCGCTCTTCACTTATTCTGATTAAAATTACCTCGTTTGTCATTCTATCCACCCAACTGATTTTCTGAATTCTCCTACAGCGCCACATGTCAAAGGCTTCTATTCTTTTCCTTTCCCAAACTCCTATCGTCCACGCTTTAAACCAATATAACGCCACACTCCATACCAACATTTTTAGCAATGATTTCCTAATATTTACTCTTATATTAGCCGTAAATTAAATTCTTTTTTTTTGCGAAAGTCTTCCTTGTCTGTGTTATCCTACTCTTTATGCCGACTATAATTCTAACATCCCTAGTTTTAACGCGTCCCAAGTAGGAGAACTTAACTTCCTACAAAATATTCCTTCCCAATCTAACACACTTTGTTATTCCCCTGTTTCGCATACTACACTCAATTACCTTGTTTTTCTCTCTATTAATCCTCATATTGAAACCTTTCATCAGGACCACATTCATGCCATTCATTACATTTCCAGGTCTCCCCTATTACTATAATATCATCGGTAAATCTCCACACAGAATGATTCTGTTTTAACGTTTTTAAACGCCTGGTCTATATATACGCTATACAGCAAGGGTGACAAATGTTTGGGTTTCAACAATGTATATAACAAGAATTTCTGTATTACCTCACACACATTTAGTTTTATTTGATTTCAAAATTTCAATATCGACCAGTCCTTATTGCAAACCCCTATAAGAGAACCATTCCATACTATTTGTATAACTATTGAGTTAAAATTAAGAACAGTATTATTAAATAAACATAATGGCTAATATGCCAGAAACAATTTAATATACAACAGAATTAAATCCTAAATTATAAAACTAAAAATAATTACGAAGTAATTGTGCCGGGCCCTTTTCAGAATGTAGCACGAGAAGGAGGAACGCCTAGATCTTTTCACTTACCGTGGTTTTCCTTAAATATATATATGTTTAAACCCTTTATGATACAAAATTTAAGTCTTGATTTGAGAAAACAGATTACACAGAATCCAAACAATTGGCTATTTAAAAAACCAAGAAAATAATTGTCCGACAGTTCTTCTTCACCATACAACGGCGAGCGGAAACGGGATGTCTGCATACTCCACTCTCGTTGGCCCCAGAAGCTGTATTCCACATGCAGCGGCGAACGGCAACGCTAGTAGAGAAGACGCTTCAGCAAGCGTCTGGGACTCGCCCCTTGGAGTGCGGTCCACATTGCATAAATAATTACCCCGCTTAAACCACGACGTTTTCAAGTGCCGTCCTGTAGTAGTCTGCATGTCTCCTTTATACTCCGTCCTTTGTCACCATGTCACGTGGTCCACCGGCTCAATTTCCCAAGTTTGAACCTTAAAAACTTAGAAACATAATTTTGAAATCGCGGGACAAATAAATGCTTTTATTGGAGCCACTGAGAGAAAATCGGAAAAAGCGACAACGACGAACGATACTTATAAAAAACGGATTGGTTAAGTTCTATAGGGAAAATTACAGTGAGGATGTGATCGCTAGGTACAATAAGAGGAAGAAAAATAAAATAGAATTTATTTATTACAATGTAATTGAAAGTGGAATTACACATTTACAGAATTAACGAACTAGATATTGTCTAGTTCCGGGCTAAAACACTTGGTTGTTATGTTGTGTCTAGCGACTTTATTGGTTCTCAGCCTGAGGTGATATGTGCAGTGTTCGCGTAACTATCCGCGGACCAGCAACTTTCTTCATCTAACTAATTTTTTGTTTAAGAACAGTATACAAGATTTATGATAGTATGTTAATTAAGTATATTAAACTAAAATTCATCATTCTGTTATTTATGAAATTTGGGAGGCGTTGTCAACTAGCTTAATTTTTATATATATCTGTAAGTTTCAAAAATTTTACAACATAAATCGATATTCCTTTGCTCATAAGTGAAGATAACCCAAAGTTATGTTGTCTATATTTACTTAAATTTTTCATTATAATTTTTATTATTTTATTATTGAATTTAAAAATATTTACTATATTTTTTCTGATTTAATTGGAATAATCAATTATTAAAATTAAAAATTGTCTAATAATTTATATAATGAATTCTACCTTTAGTTACTTAATTCATATTTCAACATTAAAAGAGTTATGATACTTCTATTATGTTTTTTTGCGGTGAGTCACTGTGTGAAATAGAGCGCGATAGTGGAAATTGATATTGTATTTATCTACATATTACGTACATTATTCACTCCATACGAAACCATTCACGTGATCTCGATGGCAACCATGGATCATGATTCAAGTTTCTGTAGTTTTAGATGGTTCGCTAGGGTCCATCTCCTTACTCGGCTAGCGGGCTGTAAAACTTCGGAAATCATCTATTCCAATTTTTAACTGTTCTGTTTAGTGTCTGTGCAAATTAAATTTTATTCTAAGTGTTCCACTTCCATTCTATTTTCTAAATTCTTAATTTTCTCCAAATTATTATTATTTATGACCTATCACTGGTTATGCCTCTCCTCAAACTTCACTCTTCCATGAAGGACAAGTTCTTACCGATAGGGAAGCTGCTTCAAAATTTAATTCACATTTCGTAAATATTCACAACCAATTCAATAACAGTAATCTATTAGATTGTGACTACCACGACCTCTTACGTAACGTAACTACTAAAACTCCTAATTCTATTTTCCTAGAACCAGTTACCTTAAAGGAACTGAAAACTATAATAAATAACATGAAATCATCTGCTGCAGTTGATATATACGGCATCAGCAGCAAATTGATAAAGCAATGCTCCGAGGCAATTGCCTTTCCAATGCAAATAATTATTAATGCATGCTTTTCCATGGGAGAATTTCCCGATTCTCTTAAACTAGCGAAAGTTATTCCAATCTACAAGAAAGGGTCACGCTCAGATGTATCGAACTACAGACCCATTTCATTACTCCCCATCTTCTCTAAAATAATAGAAAAAGCTGTACAATCACGAATAGTAAATTTTATGGAAAAACATTCTATTATAGACCCGGCTCAACATGGATTTCTCAAAGGCAAATCCACTAGTACCGCCATGTACGAATTTGTACAAGACGTCCAGAATTCAATTGATCAAAAATTAAAAGTGACAGGTATATTCGCAGATCTATCTAAAGCGTTTGACTTAGTCGATCACAATATATTACTCAATAAACTCAAATATTACGGTATCAGAGGAAACGCATTTTCACTCATCCATTCATACTTGAATAATAGAAAGCAAATAGTGGCTATCCAGAACCAAAACGGTAGAATTACTCTTTCAGACTGGAAGGAAATATCTTGTGGTGTACCACAAGGATCAATACTAGGGCCGCTTTTGTTTATTTTGTATATTAATGACCTTCCTCGAAACATTCATCCTTTAAAAACAGTGTTGTATGCGGATGATACTAACGTAATTGTTTCCGATAGTGATATAAACGCTCTCAATGTCAAAGTTGAAAACACTTTAGGAATGTTAAAGCAATGGTTCACTGCAAATAAGTTAACTCTTAATACCGAAAAGACTAAACTACTACAGTTTTCATCAACTGTTAATTCTTCTGTGAAAGACAAGAGATTCGCTAATGACGCGTCGTTTCTTGGCCTTCAAGTTGACGATAACCTACGGTGGAATCGTCATGTCGAAATACTCACAGGCAAACTTAGTTCCGCGTGCTACTCAATAAAATTACTAATGCAGCAAGTTGATCCTAAAACCGCGATTATGGTCTATTATGCCTATTTCCACTCAAATATGTGCTACGGAATAACGAGTTGGGGTAATTGCCCTCGAAGTTCTGACGTTTTCAAGTTACAAAAAAGAGTTATAAGAATACTATGCGCGAAAGATTGTAGGGAACATTGTAAACCTCTATTTAAAAGCTTAGGAATCCTAACGTTTCCGTGCGTCTACATACTAGAAATTCTAAAATTTGTAAAACGTAATTTCAGCCTATTCCAAAGCAACGGGCATTATCATCAACACGGTACTAGAAACCGATCAGTCCTCAGAGCTGATAAACATCGCCTTCACCTTTACGAGAACAGTATCCACTGCTCCGGAATAAAACTCTACAACAGCCTTTCGGACAACATAAAAAATTTAAACAGTTATAATCAGTTCACTAAAGCATGCAAGAATCTCCTGCTAGAAGGAGTTTATTATTCTATTCCTGAATTTATCAATCGGTCTGAAAGTAATTAAAGTCTATTTTTGCAAAAGTGCTGAATCAGTGGTCATCATATGCAAACAATATCAGGTGTATATTATACGTTATCCTCTCATTAACGGTCTTTTCTTCTTTGTTTCATGACCTAAATTGACGAGATCTGCTGGAGCCTGATTTCCCACGGATCTACACATGTTTGTTTCAAAGTGTAGTGTATTGTGAAGTGTGAAGTGCGTGGATCTCTATTATACCGCTATAGTGTTCAAAATTGACATTGTTTCTCTAGAAATTATATCTTTTGTATATGTTATGTATACTTCTTTTATTTGTCTATCATTGTATACATAGTTTCTTTTACTATCTCTCTTATTGTTTTGTACTCATATTCTTGATATGTTGTATTCATATTTTGTTTGCTCTGCTTTGTTTTATTTATTTATCATTGTATACATAATTTTCTTTACTCATATGTTGTATCCATATTTTGTTTCTTATATTCGTATTCTTAGTGTGATATGTAACATATTCTTTGACTTGTCCTATTTCCTCAATAGAGGACTAATGGATCCAATAAATCTTATCTTATCTTATCTTATCTTATCTTATCTTATCTTATCTTATCTTATCTTATCTTATCTTATCTTATCTTATCTTATCTTATCTTATCTTATCTTATCTAAATTCTTAATTTTCTCCAAATTATTATTATTTATGACCTATCACTGGTTATGCCTCTCATTATTCTTGGGTCAGTCAATAAAAGAAAACGTTTTCCTGCCAACAGCTTCATGTGATATTTAAAATCACCCCGCGCAGATTTTTTAAACGTATTCGCCTTTAGAAAATTCGGATGAGGTGAATTTTATTCGACCTTTTGTCGATTACCCCACACGGAGTCACTTGGAACTTTTGGGGTCGTTCACGTCAATTTCCAATTTAGTGAGGGCAAAATACAGTGGAAAGCGAATTACCACACCAAAACAAATTTTAACATTTCTTACATCTTTACATTATCATCCTGAAACTGCTGTAATGTTTGTTTACCCACAGTATCATACGCATTAATTTTGTTTTTTAATTTTTGCATCTTCATTTTAACTGGAAAACCTTCTAACGTAGTGACTCAGGTGAAAGGTACAGTTTTCCTACTCGATGGTGCTTTCTAAAAGAACTTGGTACATTCCGCGAGCGTTATTTGCTGGGCGTTGCCGACGATCAAGGCGCTCAGGAGATAACTATTGTATGGCCGCTTTGAATTGTTTCGCTCCGTCGTGGTCCTGAAGCCACCGGTTTGCTTGTTTAAGATCCATCAGCGGCAGATGAGATGCGTGATAGAAACATCGATGCATGCGAACGCTTAGGTTGGTGGACGTGGCTCCGCGGGAGGCGGCGGGAACCCGCAGTGAACACACTTGTTACAAGACTAACTTTCCATTTGCAGCCTTGCTTCGGTAATGACTCCATCCCGATACAACGCCGTGAATGAATCGATTGCCCCCGGTGACATCAAAATTATTATCCATATTCAGTTGTAAGTGACATCTAAATACGGGTATTACAAAAAAAATTCCTTTACCTTTCAGAATCCATCCTCATTATTACTAAGTGTTGGGCGTAGTGGCAGGACATTGGCCTTCGTCTGTAAATTGTCTTCTCCGACTTGCCCTGTCCCGAGCTTCTCCCTTCGCCCAATATCATCTTCATGGCTTCAATTAGTCTCGCTGAAGCTCCCTTCTTCTAGAACCTCATTCATGTGACCTTCGATGATAAGTAAATAAATGGCTTAATTAATTTACCAAAAGCTACTTATTACCAGTGTTTAGAGACTATCAATTTTCAGTTAATCAAAAATAACAAGCCATAGAAACCAGTATTAAATTTATTAATGGTATCACAATTACTAATTTCACACAGTGACTGATTAAAACATCTTAACCCTTTATCAAATATACTACTTTTTAATAAATATAACCTAGCCAAAGTTGTATCAAGCTCTATCTCATTTCCAACATTGCATAGGTTCCTATCATTATGGTAACTGAAATACTTATTAAAATATAATGTCGTGAAGTAAAAAGTTACTCCTTTGGATGTGTCCGATCAAGTTTGCCATTTTCTAAAAGCTGCCGTGAAGACATGTCATTTACTATTCTTAGAACATCTCACCACTTTTATAACTTTCTTGGTTTTTCTTCCCCTCTTTCTTAATGCTTGTGTTTCTAATCTATTCAAAGCTCTGATTCAGATGTCACACTGCTAGATTCGATTTGTTTCAGAGTGGGGCTCTTTTATTAGTGAATGCTGTATTGACTATTGCGATATGTGACCTTATTTCCTTCGTGATGTTGCCATTATTCTTCAAGTAACACCCAATGGATTGTAATTTGTAATTGTTTATTTCCTATATATGCGGAATTTGGCAGTACAAAACTAAAGGTAGTCGAATTGAGAGAAATTGAAGAAGCTGCTGCAAACAAGGTAGTAAAACCTAGACAGTTTAGCGCCAGTCAGGGATTTAAAAAATGGTTGAGACTCCGTGACATCTGGCTGTAACGAGGCCTGATATTTTCCCCAAACATCGGTGGTAAATGGGGTGAATGGCTCCTCTTAAAGTTTAAACTTAAATACTTTTGATTGGAGAGGATTTTTCCCTCGCCACCGAGGGAAATCAAAAATTGGAGCGGGGAGAAAGTATTAAAATGACCAAAATTGGAGATTGGCGAGGGGCTTTATGATTATGATGATAGGTGAATAGAGTCTTGGAGTGTGATCGATATATATATATATATATATATATATATATATATATATATATATAGAGAGAGAGAGAGAGAGAGAGAGAGGGAGAGAGAGAGAGGATTGAGAGATTATTTCAGTCTGTTGAGTGGTCGTGAATTGGATGATCTAGGATGGAATGTTCTTAATCGTGACAGCGGATAAGGTTATATGAGCAAGGCGTTCATTTTCCAACACGGCCTTTTAAGCAATCTCTTGGGACCGGCTAAAGATCTGAGGACAAGCGGCGAGTTTCAGGCAAAACAGAAGGTGGTAACTAATCTTTCTTCCAATTTCCTCGTACTACCAATTCCGAATAGGGTTCTTTTTCAAATATGCTTCTATGAGAAGGTCCTTAAATATAAGCAGAGAACAGATCTAATTTTTCTAAATGTTAGTTTGTAAGTAATTTAATTTTTGTAAATATTACGTAAAGAGTTTATTGTTTAACCTAGAAAAGGTCGGCTTCATAAAAAGAAATTTGTTTAACAAATTGTATAACATCAATTAATAAATGAATAGTTAGTTCATTTACAACTAAATACAATATTAATTATTTAAACTGAATATAACTTCACTTATTCATTTCTCCGATTCCTTTAATTTTTTCATTTCTTTAGAATTTTATATATTTATAATATATAATTATTATACTTACTCTTCTTAGTTTGCGACTATAGAGCTCCTTAGTGCACGCTTTCTCCAAAGTTACTCATTTTAGTTGTAGCAGCAGACTTCTTGAAATGATACTCTCGGGCTCATTTGCTGACTCACGTGATTTCCTGGGACGAAAAAATATATTTATTTCCGTTTGTAGGCATTTATCCATGGGTGATTCTGGCCAGATGTCTTGTTTACCCGGAAACTGCAGTTTTATTTTTCTGACACTGCTCGTAAACATCTAGTATTTTCCGCCGATCTAAAATATTTCTAAATTACTTTATGATGGAAATGCGAAAAAATTACCAAAATTTTAAAATATTTCATGAATGCCTTTCTGGTGTCACATATATGTGTCTTATCTACACATTAATTTTACGTTCTGATCTGATGATTACTACAGATGCATTACCTTTATTTCCAGGCAATGGGATAATCTTAAAATGTTAAATACTGGCTGGTTCAACTCAATTTCGGACAAAAGAAATAATTACTAAAAGCACAAATAATCATTTAACTGTGACTTCTTTACCCCGCGACGGAATATGAGAGCCCAAGATGCCAATGGGTCCGTTGCTTGGGATTTGTATGGGGAACTGCGAAAATACAGAGTATGTCTGTTATTTGTAGTCGCTAAACTGATTAACTTGAGAAAGATAAACTCCCTTCATATTCGAAAATCTATTTATTAATCACAAAGTAATTTAATAACTAAATTTTTGGCCAATGCGAGAATCGTTAGATAGTGTAAAATATTTTATTAAATTGCGCGTTTTACTCTGTACTTTAATAAGTGATTTTGCCCTTTAGGCGTGTGATAATTTTCACTATTTTGATCAGTTGCAGTATCCGACGGGTAAGGACCATTGTGCTTGGCAGGTCAGATGTTTTGATCTTGGACGATCGTTGACCTGTGAGCGGTGTGAGGGCATATGGACAGTAAACTGTGTTTGGAAACCCTCAGAAAGTTAGGGCAGTCCTGGGACATATAAAATAGAGCGGACTGGTGTGGAGGTTTTTATTATTATTGATTTTGGCTGTGAACGGCGGTGTGGGGGTGGAGATTTTTGCTGTGAATGGCGAGGAGTCCAATTCTGGAGAGCAGACACCAGTCCGAAGAGCCGGGAATGAATGAACCCAGGCGGAACGTGGACATCTTCGGTTGCCGCACCGAAAACTGCAAACCGTAAGCCCTCCCCTTCCCCCTTTCTACTGCGTGTGTGCAACGACCGGTTATATAACATTTTGCCAGTGACGGTGAAGATTCGAATATTGAGATGAAATCTCAAAATTATAATCATACTTTAGGTTAGGTTTTAGAGCTTAAGTGAGCGTATGAATGTGAGCAACATCCAATGATGTGGAGTCGGAGTGGGCTTTGGCCTGGTATTAAATGTTAAATTAAATCGTTTGAATTGTTTTAACACCTTGTTTAATTACTGAATAATCCACCCCACCCTTAATTAATTAATTAAATCCAAGACCCTTGAGAGTCTAATGCTCGACTAAAAACTCACGTGTCTTGGCACGACGCTGGCCATCTCCCTCGGGATCTCGCGATTCGAGATTGCCGTTTATTTTTGTGAAATATATATATATATTAATTCTGCACATGCAGTGGCGCCCGGGCCGGCATTGCGACGATAAATGATCCGAGGGGGACGGAAGCGTTACAGTACAGGAGTTTTTGATCGTTCCGCTAATAATTTAAATTAATGTGCCTGCAAAAGTGTTGAATGTGTTGCGTTGTGTATCTGTTTTGGTATTCAGTCCTAAAACTGGTCTGATGAAATCCTCCTATCTCGCGCAAGCCTTTTCTCTTCCGCATAACTATCACATCCCATATCCTCCTTAATCTGATGAACGTATTCCATTCTTGGTCTCTCTCTTCTGTTCTTACAAGACCCTCATTTCTTAAAATGTGGCCTATTAATCTATCCCTTCTCTTAGTCAACGTCCTCTATATTGTTCTCTCTTCCCTATTCTTTAGAACTTCCTCGTTAGTGATTCTATCCACCCATCTGATTTTCTGCAGTCTCCTGTGGCCCCACATTTCAAAAGTTTCCATTATTTTCCTTTTTGCACCTTTTATCGTCCACGTTTCGTACCCATGTAACGTCACACTCCATACGAACATTTTTAGCAATATTAGCTAATATTTAAACTTATATTACACGTAAGTAAATTCCTCTTTTTCGAGAAAATCTTCCTTCCGTGTGCTATCCTACTCTTTATGTCTACTATACATCTATCATCCCTCGTTATTACGCTTCCCAAAATATCCCCTCCCAATCTAACAGCCTTTGATATTAAACTGTTTCCTGTACTACACTCCATTGCCTGGATTTTCCCTCTATTAATCCTCTTTCTTCAGGACTACGTTCATTCTATTTATTATGTTTTCCAAGTCTTCTTCTGACTTACCTAATAATACTATATCATTGGCGAAGCGTAGGGTTTTAATTTCTTTTCCTTGCAGTATGATTACTTTTCCATATTCCGTTTCAAGGTTCTTTATTGCGTGTTCCATATAATGAGTTAAACAGCATGTGCGACAGACGGCATCCTCTCTTACTCCTTTCTTGATTTTTTCTTTTTTTTCTTGATCTTCAGTTCCAATTGCGCGCAGCTCCAAGAAGTGAATTATCTATTGCTTATATGTGTGTTTGTGCTTTCTACGGAGTGTTTAGTGTTTTCAATGATTTTAGACTATTTACTATCTATTTTTGTTATTTATTTAATGATTATTTGTAGTTATTTATGTTATTTATTTCGTTCTTATTTGTCATGTATTCTACTTCCTAAACCAATGACTAATGTAAATATCAATAAATCTGATTGATGAATAGTTTG
This sequence comes from Eucriotettix oculatus, assembly GCA_034510155.1. Lineage (NCBI taxonomy): Eukaryota > Metazoa > Arthropoda > Insecta > Orthoptera > Tetrigidae > Eucriotettix > Eucriotettix oculatus. The sequence goes on from CM067377.1 coordinate 14,963,259, forward strand.
ATGGATATAGCTCGTGGACCCTAGTCCTTGCTCTACCTTCCTCATCCTCACTTTTCTATACCCTTCCTATGCTATGAAAGGGGAGTTGCCAGTTTCTGGATAACCCTCATGTAGCCTGCTTCCCCCCTACCCTAAAAAAGAAATCTAGCACTCCTCATGAGCTAGGTATTGAAACGAAGGGGAAGAATAAGTTGTTGAATAATCAGCAATTGTGAGTGAGCGTAGAGGAAGATGATCGTCGGTCCGAGCGAGCGCGAAGTGTCGTTGACTCGGCCTTTGTGTGCTCTTAGGCTCACTAAGCTTTCCATTAAAAGATAGACCATCGGACAGAGCCTGCAGTGGGCGTGCTCCTATCTGCTAATTATCTGTAGATTTGCAATTAACAATACGACGGAGCTAAAAGTTTTCATCTTGAAACGGAGATTCCTGTGAGCAGCGGCCGGCTACTTTTTTGTTCGCCGTGTCTTGTTTGAACCAATCATCTCGTCGGAACCTTTAAACCAGAAAGTAGCCGATAACAGTAGCATCATTAAGATAAACACCAGGAGCACGAGAGCGGATCGTGAAATCATATTTAGTTCTCGTCCATACAAAGCATACAGTAAAACTTTCACCAAACGAGGTGACGCCGCTGAAGCTTCTACAACATCTCGTCATTATTATTAGTGTCCTACGTAATGGACTTGGTTCTCGGTCTTTAGATTCTTCCTTCTTTCTATCTTCAAGTCCTTCAATGGCTGAAGTATTACTCTTCCAGGATGACCTGGAACTACGAAGTCGTGGATTGAAAAATTTCTCCTTTGGTTCTATCTGATCCTGTATTCTTAAGAAAAACCTCTTCATGTTTTACCATTTCCGACCATTTTATTTTTCCAATTATTCTTCAAAACCTCATTTCAAAAGTTTCAGGTGTTTCTTCTCCATTTTTCTTAATTTTGAAGTTTCTAAACCATACAAGGCTCTTTCCCTGCTTACAGATTGTCAATAGGGTTCTTTTCTTGTAACCTTATGTCAACATATTCATGAACAATTTCTGGATCTCGACAACAGCGCTACCTACCGAGTCCCTTTATAGCTAAGAACCACCCAGATGAACCTACAAATAACACAAAATAATCACACAAATCGGCCAAGCCGTTTAGGAGGAGGAGAATGACGAACAGACACACACCGGAATTTCATATATATGTTATATATGATCTATTTCTAATATATATATATATATATAATGCAAATTATGATGAGTGCTTCAAAAATATTTATACATTGTGTGGGAAGAATGATATAAAATTAAATATAATTTTTTAGTATCTCATGCCAGCAGAATATTAAAGAAAATAGTGTACAGGAGGATTGAACGTCAAATAGAATGCGAGTTAGTAGAAGGTCATTTTGGTTTTGAGAAGAATGTAGGGAAAGAGAAGAAATATTGACTATGTGTCTAATTGTAGAGGACAGGATAAGAAAAAACAGGCCTAAGTTCATGGTATTTGTATATTTAGACTTCTCTATAACATCTAAGATGGCAGGCAATAGTAATTAGAATTGAAGGCGAAGAAAAGAAAGCAGAACTCAAGAAACCAGCAAGAGAAGGATCTAGTCTTTCGCCAAGGATCTTATATTATATATAGAGCTGGCGACGATGAAGAAAGATAAAAATGAAGATGGAAAGGGAATCAAATTGCAAGGACTAGAAATAAAAACCCCAAGGGTTGCCGATGATATTGTAGTACCAGTGAGTCAGATGAAGACTTTGAAACAGTAATAAATGGCATGAAAGTAATCGTAAAGGAAGAATTCATAAAGAGGTTTAATAGAGGGAAAAACAAGATGATGGAGTATAGCATGAGAAAAAGTGAAATAACGAAGGGTGTTAGATTGGGAAGGGACATTTTTGAAGAAAGTTAAGCAAATCCGCTACTTGGGTAACATAATAACTAGAGTAGGATAGCACAGGCAAGGAAGGCTTTCGTAAAAAAGAGGAATTTCCTTACGGCTAATATAAGTCTAAATATCAGGAAATCATTATTAAAAATGTTTGTATGGAGTGTGGCGTTATATGGATGCGAAACGTGGATGATACGAGTTGCAGACAGGAAGGAATAGAAACCTTTGAAATGTGGTGCTATAGAAGAATAAATGTGACGATAGAGTAAATAGAGTAACTAACGAGGAAGTTCTAAGCAGAATAGATGAAGAAAAATCACTTTGACCAAGAGAAGGGATAGATTGGTTTTAGGAAGAATGTAGGGACAAGAGAAGCAATACTGATTCTAGGGCTAATTGTAGAAGACATGATAAAAAACAGGTCTACGTTCATAGCGTTTCAGATTTAGACTTATCCACATCCTCTATAGATGGCAGTCAGCCGTAATTAGAATTGAAGGACAAAAAAAGAAAGCAGAACTCAACGTTTTGAGACATGAGGATCTTTTAAAATAAGCATTAGAGGTAAGTGTGTGGGGTAAGAACAGAAGACGGAGGCCGACGCTAAGCATATTAGGAATGATGTGGTAGCTTTGTAGAAATAAAAAAGCTTGAAAATGATAGGATATCTTGGAGAGTTGCATCAGACCAGTCTTACGATTGAATTCCACAACAACATTAAAATTTAAAGCAGTTATATTTAAAAGAGCTGGAATTATCGTCTGTTTTCCCTATAATATTGATGATTGTCCTCGGAAAGAAGAAATGACACAAGAGACGTAGGGAATAATGTTTGATTCACGACTTATATTAAGAGTACATACACATACCTATATATTAATATTTAAATTGTAATATTCTCCAATAGCTATAAATATATCAAAAGTATCTTTGGTGAAACAATGGTCCACAAATTGTGATCGGAACGTTGTAAATGAAATTGTAATGAGCATTGTGTATTGTGGTTTTCTCACATATTGACTTAAGATACATGTCAGAAAAGAGTCTCGGTGAAAAAAGTTAAATTTTTTAAAAGTTTAATCAGACCTTAGTAACAAGGAATTTAAGCAAAAAGAAAAGCGTTTAAAGATTTGGCATCCAAAGATCCTTAACGGATCCGCTAGACATCCAAAGGTTAAACATGTAACCTGGCTTATCGCACTAGTCCAGAAGGCGCCGCGGTAATTGCTTACGACAAAAATACCAACAGACTAAATATAATCAAACTCGATTATTTTTATCTGTATAGTTTCAATGTCTGTTTTTCTCACTTAGTAAAATTGAGAGGGTCGCAGTTGAAATTTATACCTGCAAGGCTACAAAGCTTTCATTCCTGTGAATTGTAAACACTAAGCTGACCTACCTGATACAGATTTTCGGTGAATCACCAGGTAGAATCGTTAAATTATACCCAGGTGGTCTAAGTCAACATGTGAGAATTCTGTAGCAGGTACTTCTCCCGAGATCGAATGCGGGGTCACACCTTTGGGGATGTCTCAACTCTCTTTCTTGTTGTTTTTTAAGTTCTCTCATTCCGAGGCACTTTGATCCTTTTTAGGAGGTGTATGAGCTGGGTTCGCGCACCTTGGGTATATGGCAAGAGTTGTCTGCTGATCCCAATGGATCAGTCAGCAAGCTGCCTCCTAAAACATGTGGAGAAACGGAGAAGGGAATGCTGCGATCCCACAGCGAACTTGTCTCCCGTCATTCGGGAGGGCGTGGGAATAGTACCTAAAAGCCCGACCTATCTCATGCAGGTTTTCTAGGGTTTTTAGGTGAATCAGCGGGTAGGATTCTAAAACTATAGCCCGGAGGCCTGGTCAATCCCTGGCTACCTTCCACATCCCCCCTTTTCAATTCCCTTCCCATGCTATTAAAGGGGAGTTGCCAGTTTCTGGATCATCCTCATGTTGCCTGTTCCTTCTCCCCGTCCCCGAAAAATAAAACGACTTAATTTTTTATTTGAATTGAATAACAGTCAAGTTGTGACTTGATCTCAATATTATTTAATAAAGGGTAATTATCTGTAGTATATTAACATGATAAGGTATGATATCCAATAAATGTTTCCAATTATTCACTTCTACCTCCGACGTTTCCGGTATCATTTGATATGCCATTATTAATCCTTACGACCTGTCGTCTTCTTCTTCTTTGACGCTACAGCCCTTTGAGGGCCTGGACCTACCGAGTCGACTGCGGACTGTCATCACGTATATGACGCGCCCTGCCTCCCCTATAAGTTCGTCACTACATTTCGAAACGACCTGCATAGTGGATAAAATTTTTAGACACACAACTAAAATTGAAAACTACATACAGAATTCATTTTATAGACCTCGCTTATAGTGGGAAAATAAATTAGTTAAATGACCAGCCTTAAAAGTTATGCTCCGTAAAAGTAGAAAACTCTAATTCAATCCCGTCCTTAACAGTTAACAACTTTATTGACTATTTTAACGGTACCTTTCTCGACGAGTAGAAATATATGTACTGCTAAAAATTATTCCTTGTCCAGAAATTACTGCATTTCATTTAATTTAACTACATTCTATTTTTCTTAAATTGTGCAAAAAACACTCTAATAAAATTAACTTACGATATATATTTCTTCATCTGTTGAAATTAATAAGGATTGCAAAACTGTAGATTGAGTTTATTTATTTGTACTTAATTCTTCTGGTCTGTTATTGTCTAATTTAATCAATAACTTTCAAAAGATACAGACGTATAAATCACTGTCCACCGCCTCGAACAAGTCTCCTTATCTCCAGAAAACGGATTTTGCCGCCTCCGAATATTTGAAGTTCACCCTTTCTTCAGTGGCGACGCCGAAACTCCCTCTCTCTTTTCCATACCAATTACTAATTATTTTGACAATGTTACATTCTAGCTTTCATTTTATATGACTAAACTATTTGGTAACACCTGCTATGGTGTAAAGAAATACCAGTCTAAGTTAAATAAACTTGCACTCAAATGCACTTAATCCACTCACAACGAACGAAATATTCAGAGTTACTGTTGTTATTTAGTGTATAATGAAATTTGTCACTTTTTATTTTTTATTTTTTCATTGCTCTGTTATTTTTTACTTACAATCTATGACAGTTCGTGGAACTCTTACCGATTACAAAAAAAGTAAAATAGGCAGAATGACATAAGACAACTATTTCCGCATTTGAATAAAAAGCAACGTTCCATCCATTATTTTGGAGACTTCTTCAGGTGGTACAAATTAAAAATATCTTGAAGCAAGCAGTAAAACTTTAAAAGTATTCCATCCGAAGAGAGCAGAATTGCGCCATTTGAAGCTCACTAAATTCCATAAAATTAAACGTAAAGATTAGCTTTGAAAAGATGTCCGGACGTGGGAATCAAACACGGTAAATCCCGCTCACCGTGCTGATGCTCCAATCATTGAATCAATCCGAGTCGACGTCCACGGATCTGATGCGACATCCCTCCACTCTTGTAAACCTAATTTCAGGCTTAACTACTGTTGGTGTCTTTTATCTGAGATGTTTGCAAGATGTCGCTGCTTGCATTATAATATCGTTACTCATTTTATATCGTCTTGTGTAGCGGATCGTGGATAAATTAACATTTAGTATCAGCGGATGAAATAAAAATTATTTCCAAGATTCAGAGATATTTTATTCCACTAAAACAATATTAACACCTACAATTTATTAATATTCCATCCCCTTATTTAGCGTAGAAAATATTTCTCATGTCAATAAATAAATTGATGTATTTACATGCTAATTATATTAATTATGAAACACGATTAGCAATAAATTTCGTTTACATAAGATCAATAGCTATCAAACATATAGTAGCTATGCAATTTATTGTTAATAATGTTTAATGCTGATTGTAATTTCCAGATGAATATGAGAAATACTTTTCATGAAAATAAAGAGGTTTTACTGCTCCTTTCATAATATTTGATTACCTGAATGTTAAGCGATATATATTTTTATTAGATTATTTATGGTCGCACCAACAATTGAAAGCTTATTAGCGACCCGACTTAGCTTAGGTTTTTACATATTTTACATATTTTATTTAATGTCTTTGCACAGTTGAGCTTCTTTTATGAACACTAATAGGCTGGTTATTGCCACCGCGTTGTTGCTTATGTCTAATCAAGTGAAAGGAGCAATAGTTTTTGTTTTGATGTTGTTGAGATTGTTTCATATGTTCAATGGTTAATGGAGTATTGCAGAGCGAGCATTCTGGTCGTGGAGATCTTATTCGACTCAGAATCACTTGTTGTCTTCTGGTACGGTCAGGAAGATGGTCCAGGTCGTCACAACTGTTGATTGCCTTGTGAAACGCGCCGTTGTTTTTGTTTTGGCTGTTGATATGGCCATTTATCTCCCACCTTTTTTAATTTCTTATATCTTCCACGCTACATGGGTAGGTTTCTTGTTCTTGATCAGTTCATTTAAATTGACTCTGATTCTATTGGTGTTGCTGTTTCTGATTTTTGGTTTACATATGATGTTTATCTCTGCCATATAATCTGTAAGTGTAATGAAACTGTCATGTGGGGAGTTGATGAAGTATTCCAAAAAGCTCCTACTGTTGATAGATGTAGAGTTACTAAAGTCCGATGGGTAGAGGGCGCAGGTCGTTCCATGATTGGATTTCGATGCGTCAGTGAAAATTGCAGTAGAGTTATTGTATATAGATATTCGCTATCGGCAAGAGGTTTAATGAAGTGTCTAAGGTAGTGTCTTGGAAACTGTATTGTAGTCGATTTCAGGAAATCGGATGTCAGAGGTAAAAATGTATTTTTACAGTTTTGAATGGAGCAGAGGGTGAGTGGATCAAGTTTGGTATAGTCGGACCAAATATCTGTAATCTGATTTCTATGTTTTCGGCATCCACGGCTCTGATTGTGTAGAATTTTCTAGGGTATATTATTTTCCTTCATTTAGTTGTCTTATTATTATTATTTAGTTGTAGTATTAAGAAAATCAGATGAAGACTTTGTCCTGGAGAAAGAGTTCAATACGAGGATTAATAGAGGGTAAACCGAGGTAATGGAGTGTAGTATAGGAAAAAGTAGAATAACAAAGGGTTTTAGATTGGGAAGGAATATTTTTATGGAAGTTAAGGAATTCTGCTACTTGGGAAGCGTAATATCTAGGGATGGTAGAAGTGTAGTAGACATAAAGCACAGGCAAGGAAGGCTTTCGCGAAAAAGAGGGATTTACTTACGGGTAATATAAGTGTGAGTATTAGGAAATCGTTGCTAAAATGTTTGTATGGAGCTTGGCGTTACAATTGTTGCGAAACGTGGACGATAGGAGTTGCAGAAACGAAAAGAATAGAAGTCTTTGAAATGTGGTGCTATAGGAGAATGCTGAAAATCAGATAGGTAGATAGAATCACTAACGAGGAAGTTCTAAAGAATAGGGGAAAAGTGAAAATATGGAGGTCGTTGACTAAGAGAAGGGATAGATTAATAGGCCACGTTTTAAGAAACCTTGGTCTTGTAAAATTAACATTAGAGGGAAGTGTGTGGGGTAAGAACAGAAGAGGTAGGCTAAGGATGGAAAATGTTAAGCATATTAGGGAGGAAGTGTGTTGTGCTAGTTATAAGGATATGAAAATGCTTGCGCAAGATAGGTTAGCATGGAGGGTTGCATCAGACCAGTCTTAGGACTGAATACCACAACAACAACATTTGTCTTATTATTGGAGTTGATTTGAAGCATCTGGTTACCACTCTTAAGGCTTCGTTTTGCACTGTATTCAGTTTTCTTAGAGTTGATTTGTATGCGGTTTGGTAGATTTGAGAGCCGTTCTTAATTTTCGATAAGATTATGGATTTGTAGGTACGTTTTATGAGTTTATAGCTTGCTCCCAAATTTGTTGCAGCAACAATTTTCAGAACGATTAGCCGTTTTTTAAGTTTCAGTGATAAGCTGGTTGATGTGGTTCTTCAAGTTGAGTCTGGCATCCCACAGGATATTAAGGATATTTTTGTATGTTTTGTAGTATCTGATTTTGGCATCATTGTTGGTTAATTCTGTTACTTTCTTATTTTAAGGTCAATTGTTTATTAACTGTGGGGACTATGCTTGTCGACTCTTACAGTCGTTGAAACCAGTACAAACTATGACTTTACTATAACAATTAGACACTCCACAGGATGTCCTTATTACAAAATTAACGTGAATAAACAATTTAAGACTTTTGTGTCTATTTAATCTGTACCACCTGAAAAAGACCCAAAATGAGTAGCGAAACTTTGTGGTTTGTTTTGAAGTATTAAAATCAATTAAATAAATATTAATTTCGGTTGACCCTCAATTGAGTTCAATTAAATCCTTAAAATGTCAGGTATTGTATAATAATCTTACTAGTTACGTTTTTCTCAGGTTTCCTAAAATTGCCTTGGAAGATGGTGCGATGATTTACCATTGCCAAATCTAAACAGAATCCAGAATCACGACTTGAGAGAAATCTGCGTGTAAACTTTGAACTGTTTATCTGATAATTCTGTGAGTTTGCCTATTGTGGCTTGTGCAAAGGTACAGACGGTTATGTTCATTGCGAACGTATTTTTCTCGAGGAACACAAATTTATCAACGAATTGTTATAAACTGACGCGCGTCATTAATTGCGTATGATTTTATCAGCACAAGAATTATTGAAAGAACGTATACGGCTGAAAAGAGCGGACCTCCTGTGGTCTAGTAGCTAGCGTCGCTGCTTCACAACACAGGGGTCCCGGGTTCAAATCCTGGCAAAGGCTCGGGTGTTTGTGTCATCATGTTCGCTGTCACGGAGACTGAGATTAAGACTACTGGAGAATCGATACGCTGACCACTCCATATTTGGAATGTGTCATGTAAGATGAAAGACGATCAGTTCAAAGAAAAAATAGAAGATTTCTTCGATTAATTCTACGTGCCTCTTCACCATTGTTACTTCATCAGATAATCATTATCAAATTTAGAGGTTGAAAATTTTTTTTGTCAAAGATTAAAGGTTTTCTCGGGGTATATTCTGGAAAAACAGTTCCTGAGTTTTCTACCAGTATTAAATGAAATAATGAACAATGAACAAAGTTTCGATGGCGTTCTCTGTCACCTTCTCACTTGAGAAAGATGGCACAGCCCGCCATCGAAACGTCGTGGCTAAGCTTCATTTAACCCGTGTGAAAACTCACATATGTTTATATTTTTTATCTTGGACTGTATCCTTGGGTAATTAGCCATTTAATGTTTAATTTCGTACTTAGGATTTTCAAAAACCTAACCTGATGATGTGTCAAATGTATCAAAAGCGACGGCGAAACGTAGTATTAATTAAACAAATAAATAAACCATTTTGTCAGTTAATTGATCGTTTTGAATTATCTTCTTATAAATATATATATTTTTAGGAAAACAGGTTTAAGTCACATGTTATCTGTATGTTAAATTTTCAGAAAGAGCTTAGATATCAACTAATAATTCTGAACACTACCAGATTTGACGTCAACAAATCATAATAACCATTGTTTTATATGTAAGTGAAGGTAAGAAACTGTTGTTGTTATACGAGTATTAAATCATCATAAAGTCCTAACACTGAGAGGGCAATGGTAATAGTTATGAACACTTCTAAATTGTATTGTACTTGTGATTCCCTTTATTTAATATTTGTGGTCGCGCATAAAATAAACTTTTACCTTGACATTCATTGTTATCATAAAAAGACAATGACAAAAATTATTTTATTATTATAAATTATTTTCGTATTATATCGTGTAATGAATGTATAATATTCAGTATTTCTACGTCTGAAACTTACACATATGTACTTCACTCAGAACGTGGCTGAATACTTAACATGTTACTGTCATTAATTTATGTTTTTACACACATTTGCCAAATGTCATAATTTTGGCCACGTGGAGAAAAAATTCTTGTTAGAGATTTTAATGTATGCAGATGAGACCGAATATGTATAGAGTAATTTCATTATAATAGACAATAGGAATTACTTAGTTTCACAGGAGTTTAACTGAAACATACTGCCTAGTCCAATTCACAAAGCAGTTTTTCAAAATAATTAAAGAAGTTCCGGAATTACAACTGTATCGATAGTGTTGTCACAATTTTTTTTAATACACAAACTAATTTGGTCGCGTTAAGAAGCACTATTATCAATTTTCTTCTCGAGAGAATAAGTTGTGTTTACTAATATTTTTATATAGTTAGCAAGGGTGAATAACACTCGACGGTTAATATATTCCTTGGTCACTGGTCACTGGTCACTGGTCGATGTTTTGCGTCGTCACAGATACAGTTCACGCCATTTCCTTGCGGAGACTCTGCAGCGCCAAGTGGCTGAGCCTCCGCCTCCTCCGAGTCTTGCCGTCGACGTCTTCGTCGGCAGAGTCGTCGTCGTCGGCGGCGGCGGCGTCGGGGAAGTTCTTACCCTGCCTGCGCTGGAAGCCCTTCCGGCGGCGGTTCTTCTTGCGGTTGGTGCAGATGAAGGCGCTGGGGATGAGGTGCTTGCGGTTCTTGCGCACGGTCAGGACGTCGGAAGCGTCTTCGGGGTCCGCGACGGGCGTGTCCGTGGACTGCGAATCGTCGTCGCCCTTCCTCCGCTTCTGGTGGCGACGCCGGCCTCTGCGACTGGACACGCGGATGTGGAAGCACTTGGAGCTGTTGCTGGGCTCGGGGCCCTCCAGGCCGGGCGGGTGCAAGAAGGCCACCTGCTGGTTGCGCTGGTACTGCTTGGCCGGACGGTCCGAGTCTGTCGCGGCCTCCGTGGTGTTCCCGGGGATGACGTCGGTGCTGACGAGGGGCAGACGCTTGCGGGGGCGGCCCTCGGAGGAGGTGGCGGCCAAGGTGGCGGCGCACGCCAGGAGCAGCAGCAGCAGCGGGACCTTCATGTGAGCCGAGGGTCCTCTTAGTTCTGGAGCTGGACGGAGGCTGGCCACGCCGCAGATAGGCGGGGGCAAGGACCATCTCCGCTCCTGATAAGCTGCTCTAACCTTTCACATGAACTCGGCGTGTTTACGGTTTACGATGGCGTTTACACGGAGATAAGTTTCCCCTCAGCTCTGGCGCCTCTAAAGAGGTCAAATCTGAGACCCGAGTCTCACGGTAGTATTTCATCTTATTGAAGATTCTTATTAAATTCGAATGGCTTAATGGAATATTCCACTTTGTACGACAGAGAAATAGACGACAAGTCGTTAGAGGCAAGTACATGATAGAACCAAACCAAAACATTAAATCTGTAGATCCAACCACTCAGATTTAAACCATTAATACCATAATAAAATAAAACACTTTTTTTCTTTATACAGTTTTAGAAACTTTAAGTTGGAAAAATTATGTGATAAATTGGTGATTATTAGATGAATAAGAAATTGCTCCTCTTTGATAAATTATAAATCCTACTTCATCATCTATTTATCTCTTACTTGGCCTTGGCATACCGGTTTGACTGCGGACTGTCATCTTAAATGCACGTTCCAAATTTGGAATGATTTTGAATCGCTAGTCGATTCTCCAGCAGTCTTAATCCGTGACCATGAAGACACAAACATCCAAGCCCAAGACAGGATTCGAACGACGCTAACCATAGGCCACAGGAGGTCGTCCGTCAGCTATATACATCCATAAAATATTACAATTCTTTTTTGCTGTCTCATCATAAACTTCACCATAATAACATTTAAGTAGTCAAATATATATTACCAGCTAATTCTTATCCACAATTTTTAATAAATAAATTTATTAAAAGAATATTAGTTAAACACAAAGTCCAAATACCCAACACAAATACCACGAAATACTTAACAATTTACATTACTATGGCATTCCACCAACCTTATATAATTCGTTGAAAAACCTATTCCACACGAATAACATCCAGCTCATAACTAAATCATCCAATAATGTATCCACTGTTAAACATTTGATAAAAGTATTCACAATGTAGTTTATCAATTTAATTGTAATGACTCTCCTTGTGTATAGGCCAAACAAAAGGAGCCATCAGCAAAAGAATTAAGGAACACAGAGTGAATATCAAGTTTCTACAAGACTAATTATCTGTCATTTCAAGACATACATTAGAATATAACCATACTATTGACTGGGATAATTTACAAATTTTCGACAAAGTAATTAGTAATCTCTTTTAGTTTCTGAAATGAATCACATTTAAAGCAACTCCAATATACTGAATGTAAAAACGGACACGGATTTGCTCAGTAGTATATATATATATAATTTGTAGCGCAGTAGAACCCGGCCCAATTTTTTTTCCTATCTATGGAATGTTAAATTGCATAAATATTTCGGCATCAGCATGTCGCAGGCCAGGAGGAAGGGGTTTTTTCTGACTTGGCGGCGCAGAATCAAAACAAAAAGACAGCGGCTGAAGCTTGGGCTATAAAGCTCAGACACCTCGTCGTCGGTTTCGGAATTTCCTAATCTGTCTGAGAATTTGGTGACCGGGTGGCGTCTGTTCTCCAAATGTAACAAGGGATATTATTGGATAATATCCATCCCTGCCACATTGGTGATAGGTGTCGCGTAAGTGGCCGGCGGAGACATTTCGGGGAGATTGAGAGCAGAATGGTGGAGAGAGGGGATTGGTGGCGAGAGCATACAGATGGTGGAGAAAGAATTACACAGATTGACAATATAAAGTATGATGTGAGTATTGATCGGTGGAGGAGAGTGTGAGGGGTGTTTGATAATTGGAGGAAGTAGAGTGTAGGGTGAGACATTAACAAGTTGAGGAAGACAGCGTAAATTACGGACTGATCCCTTAGAGGAGGCAGCGGAGAGCTGTACCATGTTTTGATCAGTAGAGGAAGCAGCGAAGAAAGATTTTAACAACGAAGGAAGAAAGAGGAAAAAGCTGAGTTTCCTCAATTCCGGCAGCACGACTTTGTGTTATTATCTATCGGCCGCTTCAGAGTTCCACAGCAAGGAAATTCCAATCACATCTGCAGCAAGAAGCATATGCAAACAACTCAGGTTCGTCATGAACGGTAAATCTGCTACACGTGGTCACCCAAACAATAATTACCCCTGAGAACTTTAATATAATCCACTTTTAATTCTTTATTTCTGTACATGATATATACACGCCGGACCCATGTTAAAATTATTGTGTTTTCAGTTAATAAATGTACAAATTAAACCCAATTATTAAATTCGTTAAATAATTAATATCCCTCCAATCATTTACCAATCTCTTAATTAATGAAATATAATAATTCAAAACATACTGATTTTCTTTGTTTTCTTTGTTCTTTGATTATTTAATTGTATTCTTGGCTGTACTTTTATATATTTGTAATGCAATAATTTAGTGTATTGCTAACTTTAGTTCAACCAGAAGAGGGTCTAGATCAGCGTGAAACATAGAGTTGTATTAAATTATTTTAGTTTTTGTTTCATTAATCGCCTGTTTTTGGCCTAATTGAAACATTAACGTTTTAGAGATATATTTAGATAACATCTCATGCGTCGTTATCATTATTTATATAATCATAACAGAGATTGAAACAATGGTGGATAATGATAAATGTAAACATTTCACCTGGTGCCTATATAATGAAATGGATGCTACTGTAGGAATTAATAATGTCTCGTGAAGTGTCACTAATTCACTACATTTCTAAATTTTTCGTTCCCTATCCTATTTATGACTGACCCTAAAGCTATCGTATTTGAGCTTAGTTTGCAGTGCTTGACGATGTCTGATAGATTACGAAGATTCTTTCCAAACATAAGTGAAACGAGATTGGAAACAGTTTTTACGTCGTGATATGTCGGTTAGTTTTTTTAGTGCTCTGGTGTGACGACCATGGTTACAGGACACGACTTGTTTACTGTTCCCACTGGGACAGTCGGCCATCTGCCCACTAAACTGGTAGTGCCTCCACATCGAAACTCACCTCCAGTAATCTGAGAGCTCAACTTGCTTTATCTAGGGGTTGCCCTGCAACAGATTTTAGGCGATTTCTGAGCCTTCAAAAATAGCCTTAGTTAATCCGTGGCTATTTTGTTACGATCCACAACCAGCCTATTCTATGCCTTCCTATACTATAAAAGGGAAGAACCTCGAGTAGTCTATATATAAAAATATATATAATTTTTTTAAGTTAGAAAAATTATGTGATAAATTGGTGATTATTAGATGAATAAGAAATTGCTCCTCTTTGATAAATTATAAATCCTACTTACTTTACAGAAATTAAAAAATCCTCTTTCTACACTTGGGGATCTAATATAAAGCGTGGAAAAATTACCCTTTTAATTTAACATCTTTGCTGTTTGTTTACGAGAAAAAACTTTTCTGAATTGCAATCACAAAGGAAAAAAACACGTCCTACTAATTGTAGATGTAAAAAAATATTTATTTCTGAGTAATGCATAATCGGCGTCATTATTATTTACTAAACTAACTTGTGTTGCAATTTAGTCGACTGAAGCCTTCATGGTTGTCGTTTAAGTGATTCACGAGCAGAATTTGATCGTCTTGGATAAGAAAGATACTAGATCTTTGTATTTTTTTTTGAATTTATAAGACAAGAAATTATATAACCAAACATAATCAATCACGGAGCAGAAACTCATACGAATCATCATGAATCCAATGTTTTTCATATTTTTAATAAATGCTGGTTGGTTTTAAGGGAAATTGATGGAGTCAGTTCTTAACGTGTCACTTGACTTGGAGGAACAGGACACCAGAGTTGTGTGGGAGGTGGCGGCTGACGGAAGAGAGGGAAGAAAACAACGCGCCTCACCACGGTAAAGCTCACTTCCTTGTTATGAGGACTCCAGGAAGATCAAGGAGATGGTTTGCAAGCAACCTCCTAGCTTTGCCTGCTTTCCTGTGCATAGAGGTTGTGTCTTAACACCAAGCACAAGTGGCACGGCACACGCTTGCTTGCACACACACGCACACACACACACGCAATTAAATTAATTTGGCAAATTACTGATGCTATTTAATTAGGACTTCTTTTTATATTGGAATGCATAGAAAAAAGAACCATCTTTAGTAGTCATAAAGTATATTATTATCCCATCATTCAGTAAAAATGGTCACATATAAATTATAAAAGGTATATAATTAATGTTCCAAAATATTAGTTTTACACGTTTAAAGCACACCTTCTTGGCTTTGTTTAATACAAAGTGTCCGAGAAACATCGTACCCTTATATGTTCTCTTTTTCTAGGTGTCAGGGTGTGTAGAAAGTGTTGTGATAAGTTTCAGTGATTGTACCAATAGGGATTTCGCCAGTAAGGGCGGATTGATCTTCAAAATAAATATAACAATCTTCAAAATTTGCAAATACTTTCAAAATTCTGTATTTAATATATGCCAAGCGGTGTCCTGGTCGCGGAAATAAGAAGGTTCATCAATTTGGTTGGGATATGTTAAAAAAACGACGAGGAAATTTACGTCTCGGGGCTCTTTTTAAAGCGTATACAGGGAGGATGTTGCATAAAAATTTATTACAAGCAAATTATTACAGTAGAGGGGATCATAGTTGTAAAATTGCGCAGAGAACCTTTAAAACTGATGTTGGGAAATATTCATTTTTAAACCGGACTATAAGGATTGGAACAATTTAACTGAAGAAGTTTTTGAAAGAAATAGCAAAGTCTTCCAGGGAAGAATTAAGAAGTGTAAGTGATCGTGAAGTGCAAGGGTATTGCGACGAAATAATATCTAAACAAAGCGTACTTTAATTTTATCTTTATGAATGCAATTTACTATTTCCTATCTTTATTTGTATGATTATAATTGTTATTTTTTGGGGGGTTAACAGGCTACTCGAGGGTGATCCTGAAACAGGCAACTCTTCTTTAATAGCATAGGAAGGGAATTGAAAAGGGGGGATGCAGAAGCTAGAGCAACGGTTAACTAGTGCCCCGGGCTATGGTTGAAGGATCCTACCCGGTGTTTCACTTTAAGAGATGCAGGGAAAACCCTAGAAAACCTGCATCAGGTCGGTCGGACATTGGGTACTATTCTCACGCCTTTCCGAATAACTATTCATATTCCTTATTTTAAACTTATTTTTCTGAAACTACCCCCGAGTGTAACTCAATGGAAGTATCAATAAATTCATTCATTCGTTCAATCAATATTTTCGTTAAACATAATTTGTGTACCGAATTAATTTGGTTGTATTTCAACGCTTGTTATATTGGCCAAAAGAAATGCTCAGTAATGAGCGAAAAAATAATTTAAAATATAACGTACAAAATGATTCACTTTTTAAATATATAAAAGATAGTATGTAACGATTCCAATTAAGTTGATAGACTTTCGAGTTGAAAATTCGTTGAAATAATTTCTTCCTTTCATGAACTAAAATATTTAAAGTTTCATGATATTATACGATTAAAAGAGACAAGCCGCATTTTAAAGTGAGAAATGTGATGGTTCCAAGCCACTAAATAAATTGGATTATTTAATTTTGACATATGTGTGCTTCATTAATTTCTTTATTCGGTCGTAAGCAGATTACTAGAATACTGACTGCCAGATAAATCAAATACATTCACATCGAACACAATACTACGCACCATTACAAACTCTCCCTGGTACCTAAAAAATTCCGTCATCCACCATAACATCAAAATTCCCAATGTAAACTCAGTAATCTCCAAATCCATAACAAACCTAATCAAAAGCGCACTCAACCACCCAAACCCTACGATCCAGCAATTTCATAACAATCCTCCTCCACCTCCACGCTCCCCTAGCCTCAAAAGAAAACTTCCAATTGACCTCATCCTTCCCCCTGATCATTCAGGCACATCCTAACCCACTCTACCATCATGCCCGCAGACCACATCCTCATTAATCCTCCATAAATCAGTTCACTGCTTGTCAATCCTCACACACCCACGTCGTATGCCCCTCAGATACAATTAATCCTAACCTGTTCGGCTAAAGTAGCTTAATCAAACGGATTTATTTTCATGATGTTTTTTTTATATTGTATATACTATATCGAAATTGGCACAACTGAGAATCTGTAAAGATAATAGTTTTTATATATAAATAAAAATAAATAAAAACATTCACAACGAAAAGTAAACAAACAAGTGAGCGGAGAAAATCATTCTTTATAATCGAAGTCTTTCCCAAGAACTGTATTTTACGTTAATCTTGGAGTATGTGTATAGGATGACTGCCCTGAGCCGCGTCTTGCTCCATTTTGCACAAGTATTCATCCTAATATGTGCGAGGTATTGATATCATGCTTGACTCTCCAACTCGCAATACAAGCGGTTTTCCTGTTTTTCCTGTATGTGGGCGTGTTGTCTCACGAACAAGTCCTTAATCTGGGGATTATAAGTCGAATAAAATTTCACGTGACGTTACGTAACATATTTAGCAAGCGTATAATCAGAAAAACGGATTCCCTCCGGGTCAGCGAGTGTTTTTCTAAGAGACACAGTCAACAGATTAGTTATTATAGTTAAATATTAGACTTACTGGCGGGGGCGGGGTCATTTTTGTCTCGTTTTGACGTAATGTTTCCTCCAATAATGCCACTAATTTACTTGATCTGCACTTCCAACTGTCGACTGACATAGACAATGTAATGTAAAAAGCAGACATGTGAGGGTGTCAAGAATTGGAAAGTGGCTCTGTTTGCCTAAGTTCAGGTCACCTGACTTTCACTGTTCCTCAGTCGGTTATAAATTGGAGCGTAATGTGAGGTACAAATACGTCCGCCCATCAGCATTACTCATGTGGGCTGACCAAGTTCGCGATTCGCCTCCCTAATAACAGGTCCGACAGCTATCTATCATCGCTCCTTCCCGTCAATCGAAATACGATCTAATTGCTATTCTCACTAAACGTGTCTAACCGGATTACCCCAGAATTTAATCAAACGAATTATTTATTCCCCATTAGAATTGACCTGGACCGTTCACAAATAAATCGTAACACAGATCAATCAAAATATGCATCACGGAATTTGAATGCTTAATTTTTTCGTTACTCGGGGGAAATTGAAGAAGCGCTCCGGAAAATGGTTTTCGAGCCATAAATTAATATATAGCAGTCAGATGTTTGGTCAGATGCTTGACAGATTGTCTCTCAAAAACTAGCTCTTACAGGTTAACTTTGTAAAAAGGAAGAAATCTATACAAAAAATCTGTATTGAGGCACCTGAGTCAGTTTTGAGAGGGTTGCGCGGGTCCTTCACTTTAGAACAGACAATCAGCTGCTTCTACATCGGGAATACTCATATGAAACACCTCCTATTCTTTAAATAAATCCTAATTAACTTTTCAAACATAGTTTTCTGACATTAGTTTTGGGTCGAAGACCTTGGGCATATGGCGAGAGTTGTCCGCTTATCCCATTGGATCAGTCGGCCAACTACCTCCTAAAACTGGTGGAGACACGGAGAAGGGAATGCTGCGACCCCACAGATTTTTCTAGCGTTTTCCCTGCATCTCTTTAGGTGAAAGACCGGGTAGGATCCTTAAACCAAAGCCCGGGGGCCCTAATTAACCCCTTGGCTACCTTGTTCTACCTTCCACATCCCCCTTTATAATTCACTTCCTATGCTATTAAAGGGGAGTTGCCTGTTTCAGGATCACCCTCACGTAGCCTGTTAACCCAAAAATAATTACTTCCCCCTCTTTCAATTCCATTCCTATGCTATTAAAGGGAAGTTGCCTGTTTCAGGATCACCCTCATGTAGCCTGTTAACCTAAAGAAAAACAAAAAAAATTATTTCTCCCTTTTCAATTCCCTTCCTGTGCTATTATCGGGGAGTTGTCTGTTTCGGGATCACCCTCGAGTAGCCTGTTAACCCCAAAAAATGAGAAAAGAATTTAGTTTCGCGGACCATCTCCAGTGACGGTTACGGCCGAAATGCTTATTTGTAATAAACTTTTACAAATTTACATTTATTTAACAAAATTGGCACTAGGCGCTAAACTTTCATTTGACAAACATATCCATTCCTTCGTCAAGGACTGGAAGCGCAGATTAGAAATTCTGAAAGTCATCGTCTGTGAAAACTGGGGAGCCAAGAGAAAAGTACTTCTTCTCACATACCGGGCCATGATTTGTCCAAAACTCGACTTACATCCTGTAATTAACAGCAGACAAGAAAGTCCTTAATCAACTCGACTCCATCCATGGATTCCAATAGGCCGTATATTAATAGAAGCGTAAAAGAACATAATTTGAACCATAGTAGAAAAGTGATGGTAGTCAAACGTGGATTAAAAGAGTTCACATCCCACAACCCTTTAATCAGAAGCGACGCAACCCCTCCAAAATCCTCAAAAAAACTCCCTTTCATACAAGGTTTAGCTCCTTGTGCCAACTAATACACCTTGACCTACAAATATCTCGTTTTACCCCCATAGACGTATCCATCACACAGTATAACAAGTTACAGCCTCTCTCAAGAAGAATGAAACACAAAATTTACAGATCTATGCCTGAAGTTCAACAGCTTCGAACGCATTTTCACCGACGGCGCCAAGAATAAAGATGAAGACAGCAGTACCATCATCTTTTCTAATATCCCCTTAAGCCGCATTCCTCCATCCTCACTGCAGAAATTTACACCATCAAGCTTGCTATAGACCACTGCTGTTCGTCCTCCAGAATAAACCACTTAATCCTCTCAAACTCACTCTCCGCTTTAAAAACCATCGCCAACGAACACAACTCCCAAGAACTATCTTCGATTTTCATTGAAGAACTATACAAGCTCCAAACAACAGGAAAGAAGATGGCATTGACCTGGATCCCAGCGCACCAGGGTATAAAAGGAAACATCTCCGCCACTCATATTCATCTCTTTCTAATTTCGTCAACACGTACTCGGATGTATTGAATGAAACACGTCCTTCCGAAACTAGCCCATCTCTAGAAGCAAAACTGGTCGCTTCTAAAATCAAGCCTAACACACAAATCAGTTAATAATTTCTTATCCATCCATCCCGAAAATGCATCTAGAAGTGGTTCACTCTAGAGTAAGATCACGCCACTCAAACATATACTCAAATAAATAGACCTCCTCCAAAATTTGCGATCTCTGTAACATGTTCATCACCATGGAGTACCTGATTAACTCCTGTAATACATTTCTCCAAGATAGACAACGTATCCTCGGAGAAGACAACCCAATCCTCATTATCATCGGACTACCAAAAAAAAGAACTAGTCAAATTTAAAAAAAGTTACCTGTCATGATATATTATAACCCCTTATCTCTTGCATTCCAAACTTTTTTTTATCAATCTTGGTGTTATCAATATTAACCAAAATATTGTGTACATTGTTACTTATGAACGCGTCTAAAACAACATAATTTACTTAAGAAGGATCAAGAAGAACATCTATTGTCAAAATAAGTGTATTGTAGCAAACATGCAAATACTTAATAGTGAAGGATTCGACCAAACATTGACAGAGACAACAACAGAAACAGGAACACAACAATATTAAATAAATCAACTATCTGACAATGAAGTATAATATACACTAAAAAATGCAGCCAATATGTCAGCACAAAATTTAATTAATATCTAGTTAATATAAAATTACTACGTTTCGTCCATTTTTGTGAACTTGATCAGGTAAATTTTTAAATGGATTATAAATCAATTATAATTATAAGTATATACCTCCTCAGTAGATTAATTACAAGCTAAAATAATTCCTATAGCTGAAACGACATTTCGCAAGTTAGTTTAATTCGTTCAGCTACTTCATTTTCCAGTCAAATACCATTATTCTTTTTTTGCCTTCTTCTTCCTACGGCTCCTAAACCAATATTGAATTTAATCTGTAAAAATGACTTAAACTAAATATTTAGATTGTGAAGAGGTTACATATTTCTAAGAATTACTTATTTATAAAAAAAATGAATCATAAAATAAATAAACAATTTTTAAGAAGAAATTGTAAGAATGATTTTCCTTAACTTTATATCTGCACCAGGAGCTATAATCTTAAAAAAATAATTGCTTATTTAATCCCAATTATTTATTTAGTAATATGACGGTTAATAGTGTGGACGTTACCATTTTTTTTTCGTTTGTAACAAGTTTCACTATCTTTCTGCTCTATGGGAAACCTGCTGTATATGGCCATAAGATACTTATTTGACTGTCGGCTCAAAATAATGTGGTCATAAATATTTTGTGAATTTGGACTACTTTGGTTCTATAACACTGACTTTGACGGAGAATTTTGTCTCAATTCTCAAATGTTTCTTCAGGGATCTCTCAGGCCATCCAACTACTGTGATTGTTGTCGTTTGCTGGAACGAGAAGATGGTCGCACTACTTCCAGTTCCTCTTTGAACATTTTCTCGTGATTCAGAACCACGGGGGGTACGTTAAAAGTCTATTACTTTGCCTCTATCGACTCGACTCAACTACGATGTCTTTGTTCTGAATCTGTCTCCACTATCTCATGAATCTTCCTTCTTCAGTAATCTTCAACTGCATCCTCTCTCTCTCTCTCTCTCTCTCTCACACACACACACTCAACAAGAACTGCCCTTCCCTTTAGCTCGCTGAGCCAATGTTCTGCACACCAAATTTTGAACTCTCGATGGTCGGACTAGTGAGAATAGTAACCGTGCCCACACAAATCTCAATATTCTCGGTAGTAACTACCGCTACAGGGTGACATAGCTCATTCTAAGTTCTTGCGATGTCAAAACTCCGTGAAAAAACTATTTTACCAGTTGATTATATGTGCCGAGTTGGCTTCGCCTTTGTCAATCCTCTTAAACGGAGCCACTGATTGCCGTTTTCTTTAATTTGCTACCTGAGTTCCCAGTCCATATAAGAAAATATTACGTGGACAAAATGTTCACTGAATTGAATAGGGGGAGAGAGGTATATTATTATTTGACAATGAAATTTTATTATAAGAATGAAGCTCAATTCATAATAAACAATTTACTTTATAATACACAGCTTTACACAAGAATTACAATTTGCTCATATTAAAATTATGAATCGGAAATTTATTATTTATACACTACGTATATATTAAAAAAACGATATAAATTATTTTTCTTATAACTAAATTCACGAGCTCTACTCTAAGAGTGGTATTACATGGGCCTTCTCATAGAACGGAAATACTTAACATCAATACTACTCCGAACTGGCAGTATCAGGAAATCGGCAAATAGTTACAAATACCGGTATTTACCGTGTCAATTTGTTTGGACCTTCCAGTGCCCCTTCCTCGTTTCTCCAGTATGGATCACGCCATACTGCCGCTGCTATTGCCCGTGGCCAGGACAATTTTCAATATTGGCCTTAGATCATAACTTACATATTCTTAATAATCAATTCCTTTTATTCCTCCAACTCCACGTCTCCTCAATCTCTCTATAATATAATGTGGTCATCTATCCCCAAATCCGTTTCTGCAGGTTTTTTTAAATTTTTTCCCATTTCCTTAGTTTATATTCCGTCGGTGGTGGGATTCGATATTGTCCAATCAAATTTGTTGTCTCTCCTCTGTGAGAGGAGCCGTTTGCTCCCATCGACGACGAATTTGGAGAAAAATCAACCTCCTTTCCATCCACTGTCGCCAAAGTACAGAGACCATGGGAAAAGACCTGCTAGCGCCTTTGTCTCTGACTTTTATTACCCCATTACCAATGTCTGTAACCCTCACGTAGCTTGACTTTGACTCGACACCGCCAAATTCCGAGTAGATGTTCCAATACATACCACAATATAAGATAGGAAATAAAAAATAAAACCCCAATAATTTTTTTTGCTTACATGCTCTACAAAATATAGATTTAATACATTTCCAGCTTAATTTAGAATTTTAATATTTAACAAGAAGGGAAGCGTAAATTTGTAAGGTTCCAAATTTTTTAAAATGTGATGTTTAATGCGCGGGAATCGTGATTATTCGTGATTATACGAGATTAGAGGTATTCGACTAAAAAAGAAAACATTCATGGAAAAATACTCATCGCCGTAATACCATAATCATAAATACTCTATGTACTGCTGTTAAACGAAGTACTATAAAACACACATCGCAGATTTTCTCGATTTTTTTGTTGCATTCCAACCGGGTGAGAGCAACAATTGGCTAAGTCGTTTCGATGACGTTCACTGTTATCGTTATCAAGTGATGGTCGGTAACCCAAGAGTTCCTTATGCACTATAAAACATGACGGAGGAAAGGGAACTTAAAGGACTGAAGTCTCGTACAGTTTTGTTCTAAAAATGTGGATAAGGCATGTGACGACTAAGACATATAGCTAAAACTTGTACAGTTAGACATCCGAAAACATCTAGTAGCTGGTGACCATTTCTTGTAGGGAAACTTGCCAGACTTCCGGGCAATAAAAATCCACGACACGACGCTTACAAACAGTCCTGTTAAGTGGGTTGCGGTATTAAAGATCGTCAAATCCTTCACTAATATATATGTCGCCTCTCGTAGGCTGGAGATATACGGAAAACCTTGGGTCATTCCTTGTTTTCACGTTCTAATGTACTAGACAATCCGTTCTTCACCAACAGCTTCACGCAATTTCAGAATTAAGGTTAAGATTTTTCCATTCTTAGGCGTTAAAAAAAAGAAAAGGCACAAATATGAAATCTAGATCAGTTAGTAATAGAAGAAAGGGAAGAGGTGGATGATGAAGAGATGTGGGACATATTTTAAGAGCGTAGGTTGACAGGGCGCTGACAGACCTGAGCAATTGTAAAGCACCAGGAATTGGAAACATTCCAGCGGAATTGATAAGATCATCGCGCGAAGAAGAAATATCATGGTTGTACAGGATGGTTTGTGAAATCTACGAAACAGGTGGAATACCAGAAGATTTTTTTAAAAACATAATTATACCCTTACAGAAGAGGATTGGATCGGAACAGCATAAAACAATTTGTTGAGTATCTCATGCATGCAAATATTAACGAAAATAGTATGTAGGAGGATGGAACAAGAAAAAGAATGTGAGCTAGGAGAAGATCAATTTGGTTTACGAAGAATGTAGAGACAAGGGAAGCAATATTGGATTTGAGTCTAATTTTAAAAGACAGGATAAGAAAAAAACAAACCTACGTTCATAACATTTGCAGAATTATTAAAAGCCTTTGATATGTCAACTGGAATACACTATTAACAATTTTGAAGAGGACAGAAATATAATATAGAGAAATAAGACTTATCCATAACCTGTAATGGAGACAGCTAGCAGTAATTAGAATAAAAGATAAAGAAAAGAAAGCATAAATCAAGAAAGGAGTAAGAGAAGGATACAGTCTGCGCCCATGCTGTTTAACTTATATATAGAAGAGGCGATGAATAAAGTTAAAACAGACTATGGAAAGGGAATCAAAGTGGAAGGAAAAGAAGACTTGGAAACCATAATAAATAACATGAACGTGGTCGTTGAGGAAGAGTTCTGTATGAGGATTAATAGAGGGAAACCAAGGTAATGGAATGTAGTATGGGTGCTAGATTGGGCAGGGATATTTTGAAGGAAGTTAGGGAATTCAGCTAATTGGCAAGCATAACAACTAGAGTAAGATAGCCCAGGCAAGGAAGGCACTCGCAAGGCATTTATTTACGGGTAATGTAAGTGTGAATATTAGGAAATCAATGCTAAAAATGTTCGTATGTAGTTTGGCGTTAAATAGGTGATAAACGTAGACGGTAGAAATTGCGGAAAGGAAAATAAGCTTTTGAAAGATGGTGATACAATGGAAAGAGTAAGTAACGAGGACGTTCTAAGCAGAATGGGGGAAGAGAGAACAATATGGAGGACTTTGACCAAGATAATAGGCCACGTTTTAAGACTTGTGGGTCTTTTAAAATTAGCATTAGAGGAAAGTGTGTAGAGTAAGAACAGAAGAGGAGGGGGATGTGGTAATTATGGGGATAAAAAAGGCTTGTGCATGATAAGTTAGTAGGGAGGGTAGCATTCGGCCAGACGTAGGACTGAATACCACAACGACAACAAGCGTTATATTTTACAATATCAGTAAGCTTAAATAAAATAGACTGTGATTTTTTTTGGCCGGTAACAGGCTACATGAGGGTGATCATGAAGCAGACAACTCCCCTTTAATAGCATAGGAAGGGACTTGAAAAGGGGGGATGTGGAAGGTAGAGCAAGGTAGCTAAGGGTTGACTAGGGCCCCCAGGCTATATTGTAAGGATCCTACCCGTTGTTTCACCTAAAGGTGATGCAGGGAAAACCCTAGAAAACCTGCATCAGGTATGTTGGGTTTGAGGGTACTACTCCTACGCCCTTCTGATGACAGGAGACTGGGTTGTTGTGGGAACGCAACAAACTCGCTTCCGTGCCTTGATTAGTATTTAGAGGCAGTTGGCCGACAGGTCCAATGGGATAAGCGAACAACGTTTACCGTATGCCGAAGGTCTTTGACCCCCGTACATACACTTCTCAAATTGCTCAAGTTCGTCTCAGCCTGCAGGAGTCTTCAATTAATTACCTTGGCCAAGGACCAAAGGGGGAGGGAAAGAGGAAATGTGCGCCGCACTCGAGAGACAAACATTTTTGTATATTTTCTTAGTTAATAAAATATAATATTACTTAAATAAACCTTGAGCTAAAATTGTAAATTATGTTGCGTTAAACAGACCAAATAGATGAATCAAATACCTTATTCGTATAATGAAATTCGATGTTTATGTGTAAAAGAAGCTCAAATTTCGTACGTGTGTTTGTTTGTTTGTTCCACATACAAATCTAAACGTATTTCAAAGGAAAAGCTCTAGTATTGTCTCTGTTTTCCACGTTGTGCTTAAATTGAATCCCAGAACATAATACTTCCGTTTGACTTCGTGCTAAAAAATTTTTACGTTTTATTTTCGATAATCGATCACGTGACTGGTTTTCAAACCTACTTAATATTTGAGCCCTACTTTTCTTTCTTTTATAAAAAAATCAACTTTATACTTTCTCACGGAGCTTCACGCTCTGATTGATATCCGCATCTTTTACAGGAAACCTTAACCGGTCGGGACCGAAATCAAAATACCTCTTCCTAGAAAGGCAATGAGCAAGTGCTTCGTTATAAAATCATAACATCGATTTGCTGGATAATTTTTTATGTCACAATCACGTGTGAAACTTAGAAGTAAAGCCTGTAAACTTTCGCGCTCAACAACGGGGAAAACTTTATTCTTGGTAAACAAACGTAACGTAAATATTTTTTTGACATTTTAAAATATAATTTTTTATTGCATTACAATTGTATTATATATGCGGAATTATCATCGGCTTTTGAATATGACGTTCACATAATTGAAGTCGAAAATGAATCACTTTATTTTAACCATTTATTAATTGAAAAATTGTTGAATACAAATAAATAGGGTATTTATTTATTATATATTTTATTACTTTATTTATTTGTATTTAAGTACTCATATTCTAACTACATGCATTTAATTATATAAATTTTTTATGAAGTACTGAGGATGTCCCTAGAGTTGGGGGACGGAACGTATTCAAATTACATTATTCCATTTCTGACGTTTGGCCATTCTTTGTATTTTATTTATAATAAAAGTTATTCTCTTCATACAGACAATCAAATAAAGAAGAGACAACTTTTAGGAACTGTAAAAAATTGGTTGTGTTTGTGAATAATTAGTTTTTAGATTTAAAAATAAACATACTTATTTGACAAAGGCTAGTTTCATATGTGACTCTTTGGAAATATATTCATGCCACCCTCTCGGAATTGCCTTTGCGTGAAATTTTTTTATAATTTTCTTTCAAATCATTTGAAAGTACACGCTGTAGCACAGAGAATCACCAAGCAATTATTTGCCGTAATATAAGGTCGGGGAGGGGGGATTAAGAAAATTTCCCTCAGATTTAGGTCAATCGCCCTGGAATTTTCACAGATGTTTTACCCCACCACATGGATGACCCTAAAGGACAGGGTACGAAACGAAGAGGTGGATTAGGCGAATTAGACTACGCGAGAGGAATGCTGCAACGAGAAGCGCGAGTTCAAAGCAATAAATGAAAAAGAACCCCGTAAAATTGTTATATGTTAATAAACCTAATTTTAACTGAATTTTTCTATGATGACTAAAATTCCTCAAATTTACATAATTTTGATGGTTCCAGTAAATTGATATGAAATTACACCTGATATCATTGTTGAAAGTACGTCCATTTTCTCATTTGAATAATTAAAATTTGATAGTTAACTATTCATCTAATTTAAAAATAAAGCCCCGCTTAATTAAGGCCAGGAAAACCCCTATAATACACTGCATATTTCCTGTGGAGACAAAATTTTTAACGTTCGATTCGCAGGTTTCGCAACCTCAAGAGAAGTGACGTCATCCTTGTACTCCCTGTGGTCGTGCCTTAAGCCCGTAATGACCCTCATACATATTTGGCTTCTAAATGGAATATTTTGTCTGTCACATTACGACGTCAATAGTTAGGTCAAGATGGCGACCGAATTTGCCGATTCTGGATTCGACTCCAAGCATGAATAGAAAATAATCAATTAAATGCTTTCAATTAATCATGAAAACTAATTGAAAATACGGCTTGTATTGTATTAGGTGTGTTTATTTAAGTTTGTAGTAACTGCATGAAATGTGGCCTTCGTTCCCGGACTAAAATTCGATCAAGTTTTAACCGCGGGCAGGGGAGGGGCTGAGTTAAAGATGGAGTATGTTCGGCCTCACTGAAAGGCTGCTTTATTAAAATTCATGACGCCTTCGTCGCTCGTGGATCCTCAGACACCACTAGTCTTGAAGTAACGTCAAGTGTAGAGACTTTAACACCACTCACGACCGAGGGGAAAGAAATTAGGTCTTTACTAATGCCCTCATTATCGTCAATAAACAATTTATAATTAGTTGCAAACTAGAACTTCTCTCTCCCAATGTTTATATTTGAATTTAGAGTATAAAGTTTGATCGACGTTGTTTTCTCCAATAAGCTGTATAATTGTTTTACACTACACGAACAAGCTCTTCCTTTACTTAACATTTTGCCTGATGCATTTATAATTCTAAGTAAACGTTTTCCCTGAAGAATTTTGCCTCCACACTAAAAGATAAAAGTAAACGCTCACAACTTATGTGGTACGTTTCTGCAAAGGATGTTTTTTGTAAGAATTTCCTGCTTAAAGCTATCCCACTTTTTACGTTGTACTTTAAAGATACATCCCGGCCTCCTGTGATCATTATACCTTTCCCAAAGATCACAAACAATCTCTTATTATTATTATTATTAACTTGGCCTGGTTGTATTTTTTATTGTTTTACTGTAAAGATAAAACTGTTTTATCGCAGATTGTGTATTTTTTATATGTATAATTGATCGAGCTAGTTTTTATTAAATACAGATTTTAAAATAAATGATTTTTAGCGTCTGATTTATATTAAAATAATAATAAGTACTGAAAAAAATTGTTCGCAGAGAAATTTCCTCACTTGGACCGGCCGCCAATCAGAAAACTTAATATTAATATTAAATCTTAAACTAATTATTTAGTTAGATCAAATAAAAAACAAATTAAATTTGTTAACACAAAAAGGTAAGACAATAGTTACAAAACTTTGGGTCCAATTAAAAGTTACTATGACTAGCTCGAGAATCAATCTATAAGTGTCATTTTGTGGACATTTCCTGCAACCAGTTATAACACATTTCAGACAGTGGCACAGTCCCTTCCTATGCTATGAAAGGGGAGTTGCCTGCTTCAGAATCACCCTCATGTAGCCTGTTAACCCCCCCCCCCAAAAAAAAATTACCGTCATTCGGAAGGTCGTGAGAATAGTACCCAATGCCCGACCTACCTGATGCAGGTTTTTATAGGGGTTTCCCTGCATCTCTTTAGGTGAAACTATAACCCGGGGGCCCTAGTCAACCCATGGCTACCTTGCTCTACCTTCCACATCCCCCCTTTTTATTTCCCTTGCTATGCTGTTAAAGGGGGGTTGCCTGTTTCATGTAGTCTGTTACTCGGAAAAGAAAAATCTGAAGCGGTGGTTCCCTCTTGTGTTGAGTAATTCGGTGCTTCCCTAGTTCTTCGGCGTTCGTGAGGCGGCTCCCTCCTGTGTCGATTACTGCCGTTGGTACCTCGTCTTCCTTCTAATAATTCTTGTGCCCCGATTACGCTGCCGTCCAACTTCTTTCAGCTTGTCCCCAGATTAGATAGCAAACAAACTTCTCTCACTCTAAAGCTTCTTCTTCGGAGATTACACGATATATACATGGATCAGAATTTTCCTATTATCAAACCATTTTGAAAAACGCGATTGTCAAGGCAAAGGTCATTTGTAAATGGAAGATTTATTTTATGAATCCTTAAAAATAACTACCCTTTGCTTGTACTAGGCAGGAATTATATTAGGATTCTTTTAAAATTCTGACCTAAAACACCAGAATGTGGCCAAAAATAAGCTATAATAAATTTATGCACTGAATTAATTAAAATTTAATAAATTGACATTTGCAATAATAATTTTGAAGAACCACATCCTTTCTTGGCGAAGGACTTATGCGACTATTATTATTCGTCTATTCATCAATCAGTTGATACGAAGTATTTAGGAAGCTTGGAATGTAATTAAATGTGTTTCTTTACTATATATAGCATCTGAAGAGAACCAAAACATGGGGTGGAAACTTTGTGATTAATTTTGATCGTAAACAGTAATTTATTAACTTTTTATTAATTCAGGAATAAATATATTTCGCCTGTTTTACCCATATTTCAGTATTTTATACGTTGCACAGGGTCATGTTTTATTTGGTCTTGGCGTAGTTCAAATAAGAATTATTTTTTTAAATGTTTAAACGTAACCTTCAGAATTAATTCTTAGAGCACTTTTTATGTAAGCGTATATTTTATTACACAGCAATTATGGATCTAAAAATGTGTACCAACTGAAGTACCATAATTAATAGATCAAAATTTGATATGTAATGAGTACATATTTGCCGTTATCTATTGAATAAATGAGAATTATTTTGACATGAATTGTACAGAATTTCATTGAACGAAAAAAAAACGAACGAACAAAAAATCAAAGATTAAAACTTTTGCAGTCAGTGACTTTCTCGCTTCACTTTTCGCGAGGAAGTTCGTCCGACACCAACTTTAATCTAATTAATATTAATACATCAATGTGATGTCACAACGGAAGCATTGATGTTAATTGAGAGAAGGAAAGAAAGAATTGACGAGGTTCATGAACTTAGAATCATTTATTAAATCGGTTCAGTGGAAAAGACTACGATCAAGGGTGTTAATTAACCATTCAGTGGTTGCTGATAATATAATGTATGGGAGCACAATGAGGCGGAATCACGATTTTACCTGAATAGACTCTCGCTTAAAGGTAGGATTCAAAACGATGGAGTTGTGATTTATCGGTTCAAGAGCTCTCTTTTGCTTGTACAGTAAACATTTCGGCGTCTTTCTCGGAACGAGTCCGTGTGTTCACATGTTAAAGGCTAGGAGCAACGCCGGCGTAAAGACGTCCAGACGCAGACGCAGACGCAGAGTAAACAGTTTGTTATCAGTGAAGCATCGCCATGATTTGCGTCGTTAAGGTGCCGGCTTCTCTCCACATTTACACTCGGCCCCCATAAGTCAAAGACGGACGGCGTTGTCGTGACAACTTAACCACCGGCTCCGTAATTCATAGATTGACAAAAGTGCCTCAATTTCCAGTTACCGTCGTAAACTTGTAGGGCGATATATTTCCTAGTTTACACAAAGGCGGATATTAATTTCGAGCCGTTTTATTAAAAACTGTTGACCATGAAATTACTAACCTCAAATTTCTCCTCGCGTCTCGAAAATTGACTTTTATACTTTTTTATATTTACCAAGTATATTACGTCCAACCTATTAATTGGATCGATAAATCATGCATAAATATAAGAGTGCCTGCGGCCCCCGACTTCTAGTCCTTGGCTGCGAGCCCAGGAGCACAACAACAGCAACAGCAACTCTAAACGGAGGACATTGTCCAAGTAGATTAACGTCGCGATTACGCGACCTTCCCATTACAAAAAAGGAAAAACGTGCTTTATAATTTTGATATTAATATTTAACTATAAATCAAGTTAGAATGTGGTACCTCATGTTTCAATTTCACTGCAAATTATATCAAATGAAACACTATTTTAGTTTCTGATTCCAATCTATTGCATTTCCATACGAAGTGCGACAAGACTTTATTTCAATTCACCCGGCTAAATGAAAACATTAAAAACTACGTCACCTAATGAACCTAATATCCCTTTATAGTAGCATGTTAAGAACCAATTTGATCCATCAATGCACGACGAGGTTGGATTTATCAGGAAATTCTGTTATTGAACATACTACATATATAGTAGTACATTAATTTCAGGAATGAGTTGAGTACTATTAAATTGCAAGACTATCTTTATTCACTCCATACTCATCAATTATTATATAATTCAACAATCACACGTATGAACTTGATGATTCATGCTCTTGCAGAACTTCTTTAAACATATCAAACTAAGTCGGAGGAATTATTTGGAATATCTCTTTGCCAAGGTCACACGCAAAATGGTCACATATATTGACTTTACCGGGCTGGAACTTGTGTCCTGGTGAGTTATAGCCTCCTCCCCCTCCCCCCCGGTCTGGAATAAGCGCCATACGCAAGGAGTCAACATGCGACGACAACCCAATAGCACGTTACATAAATAAACAAAAAACGTTTCATTAACTAATTCGACTAGAATGATTAAAAACATATCAAACACAAAAATAAACCAGTTCATTAGAATTGATATTTAAAGTATAATTCAGAACATGAATTTATTGAGTTACTTCCCTCTTTTGGGTATTACACTGTTAATAATCAGATGCTTATGAAATATAGCTTTTGTACAGGGTGTTAAAATAAGTGTGGAATATTTTGAGAGCTCGTAGTAACCATCAAAACAAGAAAAAGAAATACAATTATACTAATTTTTAATTTTGACACTGGGCATAATAAAATGGACGAGGATTATTGCCTATATGACTCTCGGGATTAAGGTAAAACAACTGTTTGTCTTTGATTTTATTTTTCATTTCATGTTTCTAAAACATTGGTGTAATTCTGTGTAGATTTACAGTTGATAAAGGCATATTCAGAGAAATCCTGAAGGAAATTATTGTAGAATAATGATCTATTAACAATAAAATATAGAACTTAGATAATTTGTGAACATTAATAATATTTTAATTTATTTCATCTCAATAAAAGAATGTGTTATATTTAGAAAATATAGATCTATACATAATAACGTAAGTATTCTTAAAAAACGATTTGAGAATAATAAATTTGAAAATATAAAAAAAGTCCGTGTAAAATGAAAAGTGACGAATAGACAATGAACTAAACCATAAAAATAACTGATAAAATAAATCAAATTCCACACTGTAATTTAGTCCTCATTCAAATAAAATTAATTGTAAATTTGAATCTATTTTGCATACCGTACAGTGTAATTTTTCTGATAGTTTCACTTCCTAGTAGTTTAACGTATTGCAATTATCTTTTGTGTACGGATTCTATTTTATTATATGTGTTGCTTGCAGTAACTTTATATGTTTCTCATTAATGTTGTTAATTTTGTAGAACTTTGAGTATTAAAATTAAAGAACATAAGACTAATTTTAAAGTTTATAGCCGTAAAATTAATCTGATCACGAAACATTTTATTGCTTCAAAACATTGTTTTGATTTTCAAAACACTCGTATTTTAAAACAAGGAACGTTATTTTCCGAAAAGATTGATTTGGGAAACGTTACAAATTAAAAATTGTTTAATGATGTGTTGTATTAGCTCTTAACATTAACAGCCATTTGGGTAAAATGCAAGCCTATCATACAAACGTCGGAATATCTAAATTTATTTCTCATTTATCTCTGTTTTGTAAGTTTTTTATGATAAAATAATGTCGTATTTATAGTTATTAGTTCCACATACGTTAATTTTTACATTATTGACATTTTTAATTTTTCCTAATTCCTAATTAATTAAACGATTAAATCTAAATCCACACTTTTATCTATTAATTTTGTCTGTTTATTGGTTACTTTATTATCTAATAATATTTTTTCTATATGTTTCAATATTTCTCTGTGAACCGCTGCTGATTGTGCCTTGAATCGATGGAGAATTTTACAGACGCATGCGAATGGAGAGAAATCTTAATCTCCCAATTCTATGTAGACAAGTTTAGTGTAAAGGCCGCGTATCCACCTGGAAACTGCAGGAAAGTAGCGCGAGTCTGTGCAGACATGTCAGGAGTGTTGTAAAAGTCACAGGCGTACCCGTTCACCTAATATCTGTGTTTCCAACTCTGGACTCGATTTCAAATTAGCAAAAACAAATTTCTCTTATCACTTCATAATTGTTCATTGAGTGAAAAATATATTTTCCCAAAGTGTCTGATAATAATGAGAGTTCAAATAAAGCTACGCTGATATCAAAATAAATTTAAATGTATTATTATCTAATTCGATACGATTATTTCGCAAATACAACCTCCTGTTCTTTCAAGTTTCTCACTAAGTGAAGTTAAATTTTCTGACAACCACGAATGGAGGCATTAAAATTCAGTAAACTATTTTTCATAGTTATTATATTTTATTTCATAACAAGCTTCCCAGTAATGTAACTCTCAATGTAATATTATTTTAAACATATATTTTTTTCAAATCTTTGATATGGGGAGAAATTTTTCTTCTACGCCTTATAAAAGTTTTTATTATTAATTTTTCACAGCATTATTCGTCTTTCGTCTAATAAATTTTTCTTAATATGGATCTCTTTTAGAGTCCAAATTTTTACTGCCTATTTATTTTTCAGTGATTTTCATTTTTCTCCATTCTCTTCCAGCACTAAAAGTTTGTTTTTCAAAGTTACTTTACCAACTTCAGTTTACAGAATAGTCATAATATTCTCGTCATAATAGATTTCCTTGGCAACATCATTGGATAGAATATATTCCTTACTACTTAAAGTGAATGACAGCGTCTTAATCTTTGCTTGCGAGTCTTTATTATTTTATATTTATGATCTTTCCTGTTTGCGCCATGTCCTGAATTCGGATAGATAAATATAGTCACGTTTCTGAAGGATCGTAAGATTGAATAACACACACACGTAGATGTTATAGACGTTTATTTAACGGCGAAGTGCTGTACAAAGCTCGTACTGCATAAGACTCACTCCGATTCGGAATCCAGTACAATTTGTACATACATAGAATATTCCAGAAGCAGAACATTCTCGAAACAGAAAATACTAGAAAGTAAAGACAAACAATGTAAATAAAGTAATCAAATAAAAAGAGTTCCGTCGGGTGGGACTCGAATCGGAGTCTACATTTCTGCAGCCCCTTTTGGTACCGCTCAGCTGTTACTGCAGGCAATATTTTATAAATTTTAGACAGTTGCATTTTAATTTAAATTAACTTCTATATAATTGTTCACGTATAGGCATTGAGGTAGATTCCACTTATAAGTAATCTACCACTTAAAAAGTTAATATTTCCGGCCTTTTGTGTTTAACATCTGTGCCACAACTTAAATTTGAATTTTTAATATATTAGGGTACATACATCACGCAACGTATTAATTTGATTCAAAATATAATTAGTAAATTATATTTTATTGCAAGTAAATACCAGTTGATTATTGTTACTAATTTTTTGAAATTAGACCAATTAACGGTTTTTCAGACTATGTTATTGATTGCCTGCTTTAGAAACCGTTATTGTGGCATTCAGTTATAAGAATGGTTGATGCAAACCTCTGTGCTAACATATTCTGTGCAAGCCTTTTCATTTCTACCATATCCTACATCCTCTCTAAACTGCTTTGCGTATTCCATTCTTGGCCTTCTACTTCTGTTCTTCCCTCTAGTGCTTATTTTACTAGAGTCTCATGTCACAAAACGTGGAGAATTTGATAGGACGCCAGCAAACTGTTTTAATCCTTCCTGTCTACGAACTCTTTCAGTGAATAATACGCTACATTCATTAACAGAGATTTACAACTCTTAATAAATAATTTTTGAACCTTTAAAGCTTTTATTTCTTCCGGAAGAGTATTGTATAGATTTGTACCGGAATAGTGAATGCTTTTTTCAAACAGATATTTTTCAACACGGAGCTGAGAGTGATTTCTTGTGTTGTACGAATGGCTTAAACCGTTTACAGCATATAGATTGATGTTGCCCCATACAAATTTTAAAATTTCTACTATATATGTACAAGGTAAGGTTAGAATTCCAAAGGCTTGCAAGTGGTATTCCACTCCGCACTAGATACAGATACTATTCGTACGGCCCGCTTTTGTAGTTTAAAGATGTGAATCACGTGATGCGAATGACCCCAGTTTTCAGTACCGTAACACATGACAATCAAAATATGCATGGTACATCATTTTTGATGTAGCTATGTCGGCTTCCCGAGCTAACACTCGTAATGTAAAGCAAATTTTGCTGAGTTTTCCCGATAGTTTTTTAATGTGGTGATTCCATTTCAAATTATTGTTAATCAGCAGACCAAGAAAAGGCGCGTGCTCTGAAATGTTTTCCAAGTTAGGAGATAAACTGTTTGTGTTTGCTGTGCAGTTAACGATTTTGGTTTTCCTTAGGTTAAGAGAAAATTTGTTTGCAGTGAACCAAAGATTGAGACGGCACATCGCTGTCTTCAGTTTCCCAAAGCAATACGCCGAATCCTTCGAAAATCCAAAGCAGGGTTGTTGGAAAGAGTTCCGAGTCACCAACCGAACAATTACAATTTTTCTTTTTGATGGTCTTTTCTTTTGGCACTCTTTTAGGGTAAAAACGACGGTTAGAGAGTAACT
This sequence comes from Eucriotettix oculatus, assembly GCA_034510155.1. Classification (NCBI taxonomy): domain Eukaryota; kingdom Metazoa; phylum Arthropoda; class Insecta; order Orthoptera; family Tetrigidae; genus Eucriotettix; species Eucriotettix oculatus. The sequence continues at coordinate 14,999,108 of CM067377.1, forward strand.
AAAGCGGATACGGTGCCGCCGAATAAACTACCGGTTATTATTATTTGCTGTGATCGGAGCAGAGAGGTCGTGCAAGGGTAGGTCAGACTGGTAGTGCCGGAAAGAGAAAACCGGTTTCGTCTCTCCAGCTAAGTTTACAGCTACGCTATGCATAATAAAAGTGACAAATCACCCAATACTTGAATGGAGTAGCTGCTGGAGAATCCAAAGGAATCGTGAATTATATATATTTAAGGCTCTTTAACTAAGTTTCCCGAGACATTCATGCACATATTAGCGACTAAACATTCGAACACTTATTAGAAAACAGTTGTTGTGAAGCTCATGAAGAAGAAGGGTTTTTGCTGTCCCCTGGAAACGCAGCCATACACCTCGACGCATAAATCTTGGTCCCGGGTTTGTTCACCCAAGCCAAGTAGTATCGCATTTTTGTAGCGACACGCTGATCCATCAAATGTTATTAATCGAGAAGTATATTTGGATTAACCAGACTGCGTTAGATTTTAATGCCTTGATTTATGACGTAAATGCTTTGAGATACACGAGACCGGCCTGCTTTCAGTTCTCATCGCCCACAGCCGTGAATCAGAATGAATTTTCAAACTACGGGTAATAAATTTATAATCGCGACTTCGTAATTAAATATCATGAGCCAGACAGACTGTATAACATTCTAGTCTGTTTGAATTAATCGCAAGGAAAAGTCTTGTTGCGACAACATTTTCAATTCTGGAAGAAACCATCAACTTCTTTATGAACACAACCGCGTTGTACAGTGAAAATCTAAATGAATAAATTACTCACAATAAACGAATCATAAACTCTATTTTCATTTTTACCTCACCAACTTACTTGATGATTTCTTTATTTACTTTATACAAGGCCGAAGACTGATCCGATGCAACCCTCCATGTTAACAGATTTTGCGCAAGCCTTTTCATTTCAGCGAAAATAGCGCGTCTCCCAACCAAAAAATCTGTTTAGCGCATTCCATCCTTGACGCCCCTCTTCTGATATTAGCCCACACAATTACCTCTAATGCTAATTTTACAAGACCCTCATGACTCGAAAGGTTGCCTATTAATTTATCCCTTCTCTTGGTCAACGTCATCCATATTGTTCGCTCTTTCCATATTCTGTTTAGTACTTCAATCGTTAGTGATTCTATTCACCCATCTCATTCTCCTACAGCACCACATTCCAAAGGATTCTATTCTTTTCCTTTCTGAAATTCTTACCATCCACGTTTCGAACCTGTATAACGCATTCTCCATACGAACATTTTTAGCAATGATTTCCTAATATTCACACGTATATTACCCGTAAATAAATTCCTCTTATTTGCGAAAGCTTTCCTTGCCTGTGCCATCATACTCTTTATGTTTACTATACTTCTACTATCCCTAGTTATTATGCTGCCCAATTAGAGACTTCCATAAATTCCTTCAAAATATCCCTTTCCCAATCTAACACCCTTTGATGTTCCAGCCTTTCCTTTACTACATTCCATTACCTTGGTTTCCCCTCTATTAATCATCATATTGAATTCTTTCATTAGGACCGCATTTATTCCACTTATTATAGTTTCCAAGTCTTCTTCCGACTCCCCCAAATGCTACAATATCATCGGCAAAGCGTAGGGTTTTTATTTCGTTTCCATATTCCGCTTTAACTTTCTTCATCAACTGTTCTACATATAAGTTAAACAGCATGGGCGACAGACTACTCCCTTGTTTTACTCCTTTCTTGATTTCTGCTTTCTTTTCTTGATTTTCAATTCTAATTATTGCTGCCTTCTGTAAATGTTATGTATATGCCTTCCTTCTTAATATTTTATTCCTGTGCTCTTCGAAATCCTTAATAGTTTTTCCGTTCTCATCTAAGTTTTTTTCTAAATCTACAATGACTGACTGGAATTCTATTCTCCTATATAACATTTTCGTAATTGGAAACGTTTTAACACCATTTAAAGATAAATGACTAAACGTAAGGTCAGAATTTATAGATTCTGTGAAAGGCAAAGTCTCTTTGAACGGAGTGCTGGCAAGTTGCTTTAGAAAACAGTCGACAGGTTTATTGAAATATTTTGCGAATCAACTTCTGATTGGATGTAAAACATTTAAAAAGTATGTAAAAATGTCAAAAAACATAGCAAATGATACTATTTGTATATTTTATGTCTCAGTGATTTTTACGACGTCAGTAGATGTTGTGTGAGTTCAGCCTTCGTCTCAAGGCACACATTTATTCAGTTGTCCTATTCTCCCCTTACATAACCCAGGAATGGCGATTAGAACAGCTTCTGTGCTGCTGTGTCCCAAGTCTTCGAAATTTTGTGTTAGAGATGGAAAATAACCCTATAAGAAACAATTGCAAGGAGTCATGTCCGGTGAGTGTGGTGGCACTGTAGTCGTACCAGGTCAGCGGCCGCAACGACGTGGCAATGTCTCATTCAGGTAATCTCGTACAACACGTGGAGGGATGCCATCTTGTTGAAAGTTGAAATCCCTACTATCACTTTTTAAATTGTTGCGTTAGATACAATCGCAGTATTTTTGAGCAGTTCTAGACGGTGGAGCACCTGTCGGCAGTTTTCCAAAGACGCTCGTCGATACTATGTTCAAAAAATACTTTGAGAACTTGTGTCTTACGTACTGTATCATGTGTTACGCTAGTTTTAGCCATTAAACCATGAATTTTTCTAAAATGTTTCATGTATTTTATAATTACCCGTACCTAAATTACGTATTAATTTCAACTGGCCGACAAGCTTAGTTGTAGTTGTCATCGCACTGAGGTCGAGGGCTAAAAGTGTGGTTAAGAAGACTAAAGGTAAATTTCTACGCTGACTACGTGTCGCTTCAAAAACATACGATTTGTGTCATGAAAGATTATAAGGCAAGTCTCCAAACAGGGCTGTAAAGCCCATAAAGTAGTAGAAGAAGAATTTGCTAGCGTATTATTGAACATTTTGTATCACAGTGGCGAGAGAAAACAGACTGCTTTAATTACCATTCGCAGTAACCAAATGTCCTGTAGGCTTTTGCGAGAGGCAATGGCCGAGAGAAAAATAAATTTTGAGCGGTATTTATTATTTCCGAAGAGGGGGGGGGGGAGGCGGAGGTCAGCTGCTCTCTGAAGATGTCCCGACACACAGTTTAGGAGTTGTTATAGTGATAGATTTTATATAACAGTTTTAATCTGAGAAATGAGGGAAATGTTCCTGTTGACTTTGGTACCATGCTAAAGTCGGTCAGTTTTATTTGGGATCATATCATGAGTAGAATGTGTACATACATTTACCTCAGCGAATAAAAAACGCTTTAAAGCGGTGACATATAAATGCAGCGAGAACAATATTTGCTTTTATGTTCTAAGAACCTTTCTTCCACCGACCGATGTCGCAGTTTCTCCAATTCTACGAAACACACTGCCCCGTACTTGCGCTCCACATTTACAGTCGTCATATTCCACGAGTGGTGACTAAAACATTTAATAAACGTATAATACAGCTATAAAGTTACGTGAATTATTTTCGGGAACAAAATTGGAATATATATCTTGCTCCTAGGAAATAAAGTGTTATAAAAAATTGTTATATTTTTTAAACAATAATTGATTAAATTTGTTTTATCTGTAATATTAACATAAAATATATGATGATAACAGAAATCTACAGGGTATTTTCCAGCTATATAGCTATATAACTTTAGTTTATGTTCATTAATTTGGGTCGAAAGTATGTACTTTAATTTATTTCCACCTACAAATGTGACATTGAACGACCAGGCTAGTTCTGGACATTCTGCATCTGCTTTGCCAATCAACTTCGGAAACTCTTCCGTTTGGTTTATACACATTAACTTCTATACTTACGCCAAAAGTTCTCCAAAACTATTTAAATAAATCGTTACTTTTTCTCTCAAAATTTTTCTAAAATTTTTAACAGCTCCATCAATGTATTTCCTGTAATCAATCGATAGTTTTCTTTCCAAAATTTAACTCTTTGTTCTTCTTTTTCTTCCAATAATAATAATTTATTTTTCACAAATATGTCTTCCTGCAACTTCTTTCAATTTTTAGGAATAAATATAACACCCTGCCCTTTACTTCTTCGTATTTCGGAAAGTAGGAAATATAATATATAATCAGTTCGGTAACGCTTTCAGCTGTGTAAGACGTAGAGTTAAAAGAGGCAGTAAATGAACTGATACGCTATGCTTTTTAGAGTAATTTCAATATTTTCCCTAGACTAATGTAAAATCAAAAATAACTGCAGGAGCTTCAGCCTGAAATGAGAAACACTTGATTATCTTAAATGTTGTAATTATAATATTAGACTATCACATATAAAGTAGTTATTTGAGACAACGTGTCAAGGCCCCAAGTAGAGCAAGGATAATGTATTTAAAAGCCGTAAATATCTGTCGTGGGCACGCGTCCAAGTACGCACCAAACATAAACATTTATATTTAAAATATGCGATAACGATTATCTGGAATTACAGATACTGCTAAAAATAAATACATTTCATTTTATTATGAGGACAAATTGCGGTGAAATTAGTTTTACACTCAGACATTGAAGTTGTTTTGCCAATAGTCACTTTTAAATATTTATATTCGTTGCAGACTTCATTAGGTTCTTTTACAGTTTTGTGTAATTTTTTACACTAAATGCGGTCCTTTTTACATATTTCTGTAAGTTATATATTAGAATATATTATGAGAAAACTTGTCTGATATGTTAATTAGATTATGCTTATCTAAACAAATAAGAACGGCGTTATTAAATGAATGTATTTAATATAGCATTTAATAGTATAAAAATAATTTTTCGGTTTTATATTTTTAGTAAAGTTAAAGACGTGCCAAAAATTATGAATGAATCGTTATTCATACTATTATTTATATTATATTATGTTTATTTATATTTATATTCATTAAGCTTATAAATAACCTCATCAGAAGACAGTCAACAGTTGAAGTTGAAGAAAGAGCAGAAACCAAGAAAGGAGTAAGCAAAGAATGTAAGTTGTCGCCCATGCTCTTTAACTTATTTATAGAAAAGACGATGAAGCAAGTTAAAACTGAATATGGAAAAGGAATCATACTGCAGGGAGAAGAAACAAAAACCCTACGCTTTGGCGTTGGATTATAAGAGGAGTCAGAAGAAGACTTGGAAAGTATAATAAACGGCATGAACGTGGTCCTGGAGAAATAGTTCAATATGAGGATTAATGGACGAAAAACAAGGTAATACAGTGTAGTATGGGAAATAGTGGAATAACAAAATGTGTTAGATTGGAAAGGGATATTTTGACGGAATTTAAGAAATTCTGCTATTTGGGAAGGGTAATAAAGATTGATGGTAAAGAGTAGGATAGCACAGGCAGAGAAGGCTTTCGCAAAAAAGGATTTACTTGCGGGTAATATAAGTGTGAATATTAGGAAATCATTGCTAAAAATGTTCGTATGGAGTGTGGAGTTAAACGGGTTCGTACGTGGACGGTAGGAGTTACAGAAAGGAAAAGAATAGAACCCTTTGGAATGTGGTGCTATAGGATAATGAGATGGGTGGATAGAACACTAACGAGGAAGTTCCAAACAGAATAGGGGAAGAGAGAACAATATGGAGGACGTTGACCAAGAGAAGGCATAGATTAATTGGCCGCGTTTTAAGACACGAGGGTCCGCAGTCGACTCGGTAGAACCAGGCCCTCAATGGACTGTAGAGCCATGGAGAAAGAAAGAAATACATACTGTGGTCGAAGACCTTCGGTATAAGACAAGAGCTGTCCGCTAATCCCATTGAATCAGTCGGCCAACTGCCACCTAAAACAGGCGTAGAAACGGAGAAAGGAATGCTGCGACTGCACAGCAAAATCGTCTCCCGTCATTCAAAGGGGCGTGAGAATAGTGCCCAATATCCGACCTACCTATTGCAGGTTTTCTTTGCATCGCTTTAGGTCAAACACCGGGTACGATCCTTAAACCCTAGTTAACCCTTGGCTACCTTTCTCTACCTTCCATACCCCCACTTTGTAATTCCCTTCCTATCCTATGCTATTAGAGTCAGTTGCCTGTTTTCCCTCTCCCCATCCCCGAAAAAAAAATAGTTTACTGAATTGCAAGAATTGCCTGTGGGAGTTTTCTCTCGCAGGCTCTTCGCAGGGCGACTGGGGCTCACCTGACCATGTCGGGAACGACTCGTACTCGCTCTGGTTTTTTCAAAGTTCTCACATGCCGAATCATCTGAATCTATTTTAGCAGGTTTGTGTACTGAGGTCTTAGACCTTGGACATACGGCAAGAGTTGACCGCTGATCCCATTGCGTGACAATATTACCCAATGTCGAACTACCTGATGCATTATTTGAAGAGTTTCTCTGCATCTCTTTGGGTGAAACACAGAGTAGGATCCCATAGCCCGGGGGCCTTAGTCAAAACCCTTGACTACCTTGCACTACCTTCCAAAGCCCCCCCCTTTTCAATTCCCTCCCTATGCTATTAAAGGGGAGTTGCCTGTTTCAGGATCACCCTCATGTAGCCTGTTAACCAAAAAATCAAAATTCACGTCACGTATCCGTGTTATTAGGGTTTAACTTGCTACCAAATAAACTACTATACTACCAAATGAATAAAGTTTACATAAATTTGACAAATATATAATAACTAACATTAAATTGTTGACAAAATTTAGGAATCAAATATATTTACTCCTAGTGAAGTGATATTTACACAGTATTCCATGTTACATGCCTTACAATAAATATCCATGTACATATTATGTCTATCAATCGTCTCACTCCTTATATTATCAATTCAAAATCCTCCACCAGATGTTCAGAGACGACACGCTTCCCCACAAAACGTGATAATCTCTTCCCGTATTATCCAAAGATGCATTTTTTAGTCATACTATAGTGTTTAAGACTTGAGGGAAGGAGGTCTATCTTATTTCCTGGTCCAAACATTAATGAAAGTAATAAAATATTATAATTACCTTATTTTGCTCTTTTAAAACTATTATCGAATTTATGTGCATGTAAACAAAATCAGAAATCAAGAAAGATGTAAGATAAAGTTATATAGAACAGGCGATGACGAAAGTTAAAAATGAATGTGGAAAGGGAACCAAAATACAAGTAGAAGAAATAAAAACCCTGAGGCTTGTTGATGATATTGTGGTATTAGATGAGTCAGAGGAAGACTTGGAAACCATAAGAAATGACTTGCACGTGGTCATGGAGGAATAGTACAACATGAGGATTAATAGAGGGAAATCCAGGCAGATGGAGTGTAGTATAAGAAACAGTGGTGTTAGATTGGGATGGGATAGTTTGAAGGAAGTTATGGAATTATGCTATTTGGAAGCATAATAACTAGAGTATGGAGTGTGGCGTTATACGGGTGCGAAACGTCGACGATAGGAATGGCAGACGGAAAAAGAATAGAAGCTTTAGAAATGTGGTTTTATAGGAGAATGCTGAAAGTCAGATGGGTGGATAAGTAACTAACCAGGAATAAGGAGAATAGGGGAAGAGTGAACAACTTGGAGGACTTTGACCAAGAGAAGGGATAGATTAATGAGGGTCGTTTAAAATTAGCATTAGAGGGAAGTGTGTGGGGTAAGAAAAGAATATGGAGACCAAGGATGGAATAAGCTAAGCAGATTAGTGAGATGTGGTGGTTATGTAGAAATAACAAGGATTGTGCAGAATAGATTAGCATGGAGGGTTGCATCAGACCAGTCCAAGCACTGATTACCAGAAAATCATTGTTTTAGTTCTAATAGCATTTATGTCCTTGTAATTATTCTTCTTAAAAAGGGTAAATTAATTTAATTTTCAACCAAATGACGTATTAATACATTTTTCGTATTAGAAACGGAACTGACTGAGAATTTGCTTATGGTTATATTTGAAAGGAATTCAAATGGGTTTAGAAACATTGTCAATCATTAAATTATAATCGGTTTATGAATTAGGTAAATTTTTATCCACTCGCATCCTTAATAAGGGCATGAAACTAGCTTTACAATGCGGCAATTTTGATGAACATAACAAGCTCATATCATATCTTTCGTGTCGTTAAATCAGCTTTCATTCTTGCTTTGAAGGTACCATAATGGATTAATTATCAGACTCGGAGTAACACTAATAACCGGCTTATCCAGTCGCTCAACGACGAAGTTAATCCAGAGGAACGTGGAACGTGGAATGGTGGAAAGAGCACGAGGCTAGTTGGCGAGATGCGCGTAAGAGTAAGAGTTTGGTGTCCCCAAGGCCAAGCAGGCCCAGTTTTGCCTGTCCTGCCGGAGGTTCTCCCCGGGGCAGAGGTGTGCCTGTCCAACCACTGCTCAGGAATGCCTCAGCAAGGTCCTCGTGCTCAACTCTACATTTCAGCTTCTCTACCATCTATATTGAAAGTTATTATTTCGTTCTCAAAAATATCCCATGTTAACGACTATTTATATAATGACTTTAAAATCCCCACAGTAAATTACTAGAATACGTACAACAGGAATACAAGAATACAAAGAATAATGCAAAAGAATCACGTATGACAAATATTCCGCAAAACGGATATAGTACGACATGAGGGTAATCCCGGACCAGTAAAAAGAAGTTAGCTTCGCGCGGGCAAAGTGAAGGGAGGCCACATTATATCAAACATAAAAATTGTTACCACTTAGAAATTACCTTCAGCTCAATTGGAGACAAAAAATTAATTATGTATTATCGAAATTACGGAAAGGTGAGGCAGACACTGAGCAGTAATTCTCTTATTCGACCAATTTTAGAATTTGTTTGTTGGGGTCCCTATCGATCCGGACAAATAAAGTCTGTTGAGAGGGTTTCTAATGTTACGGTAAAATTAGTAACAAGGAACACCCCTGAAGAGAACGGAGCAATATAATAGTTGTTAAAGTGTCGCAGAAAACGGGCGAGACTGCGTTAAGAGGAACAGAAATATAAACACCAAATTTCTCTCATATAAATACTTCAATACATTTCATTCTTATTTTGACCGTGGGAGTCAAGGAGTGAAGTACACGAATTGCTAAATTTTATGCCTGAGGAAAGATCAAAGGGAAGACGAAATGTTGTATTTATATTAGTTAAATAGCAATAAAAGTATATTATGACTTATTAGCAGTCTTTTTATATAGTTATATAAATATAATTTTTATATAATTGCTAGATTAACTTTTGTTTTAAATACCAAAAACAACTTTCATTGGATCTTATGAATCTGGCCAAACACCTGATGGGGTTAGAAAGGAGACGATTTAAAACTTCCGTTCTGACTAATAGGTTCGTACTTATAGAATATATTAACATTTAACATATACATAACTGTAAATAAGCAAAACATTTGATGCCCATCCTTTTCTGATAAAATGAGAACTTTAAATGGGATGTTCTCGTCGAAATATTAGTTTAATTTAGAAATTAAATATGAAAGAAAACGGTTATTTATTGTTCCTAAACGGCAGGTTGTAAATATTAATAAATTAAAAAAAGAATCTGTCCCCGAACTACGCGGAGAGATATAACCCTGCAGGAAAAATGTTTCTTAAGGGCAAAGAAAGAAAAAGATGTGGAAAAAATAATAATAATTAAATGAAGGATAGAAACCTGGAACAGTTCGCCTGCAGCGGTCTTGGAGACTTTACCCTGAAGTGTTGTGTGCTTTAAAAATAAATTAAAGAGATGTCCTCAGGTGTATTAAGAAGTATTTGTCATGTTTGTATATATTTGTTTGACAATGCCCCCGGGGTTCACCCTAAGCAACTGTAAATAAATAACCAAAGGTAACTACGTTCGCGTCGAAGATTTACATGAACAAAAAAGCAATTATAAGTAAAGTAATATTATTTTTTAAGTAGAACAGAATTTTCATAAGAGTTTAGATTAGATATTATTGCTCTTTGTTTTAAGAAGTAGGATACGTCAATACATGAAATTACAAATAGTTACTAGAAGACTTGTTATGCTAACCTCTATAATATTTTATTAAATATTAACACAGTTTAAAGCGTTCAAAAATAATCCTGTTAATTTATGTATAACAAATGAAGTTTTAATATTAATTTGAATATAGAAAATGAATCAATCGGTGGGGAAGGGCATCCACAGGTAGAAAATAATTGACTCATCCTCAGGGTCATTGGTGGGGTGAGTCATTGCGAATCTATAACTTTAATATACTTGCAAAGAGATACTTTGGTAAAAGCAATGGTTTTGAACGATACAGAAAAAGCTGATTTCGCTGTGATGTCGTCCTGCAAAGACTGAACTCCATTTGCCGTTCTTATCTATCTACTGGCCGCTCGTCTCCATGCTCTGGCTAGCAACTTCTGTTATTCCCCTTTCATTTCACCTTCCGAAACTCCGCCTTCATTAAGAAACGTACAGTCGTTCTGTACTTACCTTAAACTACATTGGTCACCTTCAGCCAAAATAGAGACCAATTAATTAACTATGCTACATATACCACGCGAGAAAATTTATATCCTTGCCACATGTTTCAAATTTATTATGCTTCTCTTCGCGTCCGGCATACTTCATTCGTTCTGCTGTTTCTCGGAAGGTGATACGAGAGTTTTCTCGTGCTTCAATGACTATTGCGGTATTTTATAATACGACAGTGTTGGACTCTGGAACTCCCCTTTAATAACATAAGAAGAGAATTCAAAAGGGAAGATGCGGAAGGGAGAGGAAGATCACAAGAAAGAGATGCACGGAGAAACCCTAGAAAATCTTCCAGAATTACTGACAAAAAGAGTTACGTGTTTTAAATATAATAAACTTGTAAATATCATTCGTTACATTACAAAATATTTAAGAATATCGTCTAATATTTACAATTAATTAATTGTATTAATAAAAAGTACACCAACGGTGGAATACTGAAAACATTGACTGCTCATTACGAAGAGTACAAGTTTTTTTCAGAGTATGATTCTTATTCGACGTTTGATATGCAGCCCATTGAGGGCCTTGGCCTACCAGGACGACTACGTACTGTCATCATACACATTCCGAATATGGAGTGATACGTGGTCAGCGCATCAACTCTCCATCAGTCTTAACCCGAGTCTCGAACCCGGGACCCTTGGGTTGTGAGTCAGCAACGCTAGCCACTACACCACAGGATGTCGGTTCCGAGTATGATTACTATGGATTTAATTAAATAAGTCCTTAAATGTAAATGAAAAATTACAGAGCAAAATAAATATGAGACAGAGCACAGACTCGAAACACGGCACGCACCAAGACGATATTGTCATTATAGTCATTATAGTATAATATAAGAATATAAGCCTTTGAAATGTGGTGATATAAGAGAATGCTGAAAATCAGATGGGAAGTTCTCAGCAGAATAGGGGAAGAGCGAACAATATAGATTAATTAATCATTTTGTAAGATAAAATTAGCATTAGAGGGAAGTATGTGGGGTAAGAACAGAAGATGGAGGCCAAGGAAGGAATACGCTAAGTAAATTCGGAAGGATGTGGAATGAGGTAGTTATGCGGAAATAAAAAGGCTTGCGCCAGATAGGTTAGCATGCAGGGTTGCATAGGACCATTATTAGGACTGAATACAACCACAACAGTAATATAATTAGGTTTTTAAATTTTGTGCAAAGGAAAAAATACTCAAAATGATGGAAGCGTTTTTATATGGACAATATTTTGTAGGAAGGTGTTCCTGGTGTTTGTCGATTGACATTACAAAGCCAAGTTACATTATTATTTAAATTTCATGTTATAAAATTCTATACTATAAAATTAGTTTTGAGAAAGCTGTTTACAAAAGAAGTAAAACTTCGAAAGTAAAGGGACGGACAGGCATACTTTCACATTATGAGTAGAACACACCTAACCCTTCTTTTAAAGACAATAATAATTTTAAATGAGTTATGTAACCCTGTTTGTTATTTTTTAAATAATTAAATATAATTTGTTTCGTCTCTTTTTTTAGACTTCTTCAGGTCCATGAGCTGCTAAATTTTGAAAGCTTAAAACTTGTATCGTATTTTATTTTTTGATTTATTAACTAATGTAATCCATTGTCTTTTTCATTTAATAAACCTAAAGAAGTTTCAAATAAGAGTTGAAACGTAGTATATTTAAATGTCAGATAAATGGTTTATTTTATAATAATTTTTCTTCCTTATATTTTTCTTGCAAGAAGGCGATGGTAAGAGTTGAAGATGTGAAAATACCGCTTATCTTTAACCTACTTTAAACCATTAATCTGTCGGATCAATCAGTAGGTTTAGAGCTTGATTCTTAGAAAGTCATAAACTCACAGTCATCAGTGTAACAAGAGCACCAGGCAGCAAGTATATCTAGGGAACTGATAAAAATCACTCTCTACAGCTCAGATTAAGGGTCCACTAATAATTTATCTGACATTAGGTTTAATAATAAATTAATAAAAATAAGGCCAAATACGTCATTAAATAAATTTAATTCGCACTTAATTAAGTCCGCGACAAGAAATTGCCCGTCATGTAATTACTTCATCCATTTAAAAATGTAAGTCTATTATAAATTTTACTTTATTGAAAATTACTCTTCATAATTTAGAAAAAAGTTTATACATAACCTCTACAGCAGTAATTATAATTAAAGATCAAGAAAGGAGAAAGACAAGGATGCAGTATGTCGCAAATGCTGTTATATATATAAGGAGATGAAGAAATTTAAAAATAATATGGAAAAGGAATCATATTTCAAGGAGAATAAATACAAACTCCACGCTTTTCCGATGATATTGTAGTATTACGGACGTCATAAGGAGATTTGGAAACCATAATAAATTCCTTGGACGTGATCTTGGAGAAAGATTTCAATATGAGGATTAATAGAGGGAAAACGGGGTAATGAAGTGTATAACAAAGGGTGTTAGGTTGAGAAGAGTTATTTTGAAGGCAGAAAAAATTAGGAATTTACTAACGGGCAATATTAATGCTAAAATGTTCGTGTGGAGTGGGTGCGAAACGTAGATGGTAATAGTAGCAGATAGGAAAAGAATAGAAGCCTTTGAAATGTGGTCCTATAGTATATTGCTGAAAATTAGGTAGGTGGATTGAATCACTAATGAGGAAGTTATAAACAGAAAAGAGCCAACAATATGTAGAACGTTAACTAAGAGAAGGAATAGATTAATAGGCCACGTTTTAAGACATGAAAGGCTTGAAAAATTAGCATTAGAGGAGAGTGTTTGCGTAAGAACGTTAGAGGGAGGGAAAGGATGGAATGCGATAAGCAGTTTAGGGAGGATGCAATATGTAGTAGTCATGCGGAAATTAAAAGGCTTTGGCAAAATATGTTAGCATGGAGGGTTGCATCCGACCAGTCTTAGGACTGAATACCACAACAACAAATTAAAAAAATTAAGTATTCAAAATTTTATTTTGATTTGTGTATAAATGTCCGAAGAAGTCCATATTTGGATGAAATGTTGTATTTATATTAGTTAATTATAAATAATTTTTTTGCTGAGTTATTTGGCCGTATTTTTATTTATTAATTAATAAATGAATAAACTCTTACCAAGCTTTAGAATATTGCATGTTGCATTTAGGAAGAATCACTTCATCTTCTCAATAAAGAAGGTTCAAAGAATTTGCTTTTATCGTTTGCGTAATTATCTATGGACAAAATTCTTAATTTGGAATTGCTTGACATGGTTTTACTCTTAGTGCGAGTTATATTGCATTTATGCAGAAAATGTTGCTTCAATCACTTCCCACGTCGTTGAGGTAACATGACTAAATAGTGTTTGTTTCGTGGAGGATGAAACTTGGGATCTTCGCCTGCGCCACGCAAGCGCCAGAGAAGAACCGCGACGAGGATTTGCGCCGGTTCGCTTTGATTAACTGTGTGTGGACAAGCCGAATGCGTACACAGATCTGCGTAATTACACTGGCCTTAGGCGCTCATTACAGTCCAGCGTGCAGTAATCGCTTTTTCTGTCAGACATTTAATAGAAATAGTTATTAAAATAATGGTCTCTGAATTACGCGATCGTCGATAAAAATAATCGCTCCGATCGCATGTCCTGACTATTTATCACGATAAACGTATATAAATATTTTTCCAACAGTGTATGAACTTCAACGTGTCACTAGTTATTGAATTCTAAATAAGCTTTGTATTCATTTACTCTGGAAGGGGTTTTCTTTCTCCTCTGCAAATGTGAATCAAATTTGCTTCTATCTTTCGATACATATATTACCAAATCTTCCTTTCTCGTAGTATCACGACCAGTTTGCATATTTACTGTTGAGTCGGATTCAGTAAAGTCAGACCAACTCCTACCTAGCCTCGGAATAAACTAAATATTAAACAGTGATTAAAATAAAAAACTGAAACTACAACAAAGTATTGATTATTATATTAAATTAGTAGTTTACAGTAGTAACACAAGAGTAGAAGCGGAATCGGAGTTGAAGTGCCCGACATGAATTTATTTGATCAGTAAACACGTTAAGCAGGAAAGATGTTTGATTGGATGAATTTTGTCCCAAGACGAAAGCGCAGTGCAAAAGCGATTTTTATTGGGGTCCACGTTGCAAGCCAACCAATAAAAAGGTGACCTGTGTTGGAGAACGTCAATCATTAAAAAAATTTATTGTTTTCCTTAGTGATGAAATATATGTATCTCTAATACGAATACTAAAATAATCCTAGTCTGTTTTATTTCGTTTGTAGTTAATAGGAAAAACCACAAGTCGTTACAGCTAGTAAGATTAAAATTATACTTCTGTTCTATAATTATTATGTTCAAAGTTCTTTATGTATGGCCCATGTAACTTAAATTACAATCAGAACAGTCAATTTTACACGCAACATTGATAGTGAACAATTTATTTGTGGGCTGTGTCCTTTAATAGTACCAGATTAATAAGATTTAGGCAAATATCGCCAAACATTGTTTTGATTTTGCCACTCGTATTTAGGTCAGAGAAAACACTATTTCGTAAAAGGATTGATCTGAGAAAAGTTACAAATAAAAATCATCATCCATAGACTTTTAATGTTAAACACGACACAGATAATCTTTGTTGGCTTTACGATGTATTATTTTAATTCTTTGGCCTTTGTTTATGTTTGATATTCTCTTGTGTTCCACATTGACAGTTTACGTTTGAGCCCGATTTGGAAAGGATTCTAAACTCGCATCGAAACGTCGGCCTACAGAATTTTTTAAAATAGTTCCCTCTGTTTTTCTAGGATTGTTAGTTAAATAAGGTCGTATCTATTGTTATGTACCAAAGACGTTACTTTTACAATACTTTAAATAAATTCTAAACTAAATATTTAATATTTCGACAAAACTATTGTTAAACTTTTTTGACAGTAGTTAGCTCCTGAAGTAATTTCAGTATATATGGAGAAGTCTCAACTTTGTGGACGAAACGTAGTAACGTATCTAATGAGTTGAATAATTCAGTATGTAAATTACCTTACTTTAAATTACATTAACTTTAAATATATCCGGCCCGTTATGAGAAAACAAAACGTTGATGACGTCATAACGCGTAATTAAGTCACGTAAACACAATTTCTACTCTTTTTCTAAGGGTTTTAAAATAGTGGTTTTACTTGCAATCAAATAAATTAGTTAATCTACAAATGAATAAAGTTTACATACCTTGAAACAATATAGTGAACAAAATTACAATTTTTACCAATTTATGAAACAATAATAATACGTTACTACTCATTCGTTTCCAATCAAAATAATTCTCTCAGCATATCTCTGCTGAACCAATAGTTTCCTTCATAATTTTTTCAATTCACCATGAAAAAAGAATCTCGTCTCCATTAACCAGAGATGAATACCTCTCTGCCGCCAAAAATGGTAATCCTTCTTCCTCGTACTAGCCAAATATATGCTTTATTTATTCTTCTTTATTCATACTATAAGTGATTTTATGAATTATTGTCTGGTTTTCGTGTTTATTAAGTTATTATTATTACCAAGGAAATAATAGACTGTTAAAATTTAATCGATTGTTGACGAAATGAAAATATTCGAATGAGCATGGCCAAACCTATTTTATTCTCCATAAGGGGTAATGGAAACCCAGAATAATAACGGAGTATTAAGGTCACTAATTTTGATAAATAGAATAATAAACCCTTTGCGGTCAATCTTTTAAGAAGTTATATTATTTCAATCATCCAGGTGCCGGTCCCAAGCTCGGTTAAAGGAGGAGGGTTGGGCACCCCATTCCCGTAAAAAACACCTTGTTTAAAAACCCAAAACCACGCCTCGGATTAAGACGGAAAATCGGATACGAACAAAGCGACGGAAAATAACATTGAAATTAGGTACGTGGAATAAACAGGAAAATAAGTGAAATAATTACGGAACTAAAATTACTAAAAATTGATATGGCCATAATTACCAAAACAAAAAGAAAAGTATCTGAAAATCTAGGTAGTACGACCACTACTTTAGCGGAGTATCCAAAAGAACAAGAGCGAGTAAAGGAGTATCAATAGTAATACAAAGAAGGTGGAGACAATACATAACCACATGGGAAGCTACAAATGAAAGACATAAAAATAAATATAGGTATAGTCGGATACAAATTGACGATAATTGGTGTTGTAACGAACAGATACAGCTACTCGGGCTTTGGCGGCGTGGAATATTAAACAAAGGAGACGGTGGTTGACACTTGGGCCATAAAGCTCAGACTCCTCGTCGCCGTTTTCGAAATTTTCCAATCTGTCTGAGAATTTGGCGACCGGGGGCGTGCTTTTCCCCAAGAGTAACCAGGGATGTGATTGGAGGATATCCACCCCTGCTACCTGGGCGATAGGTGTCGCATAAGTGGGGACGAAGTTTTAAAGGAGGAAGGTGGAGACATTTTGGTATGCAGATTGGTGGTGATGAGAGATGTAGCAGATTGGTTGGTGACAGATTCGTAGAGACAGAGATTGGTGAAAGATTCGTGGTCGAGAGCGTTGAGAGGAGAATTGGCCAGATGGTGCGAGAGCGGTGATCGGCAGCTTGGATCTGGAGGGAGGACAAGCCAGGAAGAAGTGAAAAGCCTATACGGTAAATAATTCCTGTGACTTTGTAATTTAGTTCTGTTCTATGAGAAGTGCGGCCCTGAGATGAGTTTTATAAAATTGTTAGTGTTTAAGTAATTATTATAAATCATTTTGTAAATATGTGTGTAGTTTTTATTAGCGAAAGAAGTGCCGGCATAATAACTAAACCTTAAAAATTGTAATTATTATTGTGAACATGTTTAGTTTTTGTCAAAGTAAATTGTTTTGTTCTTTATTACAATAGCTTATCTTTATTTAATTATAATGAATTAATATTCCCCTTAAATTCATTATAGCGTATATGCCATAAATGATGATGAACAGGCAAATGTTAAAAATGCCTTCTTTCAACAACTAAATGATGAGATTCTGAAAGTTGGAACATCAAGAGAGTTGATCGTACTCGGAGATTTAAATTGCAGAACAGGAAGGAAGAATACTATAGGTATATATGGAGGAGGTACTGTAAATAATAACGGAGAAAGACTAATAACGACATGTGAACAAAATAATATGAAAATCCTCAATGGTTACTTCCAACATTGTGACATACATAAATTTCATGGAGACAAGAAACTCGAGGACTGCAGTTCATTATTGATTATGGCATAACAAAACAAAAAAACCTTGTCAAATTTCAAGATGTTAGATTTTGTAGAGGATCGAACTGTGGTAGTGATTATTATTTCGTCAGAACTACAGTATTTTTCCCCGGACGAAAGAGCCAAGGTATAGAGATACAAAAATAAGTTGAGAAACTACAACAAAGAAGATATAATCTACAAAGCCTAGAGGACGAGAATACGAGAATACTATACAACATCCGATTAGACAAAAAAAAACCTCCAACATAGAAGAGCAATACAACCATATAAAGGAGTGCATACATGAAGCAGCCCTTGAGGCATTAGGTATATTCGAAGCAAATAAACATAAACGTAAACCATATTGGTGGGACGAAGAGATAGAACAGGATATCAAAGAAAAAAGGAAGAAATATCAACATTATGATAGTTCCAAGAGCATAGAACATAAATTAATGTACAAGAAAGCCCAATCAAAATTACGGGCAAAAATTAGTATGAAAAAACAAATGGAACATGGTAAAGGAAATGCTCAATAATTAATACATACTTGGGAGGACCAAGAAGCACGGACAGCTGGAAGATACTGAAGAACATGAGAACGGATAGCAGGAAAGAGATTATATCGCCAATAACACCTGAGAAATGGGAACAATCTTTTCAAAAATTGTTAACAGAAGAACGTAGAGAATACATAGATAATAATAAATTATGTAACAAAAAATTAATGGGATCACCAATAAGATTAACGTTTGAAGAAGTGGAAAAGCAATGCAAAGCTCTAAAAAATAGAAAAGCACCAGGAGCCGGGGATATATATGGAGAGCTAATAAAAAATGGAAGGAAAAAGTTTGGGCATTTTCAAAGGAACTTACAACAATGTGTAAACGCACAAGAGATACCGGTGGAATGGAAAGAATCATATCTAAGACCTGTATTTAAAAAAGGCGACAGGAGTATATGTGGGAATTACAGGGGAATAGACGTAACAAATAAAATTAGCAGATTATACGGAAAAATAATAAAACAAAGACTAGAAAAGGAATAGCAACAAATGGAAGTGGAAGAGAAAGCTGGATTTAGAGCAGGTAGATCGGCAATTGATCATATATTCTCGATTACTTAAATTATTGAAAAGAAAACGTCCTTTCAACAAGAATTACATCTACTCTTTGTTGACCTAAAGAAGGCGTATGAAAGTGTCCCTTTGAAAAAACTATGGGAAGCCCTTGAAGAAACTAACATTAACATCGAACTAATAAAAACATTTAAGATCCTTGATAAACAATCAAAGACAAAAATTAAGATAGGCAACATGGTCACAGAAGGATTCACAACAACCAAAGGATTAAAACAAGCCTGCTGCCTATCTCCCACATTGTTCAAAATCTATCTCGAACACACACTAAAGGAATGGAAGAAACAACGTCGAAGCTTGGGTCTACCTTTAAAAGATAACACCTTATGCACGACCAAACATTGACAGCCCAAGATTATGACGATATGAATTACATGACCCGTAAATTAATTGAAGAATATTCAAAATGGGGATTAGAAGTAAATAAGAACAAGACTGAATACATGTGTATTGGAGAAGAACAACAGGACCTAGATATTTAAAATGGACAACAAATAAAGCGATGCAATGAATGTAAATATTTGGGAATAAAAATATCACAAAAGGGCACACTGAACAAGGCGACTCAAGAAAGAAATGTACAGGGTAGGAAAGCGATAGCCATCCTAAATAGCATTTTATGGGACAAAAGTATTACGAAACAGAACAAACAATATATCATACAATTGTAAAAAATATAATAACTTATGCCGCGGAAGTCTAGCCACTAAAAGAGCAAATGACAAAAAAATTAACAGCGACCGAAATGGATTTTTGGAGAAGGGCGGTAGGCACATCAAAAATGGACAGGATACGAAACAAAAAAATTGGGATGTTATGGATGTGAAACACAACATAATTGATGACAAAGAGTCAAACAACTAATCTGGTTTGGACACGTACAAAGGATGCCAGAAACAAGATTACCGAAACAAATTCTACAATGGAAGCCGGAAGGAAGAAGGAAACACGGGAGACCCAGAAAGAGCTGGATTAGTGGCATCAAAGAAGAAATCTGAGAAAGAGGAATAGAAGAAAAATTATGGAAAGACAGAGAGGAGTGGCGTTTGGGATTCGGAAGACGCAAGACGTTATAAAACGATATATATATATACGGTTTTATTTATAAACTTTAAAAAGCGTCTATCTTCTATATTTTTATAAAAATAATTTAAAATTGATTTGTGTACCGATGACCTTTGTATTAAGATGAATATGGCGGTATAAGCTGCCGAAAGCTATCGGTTTTGAAATAAATTAACTTCTCAAAACCGAGACCGTCAACGGGTTGATAATTCTATATATCGTCACCATTAAAACGGTGAAACAACCCAATGCGGTCACTATTGCCTAACAAATCGACGAGACGAAGTATCAGTAACTTCTGCGATCAGCTAAACAAATGCTGTAATAAATGAGTAATTAATTAATGCCACTCGAGAATTAAGCTCCGTTGTACTAAAGTATGAGATAAGGAACTAGATAAATTGAAGGAAAGTAGTGATGATATATATTAATGGAGTGTGTGTGTAATATTGAAGCGCATCTGTTGCGGACTGATAATCTGCAGCAGGGGCTAGAAGGGAAGGCCACATCACCGTGCTTCTGGCAGCTGGCGCTCTGGGCTCGTCTTTTATGTAGGCCCAAACTTTTAATTACAGTGCGAGCCTTGCTTGGTATCAGGTTGCCGTATCAGCTATCGCGGACGGCAACCTGCCGTACAAAGAGATACGCGCCTTGCTGATTGGCGGGATTTTTATTCCTCGCTCCACGGCGAGAAACAAAGGCGGTTTGAGTCTTCTTGAAGGCGCCGGAAGCTCACAAGCACCGCGTGCACCCGACGTCGACGACCGCAAACGGGACAAGCGGACGTGACGGCCGTTGAAAACAATTACGGACAACTCCTTTGTATAAGTGGATATCAATGAAAATACCACAAAAGCTGCAAGAATAGGAGATGTTTTTGGTCTGAAAAAAAACTGCTTAAAAGGTCAGAATTGTAAATATAGTGGAATGGTCGACGAGGGGATTCTTAATACCTTCTTGCTCTGCGGAAAAATATAAAGTGTAGAAAAAAGCGTTCAAATATTATGTGACAAGAATTGCATAGGCTTCATATCTCTTGAAATATTAACATTTTTGTGCTATTCACTCCTAAGACTAATCTGAGACAACCCTTCCTCGCTAACCAATCTTGCGCAAGACTTTTCATTTCCACATAACAACCACATCTCACATATTCCCTAATCCGCTTAGCTCATTCCATCCTTGGTCTCCCTCTTCTGTTATTAGCCTGCCCACATCTAATTATCTTAAAACGTACTCTATTAATCTATCCCTTCTCTTAGTCAACATCCTCCATTTTGTTCGACATCCTCTATTGTCCTTGGAACTTTCTCGTTAGTGATTATATCCACCCATCCGATTTTAAACATTTCCTTTCTGAAACTTTTCGCACTCATATAATGCCATAATAACAATTATTTATTGGTAAATTCCTCTTTTTTTCGAAATCCTTCATTGCCTGTGCTATCCTACTCTTTATGTCTATTATACTTCTACCGTCCCTCGTTATTATGTTTCCCAAGTAGCAGAATCCCTTAACTTCCTTCAAAATATCCCTTCCCAATCCCCTTTCTTATTCCTCCGTTTCCCATACTATACTCCATTACCTTGGTTTTAACTCTATTAATTCAGGACCTCGTTCATGCCATTTATTTGGATTCCAAGTCTTCTTCTGACTACTAAGTGTAGGATTTTTATTTCATTTCCTTGCAGTATGATTCATTTTCCATTTTCCATATTCCATTTTATCTTTCTTCAACGCCTGTTCTATATATAAGTTAAACAGCATGGGTGACAGACTGCATCCTTGTCTTACTCCTTTCTTGACTTTTCCTTTCTTTTCTTGATCTTCAATTCTATTTACTGCTGACTGCGTGATGTTAATCAACTTTAAATGGACTAATGTCAAAATCCTTGACGTTGAACCTAATTACACTTTTTTCTGAAATGATGAATGTATTAATTAATCAAAGTAACATAATTAATGTTTAACTTGATTGCGATTCTTTAAATAAAACTTATGATCTTTTACTGAGTAAGTTCATTAGATCGATATCTTTGATTTGTAAATACACGGGCTTTGAGTAAACCATATACAATTTTATTCAGTTGATAAGGCGACGAAACGTCATGAGTTTAATAATACTTTTTTCTGCTTATTTGGTCATAACAGACATACGAATTTTTGTAATTTAACTCTTTTATTTATTAAAAAGCTTTCCTAGTGAATAGAATTTATAACTAACTGGTTTAAAGCCAAAAATAGAAATTCATAAAAAATGTAAAACGTTTAGTACGAAATTGTAAGTACGTCTTCAATTATAAGAATGTTGAATTGAAAACTTTGAAAATAAATTTTTATAGCTACAACAAGATCCAAGGCCGAAAAGATTTCATCTCTTGGTCGGTAAATTATATATTTTTTAATTCAAATTAAGTCAGAGAAAGCTAAATATTTTATGTAGAAACGTTTTTCGGGTTTCCAATCCGGGTAACCTCTCCCATATTTTTCCAGACTTCTACAGTCAAGAAGACTTTCTTAATTATTTTCTTGACCAACGATCACGCGAAAGAATATAAACGTGGAATGAACGCAGTTGATATATTTTAGGCGTACGTTACCAGAAAGTTTCGCGGAACCGTGATTGTATGGAGACTTTTGGAGTAGTTACCAGCGGCGACGTCGAGCCGGGGTTTGAAGCCGCAGCTTTGGGTGTCTGAGTCGCTGAAAATTGATTTGTTTTAGAGCAGGCTTTCGCCGTATTAATCTTGGGGCGCTGTGGCGTGGCTCGCGGCGTCATCCCTGCCCCGGGCCGACTCCCAATTGGTTCCATGTCGGGGATATTGAGTTCGCGGTAACCATGGTAACTACCTCAGGGCGCCCTCCGCACGGTCGGTGTCGCGAAATTCTGCGCTAGCCAACAGCACCCCTTTGTTATAGGGCGGGCCCGATGTTTGTCCTCGGGGGGCGAGTCTCGGCGGCGGGCCGTCACTTAGCAAGGACCTCGTCACCTCGTCACCTCGTCACCTCGTCCTGTGGAGACTCGCTTGCCCGCCGCCAACAACTCTCCCTTCCCTCTCAACACTAGAAAAATACCACAATCGACTTTACGGCTTTCGGAAATCACCAAATAATCCTGAAATGTCTCTGAAATAATTTTTACGCTAAATTCTCGTGTTTATGATGTCTTGATGGCATCACAAATTTCATCGTACTTTGAAACAAGCTGTCGCAATGATGAATTATAATTAGGTTCTGATTGATGTACGGACTCCGGCTAGTGTGCGATGAGTAGAAAATTAATTCAACTACACTTCGCGTTTGTATCGTGTCGTCTGTACTGAAATCAAGTTTCAAGTGCGTGGAATAAACCTGAAATTGTACTGATATAAACATTACAGAATTATATTGATGTAATTTGTTGAAATATCACTTTAATTCTCAGATACAAATTGATGTAAGAATTTAAATAACTAACTAATTAATCGGAATAAAAGGATTTGGATGGCATCCTTAAAAAATCCTATTAAACGTAAGCTAACATTAATTTATTTTAAGAATGGTATCAAGCGTTTATTAACTTAAAACATATCCTTCAAGTTTCCCGTAAAATTCATTTCATCTCCTATCCTCATAGTGTTCTTTTTTTTTACAGTAGAGAAATTTAGATAAACACATTTCTATGTTAAAAAGCGTTTCGCCCTTTACTGTTAACGGCATTATCGAAAATTTCTTTTTTTGACCAAATTTTGAATATTCCTCCGTTAACAATATACACTTCCATGTATACTTTTGTATCTATTGAGCAGCATAGTTTACCAACTTTTAAAATGTCAGTTGATTCCGTTAAAACAAAATGATTTTGTTCATGCTGTTGTGGTATTCAGTCCTAAGACTGGTCAGATGCAATCCTCCATGCTAACCTATCTTACGCAAGCATTTTCATTTCTGAATAACTACTACATATCACATCCTCCCTTTACTGCTTATCGTATTCAATCATGGGCCTCCCTCTTCTGTTCTTACCCCACACACTTTCCTCTAATACTAATTTTAAAAGACCCTCGTGTCTTAAAACGTGACCTATTAATCTATCCCTTCACTTGGTCAACGTCCTTCATATTGTTCGCTCTTCTCCTATTCTGTTTAGAACTTCCCCGTTAGTGATTCTATTCATTCATCTGATTTTCAGAATTCTCCTATAGCACTACATTTCAAAGACTTCTATTCTTTTCCTTATCTCAATTCCTATCGCACCAATGTAACGCCACACCCCATGCGAACATTTTTAGCAATGATTTCCTAATATTTACACTTATATTACCAATGGGTAGATTACTCTACTTTGCTATAGCCTTTCTTGTCTTTATTAACAGTAGTTACAAGACGACGTTTCGTTCCCGATTTGGAACCTCCTCTGGTTTAAAGGAAATAAAAATTACTGATGAAGATTTACATGTCCTTCTTAGTGATGCTCACTTAATTTAATATATTGAGTTTTAAAGAAATCACGATAAACATGTTCAGGAGTGATTTGATAATATCATTTTGTAAATTGATTAAGTTTTTAATAATATATTTGATGCAATAATTCAAATCTTTAAATGTAACAATGTTTTGCAAACAGGTTAAATAGTTATGAAATTTCATTTTGACGTTGTTATTAAACAAACCAATTCTTAGAATATTAAAATTCAATTTTTTAATGAGGGTAAGAAATAAGCTACATATTTTAATATTCATAACGAAATCTGATCGTAGTCTGGTTTCATAATTTTGTGAGAAAAATTTAGCAGGTGTTTAAACTTTTTTATGAAATTTTATGAAACCTAAAAAAGATATAAATGTATTATGAAAATAAAATATTGTAACACTACAGTTAATATTTCTTAAATTCGTGATGTAAAGTTAACGAGGATTTGTAGTGGAATTGGCGTCAGCATGTCGATACCATATGCCGTTGCTAACCCCCAAGGATGATATTCCGGCACGCAGGGATATGACTTGTGGAATTTCCGTAACCAAGCTCGCGTGGCAATATGAAACCTGGAAGACAACGGAAAATTTGAATACCACATGGTTGCATCCAATAATGGAATTTCGTGAATCTAAAAGGTCGATTTTACGATGCTTCTGCACAGCGGTGAGGCTGGACCTTGGAACTTGAAGGAGACGGAAGGAGCCGATGTTTGGTTTCGGACGTTTGAGTGGAGAAGCTGGCAGAGAGGCTTGGCTACATTCAACCAGGTACACTGTCAGGTTTCCCAATCCTTGACGCCTAGGGAGGATATCATCCACGGTTTTATCCTGACATTATAAAGAGATCAGATTGCTTTGCCTTACTTCCGAATTTTGTAAATATTTCCTTCAATAATATATTTTTAAATAAATTTCATATTTATCTTGTAAAGTCCCTTCAAGTTTTATCCAAACACATTCTACCCTATAATAAATGTGGACATAAACTAATTAAATAAGAAGTGATAATGAAATAGATGCAATATTTCACAGGATCTGCATAACAATATAATCATTTACAATGGCTGACTGAATGAAAAACAATAAATAATAAAAAGCCTTTAAGTTAGAAAAATATTAATATGAACTTTATTAACAGTAGTTAATTGATTTGCAACCTCCTCTGGTGTAAAAAAAACAATAAATTATGGAAGAAAATTTAAGTAAATATTAATGTAGGATATTGATAAAATGCAAATGGAATTTTTTATCAAGCATAATAATTATGTAATTTACTTTAACTCGCACTCTCTCTGGTTCTCACATGCCGAGACACCTTAATCTATTTTGGGAGGTTTATGTACTGGGGTCGGATACCTTGGGCATAAGGCAAGAGTTGTCCGCTGATACCATTGGATCAGTCAGCCAACTGCCTCCTAAAACTGGTGGAGACACGGAGAAGGGAATGCTGCGACCCCACAGAACATTCGTCTCCCGTCATTCGGAAGGGCATGAGAATAGTACCCAATGCCCGTCCTACCTGATGCAGGTTTTAAAGGGGTTTCCCTGCATCTCTTTAAGTGAAACACCAGGTAAGATCCTTAAACTATAGCCCGAGGGCCCTAGCAACCCTTGGCTACATTCCGTATCCTCCCTTTTCAATTCCCTTCCTATCTTATTAAAGGGGAGTTCCCTGTTTCAGGATCACCCTCATGTACCCTGTTAACCCCCCCACCCCCAAAAAAAGTAAAGTGCGGAATGTTAATTTCTGATTGCGTACGGCAATCTTTGGAGAAAAGAAGAAGTTAGATATTGGGTGAGTTGTTTGTTTTATGTGATTCTGAGAGTGATAAACAATAAAAAAAATTAGTACCAGCAGCAATGGTAAGTATTTTAATAGACTAATAAGTAATATATAACCCGTAATAATCACTTGTTAGAATATACTCGTATAGGTATTTAAAATCTATTTTATAACCTATAAATATTAATTTTCGGCGATAAAATTTGAGGTACAGCCGAAAGATCTTTCTATCATAAATTAAATAAATGTGTTTAATTTGTGACTGATTTAAACGTGGCGTTTTTAAGGAAATAAAAGAAACTATAGTACAAGTCTCAGCTAAAATTAAATATTTAAAATCTATTCCACACAAAGTATCTATTGCATTATTGCAAATCTGAAATGTATTTTGGAAACTCCAGTGTAGATTTAAGTCTTTAAGTGATTTACGTTTCAAGAAAGAGAAACGGATATTACAGACATATAGAAACTTTCAGTTAATCGTACGTAGCACTTGACTTTCCTTTCACTCCAATCTTGGAGATGAACTCAATTGTGAGAAAATCTGAGTCTGGACTTGATGGATGCGAAGCAGAGAGCGAGTGCTGCAGGATTTATCCACGAGTTTACGTTAACCGTTATTTCGGTGTTCGATTCACTCCCATCTTTGGTATTCAAATATTCGTAACAAGCTTTCCGTCGTAAGTTCCGCGATAAATAAAAAAAATGAGGCTCTCTCTTCGTCAAAACATCTCCCGTCTCTCTCCTGGCTGGGCGAAATCCCCCAGCAATGTTAGGAACGCCATATGTTGCTAGCTGGCCTACTCTTCTCTCGCACTGCAAAAGAAAAAGATTAATGGAGTTCTTTTAAAGGACGAATTAGGTATCGTAAAAGTGTCGGTAGGAGACAGATGTATAAACTTACTATTATATTTTAAGTCACTCTAAAACGTGGTCCCGTAACATTAATATCTAAAGGTTCTCCTTTTATATCCTCACTTGAGTTAGGCAGATTTTTTTACTTCTAAGCGCCCCTAAGGTTGCAGTATCAATCGGCAAACTTAGTCTTGAATCAATTTAGAACTACTAATATTTCTCTCTGTTATTTAATTCTTCCCAACGGCCTCGAGTTTTCATTTTCAACATAAAAAGGCAAATTTAGACATTTTCCTCTAAGGCGTTTCGATATCATTTGCTCACTCGAAAGAGAGAAGAATTACTTCAATTGAATCTCGGCAAAATGTGTAATCATTGAATACAATTTACTGTTTATTTATATTGATTGGGCTAAATCATTTAGGCCGACTTCCTGTGGTCTAGTGGCTAGCGTCGCTGCCTCACATCACAGAGGTCCCGGGTTCGAATATATACCATCACGGTCACTGAAATGGTTAGTATTTTATAATAAAATATTATAATCAGAATTCAATTCTACTTACTCTATACAATTTGCTCAATTTAAAGTTATAAGCTGGCAATTTTTTGAATGTTCAACACTATATATATTTACAATAATTATACAAATTAAATTCCTCACAACTAAATCCAAGAGCTATACTTTAAAGGCCGGTTTAAATGTGTCTTTCTCGTAGAGCAGATCAACTAACAGAATAATCCTACTGGAAACTGGCACTACCAGGAAAACGACAAAAGATTACAAACAGAGGTATTTACCGTGTCGTCTCATCTTGCATGGACCTTCCAGTTTCTTTGCTCTGGACTGGATCACGCCTTACAGCCGTTGTTATTGTCCGTGGTCTGGTAATTTCCAATCTGTAACTGTCCTTCAACTGCGTCGACATCCGTTTCTCATCGGATTTTTAATAATTTTTCTCCTCTTTCATAGTTCATATTCCGTCAGGGGCGGGGCTCGATATTGTCCAGTCAAACTTATTGTCTCTCCTCTCTGGGAGGAGCCGTTTACCCATATCACCGACGATTTTGGGGAAAAAAATCAACCACATTACCATGCACTGATGCCAAATTCCACGGGACGTAGGAAAAGCCACAATAGCGCCGTTGTGTCTAACTTTTATTAGCTCAGTCTGTAACCCTCACATAGATTGCCTTTGATTCCGTACCGCCAAATTAGGATTAGATGTGTTTTATCGTTACATCACCGGGTTTAAGACTTCTGGAGAATCGATACGCTGACCACGTATTACATCAAATTCGGAATATGCCATGTAAGATGACAGACCGCAGTCAACTCGGTAGGCCAAGGCATTTAATGGGCTGATGAGCCAAGAAAGAACAAATTAATTTGTACAAAAGTCGTTTTTCTGACTTTAAGTTTAATAATTAATAAACAAATATAAATACGGCCAAATAAGTAAGGAAATAATTTTATTAGCATTTAATTAACATAAATACAACGCTTCATCCAAGTTTGTAGTGTATAGTTACCTGAAGAAGTCCACAAGTTGGATGAAACTTTGTATTTATATTAATTAAATGCTAATTAAATTATTTGATGACTGATTTGGCTATATTTATATTTATTTATTAATTATTAAAGTTTGGTAGAAAAATGTCCGTACCAAATAATTTCTTCTTCCCTGGTTATTAAATTATTTAGTAGTTTATTTAACATCAAATCATGAGAACTAATTTAATTTTATTAATGAAATCTTGTTCACGTAGTAATGTACGGTGAGAAGATATTGTTAAAAGAGGTTGAGTGGCAATTATGTGGCTCAGTTTCAGTAATCTAAAGTTTATTAAATTCAATTATTTTTTGTCCTAAAGACCACTCAATTTCCTATTGCCTTTCGTCTTCCAGAGATCACATTTTCACGCCCACACACAATAAAACAGTTTTCTGTGATTTTATTGAATTATTAAATTCAATTTCTTTACGTTATTACGCTGTCCGCCGTACGTATTACTTCTAAAAGACGACTCCAGAAAATTTCCTTTTTATAATTATTTTGGTCGGTGTCCGCACAGCTACTGCGTGCAATTTTTTACGTTCACCGTCACTCGGCCAAGGGACCGCTGTCATAAATAATATTGAAGTTATCCGTCCCCGGACACTCCTCTTTACCGAGTCTGGCCCCGCAAGACGCGGCAAAATACACCAACCTGCCAAGTCTTGTAATTACAAAAATTATGTTGGGTCTTCTTATTTTTGCCTCTTTACAAAGCAGATGAAAGTGAACTGGGCCTTTAGAATATTTCCTCGCGTCATTGTTTATAAAATTACGAGCAACTAAGAGCGGCAGTCGTGTTCTTCAGAAACGGTCTAACACAATAGGCAATGAAGACTAAGACATCGAAGTCTTAAGAAACGGGTTACTAAAAATAGGTACTCAAACATCGCCGGGCACTGAAAATATACCATGTCTTTAATAACATTTTGGTTCCGGTCGTTGCAATAGAATTCTACATAAATCAGACTCCTCACTTTAATGGAGTTGCAGTCATTAAACAGTGTCAATAAAAAGCGAAAATTTGCAATGCTGGACTTTTCGCGATGTACAGCGTACAATGAACGGGAATTTGCTGGAAATATTTCCAATTTAACGCCTCTGCGGAATTTAATAGCCCCGCGATACAAGGACTGCATTTGGTCTCCTAGGGTTTATTAATTTTATTCCTTTAAAACGCGCAATCATTGAGCTTTATGAAATATTTTCATAAACAAGAGAGGATATTTAAGCTTTAATGAATTGATACCAACACTTTCTGGTGCTTCAATGAAAACAAATCAGATTTCGCTCGTATGAGTATCACATTCTATTATTTTGTAAACGACGGGAAATTGAAACATGTAATCAATATGATATGAATTGCCGACGCGGACGTCTACTGTCCCAGTTTTATGCAGCGTTGTTTGAATCCAACGTCTTTGGTGGTTACGTTATTTCGACCGACTTTACTAGAGATCATCGTCGGAGAAACTTCAATATGATAGAAATGAATTTCCCACTTAGTCTGTTGACGAATGGGGTCAGTATCCATATGGATTAGGGGTCCAAAGGATATCAGACAAAGAAACTGGTTTCTGTGACCTCTGGCAAAGAGTTCGTTCCAGCAGACTCTCTCCCTCATCACTGGGGCAGCAATCCTCATATACAAAATTATTAACACGACAAATGCATTGACTAAATTGATCCAATGTAATTAATTAACTGCAACTAAGAATACATTAGATGGCAGGTATAATGAAATGTAAAATTATAACTAAATTTAAAAGCAATCAACAATGTCTTTCGTTTCTGTTTTCCTGAATATTAACAATTCCCATTAGACGCTAGTATCAGCGAATATTATAACTTTTCCAATGTGATCCGGACCTTTGCCCGACACGTATAATCTCGACGCACCTTTTCCCGACGATAATACGACGGTTGAATAACTCTTCCCCGGCCCATCGTTACCCCGATTGACGTTTCCTGGACGGATCAAAATCTCCATTGACTTTTCCCGACAAGTCAATATCCCGCAAGTTAATTCCCCGAAAGTTTCGTTTGTACAAAATAAATATAACCTTTAATACATTACCATATTATAAACATTATTTATACTTCAAATTATCCGATTAATTAATGCATGTAACCTTCACCTATTTTTGGACGTATTGTACTGGGGTCGAAGACCTTGAGCATAAGGCAAGAGTTGTCCGCTGATCCCATTGGTGGAGACACGGAGAAGAGAATGCTGCGACCCCACAGAAAATTCGTCTCCCGTCATTCGGAAGGGAGTGAGAATATTACCCAATGCCCGATCTACCTGATGCAGGTTTTCTAGGGTTTTCCCTGCATCTCTTTCGGTGAAACACCGGGTAGGATTCTTAAACCACAGCCCGGGGGCCCTAGTCATCCCTTGGCTACCTTGCTCTACATTCCGCATTCCCCCTTATCAATTCCCTTCCTATACTAAAAGGGGAGTGCCTGTTTCAGGATCACCCTCATGTAGCCTGTTAAACAAAAAATTAAAAAATCCCGGGGGCCTTAGTTAACCTTTGGCTACCTTGCTCTTCCTTCCACATCCCCCCTTTTAAATTCCATTCGTATTCTAATTAAGCAGGCTACACATCAGTTAGGATCCGGGAACAAACGATGTGGACGTAAGCATCCTTATAATTAGATTTGCAATGGCGTGCCATTTAAAAAAAGCGCAAAATCGGCGTATATTGGCGTCTAATAAATACTTGCGGGTTGTATGAGATTTAGAGTGACACTCTGAAGGTTTTAAATTTAAACACTTACAGCATTTAAAACGTCTATATTGGTGGAGATGGAAGAGAGTAACAACAATAATCCGGTTGAAGGTGAAACTGGGGTTATAGCAGTTGACATTACAGAACGTTTAAAGTAATGTTTACACCTTGGCGGGGAGAGGAAGTAGGTGGAAATATTTACAGAAATTGAATGAAAAAGAAAGAAGCATGTATGTTAAAGCAATATTAATTTATAGATAATATAATCCATAGGCCAATTATAATATGCACTTCCCATCTGGACCCCATCTTGTTATACTTTAACTACATCGAGATTGACATTAATTTTAGTGAAGTCAAAAATCTATTTATTTGACGCTAATATCAGTGAGTTTCCCATTTTTATAACTACATCCTACTTACATCGATCAGCGTGCTGCGGGTGTCTCAGGCCTACATTACTTACGTCCGGGTTGTAAGTTACATTTGTACAAAGTTTGATGGAAATTGCTCGTTGAGGAGTGTATGCATAACTCTTTCACCCCATTCCACCCCCACCAATAGAGGCTAAATTTTTCCTTGTACGTTCTTGAATTTAATTATTAACTCAGTGGCCATCAT
This sequence comes from Eucriotettix oculatus, assembly GCA_034510155.1. NCBI lineage: Eukaryota > Metazoa > Arthropoda > Insecta > Orthoptera > Tetrigidae > Eucriotettix > Eucriotettix oculatus. Next base: position 15,030,991 of record CM067377.1, read on the forward strand.
AAACCCGAAATTTGATACTAGACCCATTAACTTATTATTAACTGAAGTGGCCCAAATTTGTATACCGTTACCGGGAAATGCTTTCTTGAAAAACCTTTTAGCAACTTCGTTTTACGGAACAGTTTTTTAAAAAATTCTACAATTAAATGACAATACATACATAAATTGACATTTTAAATTCTTTTACCTTCATTGAAACAAACGAAAACATTTTGTTTTGGGAAATAAATTTGCCGAAGTTTCTTCATTTCACAAAAGTATAACATTTTATTTTCTTCGACTGACTTAAAAAAATTGGCAGTGTAATTAATAATATTGTTATAAATAACACTTTTAATAAATTTCAAAGTTGTTGAAATTTTATTTAATAAAAAACATCTTTGATAGAGTTTCAAGAAAATACTTCTGAGAGAAAAGTTTGCCTATTTTTTTTTTCAATTTGTGTATGTTGTGGTCAACTTTAAAAAAGAAACATATTTTTCCAGCATGTAAGACCTTACTATGATATAGATAATGAAGAATTCTATGAAATTATGACCAATAATAATTGTAGAAGTTATAATTCCACATTGAATGGTGTATTTGATTACAAAACTATGTATCGGTAATATGTATATAGCTAGGTAAAGTAGTTAGTTATTAACGTCTATAAGTTTAAATTAAATGAGGCCGAAAAAGGCAGTTGGGAAACAAAACCAAAATAATTTAATGCACTATATGTTTCGGTCCTGATCATATGGGCGCTGCGGGAGTTTTCTCGCAGGCGCTTCAGCCCAGAGTGACTGCGGGGCTCACCTGATCATGTCGGGAATGCCTCGCACTCTCTCTGGGTATTTTTTATCAAAGTTCTCATATGCCGAGACACCTTCACCTATTTTAGGAGGTATATGTACTGGGGTCAAAGACCTTGGGCATATGGCAAGTGTTGTCCGCTAATCCCATTGGATCAGTCGGCCAACTGCCTCCTGAAACTGGTGAAGATACGGAGAAGGGAATGCTGCGACCCCACAGCAGACTCGTCTCCCGTCATTCGGAAGAGCGTGAGAATAGTACCCAATGCCCGACCTACCTGATGGCCCTAGTCAACCCTTGGCTACCTTGCTCTACCATCCGCATCCCCCCTTTTCAATTCCCTTCCTATGTTATTAAAGGGGATTTGCTTGTTTCAGGATCACCCTCATGTAGCCTGTTTTCCAAAAAAAAAATTGGTCCTGATCGGAATCTGAAGGGAGTCATGTGTGCGTGTAGTCGTATTCGGTCCTAAGACTGGTCTAATGTTAACCTATCTTGCGCAATCCTTTTCATTTCCATATTCCTACCACATCCCTAATCTGCTCAGCGTATCCCGTCCCAGTTCTCCCTCTTCTATTATTACCCCACACACTTCCCCCTGATGCTAATTTTACAACACCCTCATGTCTTAAAACGTGGCCTCTTAATCTATCCCTTCTCTTGGTAACCGTCCTTCTTATTGTTCTCTCTTCTCTTATCCTGCGTAGAACTTCCGTGTTAGGGATTTTATCCACACACCTGATTTTCAACATTCTCCTATAACACCACATTTCAAAGACTTTTATTCTTTTCGTTTCCACAACTCCTATCGTTCACGTTTCGCACCAATATAACGCCAAGCTCCATACAAACATTTTAGCAACGATTTCCTAATATTCACAATTATATTACCCGTAACTCAATTTCTCTTTCCCGCGAAAGCCTTCCTTGCCTGTGCTATCTTACTCTCGTTATTGTTCTTCCCAAGTAACAGAATTTCTTAATTTCCATCAAAATATCCCTTCCAAATCTAACACCCTTTGTTATTCCACTGTTTCCCGTACTACACTCTATTATCTTGATTTTACCTCGATTACTCCTCATACTGAAATCTTTCTCCAGGGCCACGCTTATACCATTTATTATGGTTTCTAAGTCTTCTTCTAACTCCCCTAATACTATATTATCTTCTCCTTGTAGTTTTCTTTTCCTTTCTCCTTTGCATTAAATTATTTTGGTTTTGTTTTACTAATTGTCCATTTTGGCCTCATTTAAACATTACAGTAGTTAGTATTTTTTACGGACAAATAGTTCCAGTTTCTTAGCTGTCTCTTCAGAAGCGAGTATTATATCCAATCGACGTACTTCCCTCTTAGTACTCTGGTTCTACGGGAGAAATACTGTCCATTTTGGTTTAATTTAAATTTTATTCAATTACACTTCATTAAAATATTAATTTTAGTGTCAACTATTGAAGATAAGATTTAGTAATTGAAAATGTTTTTATATAAATACAATCTGTTTGTGGTGATTATTACTGTATGATTTTGTCAGAAGGTCTTTTGTAAACTGTTTTTAGCGAAATAAATAATCAATGAGGGTTGAAATTATTAGTACATACGAAGCTCTTAACTTAAGTGTATGCAAAATGAACATTTCCGAGGGAACAGATGAACTTTATTGCAATGTAAATATATTTAATCTGAGTGTTAGTTGCTACAAAAATGTGTTAGATTGGTGTGGACAGACATCACTTGTGTAACACAAAGGGCAGCCGATTTTATAAAACTCTAATCCAGTTTCTGCGAGAAGGTAACGTGGACGAAGGTTACGAGCGATTTAGATGACGGTAAAATACACATTCCAGATAGAAAGTCGTGCAGTTACGTGGATAAAAAAAACTTGAATGCTGAAATTAAAGCAATGCGAGTGACAGTGAATCGTTATCTGAACCGCAGCAAGTTATGAGTCGTAAACGTGCTAAAATCACCGATTGCTTTTAGATAGACGTTGGCTGTTACGTCTACACATACTGGAATTCCTTGCAGCAGTTCTAGGAGAAGATTACCGGACTTAGGTTGCATCTGTACTCTTACCACGTTCCCGTTGGCGACTGCATTCCCTGGTCGATCTCTTGAGGAAAATATCAGGACTGCAGTATGCAGGAATTACCAACTACATAAATATAGGATGCCCATAAATTAATGACCTAGTTTTAATGGTAATAACGGTTAAATTTAGAGGATTTGGCTTAAAAAATTCTAGATTCTTTGTTGCTTCACTGTTAGTATAATAACGTATATACTATGTATCTTCCTTTAGTTTCATATAATTGAAGGTAAACTAACCCAGTTTTTCTTAAAAACGTTAAATATGTGCAACTTTTTGTCATAAGCCACACATCAAACCTGAACTTTCATTATACCGTCGTAGTTGAAGATATAGCATCCTCAATTCTCTCCACCAACTCTGGCAAAATCATGAGGTAGTGACGGAACGAAGACCCGATCTTTTATAAAATCACAAAAGAAAAAAGCTGCAGTAAACAGAGTAATTTTGGGAAACAATCGTTGACGTCCCCTTGAATGTTATGAGGTTATCTCGTCCTCTCCAAAAGTCCACTGTGCGATAAATAACCAAAACAGTTTTGATTTTGTCAATCGAGTATAGGTTTCTCTAAAACTTTTTGAGTTACTCTTTAATTTTAATCTTGAAAGAACAGTTTAAAACACTTAGAATTGATACTATTAACTTTTATAAAAGGAATATCCTTTTGTGGACATCCAACTCCTTAAATTTATAAAGTAATTACTAAAACAGCTAAGAAAACTGCAATTAATGTCAATTAACAAATAGTTAACATTTAAACGAATTTAATTAACAGCAGTAGGTTTCTCGACCAGTTGTATCTAACTGAAAAATTTCCTCTGAACGACAATGAAGGTAACATATGTTTCTAGCATAGCATCACCACAACTGCTCACACTTTTGATATACAATACGATTTTATTTGGCTTAATCAATAAGGTAGATAATATTTGAAACATTACCATTATTCTTTTTCCCTATAAGATAACTTTCTAAAGCGATTTCAGATATTATATTGTTTGTTTCTTACGCCACGTAAGTTAGATTTAAATTTATTGTAGTTTCCATTAATCCTCGATGGAGGAAATAGGATACGTCATACATTAAAAATTAAAAATGAACATAATTAAAGACAAATAAACTTAAAATAAATTAGTGAAAGAAAATGTATATAGACAAAAGTCAATATAAACACAACACGGACACACGATGCCACACACACACTGGGAAACACAAACAAGCACACACTGAGTAACACGCAATGGAGTTTTAACTACTTGGAGCTCTGCGACCAGGAAACTGTCCTTCCCTCTGTCGTAGCTCTAGGCAATACATGAAACAAACAAACAAAAGAGCAGAAAAAACTGAATAGAAAATTTAAAGATATGTGATGTGCTATTTTATAAGGCAGCTCATTCAACACTTTTTGCAGGAACCTTGATTTAAATACTAGAAGGACGATTTAGAAAATCCTGTACCGAGTAAAACGCGCCATTTAAAAGAATAGTTTTACTCTGATTCACGAAGCTTTTGTAGGTAGTATTTTTAACCTCTGGCGGAAGGCTGTTGTATAAAATTATCCCGGTATTGTGAATACTTTTCTGGTGTAGAGCAAGGCGATGCTTGTCCGACCTTAGAGCTGAACGATTTCTGGTGCGTATTCATGAAACTCGTCATTTGTTTGACACAAATTAGTGTTGCGCTTTACAAACTTTAATATTTCATAAATATATGCGCTTGGTAAAGTAAGTATTTGCACACTTTTGAAGAAAGGTTGCAACTCGATCTAGAATTCGTGCTAGAAAGTATTCTAATTGCACGCTTTTGCAACTTAAATATTTCATTGCTCCTGGAGCAGTTTCCCCAATTAGAGATGCCATAGCTCATAATTGAATGAAAATACGCGAAGTAAACCATTTCGACGTACTTTTTGGTCAACGTGTTGCATTAGTGTTCTCAGAGAATAACAAGCTGAACTTAGTTTTTCCGGCAAGCAGATCTATATGGTCATTCCACTTTAATTTATCGTCAATCCGAAGGCCGAGGAAAGGTGCATTAGCTGAGAAGTTGTCTACGGGCCTATTACTAGCATCAGCACTAAACTGAACTAATTAAGTCTTATCTAGGTTGAGGGATAATTTATTCACGTTAAACCAAATATTTAGACCATTCAGAGCGTTGTCTACTTTCTTAATCAGATTATCGAAGTTTTTATCTGCAATAATTATATTTGTATCATCCACGTAGAGAATCGATTTTAGAGGATTTACGTATCCTGGAAGATCGTTTATGTACAGAATAAAAAGTGAAGGCCCAAGAATTGATCCTTGAGGAACTCCACATGTAATAAATTCCCAATCGGTTAAGTGAAGTTGGCCGTCTTTTGTTTCAATTACTACTTGTTGTTTGCGGTTTGTAAGATACGATCTTAGTAAAAGTGGCATATTTCTCCGAATTCCATAATATTCCTTTTTTTTATTCATATTTGGTGATCTACGGTGTCGAAAGCCTTAGAGAGGTCAGCAAAAATGCCAGCTACCTTCAGTCCTTCATCCAATGAATTCTGGATATTTTGAATGAAGTCGTACATTGCGCTATCTGTGGACTTTTCTTTAAGGAAGCCATGCTGCGCTGTTGATAAAATCTTATATTTATTCAGGAAATGAAGTAATCTAATATGAATTATTTTTTCAAATATTTTAGAGAAAATATTATTGTATAAATTCCTCTCGGGTTTCCAACCGGGTCAAAGAGACTATCAGTGAGGTTTCAATGGCTTGCTCTGCCATCATCGTGTTACTGGAAAAATTATTTCCTTTGAATGTGGTCAACCTGTACAAGCACATATTTTCAACACGACGGCGAGTACTATGAGCAGGTAGACGGGGTGGCCATGGGCTCCCCCCTTCCACCCGCCATAGCTAATTTCTATGTGGAAGGTTTTGAAGAAAGAGCATTACGTGAATCACCTTTCAAACCTAAGTGCTTCTACAGATATGTGGACGACACTTTCGTCATCTGGACTCATGGAAAGGAAAAATTAGAGAGGTTTCTGCTGCACCTCAGCGGAATCCACCCGAACATTAAATTCAACGATGGAGATAGAGAAGGAAGGGATGCTACCTTTTCTCGACATCCTGATACACAGAAGACCGGATGGACGCCTGGGACACAGCGACTCATACTAACAGTTTCCACCACCCGGCTCACAAAAGGGCTGTGCTTTCCACTCTTACACATAGAGCGAGAATGATATCGGATAAGGACCACTTGGCACCTTCCAAGTACCTTATTAAGAAACGGGTACACCGTTGGTGAAATATCACGGGAAATACACGGAACCAGGAAGAAGAAAAACGCCAGAAAAGCGGTCTATATCTCATATACCGGAAAATGCACAGCCATAGTTAGTCGCATACTGGCCAAGTATGACAGAAAAACGGTGTTTGTAACACAACGAAAAATAAAAGATATGCTCAGGAATGTGAAGGCGATGTAGGTCTAAAGACCCCTGGTATCTATGAAATACTGTGCGACTGTGGCCGTAAATACATAGGACAAACAATAAGAACCGTAAAGGAAAGAATAGAGGAGCACAATAGACATCTACGGTTGAAACAACCTAATAACCTAATAAGTAAGAATTTAATACTTCAGTCTGAAGATGGCAGAGCAAGCCATTGAAACGTCACTAATAATCTCTTTGACCCGGCTGGAAACCCGAGAGGAATTTATACATGCCATTCACCGGGAAAGACCTCGCATTTTAATAAAAATATTATTGCTTCTTTTTTCAAATATTTTCTTTTTTAAATTGCTTTAGAAAGATGTATAATTTGAAAACTGGGTATTTCTGTCTTCGCCGCTTGCATTTCAGACAACTAGAAGTGATTAAAAATCTGTACAGAGACTCTTTTACAGTTGAATATGTACTTGATATAATATGTTAAATGTTGGTTAACAAAACAGACGTAAAAATAAAACTTTAATTAAATAATTATAAGATTGTTACTGTTGAAGTATTCAGTCTTTAGACTGGTCTGAATACACACCATTTCTTTGGTTTCCTCTCTATATTCGTAACAATGTTTTAACATGAGGAGTAATACAGTGTCATACGTAAACATAGATCGATGATGGGACAAGATTGAACTTATCAGCGTCGATTTAGTGAACGTGCCAACCGTCGTCCTAAAAAGTAGTGTCCTTGTCAATTTGCCATTCTGCGACGCTAAGCTGTAAACCCACTGAAATACCACACGGACCTTCCACTATTTCGATACTATTTGCTAGTCGTAATCTTAACTAGGGAGATCTATTTCTGTTCAATTTCTAGAAAATAAATTTAAATATAGTTCTTCCATGACGACGTAATATGGAATTTGGTTTTCAATATTTGCCCACCGTAAAAACCGCCGTCCACACGACAAAGAATAATATTTAAGCCATTTGAATATTGACACCGTTTTCAAAAGCGGAACTGGGCTTATGGGGATAGGCCTGCCATCTGTGGGACGAGATTAGCGTTTACATTAAGCTCGGCTCTCCAGCAAATATGACGTGGCCAGATCAAACACCGCACCGGGCTCATCTTGCCCTCTAGGAATTCGGATACATATTACTTTCCCCCCGTCCACTTAGTTAATTGCTTGTATTGTTTACAGGAAACCCCCGCCAGGACTCTCGAAATCTCTCTCGGCTGTGAGGATCCCTTGAAACATCGCGACTGATCGCCTTTACAACCCTTCACTCTCTGATTTTGTAATATTATGTTTCTGTAGCGATTCTTGTGAACCCGCAAACTTTAGACAGTTATTTTATTAAATCAAACCAATGAAAACACTTTAAAATTATGAAAAAAACTTATTCCAGTGAAAAATATATTTCTTCAACCACGAATCTCAGAGAAAATTCAACATTTTTTGCTTTTGAGTTCTCTGACAGATTGGGAAATCATGAAAATTATTTTCAGGCAATACTCCTCAATTAAGTGAGCGGTTTTTCCGTTTCCAATCGTGATTGCTAATCCTGTAAAAAATAAAATTTTGTAAAAGCGTAAAGAAAAATTTTTCTGAAATTTAAAAATTCTCTCTCTAACACTAAAAGTTGAGGTACCTCCATATTTAAAAAAAATTGATTTATATATTGAGTCTTAGTAGACGATCCCCTGTTCTGTGCTATATTACCTGGTCCCATGATCTTTGTCCTCTTAGTTTTCCTTTTGTAGATTAATGCCAAAGCTTCCCCATTCTTCCAACTCTCCTTATGTCACTCGTCAGTAACTTATAGTTTTTAAAAAAAATTCGAGACGTCGTGACGGGCAAGTCGCTCTGATTTGTTTATGGCGTTATTGGTCTGGGTACATGTATCTCACAAATAGATTATTTATAATTTTAATAATGATAATTGTAGTTGAATAGTAGCATTCCTCTACTCTTTCATCACTGAGAACAACATTCTAAAATAAGAAATTGTGATTGATTCTTCTCCTATTTATTGGCTGGAACTAAAAAAACTCGTTTAATTTTGAAAATACTGTTATTTAGATAAGGAAGTAAAGTTTAGGTCCAGCAAATTGTATTTAAACGTAAAAAAAAGATTTTACTGAATGAAATTAATTGCATGATGGATTATTGAATAGTATTTCTTAGTCACATCTTTGGAATTATTCTTTGTTTTGTTCTTTGTTCAAATTCTCACATTGTGTTTTAAATATCTTCAAGAACTCTTTGTTTTGTTTTATCTTTGTACATATTGTTTCAGGCTGTCTTAAGTATCGACAAGGATCACAAGGGTTGATCAAAAAGTCTAATAAAAATCAAAAAGTATTGTCTGTTATTCGGTTCGTTTATTATTATGTTATATTTTCTTTCGATATTTTAGAAGAACACAATTCTATATCCGATTCTGTTTCGTTATGACACGTGACTGATAATGTATGTGGCTCAATTGAAATAATCTTTCAAACATAGTTGTCTTACTAAAAGTTTACAGTGAATTAAAGTCAGAGTAGAATTTTATTGCTCTTTAATTAATATAAATGCGACGTTTCGCCTCCCTTTCGAGACTTCATCAGGCATAAAATTTTGTAATTCATGTCCTTTACGCCTTGACTCCGTCGTCCGAAAAGATTATTAAATATATTTAAGGTAGTCCGCGACACCAAATTTCAGTCTAAATAAATACGTCAATACATTTAATAATCTTTCAAGCGAGGGAATCAAGGAGTAAAGGACATGAATTGCAAAATTTTACGCCCGATGAAGTCTCAAAAGGGAGACGAAACGTCGCATTTATATTAACTAAACAGTAATGAAATTATTGCTGACTTATTGGCCGCCTTTTTATTTATTGAAATATCTTTATTCACGCTCCATAAATACATTTCATTCACGTAATTTTAATTATTTAAAAACTTATGTTTAAGTGACAATTTACCATAAAGTAACAATATATTTGAGAGAGTTAATGAGAATTTACAGTAAAAATGATATTTCAATTTTTTTTAAATCCGAGTCTTAACATTGTTTCCTTATATATTGATGGAGAGTAGAAATATAGAGGTCTCATATTTTTTTATATTCTGTTACCATGGAATGTATTGTATCGAAGATTGACTTGAAACGTTCTGTGGTTTACAAACAGTTTTATGAAAATATAAAAAAAGCCGAAGCTGACGCTTTTCAGGGTTGTTTAAGAATAAAACACATGTTTATGTTAATTTCACCTTAATTATTTAATTATATAAGTTCGTACAGATTGGCACTCAATTTAATATGTAATAATAATAAATGTATACCTTATGAAAACAAATAATTTTTTCTCATTCTATATGCTACATATTACACAAAGAAGATGTTTTAATCCACGCGTATTAAGGAAGGAAAGTCCATTCGCCTTGAGGAAAGCGACAATCACTGTTAGCTTTGTTGTCATCCAGTCTTATTTTTTTTGAGGTGATGACTGGATCGTTCCAAGAATATATATTTTTTTAATTATGAGATCAGCATAGAATACAACGCATTTAAAGAAGCTTTATACAATCTATACTTAGCAAAACAGGCCTGTTCGTCGCGCCACAAAACAATTGACACTTTAATGCATGGAAACTGAAAGTATGGCGCCGTTATAGTATTTTGTACTTAGAAATAACAAAAGAAAATCATACACGGTCACAAAGGATGTGCTGAGGAAAGAAATATGAGAAAGTATTAATAAAGGAGAGTTATTGTAAATATAAAAGCAGAACGATGAGTAATAAAGACGGCTAACCGCTGGCTGTTTGTTTCACGACATTTCAGCATAAAAATGACTTATGTATTCAAGTTTTTTTTATAACTAACCACATTTCATAAAGAAATTATCGTACATGTTCCCATACATAATATCCGTTATATTACATTTTTTCGTAAACGATTGTAATTAATTTCACAACTTCTCAGTTTCTCGTAACAAAGGTTGTGAATTGAAGTATATATATCTATTTAAGTTAAAACGCAATTTTAATTACAGTTTCCTATAACATGCAAGTCAAGAACTCATTATATAAAGTCTACAATTCGCAACGTTATAATTTAACAAGGATAAACAATATAAATATATTTTACTAGAAATCAACATTCGTTCCCATACAAAGCAAGAACGGAGATTAAAAAGAGTTTCTTTTATTAATTGCACGAATAATCCATATTACTTATATCAAAGTATTTTTCTTGTGAGCAAATATATGTACACGGTTTCATTCTGTTCCCAAATTTCAGACTCGACGTATACATTTTTCTTGAAACTATTCAAGCCTCGGCTGTCGAGACATGGAAAAACAATCTCTCGTATGATCGCGAGTCAGGATAAAAAAAACTAATTTGCGGGCGGAAAATAATATTTGTTCACAAGGGGAAGGATTCGTTGTTACGAAAATGTTTTATAATTGATATTTTCTTACAAAAATCAAACTGGACTGACGAAGGAAGCTGGTGAATAGTGGCTTATACTTAAAAGAGTGGAGGACGGATCAGAGAAATGGACGATATACCATGAAAAGCTTTCGTCTCCATACATAGACGAAATTAATCTTAGAATATGAGATATTTTCGTCAAACGAGATAACATCTCACGTTGCCAGAGTATCTGAAGGGCGTCACACCGAGCTGTTAATCAGCCGCCATTTCAACTGCGCAAAACAATCTAGAAAAGTGGTTCATGAAAACCGAAAAATTATAATTCGTCCACCCGTAAATATTATTTAGTACAAGATTTGAAAAAATCATCTAGGAAACGGGAATAATAATCAGGTTGACATTTGCAGATGATGTGTAACTTTTCTCCGAAATAAATTAGCAAACCAACTACATGAGCACTGATAGCATTACTGATTACCTAAACAATCTCCTGAAATCATCGCAAACGTAATCCGAAGCAATGGCGAGGATTCATGAAAGGGATGATTTAGGAGCGTGGATCCCGTCCAACGTCGACAACGAACGCTGCTTCCTTCGTCAGTCTAGAAAAGTAATACGCACGCATTTACATGTTTCGAGTCTGATTTCGGAACAGCAATATATATTTTATTTTGCCCCGATTCGAAGTTCACAACGAACGTTTCGTTTCGAATAGCACCAGCGAAGTATGAAGATGCAGAGACGCGAGTACCTTACGACGCACGAAAGTGTAAGATCTTTTCCAACGTTTTAACATTTATTGCGGAAATATCTATGATTCCCTTAAGAGACGAGAGAGAGATAGAGAGAGAGTTAGAGAGAGAGACGCGCTAGACGGGGAGCGCCTGTCGCACGAACAGGTACTCCGAGAACTGTTGGCCCTCGACGCCGCCGCCGGTGCTGGCCGCGACGCTGAAGCCCCTGTTGAGGAGCCGCGTGATTGCTTGCACGGAGTTGAGCTTGCAGTAGCCGTTGAGGGGGAAGCGGATCACGTGGCGGGCGTCGTGCGCGTTCCAGGCGGCGCCGGAGCGCGCGTCCATCAGCGCCTGCGTCGTCTCGGGGAAGACTTCGTCCAGCACGGCGCGTTCGCCCGAGAGCATCACGCGCTCGCCGAGGTCCGGGCTCACGTGCAGCGCCACGCACTCGAACTGCGCCCCCGGGGGCGCGTTGTGGTTGCCGTGCTGGTGGTTGTCCTCGCATCCGCCACCGCCGCCGCCGCCGCCTCCTCCGCCCCCGCGGCCACCCGAGGTGGCCTTCTTCTGACGCTCCTTGCGTAGCTGCTCCAGTTGCCTGATCATGGCTGAAATTGACAAACACTTTCATTAACACGCTTATTCCGTTATTAAATTAATTTAACTTATAGAAATTTATTGCTCTGTATTGGACGAAGCCCGGTGACAATGCTTAAAATACATACATACAAAGTTATGTCCAATAGAAAATAAATAAAAATATTGGAAAGAATATCACTCCATTACCTTTACAAAACTTATTTTTTAAACAGTCTTTAAGTCTCATCTACTTCCGTCATAATTAGCGACTGCCAAACTAAATAGAACTTAAGGGTACATTGTATTTTTCTTAAAAACGAATACAATTTATCTTAACGTTTTAAATAAGTGTTCATAGCTTATTGTTCATAGGTTCTTTAGAGAACCAAATTACGTCTTTCTGTACTTAAAACGATTTATAAATTACTTGAAGGTCTGGAGTTTATGAGTGATTGTGTAGTGTCTTTTCTAGACGTGTCTGGTGGGAACTTGATGTGTTGGCGAGTAATGCGAGGGTTCGACTGGTTTTGATATTCTTCCTTGAGCTTCCATATAGGTGGGCTATCGTAGACGTTATACGTCATAGTAAAAATTTTAAAAGTAGTGGTACAAAAAACTAACTTTTTCTAGGCACTTGCTGGATTGTTTCTCAAACCATATCAAAAATAAAAATGGATAATGATATATAATTTTGTAGGCAGAGCTACACTCCTTTGAAATACTAATTCCCATTCCAGAAACTTAAACCTCGACAACCATTAGCCAATTTGTAACCATACTCCTTTATTGGACCCAATATAAAAGAGAGATTCTAGAAGTTATTATATTTGTCTGAAGCCAGCCTCGTAATAAACAACCCCCTAATATCAAAATAATACTTCCTTACATCACAGGTTTTACACTTTAAAAACTCTCTTACTTACTTCACACAAAATTGGTAATGATTTATAATTCAACGAACTCTTTATTTTGCTATGATAATAATGGTGAGGACCCTATGGATGCAGAAGACCCGCACTTCCTAATATATAAAGCGTATTATAACGCGTGTAATTCGATTTATATTGGACTGACTAAGCGAGCACTTAAAAGAAGGATCAAGGAGAACAGGAGTAATTAACCATAGAAAAACATTCAGTTATTACCAAACACATACATCCTTTTATTATGATTTTAACTGGACTGATATTAACATCACATTCAATTGAATTATTATGCTACATTAATCTCTTTAGCGATTAACAATAGGATTACTAATAATTACACTGTTAATGTTAAAAGTGACACAGAGCCACTAAATATAGTTTTCTTCATGGCACCTGATATGTCTTTATTTGATTTTTAGGAATGGTTGTATTTTTATTGGCGTGTTCGTGCCTTTTTTGCTGTAGTGCAATGTTATGCTTGAGAAGGTCCACCAAATGGTGGAGAAAACGTCCGACGTTAAATTCACTATTTTATCAGTGTCTATCAAATTGGCCAACTGTACCAAGATCTTGAAATTAAGGACGAAGAGTTCTCGGGATTCCAGTCGGGTGCTGAAGTTCGTTGTACACGACGTTTCGATGGCTGACACCAGCATCTTCTTCACCTGAAAAAGTCTGACTCTTCACCTTCAGGTGATGAAGATGGCGGAGTCAGCCATCGAAACGTCGTGTACAACGAACTTCAGCACTCGACTGGAATCCCGAGAAGTCTTCGTCCATCATCTACATCGGGAAAATCTACGTTTTGTAACTTGAAATTAGTTGTTCACTAACCCTTTCTAACAGTAATGAAATTAATAGCATATTGATGTGAATGGAGATACATTGCGTTTTGGTATGATTTTTAAAAGTCCAGGATCAGATTTATATTTACGTTAGGTAATAATAATAATAATAATCATATTCCATAGATCCTGTAAAGAAGCTAAGCTTCAAGGATGTGGAATGAGTCAGGGTGTACATTTATTACATTATTTTATTATAAAAGATAAATATACTTATAACAAATTTTTGTAACCAAATAGAAAGGCGATTCCAACATTATAAACTAATTACTCGTCTCCGATTCTTCTATAAATTTCTTTACTGAATAGAAGGAGTGTCTAAGCAAAAATGAGGATAATTCAGCCTAAAATTTACCTTAGTTATCGGACAACTGTTTAATTCTATGCGGCAGTATATTGAAGATGGATATCCCAGAATAATGCACACCTTTCTGTGCAATTGACAATGTTTTACATTTTTTGTTCCTTGTATTGAAGGGATGAATATCAGAATTATTAAAAAATAAGTGCCTATTTGTGATTAAAAATAACATCAATATTCTTTGCATTCTATTCTGTAAAAATGAAGATCCTGTTATTCCATAGTACCTCAGTTTTTCTAACAATATGCTATGGTCTACTCAATCAAATGCTTTACTTAAGTCACAGAATATACTTAATGGGTGATTTTTTTTATTTAATTCTTCTAATATGTCGTCTAAAGAGTATAGATCGCTTTCTCAGTTGAATATCCTACATGCTACATAGACTCCGTAGATATTCGTCCAAAAAATTAGCGGTTAATATAACTATGCCGAATATAAATGGCGTCACAAAAAATTCGAAGAAAATGATTATTTTTTCTAAAACGTTGGTCAGTGACGATTTTTTTTCGCTCCGTAGCCGTACATCAGAGGTTCTCAAATGTTATTTATTCCCTGCGTTACGTGAAACGTACCTACTTCTTAAGTTTGGGTGTAGAACTGCAAATCTCAGGTGCAAGACGATGACTGATGAATCGTTGATGACCTTGTTTTGAGTCAAGATTATTGCTCAGATTCGCTTCGGAGGGTTGTACGGGAAATCGCGGATGACTGCGCTATCGAGTTTTATTTTTGTCGTTAGTGAAGATAAGCGGTTAAATGAAACGGCCCAAAAGCAAATCGTGCCTATAGAGCCAATTGCATTCTCCGAATTGCTTTGGCAACAGAACAGAACAGAACATGAGGCTGTAATTTTTAAGGCCACGGACGGCCGGCCCGATTCCCCTCCCCGTTTCTCTCTCGCCGGCGGGCCATACCTACAACATAATCTAATCTCGAAGCTATTTACGTCCTCGTCGTCCTAATGAGGCCGTTTCTCCCTCCGGTGATGAAAGACGGCCACAGGCGGCAAATTTCCGCTCACGAGAAAATGACGCAACGGCCGTTCGGCCTCGGGGCGAGCAGGGTGGAGGCTTCACGGAATGCGCCCGTCGACACACATCAATAACACCAAACGCTTGTTATTTCTGACAGCTCACCTGCACATCCACTACCCAAGCTTTTAGCATCCGTGACAGGGCTGCAGCGCCTCAAAGCCTTCGCCAAATAAATATTCCCTCCGGGAAACACGTTGCTGAATATCTCTGATTTTAGTGCGAATCACAAAGACGTAAGGCTCAACGCGTCAACGCGATTCCTCGGTACCAGTTTGTCAGATCATAAAATTTTGGTATTCACTTTGCCAAATTTCATAAGATTTCATTATGTAGATATGCCATTTATGCTTTTGATATTTGTGTAATCCATCTCGTTGGGGCATAATAATATGAGGTTCAGTTCTTGATGAAATTTGCTGCATTCTTGATTGATGTGTTTGATGGTAGAAGACAGTATAAGGAAAATAGGTCTACGTTCATGGCATTTTTAGATATAGAAAAAGCCTTTGTTAATGTGAACTGGAACACACTATTCCGGATTTTGAAGATCACAGGAATAAAATATCGAGAAAGAAGGATTATCCATAACCTCTACAGAAGGCACGCCACTTTAATTAGAATTGAAGATCAAGAAAAGAAAACTGAAATCAAGAAAGGAGAAAGACAAAGATGCAGTTTATCGCCCATGCTGTTAAACTTATATATAGAACAAGCGATGAAGAAAGTTAAAACGGAATATGGAGTAGGAATCATACTGCAAGTATTTGCGATGATATTGTACAATTAGGGGAGTCAGAAGAATACTTGGAAACCATAATAAATGGCTTGAACGTGGTCCTGGAGGAAGAGTTCAATATGAGGATTAATAGAGGGAAAACGAAGGTAATGGAGCGTAGTATGGGAAACAGTGGATTAACAAAGGGCGTTAGATTGGGAAAGGATATTTTGACGGAATTTAAGGAATTTTGCTACTTGGGGAGCGTAATAACTAGGGACTGTAGGAGTATAGTAGACATAAAGAGTAGGATAGCACAGTCAAGGAAAGCTTTCGTAAAAAAGAGGAATTTACTTACTTGTAATATAAGTGTGAATATTAGGAAATAATTGCTAAAAATTTTCGTATGGAGTGTGGCTTTATATGGGAGCAAAACGTGGATGGTAGTAGTTGCAAGAAGGAGAAGAATAGAAGCCTTTGAAATATGGTGCTATAGGAGAATGCTGAAAATGTGATCGGAGGACAGAATCACTACCAACGAAGTTCTAAACAGAATAAGGGAAGAGCAAACAATATAGAGAACATTGACTAAGAGAAGGAATACATTACTAGGCTACGTTTTGAGTCATGAGGACCTTGTAATATTAGCATTAGAGGAAAGTGTGTGGGATAATAGCAGAAGAGGGAGGCCGCGGATGGAAAACGCTAAGCAGATTAGGGAGGATGTGAGATGTGGTAGTTATGCTTAAATGAAAAGGCTTTCACAAGATAGGTAACCATTGAGGGTTGCATCGGACTGAATACCACAACAACGAGGACCATTAGCTATTCTGGACAAGTCAGGACGGATTCGTGATTACGATGGTTAAGATTGGTCTGAAGCAATGGAAGGTTGACATTTTGTTTCATGCTTGCTCGCTTCACAATCATAGTCGGTAGGAAAACTGCGTTTGGGCAAGGTAGGATGTTCTCTCTAAATGCATCAAAATTGTCACGTTACTCTCATCAACTTAATCTTATAACGAACAATATATAAATCTTGTAAAAATAAACTTTATCTTTTGAAATAACTACACATTATTAGTGAAGGAGGACGAATATTATGGCATGGGAAGGATTATGTAATGAGGATTATAAAATTACATTAAACTCTGGTATAGAATTTAGAGTTACTCAGAAACCAATTTCCGTTGGTCAGCCATTTAGTGTTCTTGCGTGTAAAACTACAAAAAATATAATGGGAAAGTGACTTTTACGGACGCCGCTCGATCAACCAATTCCCAACCGATTGATTGGGTTGAGCGGCGTTTTGTAGGAAGGGAAGAGTGAAGAAGAAAGGTAAATAGGAACGGCAGTCGGATCCCTGATAATGAGACTTCAACCCCTCAGAAGTAGTACAAGTAATAGTAAATATTTATTACTAAGTAGCATTTACTACAAAGACAAATTTTCCTTTCAGATCGGGAAATATTTATAGTAAAAGCATTTAGAGATATACTTGTAATTAATATCTGTGTTAAGCAAAATAGATGCAAGGTACTATAGACGTGTTGGGGGAAACATCAACGGATATTTAATCTTATACTAAAAGTTCTAATTTAACGTCTATTATAAATTAATAAAAATAGTTCTCGACCGTTTTAAAGACAAATTTATTTATCCAATCTTAAGATAAACGACGTTTCGGTGTTTTTCTTTCATGTTATTATAATATTCATACATAGGTAATACTTAACATATTGCGTTAAAAATACAATAATTTAACAAGAGAAAACACATTAAACTTTAATCCAAAACGTGTATGAAAGGAATACTCAAATATTATAATAACTTGAAAGAAAAACCTGAAGAATGTGTGAATATACACCGATTCGTCGTTTATCTTTAGATTGGATACATAAATGTGTCTGTAAAAAGGTCAAGAACTTTTTTATTACTTTTATATTATATACGGTTTCCTTTACCTCCTGGGATTAGTTGACGGGTAGTAGGACCAGCTATATACAACTCGTCTACGAATTTACTTTTATGATCAGTCATACGCTTCTTCTTATAGATGGCTGATGCCGACCTACCGTGGCTTAGTGGTTAGCATCCTGGCATGGGATTGGATGATTGTGTCGTCATGGTCGCGGAGACTGGGATTAAGACTGATGGAGAATCGATACGCAGACCACGTATCACTCCAAAATCGGAATGTGCCACGTAAGAAGGTCCGGTAGGTCAACATCCTCAATGGACTGTAGAACCAAGGAAGAAGAAGATGATGATTGATATTCGTTGTATTTCTTCTTCTACAAAAGGAATGCTCAGGTTCTTGTGTGGAATTTTGGAAGAATTAATAAGATAGAATCGGGTTTTTAATCTCGTGGTTTTTACTCGCTATTTCCGAATGAAGTATCGCTTTAAGGATCATTTTTCGGCGACATGAGATCTTTCCAATAAAACTCAAAGTGTATTGATTTATACTCTCGAAGACAGCAAAATATGGAACTGGACGGGACAAAATTACGAGCGGCAGAGAAGTGATACATATCATAGCAGCCGTGGCTCATACTGATATGTCACGAAATCAGCGTTGATGGGTTATATTTTAGAAACAGAACTTGAATAGATTCCGCTTGCCAAGAATACTAATCAGATCTGACAGGTTGGCTGTCATGTCGTTGATTATATAGCTTTCTGCAGAACGTCACGTCTGATCCAAGTCTCCTCGCCTCACCTATTTACCGGCGAGAGTTTATGGTGCGGGATGCAGACGCATAAATCAAGGACAGTATTGTGTATTGTTGAGGAGGTTCCGTTAGGTGGCGGCAGCTGGTCAGGCCAGCGGCGGTGAATGTCAAGGTTCGTGCCCGGAGACTAATCCACCACACCACACCACCACATGGAAATTCCTCAGCTATGCGGATCAGGAAACGTCAGCCACACGTGCGTTGGGACCGAGGGGAATAGTCGGCTCGACGCCACTCGCCATACACTAACGCTATTGCCAACGCGACCAGCAAAAAGTTTCTTCCACATCACTTTCTTGAATACGCGTTACAATTTTTCATAAGGAATAACTTGAATAGTTTACCTGCAGCATCGTTTCCTTTCTACAAATAGATTTCCACTTCCACACAAATATTACTATACTGAAGTGGCCCTTCATAACTTTCTCCCTCAATCTAACTCATTGATAGTAAATGTAATACATTAAAATCTACTGTCAGCTGTAAATTCATTCATTGATACAACAGACGTAAATTTCACGCATTGCTCTGGCTCTGTAGGCCATCAGGGCTTCAGTCTACCGAGACGACCGCGGTCTGTCACATTTTATGACATATTCCGAATTTGAAGTGGTCGGCGTATCGATTCTCCAGCAGTCATAGCCACGGTTTCAAATATGCATGCCATTAGCACGACTCAAACAGTAGAACTCTGTCACTGCACCACAAGAGGTCAGCCCAATGAGGGAGTATGACTAGAGAAAAATGATACACAATAGTCTTGTTATAGTTCACTTTAACACGAACCTTTGCTAAGCAACTTCGGTAGCTTAAAATATTAGTCTGTAAAAATTGACCTGTTGTTATTGTGGTATTCAGTCCTAAGACTAGTCTGATGCAACCCTCCATGCTTACCTATCTTGCGCAAGACTTTTCATTTCGACATAATCTGCGTATTCCATCCTTGGCCTCCCTCTTCTATTCTTACCCCACACTTCACTCTGATGCTATTTTTACAACAACTTCATGTCTCCAAATGTGATCTATTAGTCTATCCCATCTCTTGGTCAACGTTCTCCATATTGTTTTCTCTTCCCGTATTCTGCTTAGAACTTCCTCGTCAGTTATTCTATCCATCTAACTGATTTTCAGCATTTAGCTGTAGCACCATATTTCAAAGGCTTTTATTATTTTTCTTTCCTCAACTCCTATCGCCCACGTTTCGCACTCATATAGCGCCACACACCATACCAACATTTTTAGAAATTATTTCCTAATATTCACACTTATATTACCCGTAAGTAAATTTCTCTTTTTTTGACTTAATGACATGTTGCACTTAGTTGAGGATATGTTGTACGTTCGGAACACATTCGTATAAGTACAGGGTTCGATAAAAAGACCTTGGCGTTGTCTGTATATCGCGTTAGTAAGAATATAATGAATATTAAAATAATGCTTCAGTCACTATCCAACGGTTATGCTTGCTTTAACAGTACTCCCCTTCCACTCCCACTTATTCTACAGCACACGGTATACACTGTGCATCAATGATTTTTATTAGTACCTTTGTTAGTATCCCAACGTTTATTTTCCACGAGGGTTATCGCATCTAATATTTGAATCTTTTCACAGAAGTCTCACAAAATGGCCAAATTAGACCAATATTAATGGAGAATTTAAGCTTATGAATCATGAGGAGCTGTAGCAGTAGGTAGGGTTTGTTTCTGTGTAATTGGAAAGGGATGTTTTGAGTTATCTCGAGGCCAGCCATCTCCTGTAGCTACACAGATGGCGAGGGAAGCAAAGTTGCCCGCAGGCAGGAGCTTCATCCCCGCCACTCCCCAAAAGCGATATCTCAGCTCAGAGACGAATCATGAAACACCATGCTTAATGCAACGTCAGTCCAAATAAAAGATGGATGCCGCGACGACAGATGGCGATTGTTGCTGAGACTGGCCGGACTTGCGGAGTCGCTGCAGGGGCCCCGTGAGGTGAGGTGAGGTCAAGCCCAGACGTGGTGCAGTTTTGAGTTGGTTAATTACGACGGGTCGCCTGGACTCCTGGACTGGTTTTGTCGCAACACAGCGCTCGGCGCCGTGGATTCCTCAGATACTATCAGTGCGGTGCGGTGCACTCGCGTTCTTTTCTCTTTTGTTTGTTTGTGAGTGTGTGCGTGCGTGTGTGTGTGTGTGTGGCTTCGTGGAAGCCCGGCACCAGTAATGTACACAAGGGGGTGCTGGAGATATTTACAGAGCATTGTGTGCTAATGGCCAGTTGTCACGGACACACTGCACCTAATAATTCGGCCAAATACGGAGCGGCCACTTCGCCGCCACGTAATTGCCGGAACCCTGTCTCCGCACCAAGAAACAGTTCCCGTGTCACGATTCCCTCCCTACAAGGTCACCGTTCCTTGTTCACAGTCAGTCACCAACGACCCAGCTGAGAGAAGAGGCGGAATACCAGCCGCTCAACTACACGCCTAATATGCTGCAAGATGAGGAGGAGGAGACACGTTGACGTGAATAATGTTAATACCTTAGTAAAACAGACGATTATTTGCACAACAAACAGGCAAACGTTCAACACAACTAGTCACTTATTTATCACTAGAAACCGCTTCATTACAATCATTTGATAAAATACAACATTCACACCGTTATTGATGCTGTCTTACTCAGCATCTTTCACAGCAATTTAGTTTCTTAATTATCTGGGACATTTATAAATTACGTGAAAAAGTTGCAGAATTGAGACACTTCTGTTTTATACCGTATTTAGGCGTACATAGGAATATATACTCGAAATTGTTATATTAAAAACAGTAAACACACGTTAGCTTACAAATACTTTCTAGCTTTAAACTTGTGTCTACATACCTAAAACGCTTCCATTCGAAAGTCATTAAAATAGTATGTCATTAATCATCGCTGGACACTTTATCACTCTCATTACCGCTGCCAGATGAATCGCAGAACAGAAAAAAATAATGCCAACAATGTTCTAGAATTTTCTGGAAAATTGTCAATCGCGGCTTCAGTAATGCATGGTGTTGTCTTCAATGGCATTGAGAAAATAAATTCCCCACAAATGTCTCAAAACTCAGATGAACCTAAATACGGTATTTATGTATAATTCCCTGGTTGGATGTCGTCCAACACCAAATTAAACATTTAAAATATTTTTAAAAACATATAGGTGACACGCTTTGCAAATATTTATAGTGAGAGTTTTTACTGCCGAGTTATCTGAGACAGAATCATCTAATCCATAGTAACTTAGGTCGATTTATGTGGCAGTATGTTGCACGCTGAGAGAACACAACAAAGAAACATGCAATTAATTTATTTAATCATCTGCGTGATATTAGAATAATATTTACTAATTATATAGAATTAAATTTACGACCAACTTATATAAAAACACATTTCTTTTTGTCAAAATTAATTTGACAATACATATAATTGAAAGCTATATTACGTTTTTATTTTAACGAAATTAATTCTTCTTAGGCTCTACAGTCCACTGAAGGCCTGGGCCTACCGGGTCGACTGCGGACTGTGATCTTGCATGACACATTCCGAATTTGGAGTGACACTTGGTCAGCGTATCAATCCTCCAACGGTCGCGACCATGACGACATAAACATCCAAGCCCATGCCTAGCTTCGAACCCGAGACCCCTGGGTTATAAGGGAGCCACTAGACCACAGGAGTTAGGCAACGAAATTAATTAATTAAGGATTTATTATGATACTTTCTATTCATTTCGGAGTAATATCCTGAAAAAACTTACCTGATGAAGTCCGAAATGTAAGTACGAAACGTTGTACGACTAAATACTTGGTATACCTATGAATTAGTCATTACATAGGAATAATTTTTAAATATGGTACAATATTCACGTAGTTCTCCCGTTTTGTCTTCTATTCATCATTATATTTCCTTAACTTTTATGGTTATATTTAATTCAATTTTTCCTTTATTACCCAGTATTGAATGACGAACTCTGCTATGATCTATTTTATGGTTATGCTATAAAGGCTACTTTATATTTCCAAATGCTATAGGAGAATGCTGAAAATCAGATGGATGGAAGGAATCGCTAACGAGGAATTTCTAAACAGAATAGGGGAAGAGCGAACAATATGGTGGACGTTGACCAATAGAAGGGATAGATTAATAGGCCACGTTTTAAGACATATACGTCTTATAAAATTAGTATTAGAGTGAAGTGTGTGAAGTAAGAACAGAAGAGGGAGGCCAAGGATGGAAGTTCTAAGCAGATTAGGGAGGATGTGGGATGTGGTAATTATGCGGATAGGGTTGCATCAGACCAGTCTTAGGTCTGAATACAACATCAACAACAATATTTTTCCAATTTTTGTCTTCTTATTTGTGGGTTTTAGATATTAACGAGAACATTCCTTAAACAAATAAACACAAAAATAAGTCCAAACTTTTGGGGCTCCATCAAATAAAAAAAGAAACAAACTAATTTATTCAGGTTTTATATTTTTGAATGATTGTATTGTAATGTAAAAACGCAGGTGCCTCCTTATTTTGGTTACATAGTTTAATTTTAATGCGCAGACAGTATATAAATAATTAATTTAATGTTGTAATGTGAATGGGATTCGGGAGTAATTCTCGGTCATTGTGAGGTGCAGTTGGGCCTACAATGAAGAAGGTTTTGTGCGACGACAGTGGAGGCCAACAACAATGAAGACTTAAATTGGCTTTAAAAGTGGGTGAACCCCCGCAAGGAACTCCCGGGGCGTGTGTAAAATCCCGCGGGAAACTCCCGGGGCGAGTGTAAAATCCCGCAGGGGAAATCCAGGGGCGTGTGTGAAATCCCGCGGGGAACCACCGGGATTTTGTATGAAAACCCGGTGGCGGGGAACTCCCGGGGCGAGAATTTAAAAAGGAGACGAGATGGACCCGTGGAGGCAGATGGAGGAGACGGACCTGAGAGACCAGACGGGAAGGTGATGTGAGAGGAGATGGTCCTGAAGGAGCAGACGGGAAGGTGATATGAGACGAGTAGAACCTGGGTCACACTTCATTCCTCGATGTAAAGCAGCTGCAAGGCGCACCTAAAGACAGAGAGACGCGGATGCATTCCTGAGGTTGAATGTTTGTAGACTCATTAATTTTGGGTAAGTTCAACATATCTGTAAAACTTGCTCATTTTTGTTGATTATATAAATTTAAATGATATTTTTTTTCTATTTTTCAGTAACTTCGTACTTCATTTCTCGAGAGACCCAAAATCCCCTGAGATATTGTTTTATGTAAACATTGTAAACACAAAATTGATAAATATAAAATTGTCAAACCGTTTAAAATTTTAAACCTATCCCATGAAGAGGATATTACAATATATTCAGTTATACGTAGCTGTCCAGATATCATTTTCTTTCCCGTCATGGCTAGCGTACGTCGACTGTTACAACCGAAATTTCACAATAAATAACTGCATAATATTGTATCCAAGTATTTCGTTAATGTTTGTGTATTTGAGACGGGAACCGTTGATGATATTTTCGTTTCCCGAGCGCCTTTACCGTAACGTAATCGCCTTGGCCGTTGCCGCGAGAGAAAGAAGTCGATGACGCGGGTGCGTAACCGATACCAGAGAACAGGGTGAAACGGTGTAAGTTAGCAGTCGTGACGTTTAATGACCACTCACATTGTGGAAGCGTTTAACATAAATTTGCATCCTTAAGAACGCACATTAGCGGATTTATGTCTCCATTAATGCGGCCACTGATGCAAAAGGCAAGGAGAGAGTCGTAAATACGGCGATGAGTGCCTGAGGATGGAAATCTACGCGCACCGACACTGGCGGTGGATGCTAAAATTACAAAGTCTCGAAAACTTTCACGGGAGGAACTCCACCTGATATCATATTAATTGTGAGATAACTGATACATAGGCTTCGTTGACGCTGGAAATCTCTGTCGATGGTAGACCAAACAGCGAAACTGAACTGGCAACTGTATTTTTTATTCTACATAATAAAATAAATATGCATATCTGTTTTATATTCTTTCTACAGATGTAAACGCGGTAGAAACTTCATACAAATCGGAGAAGAAAAAAGCGGGGGATCTCGGGAACGGGGAAAAAGAAACCCCTAGTATAAACATGGAAGGAATTGTTAAAAAGATATGTGAATAAAAGAGATCGAAAAAATGTAACGTCACTATGAAAAGAGACAGCTGGAATACAGGGAAATCCGCCATATTCAATTACACGCAATATGACGTCAATTTTCTTACATTGTACTACTCTCACATTTTATCAATTAGATTCGATAAAAGACGAGCTCATGGAAGGATTGTGATAAACAATAAGAAAGGTGTTTTCAAAATAATACGAAAATTTGCAATGTTCAGTTTAATTTAAAACCTCCTTTTAACGTGACATATTTCAGAAAATCTTTTCCTTTTCTTTTTGGGTTACAGGCTACATGAGAGTGATCCTGAAACAGGCAACTCTCCTTTAATAGTATACGAAGGGCATTGAAAAGGGGGAGATATGGAAGATAGAGCAAGGGTTGTCTAGGGCCGCCGGTGTTTCACCTAAAGAGATGCAAAGAATCACTGCAAACTCGACTTTTACCATATTCTGCAATACGATCTTCAGTTAGAGGGTAATCAAAAGAGAATTTTTCTTCTGTTTCCTTTTCTCTGAAGCCCATTCAGGACCTTGGCCTACCGGGTTGACTGCGGGCTGTCATCTTACATGACACGTTCCGAATTTGGAGTGATATGTCGTCAGAATATCGACAATAAAAAATATGAAAGTTTTTTATTATTATTACGCTTTACCGACGATATTGTAGTATTAGAGGAGTCAGAAGAAGACTTGGAAACCATAATAAATGGCATGAACGGAGACCTGGAGAAAGAGTTCAATATGAGGAAAGCTATGATAATGGAGTGTAGTATGGGAAACAGTGGAATAACAAAGGCTGTTAGATTGGGAAGGGATATTAGACGGAAGTTAAGGAATTCTGCTACTTGGGAAGCGTAATTACAAGGGACTGTAGGAGTATAGTAGATATAAACAGTAGGATAGCACAGGCAAGGAAGGCTTTCGCGAAAAAGAGAACTTTACTTACTGGTAATATAAGTGTGAAAATTAGGAAATCGTTGCTAATAATGGTCGTATGGAGCGTAGCGTTATATGGGTGCGAAACGTGGACGATAGGATATTGGGGAAAGGAAAAGAATAGAAGCCTTTGAAATGTGGTGCTATAGGCGAATGCTGAAAATCAGATGGGTGGATAGAATCACAAACGAGGAAGTTCTAAACAGAATTGGGGAAAAGCGAACAATATGGAGGATGTTGACTAAGAGAAGGGATAGATTAATAGACCACGTTTTAAGACACGAGGGTCTTGTAAAATTAGCATTAGAGGTCCTTATTACAGACAAAAAATAATTAAAGGGATGGAAATGAAAATGAGTCATAATGTTCAGAGAGATTTTTCTTGTAATTATTTTCAGTAACTTTGAAGAATTGGCGCTAATGGGCAATTAACGGTCCGCCGCGTGCCACACGCGAGAAGAGGAATCAAATCCGTCAGGAAAATAAATCTACATATTTCTGTTTGCTATGTAAACATAAAGGACTTTTCGCTGCGAGCGTGTTTAACGGCTATACTTCATCAGGATTTCTCCGATCGCCCCCATAGAATATTAATTCAGCCTTTCAGTCCGCGGTGACTGTCAATTACGAGAGTAAGAGGAACATCGTTGAAATATGAGCGAAACAAGGATGATGAACGGGGACAAACGAAGTGAATTTAGCGTTGCCGAAAGAGTCAAAGCAAAGGCGTGACAGCGCTGTAGCTGCAATCTGTAACTAGGAGAGAATTAATGGTGTAAGCGTTATCGTTAAATCATAGGGCTCAGCGACGCGATAATGCGTACTACTAAAACGACGATAGAAATCCATTAGAGGCAGCGGCATAAGTGATCGCCGCGCGGCCTTCTTTTTTCCAAACCCCCGCTTCTGATAGAGCTTAAGAGGTAATTAGATGTACTGGAGAGACACTCCATCAAGAAACGCTGCTGATGGAACCGCTCAACGCCACATATAATTTGGGCTACGCTTAATGATATTCATTACGGCCGACCTGTGTGATACTCGGCTGCTGTAAAGTATCGGGGAAATTCTTAATAGCTGCGGCCGTCGTATTTTACAGATTATCCGGAACACCGGGACCGAAGACGTTGCCCTTTCCCCTCTACAGCCCAACTGTACGAAGAAGAGAATTTGATTTTTTATTTGCCCAACATACGCGTAAACGAAAGTTGTATCAGGTTAAATAGAATATTTATTTAAATTTCTTAAATAAACAAAATCTGGCATTTACCACAAAGTCAATCAGAAATTCAACTTGCGTAGCCTGTACTTGGTGACATTTTATTCGAGGTATATAAATTTACTAAATTTTAAATTTGATAATTATGGAATTAGAACCCCATTGGGTTTTAAATTAATCTCTTTTGGGACATGCTAATTGACGTCACGTTAATTTATAGTTAGTGTTAGATGAAATTCATTGCATAAAGTGTAGCGAAAGTCGATTAGTTGAGTTATTTGGTTTGTTGGCTTTTGATGTAAGCGAATGCATTTTTACGTTGTGAAGTAAAAACTTGGCCAATTAAATAATTAACATTATATATATATATATATATATGGAGGACGTTGACTAAGAGAAGGGATAGATTAATAGGCCACGTTTTAAGACACGAGTGTCTTGTAAAATTAGAATTAGAGGGAAGTGTGTTGGGTAAGAACAAACGAGGGAGGACGTTAATCAGAACAGGGAGGGTGTGGATTGTGCTAGTTACAAGGAAATGAAAAGGCTTGCGCAAGATAGGTTAGCATGGATGGTTAATCAGACCAGTCTTAGGACTGAATACCACAACACATATATATATATATATATAATTAACTAAGAGAACAATGATATGCGTAACATCGCATTAAAATTCCACATGTTCAATAATATATATTATTTATTAATTTAGTTAAAAAATTTGCAGTTTTCGGCCAAAATATACCATTCTCTTCCGCATAGAGATAAATGTATAATAAATATTTTCATTAACATAATCCTATATTAATAATTAGTTTATGTGACATTAAAAAAAATCATTGTCACAGTCTCATTGTCAGGT
The DNA here is from genome assembly GCA_034510155.1 of Eucriotettix oculatus. Lineage (NCBI taxonomy): Eukaryota > Metazoa > Arthropoda > Insecta > Orthoptera > Tetrigidae > Eucriotettix > Eucriotettix oculatus. The sequence goes on from CM067377.1 coordinate 15,058,859, forward strand.
TTTTATTTTAATTAAAAGATGAAATATACCATGTTTCATCTCTCATTAGAGGCTGTTTCAGGTATAAAAATATTCGACTGAAGCATCTAAATTTTTATACCCGAAGAAGTCTCAAATGAGAGATGAAACGTAGTATATTTCATCTTTTAAATAAATTTCAAAACTGACAAAGAGTTTTTTATAATTCATTTAAAAACTTCTATTGTGTTTCAACATTTAATATAATCAAATACAATATAATTGAATTTGAAAACATTACATGTTGACAAAACAATATTGGGTTTTGTTATTGAAAATCTTTGTTAATCCATTACGAACGCCATATTTATTGGTCAGTTATCTTGAGGTTGCGCACGAGAAATTAAGGTTTCTTCTGATGAGCTGTGTTCAAATACTCTTCCTTGATCTCGTCATTCGTCATATTCTTCGACTTCCCCTCTTTCTCCTCCTGTGCCAAAATTATGTTGCTGTTCTATTCTGGTTATACATATTTCTGATCCGTTTACATTTGCCTTCTGGTTAATAACTCAATTTAATTTAAAAATTACGATTCCGATCTATTAGATTTCTGTTTAAGTCTCACAAATATTATTATAACATGAAGAAGAGGAAAACGTTTTTTAGCTATTCCGTAAATGTTTTTGGTTTTAACTATTTTTACTTTTTTATCCACTGTTGTAGATACATAAAGGCATATCACTTCAATCAATAAGGGGCAATTCGCAAATTCACTCGATATTTTGGAGTCTAAACCTATGGTGCACATGGGTGGAATTAATTAATTGGGGGCTATTTTTATTTTATTTTTTTATGAGAAAAGACCTCATGAAGGAACCGAATGCTAACAGTCATCAGCGGATTTCCGTTAAGGGAATTAAAGACTGTAATGACGGCAAACAAAACAAACCTCTGTCCCAAAAATTGTAACAGGAGCGATAAATTTTCCACGGAAATCTGGCATAAAAATAACTTGAGAAACTATGGAATTGGAATGAGCTACTTCACACCGTTTGTAACAAGAATGTTGTGATTTGTGGGGGTGGGGGGCATGGATAAAATTCTCATTGCTCAGTTTCATACAGAATTAAAATCCTGGTTGGTGGCAAATTGGATCACCCAGATGTGGAGATAATCTTTAAAGCAGAAAGGCCATTACTGGTGAGGCGAAGACGTTGAATAGTGACGAGGTAATCCAGTAGTTCAAAAGAAGTAGTGGAATGAAAGTAAAGTTGGATAGTAACTTTGAGCTTTGTAAAGTGAACAGATAGGTCAGTGAATGGCGAGACGGTGGACAAGTCAGTGACATTCGAGTTGACAGTTAGCAGAGGAATTAATTAATAGTTGACCGAGCCCCGTGATACCGGACAACGAGAAGGAGTTCAAAGAAGACCGGCTACTTGAGTCAACTTATTCCGAGTAGACGAGTGTCAGAGTTTACACTAACTTAGAAGCCGGATTACCTGACTTGCTGGAAAGAACCGCTAACAAAGTCGGTTTTAGAAGCAATATAGCCCACAAAACTTAGAGGCTACAGTTCATCAATTTTTTTGTAATTAGACCAAGTACATAATATTTTTCTGTTATAAAAATAAATATTGTTAACGGTGGTTTCATTTAATATTGTAGTTTCAGATGCAGAAATAAAAATAATTACGAATTATCGGTATAACATTTTCTATGTTTGTTACAAGAGGAGAAATAGTATAAAAGTTGGTGTTATACTGACGTGCAATGTCGAAGTATCTGGCCTCCTCGAGCAGCAACTCGACGTCGCAGAAAGTGTCTGGCAGGAGCAGGCGGGAGTTGCGCATGAAGTTGAGGATGTGGCGGAACATTCCCCCGTCACGGTCTATGAAGTAGTGCTGCTTCAGCGAGTCCAGCACGATGGGGATGCTGCCGTTGAACAGCTTCGCCAGCCGCGATTCGGGGAACCTTTACAAACACATACAACAGTCTGCATTAGATAAAAATAAAGTTAGGTATTTTTTGCATTATTTTATAGGATTACAGTCCACTTAAAACTTACAAACCAGATGGTCTTATTTTGAGGATCTCACTCCTATTGATTGAACTGAAATGAACTTTCAAATCATCCTTGTCCTCCTTCAATATAATAATAATAATTATCATATTCCGTAGATCCTGTAAAGAAGCTAAGCTTCAAGGATGTGGAATGGGTCAGGGTGTACATTTATTACATTATTTTATTGTATAAAAGATAAATATACTTATAACAAATTTTTGTATTATAAACTAATTAATTAATTACTCTTCTCCGATTCTTCTATAAATTCCTTTATTGAATAGGAGTGGCTAAGCAAAAATGAGCGTAATTCAGTCTTAAATTTACCTTGATTATCGGACAACTGTTTAATTCTGTGCGGCAGTCTGTTGAAGATGGATATCCCTGAATAATGCACACCTTTCTGTGCAATTGACAATGTTTTACATTTTTTATACAGATTATTTTTGTTCCTTGTATTGAAGGGATGAATATCAGTATTATTCAAAAATAAGTGCCTATTTGTGATTACAAATAACATCAATGAATAAATGTATTGGCACGTCAAAGTGAAAATACCTAACTTTTTGAACAGAGTTCTGCAAGAAGTTCGTGAGGAAACCTGACATATTGCTCTAATAACACGTTTTTGACTAATAAAAATCTTATCTATGCCTACTGAGTTGCCCCAAAATATAATACCATATGATAAAATAGAATGAAAATATGCAAAGTATACTAATTTTCTTGTTTTTAAATCACTGAAGGTGGACATTGCTCTGACAGCATATGTAGCTGAGCTGAGTTTCTTAAGTAATTGATTAATCTGATCAGTCCAATTTAATTTATTATTTACTAAGAGACCTAAGAATTTAACAGAGGAAGTTTCATTTACATTTTTGCTGTCGTATTTAAGTGTTATAGATTGTAAAGTTGTGTTGAGTGTGTGAAATTGCATGAAATGTGTTTTGTCACAGTTATTTGTTAGTCCGTTCGCATTAAACCATGTTAGCAGGTTAGTTAAATTATTGTTACTTGCCTCTTCTAGTGTGTCTTTGTTACTTTTTACTATTACACTAGTATCATCTGCAAAGAGGATAGCTTTAGAAGTTGAATCTATGGTATTAGGAAGATCATTTATATATATATAAGGAATAATAATGGCCCTAATACTGATCCCTGTGGGACCCCAGTTTTAATAATTCCCCAATCTGATTTATGTATTTCACCTGTGCACGAGTCTTTTAATACTACTCTTTGCATTCTATTTTGTAAGTATGAATTAAACCAAGAAAATGAAGTTCCTGTTATTCCATAGTACCTCAGTTTTTCTAGCAATATGCTATGGTCTACACAATCAAAAGCTTTACTTAAGTCACAGAATATACCTAATGGGTGATTTTTTTATTTAATTCTTCTATTATGTCGTCTAAAAGAGTAAAGATCGCTTTCTCGGTTGAATATCCTTTTCTAAACCCAAACTGTGAATCAGTGAGTAAATTATGTTTGTTCAGATGTTTTATAACTCTGTTGTATACTACTCTTTCAAAATTTTTTGATAATACTGGCAACAGTGATATGGGGCGATAATTTGATATATCTTCTTTATTCCCTTGTTTGTACAGTGGAGTGACTAAAGCACATTTGAGCTTATCTGGGAAGACTCCAGAAAGAAGTGAATGATTACAAATGTAACTAATTACTGAACTAATGCTATCTGTTATTTGTTTGAGTATAATGCTTGAGATACCATCATGCCCTGATGAATGTTTATTTTTTAGAGTGTTTATTATTTTTTTAATTTCGGTTGGAGATGTCAAAGAAAAGTTCAAATTACTTTCCTGGACTGGATAGTTTTCTTTCAACTTGTTTTACTTCTGATAGAAAACTTTATCACCAGATCCTCGGGCTTCCTATGGGCTTATCCTCATCTCCAGTTATAGCTGAGAGAGACTTGGAAAAATCCAGTCTTGATAAACTCATTATTCATCATGATAGTTGTTCGAGCCCCGTGTAGTGATTCCGGACGTCGAGAAAAAGTTCAAAGAAGACGAGACTACCGTTGTTTAGCGCACATCTTCAATTTACTTTTGACTGTGAATAATATTTAGAGGTGTGTGTTTCTCGATATAATGATAAATTAAAGTATAATTAGAATCAAAAAACCAGTTTTACAGACCGTGTGTTAAAATTTCCTTTCTGATCATCCTACAACACAGAAGAAAATTATAGTTAACAACTTGCTTGACAATACTATTTAATTATCCGATCTTGTGAATCATCCTGTTAAACTCATCTTTGTTAAAAATATTTTACAGGCCAACCTCTATCATACGAAATTTATTTTTATGCACATGAACTCTAGATTGTCTAACAGCCATTGTAATATTACTAGAAATAATGCACAGTTTAGTTCTGTTGCTTTATAATATTTTTAAGTCCAGTTTTTTCTGATGTTATTAAACTACAAAAAGATCCTACAAGGCAACTGTTCACTACCAATGTTGAATACAAAATTGACTGTTCTGGCTGTAGTTTAAGTTATATCGGTCAAACAGAAATGAAATTTGAATATTAGAATTAAAGAACAATAGGCTAATTTTTAGCTTGATAGTTTAGAAGAAATGTCGACCGGACCAGGGACTGGAACCCCGGACCTCCTGTTTTCGGGGCGGGAGCCCTACCACTGAGCTAATCCGCCCGGATTCCTCAAGTCCCTGATCCGGTCGACATTTTTCCATTCTTGTCTTTCTTCTAAATTAGCTGTAAGCTACCAGTGAGCTTCTATTGAAGGATTCCACTTCCTGTCACTTTAGAGCTGTTAACATAATCCGATCACAAAACATTGTATTGATTTCAAATATTGTTTTAATTTTGATAGCCCTCGTATTATTGACAGAGTGTAAAAGACAAAAATAAAAATCATCCAGATACTAGGAGCTTTGAGCATGACACATAATGTTAGTTAGGTATACGGTGTGTTATTTTATTTCTTTGGTCTTTTGCTGGTTTATTAGTATTCTCCTATTTCAAATTTGCGATTTTAGAAAAATGCTGAGCACGAATCGTAAATCGATTTAACTAGTTTTTTAGTTATCTCCGCTTTTTAAGGAATGTCTGCCAAATAAGGTCGTTTTCCTTCTTACCATAAAATAAAGTAGCCAATTATTAGAGAAAATTAGGTAACAGCTTCTCTAAAATATTGCCGTATTCGTCATGAAACGTAAAATTGAAAGAGTTTTAAGAACGACCCGTTGCACAGATCATGTGACTTACCCGACTTCTTAAACACGAGGGTCTGCAAACCTTTTTTATTTGTAATATTAAAAATAGCGATATATTTTTCGCTTCCTTGTTTTTGATTCGGGAAGTACATATTATCATTCTTCAGTCGTTTACAATCAAGTTTCAGAAATAATTTAACTAAAAAATTGATCTTGTGTGGGTTGGAGGTTCTAGATAGAGAAGATTTATAGGGAGACCTAGATAGGTTACAGGAAAGAAAATTTAAAATATAATTCAACAATGGTTTACTGATTGCTGGTCGTCGGTCCTATGAGTCTATCTTATTCTATAATCCGGAAAAAATTTCCGACTACAACAATTGTAGGTAATTACCTGATTTATCGCAATCGAGTGCGACAAATGCCACGGAATTCGGCGTCGCAGGTTGACGCGTCGTACCCCGACGAGGGCGAAGTGCGATTCGGAACCGCAACTGGTTTTAAAAATGTAGGTCACAAAGCTGATTTACGACACGGGCCGCCACTTTATTGTCACTAAAATGTTTTCCTTTTAGAGACTGGGTGTCAACTTAATGGCACCGCAAAGACGATTTATAACTCTGCCCGGGCCTAACCGCAAAACCCTTTAAGAGGTTCCAGGTGGGTTCTTGTTGTGTTGTGTCCGGTTGTTTCTCTTAATGGGAAATTCAGTCGCCTGCGACAATAATGTTTTATTCCTAATTAACCAATCTTTCCGTGGGACAAGAATAACAGACAACTTTGGTGATGTAAAATCGTTGAAAGAACTGATAAGAGAAAAACACAAAATAGTCAAACGTTTGCCGAGTCAATACCTCAAAAAATTACATCCAGATTTATAATCTAAGAAACTATAATGATATTGTAAAACGTCTATTGAAAACTTATAACAATATGGTAACATTCCAAAATAATTGATTAATTTTGATAGTAAAGAGACTTTGTTAAGCCTCTTAAATTTCAAAGACTGTTCCTAAAAATATTTCTTTATATTGCTGAAATATTTTACTTGTAATGTTTTTCTGAATTATATTAACGTAAATCTAAAAACCACTTTTATACACAATTAAAATGTTTACAACACAGGAAAGAAAGGAAATTTTAATGTAACATTTCCTTCCTCCTTCCTCCGTGGCTGTACAGTTCATTGAGGGCCTGGGCCTACCGAGTCGACTGCGGCCTGTCATCTTGCATGACACATTCCGAATTTGAAGTGACACGTGATAAGCGTATCGATCCTGCAACGGTCTTAATCCCGGTCTTCGCGACCATGACGACACAAGCATCCAAGCCCATGCCAGGATTCGAACCCGGGACCTCTTGGTTGTGAGGCAGCAACTAGAGGCTAGCCACTACACCACAGGAGGTCGGCTTAATGTAACATACTTTACTAAAATTCCCACAAAATTATCTAGTATAACGGTTTAATGATTTAATTTTGTGTATCTTTATCCATTTTCGTTTCCAAAAATTCAGATTGTCTATTTTAAAGGTGTGCTCTGTATTCTTAAACCACATTTCGGTTGTAACCGTCAACGAATGCAGTCCAAGATAAAATATTGGGCGTGTAGTTCTTATCAGGATTGATGTATAATTACAAGCAGTCAAAAATGTAAGTTTCTATTATTCATATATTTTACAAAAATACTAAGGCACCTTCATTTATTTTTGGAGGTTTATGTGCTGGGGTCGAAGATCTTGGGCATACGGTAAGAGTTATCCGCTGATCTCATTGGATTAATCGGCCAACTATCTAGTTAAAGTGGTGGAGACACATAGATGTGAATGCCGCGACCCCACAGCAAACTCATCTCCCGTCATTAGGAAGGGAGTGAGAATAGTACCCAAACGCCCGACCTATCTGATCTAGGTTTTCTAGGGCTTTTCTGTCATCTCTTTTAGATGAAGCACCCTTGGCTACCTTGCTCTACCTCCCATATCCCCACTTTTAAATTCCCTTCCTATGCTATTAAAGGGGATTTGCCAGTTTCAGGATCACCCTCATGCAGCCTGTTACCCACCAAAATTGAAGTCCTAAATTTAAGGACAAAACATTATTGTCGAATTTCTGTAAAAAAAGTGTTGATTTAACTTGAGAAAATTTTTATTATATAAGAAAAGTTTATTTAAAAGTAATTTTATGACAATATAATAAAAGTCATTTCATTAAATTTATTGTTTTTAATAGACAACTATGGACGAATATGGCAAAAAAAGGATAGTTGTCAGTTAAGCAGCATGCCGATGTCTGAGTGATCGTGGTTACAAACTGATTATCTTTCTTAACGAGTTCGGAGTCAAGCGCCTCGCAGCTGCAGCTGACCTCAGAATGAAGATTCGTGAGTGCATAAGCAAATCCTCTGTCATAAGCAAGGCTCTCTTCCCCAATCGTTGTTTATAATTTGTCTTGCCATAAGAGTACATATCAAATAACCGAACCGTAGTTAAATTCCAGGTCATTGTCTATTATAGTAGAATTAAAAAAAATTTCCTGATATAAAATTCTCTTAATGGCCTCTAGCTTAAAGAGTCGTATCGTGTAGTAGAAATTAGCAATTCAATTAGATTTTTTTGTAATATACATGAAGTTAAGATGAATAAATCTCTCTGCCGAATGGCGGGCCGAGCCTACTTCTTCAGATCTTACCATCTGAGCTACACTCATCAACTCCCTGCCACTCAATTTGTTGTACAGACTTACAACTCCTGCCTTCGATTCAAAACTTTAAAATTGAGAGTATAATTAAAAGCATTTGTTATGTTTTTGAATTAAAAATTTCTCTTATTTTGCATTTTAAGTATGGTAATTTTGTATAATTTATTTAGATAAAGATTCCTACCAGAAAAATATTTATAGTATAATGAATTAGTGATAAATAAGATTACTTGAAGTTCTTGATTGTCAGTTTCACATCTTCTGACGTCGCTTAAACCAAAATTTAACGTGTGAAAGGTTGCACGTTTGGTCTCGATGGTTATTCTAATTGAATTTTATTTTGTGTGTTTGCACTAGAGTAGGATTGAAACCCCTATAGTACATTGCTTTGAATTGCGAATCTCGTTCCTGTTTTGGACTGCTAATTCTTGGAATTGCCAAGTAATATATAGTTTCCGAAGCCTATTTACTCTGCGCACCGCTCCTCGCGTCAGAGTTTGAGCTACAACATTGATTGTGTTACATGGTTTGCATTTCAAGTTGCTTGAGTATTTCTTTCCAGAGCGTTTAGAGATATTTACTGCGCCTTGGGAAAGCCGGCAGTGATTGCAGATGTGTTATTTGAAGAATCGAATTGTATTCTCAGTCTCGAAAAGGACAAATTTATTCCAATGTAGTTACGGATGTACCCAGAGTAAATTGCGATGATAAAAATGCAATATCTCCAAAGGAATAGTTTCATTGCTGTCTTCATGCAAAAGTTTCAGAAGTAATTACGACATTTACAAACAACTACACCAAGAAGTTTACTTCCAGTGTCAGATGATCGTGTAATTTATTTTGTAACACAACCTCTCAATTAAATGTACTTTTATTTATTAATATAATAACGTCTTAAACTTTCCTTAAACTAATATTTTGTATTCCACAGCTCAGCCACAATTCATTTCCCTGTGCAATGAAGTGTATTTCTTATGTATTTTTGAATATGAATAAGGAAAAAGTTATAAAAATTTCACCATGTAAGATATCACCCTAAAAACATAACTGCCTAAATTAAGACTCACAACAATAGAACAGATTGAAATAATATTTTCTTCAATACAACTTATTCCAAGATTCAAATTTACAATAAGAACTATAATATTAGATACAAATTAATATAAGAAACTCTTATATTAGTCGTAGGTACCAAGGACGGTGGAATGCAAATAAGATGGCCGCTGCAGAGAGTAAAGCCACACGCGGCGCTCAAGCGAAAAGGCTCTAAACGAGCGTCAAGGGAATAAAATGTACATATTATTAAATTTTTTACAACTATTTACATATTTTACGACATTAAAGTAAATGAGAAAATATGACGGCATTTATATTTTTAATATCACATACTCTTTTCCCATATGTATGGCTGGTTTTGCATGGACTTTCATTTTCAATTTTGGAAGTAAATTTTACGTAATGGAGGGAAAAAAATTCAGCGTAAAGGTGACACCCAAAGCGGTACAAAAGTGTCAATTATTAGTTCAGCGTATTTTGCCTTTCCAAAACAAAATTGCCAGTATTTCATTATGCAGATGAAAGCTGAAGGTTGGCAAAGTAAAAATTTGAGACAAGTATTATTTAACAGTAGAGCACGAGGTAATATGAAAAACCGGGTCCGTTTCAGCCTGTGGCCACTTCTCGCGAAAGTTTAAGCGCGCCAGTGATTCGGGTTAACTACTGGTGATTGACGTAAGATCGTGATGTAGTTGATCCGCGGCTCTTCCGTGTTACGGAAACAATAGTTAGATTATCTTTGGGAATTTTTGCAATCTTGTATGCAAGAGAGGTGAACTTCGGAAAGGACGAGCGACGGAAGACTGTGAGGTATATTCTTGTGTGAATGCATACTAATGGGAAGAATGATTTATGGAGGAAGCGAGTTGCGGACAACGCCCGATTATGGGAGTCGTTATCACGCCATTACAGCAGCGGAGGCGTCAAACGCAAGATCCAAATCTTCCTCGGCAGTCCTGCTCACAAACGCCAAAGTCTCCTCTCCTCCACACGTGTGAGAATCAACGCAGGGACTCCCCGTAGCAAGCTTCAGATTTCACCACCATGCTCGTCCAATGGTCACAAAAACGTCAGTGATTGCGTGTGTATTGGTAAGACAGGAACTTAAAATTAAAGATTCAGATATTGCGCCGTTAACAAATTGTGATCGAACTCAGATTACGACATGAAGAGGAGCGGCAACCAAAATATTTTCACCCTTCTGGCTACAAGTCTTTTGTCTTCTTCATAAAATCTCTTACTATATTTTGGAAAATTCTTTTTTTTTTGATGGGGTTAACAGGCAACATGAGGGTGATCCTGAAACAGGCAACTCCCCTTTAATAGCATAGGAAGGGAATTGAAAAGGGGGGATGATCCTGTGTTTCAAATTCATATATGTCTGCTGCGTATAAGAACGTATGAGCGTCTTTTTTGTTTGTACATGTATTTACTACGTATGCCATTATTTCTGCTGGTGTAATCTGTTTCCCTTCTACGAAGCCCATTTCTCTACAACCCGGAATGATGTGGAAGTTGAGTGTCGCATGGATAACTTTGCCTTGGCTTCATTTCCTTTCAAATCTCGTAAAATCTTAGAATAGATCCTGTTTCTCTTAGCCTTGTGGGAGATATATCCAATAATAGAGTCAGAATTGTGTGCCGGTGCGAGAGCAAATGCTAAGATCACGTTTCTGGCCGCCTTTTAACGCAGTTCGTTTAAACCTGTTACTTCGCTCGCCTCGCTTTGCTAAAGATAAATGGATAAGTCGGTTAACTTTGGTTACTAATTTGCATTATCTGTTACAACAGCTATCAGTAAAAAGTCTAAGTTCAGAAACGACTACAATGAATTCTTAGACTAGTATTTGTTCCAGAAAGAAAAACAGGGTGCATAGATAACAGAAATTAAAGTCAAGAGTTGAGGGTTAAGAGAAAAGTCAAAACACGAGGTTATGAAACAAGGGTAACCTCTCCCAGTGAACAATCATAATTACTACTACAGTAGGTAACTTTATAACCTAGTGTAAAGGTACTGTATAAACTGTCGATAAAAACCTGTGGATTCGCGTAAGAAGAGTAAAAGAAGTTATTGTGTATGGCTGGAAGCACGGAGTAGTAGAGGGAAGTAGAGTTAATGTCTCTGGCGGCGAGGCCGGGCAGCAGTTGTTATAAATAATGTGTACTTTAAATGGAAATGCTGGAATAGATATGAAATATGCAGTATTAAGTTGAAATCCTTATATGTATATATAAATATCTCTCGAATATAAACTTCGTTGACTAAAAGATACTTAATTACTACGCGCTCAATTATTGGAGTAATACAAAACTCGTCGTGAGAAAGACTAGTTTGGTGACTCCACGCCACGTCTAAAGCTAGCTCGGGCAATTTAGTTACAATTTTAGCACGGTGGAGGTTTGTCGCACGAGCAAGCACCAATCAAAAGCTACCACATCAACTTTATTCAATTAAATGCTGAGCTGGAATTTAAAATATTAAATAGGATGAATAGGAACAAGAAATAAATTTATTAATGAGAAATCATATGTAAATTACCATAATAATATAAAAAGTTATTAAGTCAGAAAATTACGAAGTTTTATCGTCTTCCAGTTTAATAATTTTGTATACAATGACTGTTTCTTGATAGTTTAATTTTGGTCAGAGCAGAAAAGAGAGGAGATTGCCTGCTAATTTTACTTGTCAAAATTATTGATTGAATAAAGGACTATACCAAATTATTAAATTTGTTATATTTGAAGGGGTCGCATAAGAGGACGAAACGTCGTATTTCTTTTGTAATAAATATAAAATATAGTTTTATACATTTGTATACTTAATCGCTTAAGTGCCTACTTTTAGTTAGGTTAGAAGTGGATAAACTCAAAGAATACATTGAAACTAATTTCCATACTTGTATTTATAATTTGTACAGTTCAGGTAAACATTTTATAAAATGAAGCCAAGATAAAATCCAAATTCAGTTAAATGGTTGTCTTTTCTTTTTGATTAATAACTCTTTCTTTAGAAATTTCTTCTTCAATACCTTATCATTATTAACAGTTGAAAGAGAGTGGCTCGTATGAATCGCACGCGAGTGACTAAAAAAAGGATGCCAATAAAATAGTATTAAATACAGAGAATTACTTACGATACACTTGGCAGAATAGATTGAATTTCCACGCTATTTACATAACTTTATTAATTGATAACTATTTCTAATTTTTTAATTTAATGCCGTATAGGGTATTTCAACGGCTCCGTGCGATGAGCGACCGTGATATTAGCGTCCAACGTGCGATGATCCTCAAGACTGCTCCCAGTTCCTGACCACGAGTTAAGGACTCTCTTCCTTCCGGTTTTCCTCGCTCCTAGTCTTGAAGCATGCTGTGAGACTAATGACCTAAGTATGTGTATTGTTTTATCATACGATTGCTGAATTCATTGTCGTAATAAGAACATTTTCGTAAAAAGTAGAATAGTATGGTTAAAAAACTGGGTAACTGATTATCAAAAAGGAAGATAAATATTTATAGAAAATTTAATTAAAATTACGATATTTTCCGCTTCTCATTTGTAAAGACAGAATTAGGATTTTGTAGATAAACGAATACAAATAATCATAGATTGTATTATATTAAAATGAAGCAAATTTTGACAGAAAAACACAAGCAGAACTTAAACATTAAAGTAAAAGAAAATAATGTGAAAATCGTCTTTCAGCACATTTTCATTAAGCATATTTGTTCCGCAACGAGTTATTATTCCTTTATTTGCAACCGATGCGACGTCAATCAACGAATCATGGGAATTACAGTTAAAGCGACCGTTTTTCAAAAGCCCGAAAAACATTTATCGTTGAAAACGGGAAGGGCCGAGTGTGGGAGACAACGCGCCACGCATAAATGCGAAATATATTCCCTGTACGTAGCACAAAGAAATGGACGAAATAAATAAACAAGGTTAGCGCAGAGAGTGATTGTTCATCTGAGCCGTGGGCAACGCCCATATTGCGGTTGTGCTATTGGAAGGACAAATTGAACGGAATAACCTCGATCGCTCATTTCTATTGTAATTGCCGTTCCTCGATATTCAAAACCTTGCTCTACTTGCAAAACCGATAATTGTCACTAAACAGATTGCACGGGAGATCAATCGTGGGCATGAGATGCTCTGCCTCAATGGACGCTGCACATCGTTAAGAATAATTGCATCATCTTCTGGACGCAGGCGATGCTCTATGCTCAATTACCCTCGCAGTTAAAGAAACCAGAAAACTACACACAACAATATTATCTAATATATTTAATTATAAACTTTCAATTGGACTTTCATTACTAATAATTCATTAAGCGTCTGAAGATAAATTTAACACACATTTTAAAAATATTTTATTCAACGACGTTTCGACAGATTTTAGTGCCATCATCAGGTTTTTTAGGGTAAAAAAATTTATGCTCTTATAAATGGCTCATTCATAAATCTCACCGATTTGACTTCTCCTTTATTTCCGTAGAATACAAATATACCGCTTACCGTTTAAACATTGAGCGGTTTGGTACAAAACAAAAGAATTAAAAATTAATTCGATTGATTTCAGTAGAATATATAGAGTTTATAACCTTTGTACTGAACAAATTTGTTTATATTTTAAATTTATAAGTTATGCACTAATTGTCATTATTATTATATTTCACGGTTAGTATTTTGCAAGAATTCACAGATCTGTATAGTGCAGCCGCACAGGTTTCGTTTCGGGCGAATTCAATTATTCACTGATTTGACTTCTGTTACTTAAAAAAATTAAGTTTTAAAATAAAATTTATGCAGAAGAGAAACAACATTATTATTATTGTTCGGTGGTCTAATTTCTCTATTTTATTTGTAGTGTAAGGCAGACGTCACCAAGTTAGACGAAAACTTCAAGAGTTAATAATGAATACGTCTGTATAACTAAAATTAAGTTATAAACATGGGCATCAACAAAGAACTAAAAACAATAATTAATTTAAATGAGTTAAATCAGCCTTTATGTCAGTTTTTATATTAATTTAAATTGCAAACAATACTAGGTTTCGTCTCTCACATGAGACTTCTTCAGATATAAAAATTTAGCTGTACATAAAGTGATGTTTCATTTATTGTATATATGTCAGATAAATAATTTAATAATTAATGTAATTTAACTTGTTTCTGTCCGGATATGTACCCTCATTACGTTGACAGTAAAGATATTAAGACAAAGATCATGAAAAGATAAAGTAACATTAAATTGCAGTCAGAGGAAGTAGAAATGCTTCAATTGTTGCTCAAATAGGAGCGTAAAGCAAATTTGGAAGAAGGACAAGAACGGGCCTCCCGTTTCCCGGGCGGATACTCTACCACAGAGCTAATCCGAGTAGACGCAGAATGACCGATTAAACATCCCTCCATTCCTGCCTATCAAAACATTATAAATATTGCTGAACAACATCCTTATTTTGAATACATCCATATTTGGAACTGGCTGTTCTTTGGACTTTGTTATTCTTCGTATCATATATCATATTCTCCCTCCAAAATTCAACTTCTGTTTATTTTTAAATCTAATTAACCTTATTAGATCTAGCGAATACCTTCTAAGGACAAGCCATGCAACCAATGACATACGAGAAATCTTTATTTACACTTCTTTACTTGGTATAGGTAAACGTAAGGTGACAGTTGAGTATATATATTTATTTGATTAAATTCCACTAGGTAAAGCAAAAAAACTGTTTCGCAACAATTAAAATTAAAGTTAGAAATTATGACTCAGCTTATTAAATCGGACTTATATGGTCCCATATGAGCAATGTATATATTTAGGTGACATAATCGTATTTTATTATCTTAGACGCGTGCGACAGATGCCAAAATTGATAAGGGAAGCGATCGTTTCGCGTGAAAGTGCACCACGAATCCCGAATCTAAGATGGTCGAGGTGCAGCTGCCCTCTTTGTGAGGACCTCACACCTGCCTGCCCAAGGATCCATCCACCTGCCCACGTCCTCGGGGGACCGCAGCTCCTCGCACGCACCTCAAAACTGCTTTCTCTGACTTTATGTTTAACCACCAATAACGTACAACTTCCGAAATATATCTCTTTAGAAACTAATTATTTCGGCGAGCATAAACGAGGGACTAGAGGGTAGGAACTCGGGAAAAGCAACTACTAAGTTAACATCTTTTGGGAAATGGTGGCAGGGAAACGAATGTAAGGGCCATGATCTGAAAGTAACCGAACTGGACGCTTATGAACATAGATTTTGCGAAATTTTTAAGTCTCTTAAGTTTTGTTAGGTCACTTTGAAGTCGAGTGGGAACAGACTAAAGAAGTGCTTTTGTCTGATGAAAAAATATTACTGCAGATGTAGTTAAAAAAGCGTCGCGGACAACGCCTAAAAAATCGGTGCATTAAAAAGGAGAAATATATTTTGCAAGAGTACTATAAAACAATATCAGTCAGAGACGCAGTGCAGTTCGTCCGACAGGCACCGCTGAATCGCCAGAAATCAGCATAACGATCACCATAGGCCAAGTATTCGTCAGTTATACACATAAGATTTTTACATTGCTTCAATATTTACTTTCCCACTGAACAACATTCAGGTAAAATTATATTTTGTCAAGAGGTAAATACTTTAATTTTTAATTTAAAGCATGTCATTGTTCTACATAATTATCTAAATTCTTCTGTTTGTACATGTCTTAAAATGGTCACGGAGACTGGGATTATGACTGTTGGAAAATCAATACGCTGATCACGTGTAACTCCTAACTAGGAATGTGTCATGTAAGATTTTACAGCTATCTTCGGAATTGAGCGAGTCGACTTTAGGGTAACATTTTTCTCTGAAATCGTTACAGTTACAAAACTGAAATTTTCACAGATTATTTTTAACCTTTTGTTAAATGTGGAAGCAAAATAAATTATATATTGTAATAAGAAATTTATTTATTTATCAGGATTTGTTTTGGGTATTTTTATACAAAAGTAATAATTTTTAATTTTTATTCTGCTTCCGAGGACGTACCATAAAGTGAAAAATGAGCTGTAAAAGTAACAGTGGTGTATCTGAAATGGTTACTGAGAGAGGGTATCTATGTTAACATTGTCAACAAAGGAACTTGCGGCTTCACTTAAAAAATTTTGTTTTTCAGTTTTAAGGGAACCCAAAGCCTGAAAGTATAATTTTAGTTAGGAGCGATTTCACAGTAAAAATTCATAAAATTAGATTTCGCTAGGACGTAACTACAGTTTTAGGTACTGACGGAAACGAATGATATCTGAAGTCAGACGTCGTCATTCAATAATCCTCTCTTCAGGACAAGAACCATTTAGTAACGGCGAGTACAAAACAATCAGTCCTCGCCTTAACGGCCTTGTCGGTAAAGAACAAACAGTAGAGGAAAATTGGTTAGAGAAAAAGCACACGCCTATTATAAGCCATAAATCATCGTGAGCAGGACAGACGCGTAAAGACCCTGAGACAGGCGTCTAGTTAAGAAGAACAGCGAAAGAGAGATGGAGATAGGGAAGTGACGGGCTGATAGAGTAGTGTGTGATTGTGGAACGTAACACGTCGACGTGGGATCTTAATGTTAGTTTCGGGAACGGGGGAAAACCCTGCATTTTGTCAACATGCTCTGAAGCAAATGCTGAGATCTCCGCAGTCCTTGACGTCACTTCCTTTCATACGAATAAGAAAAAAGCAGCAAACTGGTCCGGTCTGGCCGGGAGACTGATGACTTGGACCGAGCTGATGAATGGTGCAAACCTTTCCCATCTTGATCCAGAGCGCCGTCACGTCGCAAGAGCTGCTGGCCACGGGCGGAGAAGGACCGTGTCAGATGTGTAATTGCCCATCATTGTTTTATATCACCTCCTGAGCCGCAGTACCAACATCTTATTAGGCGAGAGCGGCGCGCATATTTCAGACAGGCAGCGGTTGTAAATAACCTTCTCAGCCAAATAGGTTAATTAACACCTGCAGCAAGATATTTATAGGCGCCTGTTCTAACTTTCATTGCACTGTAGAAAGGTGGCCTCGAGGTTTAACCCTGCGGCTTCTTCGCTCCTTACTGCCTCCTGGGAGTGTGATGCACATGCGCCACATTTCCGCATACCACCAGCAACGACATCTCAACATGCACACAATTCTGCAGTGAGTTATCACCAACATTCATTAAATATTACAACTATCTATGACAGACCTTACCCCTCTACCTGATATCTTGGATATCGATGAACGTCTGTAGCCGACGGGCAATACTTGGAAAAAGGCTTAAGGGTTCAAACGTGAGCTTACACCATCGTCATCAGGTTTGCGTTTTCTAATATATTTACGAAAGGTACTTTCTACATTAACTAACATTTACTAACATTAACATCGAACTAATAAAAACAGTAAACATCCTGTATAAACTATCAAAGACAAAAAATAAGATAGGCAACATGGTCACAGATTGATTCACAACAACCAACGGATTAAAACAAGGCTGCTGTCTACTCCCCACAATGTTCAAAATCTACATCAAACACACACTAAAGGAATGGAAGAAAAAGTGCCGAAACATGGGGCTACCCTTAAAAAGATAACACCTTATTCACGTTGTTTTGTAGACGATCAATCATTGATAGCCCAAGACTATGACGATATGAATTACATGACCCGTAAATTAATTGAAGAATATTCAAAATGGGGATTAGAAGTAAATAAGAACAAGACTGAATACATGTGTATTGGAGGAGAACAACAGGACCTAGATATTTAAAATGGACAACAAATAAAGCGATGCAATGAATGTAAATATTTGGGAATAAAAATATCACAAAAGGGCACACTGGACAAGGCGATTCAAGAAAGAAATGTACAGGGTAGTAAAGCGATAGCCATGCTAAATAGCATTTTATGGGACAAAAGTATTACGAAACAGAACAAAAAAAGAATATATCATACAATTGTAAAAGATATAAAAACTTATGACGCGGAAGTCTGCCCACTAAAAGAGCAAATGGCAAAAAAATTAACAGCGACCGAAATGGATTTCTGGAGGAGGGCGGTAGGCAGATCAAGAATGGACAGGATTCGAAACACAAAAATTAGAGAAGTTATGGATGTGAAACACAACATAATTGATGATATAAGAGACAAACAATTGATCTGGTTTGGACACGTAAAAAGGAAGCCAGAAACAAGATTACCGAAACAAATTCTACAATGGAAGCCGGAAGGAAGAGGGAAACACGGCAGACCCAGAAAGAGCTGGATTAGTGCCATCAATGAAGAAATCCGAGAAAGAGGAATAGAAGAAATTTTATGGAAAGACCGAGAGGAGTGGCGTTTGGGATTCGGAAGACGCTAGACGTTATAAAACGATATATATATATATTTCTACTGAGTTGAAGTTAGGAAATGTTGACTATTTTTGGTGGGCGTGTGGGAATGTCAATTTCGCCTGCATCTCTGCAGCGAAGATTCTCTTTCAGCTTGAAGACGGACTGGCAACACAGTCGCGGTCGTCGGGAAGCAGACCACCTTTGTTTCAACGGGAGTAAATCTACGTGAAACCGGCCAATATAGATCTTGGAAATTTACTTTACAAACGCAATTGTGAAGCACTTTCAAAATGTTAATTCATATATAAATTCACATCTTGCTTGTTTGTTGCAATTATCTACCCACATTCTTCGTCTTCTTCCTTGGTTCCACAGCCCACTTAGTGCCTTGGCCTACCGTGTCGACTGCAGACTGTCATCTTGCATGACACATTCCGAATTTGGAGTGTTGCCTGGTCAGCGTATCGAGTCTCCAATAGTCTTAATCCCAGTATCCGTGACCATGACGTCACAAACATCCAAGGCCGTGTCAGGATTCGAACCCGGGACCTTTGGGTTGTGAGGCAGTGACGCTAGCCACTACACCACAGGAGGTCGGCAATCTGCCTACATTGTTCAGAAAAATATTAATATTACATTTATGTGTTCAAACATGTTCAGACATTTTGAAGTCGGAACATTTGCGTGCGCTGTGATTACAGCTACAATATAATACATTGAGTTACCAGGGTTTCATAATCTGTCTCAAATAATTCTTTACTGATTAAAGTAAAATTTGCATTAGGCTAGCAGTTCTTCTATCCATTATGTCAGGGAAATTGGTCGGCGACTGAATGTTCGCAGCGAGTGAGTGAAACAGGTGAATGGACTAGTGTATATCTCTGAATATCTTTGAAATTAAATTCATTGTCATTGAAAATTATTTTAATTATTTCTTAGCGTCAATAGCATGCAGCAAGGAGAATTCAGGTGGAAACAAATTGGTACTATTTTGGTTGTCTGAAACTTGGATGTTTTCGTATTTCATTTCTAAAACAAGATAATCGAAATAACCGAGGAATATAATTTTTAAATATGTTATGAATCAACAACCCACATGAGACACTTAACAAAAAATTATATATTTTTTTAACATTAAGAAGACGTTTTGACCATCTATTATGGTCCTTGGGAATAAGATAAAGCAACTAAAGATATAAACACAAAGAGCACAATCAAAACATAATATTTAACCTAGGAATTTAATAAACCATCATATAATTGATTTAGTTGCAAATTGTCGTGGTTTATGTTGCCAGTTAATTTGTTACTTTTAATATACAACAATTCTGAAATAAATATTTTATTCAAATTGATTTCCTTATCTAAAACAATAGTATTATCAAAATTACAACAATGATTTACTTCCGAACAGTGTTTAGGAATTGGACAGTGTTAGTATAAAGGAGTTTTAAATTGGCTTTATGTTCCTTAATTCTAATTGACCGAGATCTCTTAGTCTGACCAATGTAGCAAAACGAGCAGTTGTTACATGAAAGTTTATAAACAACATTATGATAGTCAAAAGTACTAACTTGTTTTTTAACAAAGAAAGATAAAGAATTGATAGACCGAAATATTATACTTCATTTTGAATCTGGTTGAGTATAATATTTATGTTATTTTTGTGTAACACGCTACATGAGGGTGATTCTGAAACTTGCCTTTGATACCATAGGAGGAGAATTGATAAGGGGGGATGTAGAATGTAGAGAAAGGTAGCTAAGGGTTGACTAGGGCTCCCTAGCTATAGTTTAGGATCCCACCCGGAGATTCATCTGAAACAGATGTAAGGAAAACTCTATTCTCACGCCCTTCCGAGTGACGGGGGCCGAATTTGCTGTGGGGTCGCAGAATTCCGTTCACCACGTCTCGACCAGTTTTAGGAGGCAGTTAATCGACTGATCTAATGGGATCAGCCGACAACTCTTACCATATGTCCACGGCTTTTGACTCCAGTACATACACCTCCCAAAAGAGATAAAGGCTCCTCGGCATGTGAGAACCTTGAAAAAACCCACCGAGAGTACGAGGCATTCCCAACGCAGTCAGGTGAGCCCCGTAGTCAATCTGGGGAGAAATGCCTGGAGAAAAAACTCCCACAGGCATCTCACTTTTGCTGTCGTTATGTATTAATTTACGCTGACCACACATGAATGACCATTGAGACATGGCTCAAAGCAGATGGTTGTCTGGAACATGGTTCACCTTCCTCACAGTCAACGTCCTCGACGTAAGTATCAGGCTGTTGGACTGAGCTGGTTTTATTCGCTTCATCTGCGTGTAAACAGCTATTAATTGTGAATCGTAAATTATTGACTTTTTAGCTGGGAGTTAACTCGTGTTAAAATGTCTCAGGTTTTATTGCGGTGACTGTAAACCGTGCAAGTGATATTTATGAGATCAGAAACTTCCAATAACTTGCTGAAATATAACACACAGTTTCTCCATGTTTTATTTTTGCACATTTATATCGTGTAAACTTCAGACAACTAGAAACTTTCAAGTAAATCGTTTAAAATATTCATGTTATGCTTTACCAGGAATAATAAAACAATTTGTAACTAAGGGAACTGTACCAAAAAATAGTTCAAATTTAAGACGGAATAAAGAAATGCGTCAAGTAAAAGATATTTATCAAAGTAAAAGAAACAAGTCCATAAACAGTTATTTGTAATGGACACGGAGTAATTAGTTAAAGGAGCCTCACGAACTCTCTGTTAATTAAACTTTCAATTAGAGATGTAAAACGTCGAAACGTCTTGCCCTTTCGACTGTTTTATTTTTCAATCTTCTTTAAATGGATGGGAGTTACCACATTTCGTTCTTGAGCTTATTTTGATGGGTAATTAAGATCTTTAAAAAAATACAACATTTAAAAATACAGATTTGTCAGTTCCGCCATTAAAGCACATTATTTACTATCGCGAATTTTTTAATATCGAAATTAAAACGTCGATGAAAATAGATGACTAAGACAAACATCAAACCACTAAAATAAAATATATATGTAATAAACTGAAATTTTAAAAATGAAGACAATATTTAATTCAGATTTTAAATGGCTCAGTAAATATTTTGAAAGTCATTGTAAGTTTTTATTTTATTTAAATAATGAACTATACTACGTTTCCTCTGTCATTTGAGATTTCTTCATGTTTATTAAAATGAAAATTACAATGGATTACATTAGGTAATAACGCAATTAATATTTATTTAAATGTCAGATGAACTAATTATTAACTTAAAACTCTATTACTAAAACTTTTTAATTTAGCAACCACGGACTTTTCGGTCATAATTTAACCGTATTCATCTTTACAAATCAATTTTTTTTAAAAAAAACAGTAAACATTTACAAAAAACGATACATACACATAACTTGGTAACGTTAAAACTTTTTATTAAAATGACCACTTATTTTTATAGTAAATATAAATATAATTGATATACAAAATACCTTCTATTTTTCAATAAAATCCATTCCACGTTGAAAACTATTGAAAAAATTTATTGCGAAATTGAAGGTTATTAAATTTATTTAGAAAAATTAGCGGTTATCTTAATTAAAGTTTTAATGTTGTCTACTGGTATATAGTGTATTTTGTTTTGGAGAGATGAACTAGCACAGAATTATGAAAGCTCCTCGGTTACATAATTAAATAATTTTTAAAAAATGTTTAGTAATTGTTGCAACTGTTTAAAAAAATTCTATAAACAACAAATCACGCAATTATGTATATATAAAACAATACAGACAATTTATCAGCAAACAATTTTATATTTATTTAATACATCCACGACGTTTCGTCCATATTTGTGGACTTTATCAGCTTAGCCGTAACACTGCCCTTGACGCTAAATTATCCATTCTTAGATACATGTTATCCATTTAAAATTTACGTGATGAAGTTCACAAATATCGACGAAACGTAGTATGTCTTTTACAGAAAGGCCAAGAGACATATTACATAAATACTAAATTAAAAATTGGTCATTTTCATCTAGTTTCGTCTTATTCTTATATATTACTTTTCCTTGAGTCGAATAAAATAATATTTAAATTTAAGGAATGATGGCTAAATTCTTAAGTTAAAAACTTTCATAATGCATAGTCTCATTTTGGTAGTGTTGAGACTTTTGCTGCACGGGAAAAGGTTGACATTATCATGGAATAAAGATGCCCTGAAGTTGTCATCATCAGAGAATCAAGAATTTAGAAAAGTTCCGTGTGCCTACGAGAACCCTGTTACAATGTCTTGCTGAAAATTGGCGGAGTAAACGTTTTCGTTCAGTTGGTGAAAGTGTTTGAGAGTGTGAGAGAGACAATGTTTGGGGAGAGTGGATTTTAATTGAATTTAAGAGAATTGCTACGAGACGTGCGCCGAGCATTGTGCTTGAACCTGTTCTGTCCTCGGGACGGCAGCTGCTCAAATTCTAAGAAATGGCCGGAGGTCAATTTCGCACAAGGAAAAGTAACCGCCTAAACAGATAAATATTTATATAAACTTTAAATTGAATTCGGATTTGCATGTCTGTATCATTTTACCATCATAGTTTAATATATTATATAAATCGATTAATGTGGATGTATTTAAATCTTAATTAAATTACATTACACTATAAAGCCAAACCGCAGTTTGTTCTTCGAGCTTACCGCAGCTGTCACGGCTTATGAAGTTGATGGATATTCGCGTCCCACTAGGAACTTGATCCCATTAACTTGTGTGCGCGTATATACGCTTATCGTTGACGGCGAAGCTGCCGAATCAGTGCGCAGATAAAGTGCGATTTCATCAATCACAACTAATAATAATTATATAAAACATGTGGTAAATCAGAGACGTAAAAGTTTAGTAAAAAATTAGTAAGTATTGGGGAAAGTAAGTAGTCGAAACACAACGAACAGAAGCTTCCTTAAGCGAAAGACATAACTACAGGAAATATAAAGCTCATGGTTACACGAGAAATAACAATCAATCTTTCGTTAAAGTAGAATTTAAATCTTTACTACTGTCATATAAATCTTGAAAATGACAATAAGCGAAATATCCTAATGAAATAATGTCAGTTTTATATAGGGGAAGCCGGGATGAACGGGACATCTACTGTTAAAATGTTTTGCAAAATTATGGGATGAGAAACATTAATTTATAAACGTATCAAACATTAGTTTATTCTATTACTTACTTAATCTAATATCAATAAAAATTAGAACAACAAATTAATATTTTTGATGAATTTTTTAAAAAAAACTTACAAAAATCCCGTTCCTCCCCACCCCCGGGGACTTTTGTATATACAATTAGTGCAATAAAATTAAATTAACTTTAAGAAAAATTTTAACACATTTTGTGTTTTATTTATTATACTTGTTTCGCGTACGGTTGATCGCTTTATTACTTCTTCATTTTGCAAAGTTTTTTTGCAACTGCACAGTCTTTCCTAACATTTTCTCACGTTTTCCGTTCACTTTCTTTCTTAATCTATTATTTTTGGGTACAGTATCCTGTAACTGACTCTTATAAGGCGAGTATGTCAGATTTTCCCTTTTTTCTGGACGTACACATTACACTTTGCCTTACACAGTAGTATCCCGTTCCGCCCCGCAAGATAGTCTCAGTTTAAGGTTTCTCACCGATCCTTAATACAAGTAGATTTAAACCTTATATGTAACTTATGCAGCTAAAGACATCTGCTTTACAATATATATACCATTAAAGACTTAAAAACGAGGAATTTTGTGAAGAACCTTCCGTCAAAATGCTGAAAAAATTATAAATTCACAAGGCGCATTCAAAACTGAATCAATTCAGCTACCTTTACTATTTACTAAGCTCCAGCACTATCCAGCAAAAAAAAGGGATTCCTGTTCTACCCCACTATTACGTCCTGCCCCTACTTCCCCTATATAAAACCAACATTATTTCATTAGGATATTTCGCTTACTGTCGTTTTCAAGATTTATACGACAGCAGTAAAGATTTAAATCTAGAGTAAAATTAATATGAGTCAGTTATTTTACTTTACCTTTAAAAACCAGGAAGAATAATTATTTATTTTAACAAATGACTATATGAAATATGGTTGACAGGAAAATAGGAGAAATTTAACGGCAACCAACATCAATTGATGACAAATGGAACAGGCAAGTAATAAATCCTGGTGCAAAGAGACAAGAAACGTAAAATAAATATAGGGTACGGATCGTTTCATTGGATCTGGACTTGGTAACGTTGAGGAATTATTAATACAGTTTGTGTTACGACCGCCAAGAACACAGCAATAGCGGTGGCGCGGGATATGCCTGAACGAAGTCAGTACAGTGAGAGTAAAATGTTCAGTGATATCCAAGTTTTTAAGTGTACTAAATACAGACACTGCTTTACTGAGATCCAAGTTGTTAAGAGTGCGTCAGGAGAGACTAGTTGTAGACTTACAGCAAAACTTGTCTGAACGTAAGGTAACGAATTCTCCATCTCTATTCACTCTTAATTCACATTTCACGAAAGAGTCACGCTAACTGTAAATTGAACCGAAAATATTTGGAAAGGAGTATTTTTCACAACGCTCGGACGTTTTGTTTTATTAATTGAATCACTCTAAATTATTTGTGACTAATATGAATAATAAGAACGACCATATAAGAAGGTATAGTTAAATTAATAAGAGAAAATAGAGACTATAAAATTTGAAAATGGCCTTGGGAGTGTGAAGAGAAATAAGGAAGGCGAGTCGAATTAACTTGGTAGCTTCCCCCCTCCCCCCGAAAAAAACGCTTGTATAAGAATCTGAGAGAATTGAGTAATAATTAGTCTCTCCCGAGGCTGATAAGCAGCGAGATCCACGCCCACGAATTAAACGATCAGCGAAGAGCGTCGATGCTACTGTGCAGAGATCCTAGATACGGTACCTGCTGAGCGGGATATCCATATGGCCTGACAACGTATCAGTATTTGTGAAGGCGGTAATGCATCCATGAATAATTCATCACTTCTCGTTTGATTGATCTCGTGCCGCCGAGAAGCAACACGTCAAAAGAAACAAATTAAGCTCCGATTCGTGAGTAAATGTTCCAAGTGGCTGCCATTCAGAATGTGGCAGGAGTGTCGGGATATTTGTACTTGAATATCTCCCTGTCCAGATCAATATAATCCAATACGATACACTCGTACATTTCAGGTAGTCGTTTCAAATAATAAATTTAATTTTACCCGCTACTGAGAGAACTACTGCAAAACACAATGAGGATTGAATTTATACATGACCAACGTATGAAGATGAAAGCCTCGAATAAAGATGAAACATTGCTCTCAGAACTGAATCCAAAAGAGTCAAAAATTTCCAATAAATCTAACAATAAATATTTTATGAGATAGAGCATTTTATTAAAAGAATGTTGAATTCGTCCCCAGTAAAAGATCTAAAACAAACATTGCCCTTCTAATTAAGTATGCAATGCAACCCGTACCTTTATTTAAAGGTTTCCGGTTTGTTGAGAGAACTGATTGCCACTAGATCTTCCTAGTTGTGAATGAAGTACCTCCCCTCCCCAACCATCATCAAGATTATGCTCACCAAGCAACAGACGGAATACACGGATTTAGCGTTTATTATTCTAACATCTTGTAAATTAATGTGACAGTACTGTCTTAAAGAAATATGAAACTCTTACAATCTTATACCACTACTGTAATGGTAAAACACAAAGAAATACGGGATTTGGCGGGAAAAAATCAAAGGTAGTTGGCTTGAGAGAAATATAAGAAGCTTGCAGACAGGGTAATAAAACAGACAGTTTGGCACCGGTATGGATTTCCTAAAATCGTTGAAACTCCGAGACACCTGACTGTTACGAGACATGGTATTTTTTCCAAACATCGGTTGTAAGTGGGGTGAATGGCTCCTCCAAAATTCTTAAAGTAATTGCTTTTGATTGGATAGGATTTAGTCACCGCCTCCGAAGGAATTGAATTAATGGAGTGGGGAATAATTATTAAAAACGGACGCATATTGATTTTCAAGGATTTACAAGTTGGAAATTACGAGGAAATATATATTAAACCGAGAAGTTTAATTTAGGTACTAGAGTATATATAATAATTATACTTCATAATCTACTCTTCGAAATACAATTTGCTTACAGACGGAAGCAAAGAGAAAGTAATTTCATTGATCTAATTTTCTTAATGCACAAAATGAACAGCTTGTAAATTTATTTTTAAAAAGGTGAAGAGAATATTGATGCTTGTTTACTTCACAGATTGCTGAGGATGGCTGTAAATACAGTCGTGGAAGTAGCAGTTCGTGAGACCAGAAAGACGAGGAACACTGATACCGACGGTTAGTTTATTCAAAGTGTACATTTTAAAATTAAAATAAAAGCTTCATTAAAACAGACATACGGAGGGAACGCTTTCAGCCCAGCGGACCTGAACCGTGTCGTCAGCGGAGCGTGTATTTTATTGGGACGTGGGACCGCACATGTTTATTGGCTCACGTGTGCAACTGGATGGACCTCCTCTTAACGTGACTGCCACAAATCCCGGAGCAGCTGGAAATCTATTCTGCAACGATTCGGTTTAGCATTCCGAGAGCGTTAACAGTCCCACAAGCGTGGGAGGAAATTTACTTGGAGTTTGTAAATGGAGCATTGTGCTAATGTGTTTTGTGAGTGTGACTATGTAAGGCGTTGGTGGAGTGGAGAGGGCAGACAAAGGTGAGAACCGGTTCGTCCCGTCACATCGGTAGAGCACAAGCTCTGACCTCACCCAAGCCCAGTTCCTCCTCCATTATCTACACGTATCTTTCACGAAGGCGTCGTGTTTCTAGCGGACGTGAACATTGCACACTTTAAATCCTAACAATTGTAAAAATGATAAACTATCAACTACAATGTTTAGGATAAAAAATTATTAATAATAGTAATAAGATAAATTACAAAAATTGAGTACATCATTTACAGAGCATAGCATAATCGTAAGGCAAAATAATAGATGATTTATTTAATGAACACAATTCTTTCTTTATTTCTCTCTGGCTCCACAGCCCATTGAGGGCCTGGGCCTACCGAGTCGACTGTGGACTGTCATCTGGCATGACACATTCCGAATTTGGAGTGACACGTGGTCAGCGTATCGATCCTCCAACAGTCTTAATCCCGGTCGTCTCGACCATGACAACACAAACATCCAAGCCCCTGCCAGGATTCGAACCCGGGACCTCGTGGTTGTGAGGCAGCAACTAGAGGCTAGCCACTACACCACAGGAGGTCGGCAATGAACATAATAGTAATTGTAAATACAGATAAGTTTCTGTAATTTTATACAATGTACATTCGCTTAATGTTAAACAGGACAGTTTATTTGAGCATTATTTACATTATAATGATTCGAGGTTCACATACTTCTAGTCTAGTTTCAAAACATCATCTCCATGCCCAAATCGCTTTTTTAAAAACTATTTCGTATTTTACTTAATAAAACTAACGATAGTTTGTATTTTTATTTGTATAAATTAATCGATTTGTCTATATATGCCATTTGATTTATATTAGCCCATGGTAGATGGGTCCTATGTTATAATTTTTGTATATATACAGCATGGTTCAAAACTAACCATATTTAATCTGTTGTGATATTATTTTTGTAGTATACCTGTTGAAGTCTCGAAAGCAAGACGAAACGTAACATTTATGTTAATTAAATAGCAATAAAATTATATGCTGACTTATTGGCCGTCTTTTTATTTATGTAAACTTACATTCAGAAAACTATGTTTGTATATTATATACAATTAACAGACATTAAAATATAATTGTACTCATAACAACATCGTCAGACATCAATATTATACTAACTTGGTGCAAATCCATTCACGCGTTTACATTTCTAGTATCTGGGTGCCCAACGAAACCCAGAAATTCATTTATACTATCTGAAATTTTCCTTTTCACGTCCCCTGCCATCGAAAACGCCGAAAATAAAATATTTTATTTAGGTGTTTAGACGGAATGCCGCCTAATGAACATGTGTATAATCCGTAATTCAAACAATGCGCCTTTCACATTTGCAAACTTCATTGTTCAATGTCAAATTAATGGATCAATAATACACTCTGTATGCACGAAATTACAATACACGGAATATATAGGAACTCAGCAATCCGAAATCGAAATGTAAATCAATGCCAAGCTACGACGCAATGAACTTGCACGTATGTAAGACAAATGTCACAGATTATTCAAAAGAACAGGCTGAAAAGTGAGATTATATATATAAAACGCATTTAAAAAATTTTGGATGGATGAATTAAATGAAACCGAGTCCAACTATAGCCATTTTACCACATAGAAACAACAATAAAATTTCTCATAAAAATCGGTCAAGTCGTTTAAGAAGAACTCACGCACACCTGAATTATATACATAAACATAAGGACAGTAGAAGAAAAGATACCTACTATTATATTTTAATTAGAGATTTATAATCCTCGAAGGTGTTATTAAACCAATAAATAGTAAAACACCCTGAAAGTCAGAAAACAGTTGTATATGGATTTTATTAACAATTCCCTTGCTATTGTTATGGATCTCATTGAAGCCACACTTTCAGCAACGCATTAATAGTGTAATGTAATATTAAAATTCCTATTAAGCGCTCTGCTCACATTAATATCCCAGCTGATGTGGAAGTACTTCGCAATCCTGCAGTTTCGTTGGTTTTTCCTTTGTTTTTGAACCAGAGAATCACAAATCCATATCGAGTGAGATTTCAGAGTGTAGAGAGTGAGAAGTTACAGAGCATAAAAGGTAATATAAGACATATATTAATCCGGGAAGCATAATTTCGGTACTAGAGATTTTATAATTATTATATTAACCTTTCGATAACTGAATATCATTAACATGATATTCAAAAAGAGGATTATCTCATACGAAATGAGAAAATTAAGGTATTATCTACACGGCATTTAACAAATTACCCACTAACTCGTTAATAAATATTGTTCTATTTGTATAACGAGAATGTACCCGCCTCATGTATGTACACAATGATATTGATTGGAGCAACTGCTGCGTCTCTGTACGTAAATGCGGTTATTTACCACGATATGATAAAGGTTGGAGCATTCCGGACACAGTCCGACGTCGTTCTAATTTATTCAGTAATACAATGGTGGCGTCGATTGACAACAGTTTAGATCCAGCTAAGACTGAAGAGGAAGAGAAATTTATCTCGTATGTGTTTGTTTATTATACATAGTATGTAATAGAGGAGGGGAAGTAATACCTTCGGCATGCCCCGTTTTCAATTCCCTTCGTATGGGAGTTGCCTGCTTAAGTATCACCCTCATGTAGCCTGTTAACCCCGTAAAAAATTAGGCTTAAATAAAAAATATAGTCCACATACAATTTGTAAATGATGTATTATAATAAACATTTTATATACCTAACAAAGTGGACTTTTTCTTTTTTCCAATATTTAAAATTTTCTTTAATTTATCTTCTGATACAAGGAAATAATGAAGTTAATGTCTAGGAAAATGAAAGGCTTAAAATCTTACACACTAAACTGCTAAGTAAACTCAATAAAATTTGGAAAGTGCAATTCGACTTTAAAGTGAATATTTATTAGTAGTTTTATTTTATTTTTATTCATTATTTGGAATATAATCGACCTGTTTTCTAGTACATCTATAACAGGCCTTATCTTCACAGACATAAAAAATTATTTTACAAAATTTCTTCTTCTTCTATTAGTATAATTAAAAACTAGAGACACGATTAGAGGGGTATAGGTTGAAGGGGAGAAGGAAGTTTAAAAGAAATAGCTGTGTGGATAAAATTATTGGGCTGGATATATATGAAGGGAAGAAAGAACGGGCACTCTAAGCGACCTACCTGATGCAGGTTTTTCTAGGGGTTTCCCTGCATCTCTTTAGGTAGGATCCTTAACCACAGCCCGGGGCCCATGGTCAACCCTTGGCTACCTTGCTCTACCTTCCGCATCCCCCCTTTTCAAATCCCTTCCTATGCTATTAAAAGGGGAGTTGCCTGTTTCAGGATCACCCCCCCTAAAAAAACGGATACTCTAAGGGAGAGGAAAACTATGGTAAGTAGTAGCTGCTTCCTTCCTCTTTATTCATTGAACTAAGGTTTTACAATTTTTATTTATTTACTTTTTGTTTCTACGTTCTACTATTTCTTATATTTTTTTACATAAAAATGGTAGCACTTATATGTAAGGGGTCTTAAAAGTGTATAATGAAATCGATGGAGGTTTTTGTGTATAGTAGATCGATTGCGGTATTTTAAGGTCGGTTCAGTATCTCGTTAAGATATGTTCCAGGGACAGATGTTTTATTGGAGAACAATTTTTATTTTCAGAAGGAATTATTTATGGACATATGCATGAACTGTAGCTTATTAATTACCACTCTCCTTATAGGCTTTTGGAGAGGTTGGGAAATGTTGGAAACACCTGTCCTTGCTGAAAAAAAATTACACGTTGTGAAAAGGTCTGGGTGTGTAATTTCATTGCATTTCCATTGCGCCAACTACATTCCATGTCCTTCAGCGATGCCAGACCTGTGATAATTCATAGCTGTTTGCAACTAATGGACCACAGACCCAGGCTAAAATATCCTCTGCTTGAATGAGACCTTTACAGGAACTACTAATTTAAGTATCCGGTTCTCAATTATGCGGTTCACTTAGCGTCTACTCTGGATTCTGTGTCTGTCTGCCTGATGGATGGAAACTCTCTGTTAATTTACAATTCTCTCTCTCTCTCTCTCTCTCTCTCTCTCTCTCTACCAACAGTCGCCAAAATGACAAGAATAACCCGAATTATTATCACCAATATATCAAGATATTATCTTCAATTGATACTTCTGATTCAGCATTTATGTCTTTGAATTATGTCTTAATTGTTGAGGAATACAAAATAAGTAACTTTTCTTGCAAAAGATGTGAAGTATCTATCCATATAAATGAAATAGTACTTTTCTTTTTCTTTGCGTTTCATGTTTCACGGGATCCCCAACCAAAGAAGTATCTCATGTCGGAAATACTCTTTTGTTTTTAATTTTTCACAAGAAAATGGTCAACACATATTTATATGAAAATCATTCGTTTCACAGATTGAGACAATATAGCGGACATTAAAAATGACGTTTTTATCGCTTTTTACAAGAAAACCGTTCAGCCGATTTCGATGAAATTTTTATTTACATAGAGACGTATAATTTTATAAGATCAATAATACTGAAACCCGTTATATTACCACCAAATGACGAATATAAAAAAACAGGTATAAAGAACATGGGGTTAATATTTTACTTTCAGGATATTCAGACTATGTAGCACGTTTTATATCTTTATTAGACTCTTAATGATTGGTAAAATGGAACAGGTTGTGTCTCTGGCCAGCCATGTTAAAATTTTCATTGGCAGACGTAGACTTAATTCTTTAACACGTTTGTATCATTATGCTAAGCAGACATTTGTAGGATGGATGTTTTATATACTGTAATACGACGAGGATATGACAGGACTAGTCCACTCTGTAACCAAATGTATCGGGGCAATGTTTATGAACAATGTTTCCGATATTGCTAAACAGTTCAAACTTGTTTATGAACTGTTGCGAATCAGAAATACCCTGTTACTTGCTTCCCCCGATAGAAGGGGAAAAATTTGGAACAATTTTGGACGTGTTCCGAAACACGGTTGTCAGCCGGAGTCCTTAAATTTTGTTGTTCATCCCATAGCTTTGTGTCTGTTTTGTTAACAGGTCGAATCATTCTGCAATAAAAATTTGTGTTATTGATTACATTGACACTTTAAACATGTGGGTCTTCTAACCTAGTCGATCTAGACACTGAATATCTAATCAATGTGACGTTCCGGTATTTTCCCCTTCAATCATAATCAAAAGAGCACAGAAGTCACTTTGTGACATCGTAGTAAAATTTTTATAACCTCTTTGTCCCAATATTTTACATCCGTCAAAAGCTCATTCCCCGTAAGTGGTGCTTGTATTCGAACTTTTTGTATCCACCGTCGTCTTCTTTTTTTTATTCCTTCAGTAAAGTAAATAAACTCACTGATAACTTCAGAAAGTTCTATACACTGACTTTGAATCTTGACGCTAAACAATGTTTCGCAACTGTATATACGCAGTGTTTGTAGTGCACACATATTTACTAAATTATTAAGGGATTATATTATTTCATTTTTCGAGCTGCGAAAGTCGAGGTTCCGTTGAAACTCCTTCTGAGGGATTAATAATCGCTGCTGCTGGCCTTTAGAGTCATAAATATTTGTGTCGAGTGGAAGCGTTGATCTCTAAATTTTGGCACGTATGAGACTTTTCCACAGAAAGTTCAGTAACCTCTGGTGCGTGAATCAAGAAATGTGAACCCCGCATTGGGAACTAGAAAATGTAACACGATGTTGTTTTGAGTAAATTCGTTCCTATTAGCCGGAGAGGCTGAAAAACGGAGGTTTCGAGGTTTGTAAAAGACTGAGTTTTAATTGTTAAATGTTGTTAAGAGTATTTATTAACTTGTTGTTAAGAAAGTGAGGGTAGTTTTCGAAGGATCTAGAAAGGGAAATTGATGAAAAGAGATATAATGTAGTTGGTTAAATTGTTGAGCGGACGGAAACACCTGGTGGTCGCAGAGACAAGTCCTATAATTACAGATGCCACCACTTCAATGACCTCAAAAGGTTCCGGCCAGTTTTCCGGTGTTAACGTTGGTTAAGAAAACTATAAATCCATCAATGCCATCTACTAAATGCCACAGTAGCAACTGTCACCATCAATTAGTGTTGAGAATATGAAGAATATAAGGACCAGGCATTTGATCCCTCCATCCCCCTGAGAGACAGAATCAATTTATTTCAGTAAAATGTAAAGGGATATGAGTTGCTTTTTGTTAATTTTTTTTGTAATATTTTAATTTTTCTTATTATTTATTCTCCTTGATATCTAAATTTAAAACAAATCAAGAATCCCCCCCAAAAAACGTTATATGTTCAATATTGTTCCGAAAAATTTGTTTAGAGTGTAAACTGTGTTTTAGAGTAACTCAACAATACTTCCGGTGAGTGTTGACATAAAAACGTTAATGTATACAACTTCATAATGCGCGGTACTGAAGCACAATGGCGTGAATTTTATCGTGGCAAGAGTTTACGTGGCGACGGTTGGACCGCGACAAGTGGGAATAAATTTCCTGGCCCTAATATGCAGCGCAACTTTTGCGTTTTTACCTCGATGACGGTTTTACAAACGGTATTTTGGGAACAATAGTGTTGGTTTGACTTAGTAGGTCAGTAATTAAGGGGCAAATCCTCGTGGCGGAGCGGATAATGGCACATGCAGCAGGGTCGCCGCCATATAAATAAACAGCCCCCGCGGGCCTCGCTGCTGTGTTTACCAGGCTCTGGCTCGGGGTCGGGCTCGGGCTCGGGATCGGGCTCGGGAGGCTGCGGGCTGCGGGCTACGGGCGAGCGCGCCCTGGGCACAAAGCCGGCCCGACCCGCCCGTGTTTGTTGTTCTCCAAATGTTGTTCCGCGCCGCGGGGCTGTTGTTTGAGCATAGCTCACTTGTTATATAATGCGGTGCGCGTGCGTGTGTGTGTGTGTGTGCGTGTGAGGGTTGGGTTGGGTGCAAAAAGAGGTCTCGCTCGCTGTGTGTGCCGGTCGGCCGACGCATTGTGCGTGGCGATTCAATACAAGCAGGCCGATGCAGATGCCGAGAAGACGGATCTTATCCTCACCGTATTGTTTCCGAGTGGGCCTCGGGGTGCGATCAATTTCGGTACCTTCACCTCCGCAACGCTATTTACCTGCCTCACTTTCTCATCTGTACAATCAAACAACACATCAAACCTTACAAATCTAATTGATATTTACCTTAGTATAATAATATAATAAATAATGGTTTAATTCTACGTCTGATTTATGTAATCTGTATACTAAAATTACCTGTATGTGTGTAGGTGGAAGTGTCTGTCTGTTTGTATGTACAGCATGTATGTATATTATACATAAAAATTTAAACGAGTGGACCCATTTCAACCAAATTTGGTTGCAAGTGTTCTTTGCGACTCGAAAATCAGCACTGTCAGTGTTTTTAAAGAAGCAAAAGCTGCCAAATATATATCGATCAATTAATTTAATAGTGTGTCCTCCGATACTTCTGACGTATATGGAGTATTCATAGGGGTGGCGGTGTAGGGGGCGTCATATAAAAACTACAAGAAAACAACCAAGCTCGGTATCGAATCGGTACTTTTCGAGTCTTTGTGTTTGATTCTGACAATAAGCATGCGATTTAAATTGCAGTTGATTTCATAGCAGAGAGGTACGACGGGGTAAATTTTTGCTTAAGTTGTATTTTAGTGACTATTAGAGGGTTAAATTAATTTTTGTTACAGTTGGAGCAATTTCAATCGACCATAGTTTATATGCCACTTAGGTCCAGTTTGAACACTTGACGGATAAGATAACGGCGCATGTATTATGGTACCAAAGATAATTATTATTATCTTAAAATACCGGACATAATTTTGCCTTTGTTAAGAAACACAGAGTGTTGCTTGCTCTATTCGGTTACGGAAATACTTCGCACACTCTTTAATTACTGGTGGTAATTTTTATTTCTTTAATGTACCAGGAGTATTTTAGTGATTTTATAGTGTGTTAAGAGAACCTTTATTCAGTTAGTTTACTGAAATTATTTTTAGCCCTGCTATGTCACGGGATATTGGGAATATATTTGAAGTTCATATTGTGACGCTTTCGATGCCCGTTTAATCATGTTTTGACCAAGAATTAAATAATATACTGGGATAATGTTAATAAATACCCGGGTAGTGCCGGGACCTCAGATAGCATTTTAATAAAATTTTATGACCTATTTCAGAGTTAATTTTTAATACGATTTAAAAACAACAAAGTTTTTGTGTCTTAATTTTTAATCATAATTATCAGGATATGTTTTCACTGTCAGATATCATATATTTATAAATGTGACACAGAATTTACAATTTGTTTAAACTTTCCCACGGCTTTTTGAGAAATGTAACGTTTTTATGTTCAAATTGTATTAAAAAATTAAATCAGAAATACATATATTAATTATCAACGTCATTAATACATACTAATTTTACGTCTGACATAATCTATGTAATGTACAAGGATGTATATTTGTATTTTCATAAGAATTAACGTCCCACATAACAGACAGAAAAATCAAAATTTGAACAAAGCAAAAATTTATAAAAGAAATTAAACGTCTCGTCCAGCTTTCTTGATCTTTGTCAATATTTAAGCCAGACTGAAATATTATGAACATTATCATCATTATGATATTTCGGGTATTCCATTGTTTGAGTACAAAAAAAGAAAGGGAAAGATAGATAAGAAGCGAAGCAGAGAGAGGGAATCAGAGAAGAAGAAAAACGAAACAAACAAGTCAGGGTGACATATGTCTACAACTAGGTCGAATTTAGAAAGTTCATGTCCTCGTGATTGTACAGACTCTCCCTAATAACGAACAGAGTTTACTTGCTGTTCGAAACGTTGGAGTAATTATTTACCTCTGCCTAGCCTTGTACGTTTCACTACGACACTTTCGCAGGGAAAAATCCTAACTTGTTTGTTTGGTTTACTCTCTGTTATCCTTCTCTCTTGTCTTTTTATTATTATTCATATAAAAAACTGTTATCTTTACGATTATCAGTTAATACAAACTCTCTTGTTTTGGCTCTTTGGTATTCTTCGTCATGCTCTCTCGCTAAATCTAACTTGTTTGTTTGTTTGATTTTCTTCCCCTCTGATTCCTTCTCTTTGGTTCGCTTTTCATCTCTCTCTCTTTCTTTTTTGTACTCTGACAATGGAATCCCCGAAAAACATGGATGATTATATTACATCACCATTGTCAACATCCTTCAGAACCAGATTCTGAATATTGATAGTACACAAACAAAGAACAGCCCAAAGATGTGACTAACAAAGACTGTTTAATAAGCCATAAAATGGTGAACTTATTAGAAAAATATTTTGTTCTATATTTTCAGAAAATTGAAGAAAATTTTCTCTGGTTTACATTCCACCCTTGGCCAAACAGAGATCGTAGTGCGATGTTTCTACGGACTAAAGCACTGCGTCACCTTCAAACTGTTTGACCCAGGTGGAAACCCGAGAATATTTTCTGGAACAAATAGACCAGGAAAATTTTTGCTCTTTGATTTCAAAGAAATTATTGGATATTAAATATATTTTAGAAATTAATATTTTTTATAATTTAATTCATTTTATAAAATAACAGTGACATTATAATTAAAAGAACGAATAATTATTTTAATTTTGATAATATTTTTGCGAAACATTCTGCATTAAATGGAGCATTCTTTTAGCTTTGATAATATTGTCATCCATTTTTGAAACTACGATTATAATAGAACTACAAAATATGTGCCACAATAAACAAAATTTTATACATTAACAAAAATAAAGGGGGAGGAGCAATATTCTCAAAGATAATATAAATTAACCACCTCATTTTTATAACTTAAATAATTCTTAATGTCTCACTTCAAAATAAAATACCTAATTTTAGAACAGAATGTAACTTATGTCTGTATACCTTTGGATTCTTGGAAATAAAATATGTCTTACATTTCATTATATAATTTCCATTAAGTTCCGGAAGGATAATTTTTCTCACTTTATTCGGACTCTTAAATTTTTGCTAGATCGTTTATCTAAAAGTAATATAGACGTTCAACGTGATATTTGACGTTTATACATTTTGATCGATGAAGAAAATTTGCCTTATGGGATGATAACAAGACATTTTATTTCATAACAATGGATATTTGTCACAATAATTTTTACTGAAGCCGTTTAACATTTTCACAAGTATATACGAGCTAAGAAGCAGGAAGTTGTTATTGAAGT
Organism: Eucriotettix oculatus; assembly: GCA_034510155.1. Classification (NCBI taxonomy): domain Eukaryota; kingdom Metazoa; phylum Arthropoda; class Insecta; order Orthoptera; family Tetrigidae; genus Eucriotettix; species Eucriotettix oculatus. Next base: position 15,096,195 of record CM067377.1, read on the forward strand.
ATAGGTTGCGTCCGTGTGTCATCCCTAGCGTGCAGTCTGCTCTAGTAGACAGTTATTTTAATGTGGAGAAACAGAGTGCCGTGGGGTTATTATCGTCTTTTCCATTACCGGCGTACGTGAGTGAGCGCCTCTTTTCTTACGTAACACTACGCTTTGGAAAATTGACCCCCCGAATAGCCATTAAAATAATTTAATCATTAATATCAGCTCAACTGGTCCCTGCACTTACGGTGCAAAATATTTATTCAATTTAGGTTCGCTGTGTTAGATACGAGACGACATTAAGTCATAATTAAGAGCTACCGGAAACCGCGCACCACGGGCTTGCTTCCTCGCAGGGGACGGATGGCCTGTTATACCTGTTTTAACGTCTCGCTCGTCGGTTCTGCTATCCCTTACTTACTAACACAACATTAACAGATGTTGGGATAAATCCAGAGGCAAACTTTTCATGCCTCTGTATATTCAAATATACTTATGTATTGTGATTGTTTTCCTTAATTTAACATTATATTCCCTTTGTTTGAACTTGACATCCTTCTCCAATAATATTTAATGTTTTCTGCTTTCCTCAGTGACATGCACAGCCTCCAAAAATAAAGCATTTACAAATTATGAGTCCTCTGATGATATAGATAAGACTTGTCTTCTAGTAACCAACCATGACCACGAATCCTAAATCACTACGAAGATAAACGAGGATATCCGCAACATTCACGAAACAGGGAAAAAGATAAAACTCACTTGGATATCGGCACAAGCATTACATTCAAGGCAAAGGGGAAATGGGTGGTGACCTCTCTCACAAAACCTCCCCCAAACATCGTCAAACGCAATCCATTAAAAACCATGAAAATATGCTCCTAACAAAAAAACCAAGAAGAGAACAAGTAGTGACCTCAAGAATCCGCGACGATCACAAAATTAAGATACACAGAGACATTCTTTTCTTAATATCTCCATGTGGAAGCCGTGACACTCACCTGACTGTAGAAGATATCCTGTGCTCATGTACAAAAATGAACAAAATCCAGAATCTCTCTTGAGGAACACAAACATACCATCAATAAAATCAAAAAAAAGTAAAACTAAATCATGTTTACGAATTTAAAACTGAGAAAACGTTATAAATAAAATAGTGAAATTAAATTGACTTAATTTTATAAATAAAATGCCAAAAGTAAGAAATATAATAATTTAAATTCAAAATAAGACGTTTCATCTCCATCTTTCGGGACGTCTTCAGTTCTTTAATTATTAAAACAGAAATGTTAGTGTGCACAACATTCAGGGCCGAATTACTGAATCTGGGGACGAAACGTCTTATTTCTAATTTAAATTTTTCTATTCGATGAAGAAAACTGAAAACCGTGCCCAAATGTATTGGTTAACAGGTTGGAAGGCTTTATCATCACAAAATAAACCTTCAACCTAAATCTAAAAATAATATTGCACTATCCACTCACGTAAAAACACTTAATCATGTATTTAAATTTGAGAATACAAAAATTGTGTATAGAATTAGACTTAGAACAAAATATAGATTTACCGAAGAGCTATATATTAATATAAATAGAAATAAGTTAATTAATTATAAAAATGAAGGTGGTGAAATAGGCGCGCATTATGCTGCCATAATAATTATGCTAACACAATAGTACTGTAAAACTTAACATCTATATTATAACGATAATATATTATCGATCATTGTACCTCGTCGACTCATTGACGACTTGTGTAATATTTTTAAGAAAACGCTTTAATGGTCAGTAGGCTGGAGCATTTACACATGAAACGACGAGGCAAGGCAAGGGTGACAGAATAAGTTTTAATTCATTGTTTTTACCTTTGACTATTACCTGCCATTACCAGTATTCAATTTTTTTATAAAGGTGTGTGACACACAATTTTTGTAATGAACAAAATTAATGACATAAAATTTTTAAATTCTTGTAATTACTATACAAGTTGTTTTTACTTGAACGTTACAGAATGACTATGACAAACGTCGACCTGTTAACCTGTTAACTAATAAACATGTGAGACTGTCTTAAGTGGTTGTTTTTTATTTATCTGATAAAATGTACGTAGTCTAATTCTTAAAATTTTTTCCTGTGTCCGAGGTTTTGCCATTAATTGTACTTTATTTGTAAGAAAAAATGTCGCTAATAATCACCGAATTCGATCCAACCAGTTAAATGTGAATAAAAAATATGTGTTTAACGAAGTATCTTTTTTTGTTACTATCTGAATCTCGTTGACGCAGTTTCACGCAACTATAAGCTTCCTGTAGATAGACGAGAAGTTGAATTCATATAATTTTCCAATGAACAAAATCCAATACCCTACTACTACTACTCACCCCTCCCCTCCCCTCCCTTCCTCGCCGCCAATCACCGCAATCCAAGTTATTCTATTTATAAATTTTTCGTCTAAAATTTCAGACGTTTCACACGGATACAAAACGACGTCTTAGTGTGGCACAGACGTCGAGAGCGCCGGAATTGCTTATCTGTGCAAGTCAAGTCACAAGCTGCCTTCCAGTCTTTATTAATTGCGTGTGTGATGGGCAAGAGAGTGTGAGGTCTGGCCCTGAACCAGTTTGGTCTCGCCTTCCAGCGCGCAAACACGTCTCATCCTCCATACACATACAGTGCACCTCTCTTATGTCCTTCAAATCAGTAGCACCCTCACCTCAAAAAGCATTTGCCATCACGGGTGTGAAACAAGTTATGCATATCATCCCGGAGCCATTCCTGACAGATAGAAATATACTTGCTTCCAGCATGCGACGGTCGATTCCGCAACGCAACGTTTTATATTTACGAAAACTTTGTGTAAGTTTTAACAATTTGAATAGTTTTAGTCATGAAACATAAACTAAAATGGAATGAAAAGGGGTGAAGGGTAACAGATTATTTCAACTTCATTGTCACTCGTAAAATATGTATAAATTTAAATGAAGACGTCGCCTGAGTGGTGCGGTTGGAATATCAACATTTATTTATGGTCTACAACCAGAGAAAAGAAATGAGGCTTGCAGAGACGTAATGTCTAATTCATCCCCTTATTTTACTTAATTGATTTATTTAGCTACTCCTTTACTTTATCTTAAATTTCAAGTAAATATAGTTTGATATCATCATTACTTTTATTACTATTATTACAGTCTTTCACTGACACATTAAAACGTGCAAGGTTATCAAAACCTATTCTGACAATTTCCTCAGTACGTCTGAGAATCCAGACCGTAATCAGTTTAAAATCGAATTAATGTGGTCACGAGATGTTGGGAATGTGGTTTTAATGAAGGCGACCGTATCGCTTAATAGCAGGCGGACATTTGCTGGTAATGATGAGTCTAAATGTGTGCCATCAGCACGACTTTAGTGTTAACCAAGATGTTGTATGGAAGAAGCTGTAAATTCTTTTCAAGTTTCGAAGCCTTACAAAATACAATGAAGGATTATTGCCGATATTAATCGTTCTTATTTATAATCCTCAGCAGTAATCTATTCCCCATATTAGGTCTTAGCTGTTTCTCCCCATAATAATTGCATTTCTTCTAAAGCCACCAGAAAATAATCGATAAACCCAGTTTTTTCTCACACTGAGCATAAATGCGGTTTTTTATTTCCGTAAAAATGTAGTTGTACGATTTAAGGGAATATAGTTTGCACTTTAAAATTGTAGGGTGACAGTACTGATTAATTGCTACAAATAATTTCGGCCTCAAACGTCACTGGACAAAGTCCACGACACTAAATTATCTACATTACGTAGTTTTTCTCTATTTAAAAATGTAACTCTGTCATTTTATTTCACTAAAATTGTATGTAAACAAAATATTACGTGTCAAATTTTGATGCTATAACTGAAACAATTGTTAATCTAGGTGCTTGATGAAGTCCACGAAGATGGACGAAACGTCAAAATTATACTTATTTTAATTACATAATAATTAAATGTTTTGCTGTTAAATTTGGATGTATTTCAATTATTACACTTTTACGTCATTTCTGTCGTTACGTTTTCAGCGTGTAGTACATCTAATTTTTCTTATTCCTAATGTCGAAATTTCACATAGAACTTTGTTTTCGTACAATTGTATTGTATACGTCTTATTGCAAATTAAATTTTCTTTTGTGTTTTTACATTTAAAATTAAATATACTCCTGATGCGTTTCCAAATTGTCGGAACGTAATTTAGTGTTAATATTTTGTATTAGTAGTTATTTCTATTAATTTTATGCTGATTTACTATTTTTATTTTCAAAAGAGGCAGATACTGTAACTATTGAAATTTACCTTTATCTTTCTGACCAACAGCAGATGAATATTAATGTAACAGTTTAAAATATTAATTAATGTGTTACAGATTACTGCACTGGTTCCACCTCTTATCAATAATATACTTTTTTTACTATGAAATATACAGATTTTTAATTGAAGATTGGTATTGATGTATTTAAAACGTTGTCATTCGGGGTTTGTATTGTCTGCAAGGAACCGCTATGGTGAATGATGATAGTAATGGCACATGAGCAATGACCACAGTGACGTAGACAATAAGTGCCACTCTCAGGATGCGACGGGACCTTTCTCTCGCCCCGAGGGATGATTACCGTGTAGACGAGGAAACGTGGGAAATGACCTGGTGACCTCACTCTAAACGCGATAAATTCCCACACTCAAAGACACGACTTACCATCCGTATGTATAATTACGCTACTGACGAGTCTCCATTGTAATCATGAATCGCAAGTTTTAATCAGTATTAATGCACATAGTCTCAGCAACGACCTGTTCAATGTATTACGAACACGTGATAATTAGTCGACCTGAGGCTGTTTCCAGGATTCTATTTCCTACGTGCTTGGCTAATCCTACAACACGTCATTATTGCCACCTTCCTTCTTTCTGTGCTCCACGTGTGACTTAGTCTCTTGTGCAACACTGTTATTTGTACCACTTTCTAGCCTTTTTGCGATGAGTTCTGCTCACTTAAAGTGACTTACGGATTAGTCCCGTTTCCACTGTGTATTTCATACCTGCGCTACTTGACATACAATTAGCGGGGATCCGACATTAACTAATTTTATTACACAAAAACAATAAAACTACGTTTTCGACTTCAAGTCAGGTTGCCATAAAGTACTTAAACAAGTACATCATATTTGACAAAACGTATTCATATAATTTGGCCTTCTGTGGTCAAGTGGCTAGCGTCACTGTCTTGTACCACAGAGGCCCCGGGTTCGATTCCTAAGGGCATGGATGTTAGTGTACGTCTTTGAATGTTGTTTGGCCAATCACCAGCACACTTGAAACTCAAACTGGTTGAAAGAATGGCGACCTTTCTTCCGAAAACCTCGACACCAGAAGGTAAATGAGGGCAAGATTAAGAAATAAATAAAGGTTCTTTTTGTACAATAGTATTGAGTCAATAATATTATATATACACATGTATCACGCCATATTCAAAATGTGTCATGTAAGATGACAGTCCGCAGTCGTCCTGGTAGGCGAAGGTCCGAATGCGGGTTGGAATACCATAGGAAGAAGATATATATATATATATATATATATATATATATATAGAGAGAGAGAGAGAGAGAGAGAGATAAATCAAGACGTTCGATTCACAAACAAAATATAATATTTCATCAATCACTACTCCGTTTCGTCGTTGCCTTTTGGACTTCATCAGGTCAGGTTTTTTACTACAAGAAAAAAAGTTTTGTATTTAGTATAAATTTTCTTGTTGAAAGCTTTCATTTAATTCTATTTTCATATTCTTTGTATTCTATGTAAGTGACTACGTTATATTAAATTCATATATATATATATATATATATATAATTATTTATTTCTGGACTCAACTAAAGATTGCAACTAAACATTAACGATCTAAATACAAAAATTTTTATTCGTCCTGGATTGGAAAGAAAAATACAAAAAATATATATTAGAACCTTTAATGTTCAGTTGCATACTTCAAATTTGTAAGTAAATTGTTTATTTTATCTTAAACAATTAAGAAACTTATGGGTGAAATTTGTTGTTTAAGGTTAGTTTAAATTTTTTATCAATTTCTTCCTTTTGACCAGTATTTTGTAATCTATGTAACAATGTTTTGTTGAAAAATAAATTATTCATAATCTAGTTTTTTAATTGCTTAGGCTAAACTAAATAAAATTACTTACAAATTTGAAGTATGCAACTCAGCATTTAAGGCCCAAATACTGATTTTAGACTTTCTTTATTGCAGTCCAGGACGAATAATAATTTTTACATTTAGATCTTTAATGTTTAGTTACCTACTTAAGAATTAAAACTATTGTTATTTAATAACTATAAAAAATAATTAACAAACTACGTTTAAGAAGAAATTATTTTCCATGGAAATATTGTTACTTTAAAATTTTCGACATTTTTATAGTGGAAAGCAAGTGACTTGATGAAATCCCAAAGCCGAGGTTTTCAAGGTTCCATTTTTTATGTGTATTTTGTTTATCATTTTTTAAAATTTCTTTAGAAAAGCTGACGTTAAGTAAAATATTGTAATAAATATACATTTACGTAGTTACACTATTTCTTACATTCATCTGCGTTTATACATTTCAATTTAGGTTACGTTCAATTTGAATTTAATCTATTTACGTCCTTCTTACGTTAGTTAGAAGTACAATGACAACAGGTCTAATAGCATCTTTGACTAGGGTCATTCAGGTTACAGAATAACAGACGAGACATTCGATGGAAAGGAGGATTCATCTATACCACCAACTCTGAATCATTTACACATCATGGAAATTCTTTTCCTCATGAATAGAGTTATGAAGAAGATCATAAAATAACTAATTAATGCACTCTGTAAATTATGTTGGAATTATATTTCTGTAAAGTCTGAAATTTGAAATGAGAAAAAAACACACGAGAAACGTACGTATGATATGTTGCTATGGTACCGTGGAATTCTTGAAAGTCCGGGTTCGAACCCCGGCCCGGGGCGCCACTGTTTGCGGGGGATGGGGGTGGGGGTGCCCACCGCCCACTTGTGAATTAATGAATGCTGATGGCGTGTCCTGCAAAACCAACAAGCAATTTTAAACGTTGCAAATGAGTTGCAGGCCGAATCAGTGCAATTGTTCCATCATACGCAGCGCCATGTGCATTTAGATTGTATCATTTGTGTGCGTGTGTGTGGTTCGTTCGTGGTTGTTGATAATTTGCATATAATCCACAGTTGTAAATTGATTTCGAGAAGATTATTTTTTAATTATAAACGAATAAATAGCGCAAATTAATTACACGCTGTCTGTATTTGTTGTCTGACATCGCGTCCGTATTGTTGCTAAACATGGATTGCGAGCGGTTTTAATTGGAAACTTTATTAAGTACAAACCATTTTTGTGAACACACACACACAATTTTTATTCTATTTATTGACGTTGGCTTTGCAATGAGGGTATCTGAGTTTAATGAGGTAACGTTTATGATAATAATGAGATAAATTTTTTAAAGTCATTTCAATTAGATTTCTTTTTTTAAATTTCATAGTCCTTGAAGGATAATTTAATCATTCTCTAATTTATTTATTTGAAAAATCGATTTCATTCGTTAGCCAGTGTTTCTTGTTTTGATTTACGTATTCACAAAAATACTTGCCATATAAATTTCCGTTAAATACGTTGTTGTTGTGGTATTCACGTTAGTATGATGCAACTCTCCATGCTAATTTATATTGCACAAGCCAGTTCATTTCCTCCCAAAATTGCTTAGCATACTACATCAATGGCCTCCTTCTTCTGTTCTTTCTCCACACATGCTAATTTTACAAGACCCTCTAGTTTCAAAACGTTACCTATTAATCTATTCCTTGATCAAGGTTCTCCATATTTTTCTCTCTTCCCCTATTCTGTTTAGAACTTCCTCGTTAATTATTCTATCCACCCATCTCATTCTCCTATAGCACTACATTTCAAAGACTTCAATCTTTTCCTTTCTGCAACTCCTACCGTCCACGTTTCGCACCCATATACCGTCACACTCCATACGATTTCCTAATATTCATATTTATATTACCTGTAAGTAAATTCCTCCTTTTTGCGACAACTTCCTTGCGTGATCTAACCTACTCAAGTTATTATGCTGTCCACGTTGCAGAATTCCTTAACTTCCTTCAAAATATCCCTTCCCAATCGAACACCCTTTGTTATTCCACTGTTTCCCATACTAAGTAAACCGATTTCATCATTTCACTTTTTTCTATACGATTGTATTTTCACTTTTAATATAAACCAGGCTACGACATCACTAGTTGTGCATCAATCACATGTAGGGGGCTTATAATTCCACCAGTTGCATAACTTTTACCAGTCGTGCAAATGTATTTGATTATAAGGGTGAATAATGACGATGTTCATTTTGTTTTTCAGAATACAGTGAACTAAGATATTTTTGACAATATTCAGGAAGATAAATTTGATATTGAAGAATTGTATTGTGTATTTACTGAATCTGTAACCGATTTTATTAATATCTACTCAACGTTGCAGAAATTAACCTACATTTATAAATATACTTAGTAAATGAAACAAAATTGAAAAAATCGGCAATTAATTTTAATTCAATAAAAGAACATTATAAATTCACAAAAAAAAGAGAAGTGAAGAAATTAATAAGGTGTATTTAAGAATAATTAACAAGTCATCAACTATTTTTATAACACAAAAAGCTGTAGTTAATTGTAAAATAAAATAAACTAATAATGACGTATGTGAGGAAAGGCCAAACTAATTTGAATTCAACACGTGAAGAAATGAATAAATGTAAGAAAATACGTTATGTAATATAAAGCAATAATGTTTTCAAGTAAACTTTTAATTGACTTGTGGGTGTATAATCAACGCTATAGAGAGTCCCTGATAGGAGATTTGAGGTGAGGCTCATCGGATGAACGTTAATCAACAAATGAGTAGATATTTGTTGTTGAAGTGGAGGGAGGGTCCCGTTATTTGCTGGTCACATCTCGCCCTTCATCTAGAGTACGTGAGAGCTGTCGTGTGTGTAGATGCTATCCGTCACTTGTTAGCTACGAAACTAACAAGGCAGTGTGTGTGTGGATGTGTGTGTGCTTGTGGGTGATAGTCCATTAAACAACGCTCACATCTCACTCGGAATTAATTTGTTAACATGAAACTATTATGTACACGTCATCCGTGTTGGTGCGTATCTATGAACATTTTATGCTTCTTAATTGACGTCTAACTGAAATATCAGTGAAGGATAAAAAAATCATTCTCATAAAAATGTGAAGAGGTTTACAAGAATATAACTTTGTGCCCATACTACATTCTAACTGACGTTATGACAGGAAATAGATGGAGCACTAAAATATTCCATAGGGAAGCTGCAACGATAACTGCGGAATATTAATCAAAACGTATGATCCAGGAAGAACTTTGATTGTATGAGAAAAAATAACTTGTTATTTAAAAAATTAGGCAAAGAGATTTCGCAAATGGATAAGTAAATATGCCTTATAAATTGTCGCACTATTTGATTTCCGTGTCTTCTCATCCCGTCCTCAAGAAAATTTATTTAAATTATAAATAAGCACAGTTTTAAAAACGTACAAGGAGCAATCAACCGTTCTGCCATAATAAACAAATAAATGTAATTAAAATATTAGTCTTTTCTGTATCTGTAATATATTTCATTAAAACGTTTTTGCCCACGACTCGCTGCACTCGACTTCTGTCCCATATAAATGCGAGGATCGCAATGCTCAGCGTTACCAAAGTGAATCACCCTTAGAATTCTTCAATGAAGCCTGTATGACTGGCAAAAGTAATGGCACTGGTGGAGTTACCGACCCCAACACGTGATTGGTGCACCGCTAATGACGTCACAGTCTGTTGAGTATTCAATTGGAAATGCAGCTGCACTCATGAAAAAGTGAAATGATGAAATTTACTTATATTTTCGGAGAAATTGTGCAGGTGTACTTGTCTTAAAATACATTCTAAGAAATCGCCATAACTTATGTCCTTATCGCATTTGCGTACTACAATTTATAACCTTTTTAAAATAGCACGAGTGGACTAGAAAAGGAACAAATCTGCCATAATTATTCAAACACTAGCTAACTCCCGTGAATTCGTTCGCGCCCAAATAGTTATTTTTATTTTGCCCTGAAAACGAAACTACTGGCACAGAATTTTGATAAAGTTGAATTCATTGAATATATCAAAAGTACGGCACTTAATATTTTCATTTAATGTCTGTTAAATTAATAATGATTTATTTAATTTAACATTATACAACATTTTTATTTTCCAATGAACACGTCGATACATCTTTTAATACTAGACAAAGTCAAAGAACACATACATTCATAGTGAGTGATGCCACCTGAGGAAAAAAACAGAATTAAATTTAATTCTCTACAGGTAATTCAATGCAGGTACCATCTTATTATGACAGCTTCAGGGCAAACCTTATAACTCGCAGATGGTTTTTAACAGGACCCGCTATCATACGCTTCGGAGCAATGATTAAATATTAAAATTTACTAGACGCGAAAAATAAAACCAATTTATGTATAGATCATATCGACCATCCAGAAGGTTATATTTTTTCAGGGACTTAGCTCTCTGCCAACAATAGGTTAATAACGGCGCGAATTCTACCTCAACAATAGATGGAGCATAAACGATCAAGAGTATAGGCAACCCGCATTAATGTTGAGACTTTAATACGCGTATATATATTATAACAATATCTCCTGCAGTATATTGAAATGAAATATGCACGAATATTTAAGTTAAATTTTCTGTTGTTAAACCCTCAAATTTTCATTGAAATCCGTTGAGCCGTATGAGCAAATTCGAGACAATCATACGGACAGACAGACACTTCAATTTCATTTATTGGGATAGATGACATTACTTTACTACTAACTTGGTCGTTGCAGCACCCCATAATTGTCATCGTGTTACGAAAATTCCTCAAATAGGCTAACGAAATTGTGAAAACCAACAATCGTGCAACAAAAATTCAAGAATTTGTTCTGAGGTTTCTCTTCAAAGAATTGAGACAATTGTTTCGTAAATATAATTACAATTATTAATTGATAAAATGTTCTTATTTAACTTGGCAGTTATCAGGCATGGAAGATTTTTTAACAGTATGATCCGTTATTTATCAGAGAGGTTAAGATAAACGTACTGTATTATTATCTGATGTGTACTACTCAGTTAATGAATTCCTTAATGGAAGTGTAAACAATTGATTTCCTATACGATACTCCACAAAATTACTGAAATTATCAAGGGCTAAAAAATTTTCAAAACTTAATACTGACTAATCTATATTCTTTGCCTCTCTACTGGCTTCTTTGACGAAAGCAAGCTTTCCAGTGACACAGTAAATGCTTCGTGTTTGTGATTGTGTTTCTGTGAAAATGAGTAATTTGTCTGTGGTGAAATAAGTACTTGTGAGTGTCTTTCAGCTTTGTATACACAAGTGGAGTAACATGATTATTTTAGATGTATTTTCTGACCTTTTTTTAATAAAACTGAACAATTTGCTTCTGTTATAAACTTATTCATCAACTTTCAATTTTTTTATAAATTCTGACAATACGTTTGTTTTAACTGTCATTTCGACCTCTACGCTCGACCGACGTGCAACCAAACATTTCTTCTACATCAATTTTTTTTCTCTAAGTCATATTTATTTTATGAGTAATTGGATTATGTATATTATATTTTAAAAATTTTCTTTGTATTTCTATAGTTAAAATATCAAATGAGGTCCCAAAGTAAGGGACAAAACGTCGTGTAATAAACTGATGAATTTACCATTTAATAATATAAGCTATTTATTATATTAAAATTATTATCATTAACTTTTAAAGCTTTTATCATTTTATGTAGCGATTTCTTCTCTTTACGTTTATATATGACTATTAACTCTTTATATATTTGTATATCTTACAATTGTTATTTTTATTACATGTTTTATAGTTTTTTGTTCTTATTTGTATGTGATGTCTTTGTTTATTAATATTGTACTTTGTTACATTTATGTATTACTTTCAAGATTACATATGCTAGATAACTATGTATATATTTTTATTTCTCAATACAGGGATAATAGAACCCATAAATAAATAAACGGAACAAATACATTACACGAATCGTTTTGTACATTGATTGTCAAATTTGTCAAAGTATACTAGTTATTAGTGTATAATTGTACTGTCACACAACATATATTTTTAACGTTCATAAAATCAAAGTTATGTTTCGAAGCCTGTGAGGATGTAAGTGGAAGTGCAGAGTTGTTAGGGATCGCAAAGTAAAGGTTGTCGAAATGAAGACATTATTGTTTTAAGGAGATCTTTATAAAACTTATAATTTTTTTAGGAAAACAGTGACTCATTTTCCATTACGTGGTGAATGATTAATCGTTTGGACGTTTCCTCGAGTAATAAAGCTTTCCTTATTACAAGCATATGACCTCACACGAGGCTCTCACTCAATCTGACTTGCTAAATACGTGGCACTTGAGCGATGATGGTATTGGACGCCGAAGTGGAATAATTGAACATCATTAAAGCAATCTGTGTAGAAACGCGGACGCGACGGAGGCTGCAATTTGAGTTGACTTTTGTTTCAGCATTTACCACGGCGGCCCCGAGGCCTCGAATAGGTAAACAGCGCCGGTGACGCAAGCGCGGCCCCCGGCGTCAGGCGCGTCCTTTAATTCCGCCCCCACGCCCCCTCCGCCCCCGCAAGCCGTAATGAGGCGGCCGGAATGCGAAGGGCCGGCCCGAGATTCCGTGAGTAGCCCACAGGAGGCGGCGGGCCTCGGGCCTTTCCCAGGACCCACTGTGGGAAACTGCCTGCGCCTTTCCTTGCCTTCCTTCCTTCGCAATGCAACTGCAGTCATCGGCGGTCGTGTCACGTGACGCCAGCTCAGATGCGCCCTCGTGCCGTGCAGTGTCGGGAATGCGGTTCTAATGAAGGCGACCGTATCTCTTAATAGCAGACGGATATTTGCCGGTAACGACGAGTCTAAAATTATACCTCCATCACGACTTGAGTATTAACCAACACGTTCATGTTGTCTGTTTATTTTTACACTAAATACAAACTGCTCTAATTAAAAAGAGAAACTCCAATTTACTATATTTTGTTTTGTGAAGACCTGAACCTGTACTCAATGATTATTTTATCGCCTGGTTGTTTTTTTACCCAAACAATTTCACAGTTATCACTGTAAAATACCCTAAAACATTGCTGTAGAATTTACGTACTGGGACGAGTATTAAACATGTGCGAATATCTCGGAATATTTTTTCCATGTCTAAAACGCTAACATAAATGGCAGATTTAGTTTATGCTTCCTCTGGGGTAATTTAATTGGAAATTAGTAAAATCGGGAGAAATTCATTACAAATTGACGCTAATAAAGTTTCCATAAAACTGTATATTTATTTCTGATAAAAAAATGTGCAGCAATATATTAATAGCGTTTCTGGTTGTTGTTTCTCTTATATATTTATATATTGTAACATGGACACTATAATTTTACATCAATCCTCTGCGACGCCTACGACGTTACATATTCAATGCCCCACGTTGGGCGCCGTAAAGTAACACGGAACGGAGCAAATGCCCCAGTTGTGCTCTGCTTTCGATTACCAAGATTTACGCGCACTTGCACAGTTTCCCGCCACTTTCTTGGCATATTACAAAGTCGGCTTTTATCAAAGGAGCCGCCAACAATCCTATCTCGAGTGCTTTACTTCCATTTACGACGGAGTCGTAACTGCACGTTACAATGGAAGAACCGCTTCTAAATACATCATTTTAAGCAAATAAACGTCAAGCAGCTAATAAGTGAGAATATTTCTTTTTAAACTAGCAAGCCCGTGACTTGTTTTGAACAGGTCCCGCTTCCACACATTTGAAAAAATAGTTACGGTGAGTGAGAATGCTCGCCCTCCCTCCCTTTCTCTCTCTCTCATGCTGCCAAAATTACGCTTATAATAACTGAGTAAGCCTAATAAGACTTACAACGTTAATCGCGCGGCAATGCAATGGAATTATAAATATTTATAATAATACCTTCTGAACTCTGCAAGGTATCGAAATGAAACATACACTAAAATTTAAATTAATATTCCTTTAGAAATCCCTGGAACTCTCATTGAAAACCAATAAGCCATTTCGGAGCATGAACAGAGTATAGGCAACCCACATTAACCGTTTGGAGATTCGAACGCACGTATGCCAAGAAACCTTCTCGTAGAATCAATATATTTTATTGATATCATTATCGAAAGAAAATATGCACGAACATTTAAGTGAAATTTTCTATTTTAAATCCTTAAATTTTAATTGTACAGTTTCGGAACCAATCGAGACAAACATACGGACAGACAGACAGTTCAATTTTATTTATTGGTATAGATTATTCAACGAATAAAATCAACAAAACTTTGAGTTTTTATTCGAGTAATGACTGACATAAGTAAATTTGCCATTAAATTAACTATGGACATAAAAATTTTCAACAAATTTAAATTAATTTTTCCTTAAAATATCAATTACTCAGTTTTGTATTGAGTTATTAAAATAAAAATAATATAAACTTACAATTTTGATGAATACAAATACATATGAATTAAACATTTGAGGGTCAATATTGAAGGCCTTTAACGTTTCGAAACTACTAATATATATAGTTACAGGAATGATTCTTAAAAAATAGTCTCAAGTTTGAAGGCAAAAATAGACAACAAAGTAGAAGTAAAAACATTACCGTATTAATGAGATAAAATATTATTTATATATATGGAATTCCTGAGGAGTTAAAATGTGTTTACAAAGCTTGTAAATGCCTATATATAATATACTTATTAAATTCGTTAAATTTTTTACAAAGGGCCCCTTTCGGTCAACATTATGCAGTATATATATGTATAAAAAATCTCAGTTAAAAATCCTTTATATTTTGCAAAATTTAAAAATTTATTTTTAATGAATAAAAATAAAAGAAACTATATTTTTAATTTATATACATCCATTAAGTATTTAATCGTATTTTTCTTAAATATGTATATTGAAGAACGAGAACAGTATGAACTCTACAAAAAAAGCAGTGGAGCATTAAAATATTATGCAAATATTTAGAACATCAAGGTTAAATCTCGAAACATATCGATATAAAAAACGATACTTATATCCATAATTGTGACGTACGCGTCGAGAGCAAGGTACTTTGAAACATGGTAGACTTTTAAGAGTATAGAAACAAAATTAATATGACGATCTGAATTTTTAAAGTCTCTCGTTGCTTGAAAGTGAGATGAGACGCAACACATTCAGCTTAATGACGTATAGAAAAAAAGTAGTTTAATCCTTATAAAAATGTAAGTCTTTTATTTCTTAAATTGAAAATTATATTTTGATAAAATATTTCGTACTCAAAAACAATACTGATGTATTTTAAATTGTATTAAAGTATGGACGAAACGTATATTAACTGCATATTATTTAAACATTTTGCTGAGAAATTGCATGTACTTTTTATTTATTACACTTAATTGTCAGATTATTGATTTATTTGTTGCTTATAGGTTATGGATATCTAATATTTACAGTTACATGGGATTACGTTCTTGCTGAATTTGGGTCGCTATACAAGAACTGGGAAGTATTTTCAAGATGGACTATTCATATCGTATTTAAATAAGAAATTTTTAATTTGATGTTGAATATGTAAGGTTCATATTAATCCAACATCAATAAATTTATTGGCCGCCATATACAATATTAAAAATCACACGAAAATATTATCGTGACAGTTTCCGATCGCGTTGATATATGTCTATAATTCGTATAGACCCGACCGTAGTGATTCGCTGTGACTGTATTGTGTTCAAAGTTCTCGATGGATATCAGTCTTGGATGATGGATCACGACAGGCGAAGGGTGAGTGGCGCCGGCATTTATTGTGCCACGGAACTGAGCTGAACTGCGCGATGACGCTGAAAGCGGAGACAAGTGACGAGTGCAGGAAGCGCTTCAAACAGCGCTCAACATGGCCTCACATACACCTCGAAATATACCAATCTTTACTTTGCAATGTTGTGCAATATGTAAGGTTTTTTTAAAAATAAAAAAAAGAAACTGTTACATTTACGAGACGTTTCTAAATGCGTGCGTGTGACGTACTTGGTGAGCGTTTCCAGCGAGGACGTGTAGATGGTCCCGCCGACGTCGATGTGGACGGGTGCCGTGTAGCGCGACGCCGCGGCGACGCAGGGAATCCCCGTTATCTTATGGTTGTAGGGCAGCGCGGGCGGCGTGGGCGACGACGAGTTCGACATCGTGGGCGACGTGGCGGGGGAGCTGCTGGGCGACAGCAACCTGAAACAAGACATCTCACTTGTAAACATTTTAATGTAAAACTTTTGTTGCAGAATTTATTATACGTCGACTTATTTAAAATCAAGTGTCATTATTGAAATTTAAATAGTAACAGCACATTACTTTCCAGATATTTTATTATCAATCACAGTACACAAACTTTTCTCATAGTCACCGTCCTTACTCAGACTCCTGTCGTAAGGGAAAACCAGTTTTGGTATACCTTCGTCAAAGCCTCGTCGATATTTCCGGTTTTACGTCATCAACCATGCAGTGGCAAAATCTTGAACTCATACTTACTCTATAAATAGCTCTCGTGTGATCCATTCATGATGTTTTGTATTATATCCCCATTTTCTCCCCGCACTGTGACAGACGCGTTGTACTCTTGTACAAATAAATTCGACATAATGAAGGTTTGCATAAATACGCAGCTCATTTTAATAATTAATAATGTTGTCAAATATATTTATACATGGAATTCTTGTTACTTTGAAAATAATACAGTATTTTCGTCTGAACAGATGATTTGGGCATTTTTTCTGAACGTTCATAATTAAATATTATTAAAATGTTTCAGTCAGTTTATTTAATTAATTTAAAATTATTTAATTGATTAAAAATAACAAAGTTTCAGTACGTATTTACATCTTTTTGAAGTTTTGTGTGACGTGAAACTAAAATAAGCAGTGACATATTATCAAAAAAATTATTAATTATGCAGTGTCAAACTCTTGTATAATGTTATTTGGATCCTATATCCTTTTATAACTACTGTAAAATTACGTTATTCTCAATAGTAGTTAATACTGATTTGTAATTATAATTTTTTCGCAGAAGGAATCTGGCTAATTTACGAATACGAACCGAAATTTAGTTTTTGAAATAAGTGAACTGTCTGAAAAGAATCATAAACTCAATCATATTTATAAGTCTGTGGTTAGTCTATGTTGTATGATTTCTAATCTTTATTGTATGTAGGGCCCCTTTACATCTGTCTTGTGTTGGTCTCGCAAGTCAAACTGTTGTTGCTATGACAACGGCCTGCGATATTACTTACTTCTCGCCAAAGAATAACTTTCGGCCAAGAGATTCTTACTTACCCTTACTCGTTCTTTCAGAAACGAAATGATTTTAAAAGCGGGAGGCTTAATCATACGGCGGCTGATCAAAGAAAATGTCTCCTCGTATATATATTTTTTGCATTAGAGCTGAATTTGTAGCACAAAATTCAGCAGGCTTGATTATATGAAGGCGCTAATAAGTAGATTGGAAACTCGGGACATGGTAATTTATTGTGTTACTTCGGGGATATTGCATACACGGATCCGATAAATAATGGCGAGTATCCGTGACGTATCCCGTTTTGGGCAATTTCATCCGGATCGCGTCTCCATGATTTCGATCAGTCGATGAGAGGGTGCGATGCTCTCCTTGCGCAGCCAGCGAACAGTGCACAGCGTTAACAGCGTTAATCCGCAGATAGAATCTGCCCTCGTTGCGAGTGTGTGGCCAACACGATCTTCGTGCCAACCTCTCACGATGTGCTCAGCTTCCGCATCCCTTCAACGGCCATTTACAGCCACTTCACCTTCATCACTCAACAGATATTCCGACATTAGAAACGTAATAATATCGTTTATAATGAAGGCGAAAAATTACGGCCAAAATTAGTCAGAATTAAAATTATTTATTTATTAAATTATAACACGACGTTTCGTTCCTTTGTTTGGAACCTCCTCAGGTGTGAAAACAATCTACAAAAAATAATTATAATTGAAGTAAATGAAATGAAATAAATTAATTAAATATGCTTATACATAAAATACATAAGATGTACTTACAGAAAAATAATCCAAAAAAGTTGTACAATCAGAGATTGCACAAAGATTTATTGACAAATTTGTACTTGAAGCACGAACTGTCTCCGAGTAATGTTATTCATCAACTGACAAGGTAAATATAATCTTTCCGCATTCCTTTATGGGGTAGGGGACCTTTTAAAGGATTATGGAAGACCTTTGCTTTTCGGGAGACATCGTGTGTCATGTAAAAATTTATTTAACAATAATGTTTAACAAACATTGATTTTTTTGACAATAAAAAAAATTAAGTTTAAAATTGAAGTTAAAGAAGACAGTAGTTAGCATTATTTAGGTTGTGGGTATCACTTTTTATATTTAAGGAGAAGAATGGGTTCTGATATGTAACGTTTCACTAATTAATCCAGAAAAATAATTTATTTCATTATCATTATTCGAGGTACAGTCAGAACAATTATAAAATTTGTTTTAATATCGTTTATACGTTAAAGAAATAAATTAGGCAAACGAAACATTGGGGTAATATTGGAGAAGAGGAATTTATACCTTGTGTAGCTGCATAAGCCTAATCACTTATGATTTTTCCGGGAAAGTTTATCCGCGAAAGGCGAATGAATATTTATTGTGGTGAGTTGTGCTGCTCACCCCCGCGTAGGTTTCTGTCCATTTCTAAAAGGTTTAGAGCGCATCCTTATGCTCTTTCTACTCCAGAAAAGCCACCCAACTCAACAGTGTTACAAAATATTTAGAACAGATAGATCGTGAGATACCGCGAATTTTTCCGAATTAGTACTAGATTTCTACAATGGCCAACCAGCGACTTGAACCTTAGTGTATAGTAAATTTTAACCGGGTGTACTTCTGACTTTATTAGGATATGGGAAATAATTTTAACCCTCTTAAGGCACAGGAATTATTATTTTAGAATGTAATAATATAACGCGAGGTATTTTTCACTCTCTTAGAATCACTTAATTATTTATAATCTCTTAAATTATTATTATAATAAAAGTATATTAATAGATACTTTATTCATTTAAAAGAGAAGGATTATACCCAGTAGATTATTAGCTTACCTTTTATATTTTAGAGTATGAGGCACACAGGTTTTTGACACCTGAAGAATTAGTTTAATTGTATTAAATATAATAGTGTTAGTATAATATAAAAATTGTCGGACTCTGTGATCTAGTGTCTACTGTCACTGTCTCGTACCACAGAGGTCCCAGGTTCGATTCCTGACAAGGGCTTGGGTGTTGGTGCACATTTTTAAGTGCTGTTTGCCAATCCCCAGCACACTTGGAACTCAAAATAGTTAAAATAATTACGATATCTCTGCCTAGAAACCTTGACACCAGAAGGTATAATAGGACAAGATTAAGAAAGTAAGAAACAATATACAAATTCTATCACATCAAATATACCTAATATATCTCATAAATGAGATAAATTCAAAATATAAATTTAAGCTTTATAAGTTAAACTTATCATTATAGGGCAAGAAATGAAGCAATTTACTATATTAATCTCGCATGGTTTTGGAGTATTTCTGATTCATACAACGGCCCTGAAGTAAATTAGTCTTCCGGGAATACGAGGGTGGTTTAGTAAGTAACGGGTAGTATTTTTTTGCCACATAATTTGTAAAGAAAAATGCAATTTACAAAGTATAAACCCACAACTTTAATTTTGCATCTCAGAATACTGTCCCCAACTGTGTTTGCCCTTCAGCTTCGTTATAGTAACGAATCCATCGTCTAACATAGCTGACGTCTTCTGTGGCATCACGGTACACATTTTTAAGCCTTTCATGAACGCGGATGGGTTTCCCCTTCGCATTTAAGAATTAAATCACAGAATGCTGACTAATACGTAAGTCAATGTCAACCATTTTGCAACATGATGCAGTGCTGCCAATTGTTAGGAAGTTATTGCTGCAATGAATTGGGGATGATGTTTGAGGAATCGCGCAAAACTCAAACTCATCCGAGGAGGAAGAATAGGAGGCATTACTTATTCAACCACTCTTGTATGATAACAATCTCTTAGAGTATCGGGATTATTTTCGGCTGTCTAGTGGTTCCAAAATTTTAATTGTCTTTTATAATTATTTAAAGTATTAGTTTTTTGATTATATTAAAATATTCTGAGTCGTTATTCGGTTTTCTTACAATTTTTTGTTTTTTACTGTGCTTATTTTAAGTTAGCAGTAAATTTCTACGGTTTTTATGAAGTTAAAATTCCATTGATGTAGCTAGGGTAAGGTACGGGGAAAGAAAATGTTCAAAAGAAAACCGGTTTATTTGCTAGGAAGAAGATATGTTTGTAGCTATAATTAATTGTGAAAATAATAAGAAACGACAATCTACGATAAAGTTTGGTGTAATTCTTTAAATTCATCTCTATCTATAAACCTATTTTGTTTAATGGTGCGTTAAATGTTACTACGAAAAATCTGACATTAAATTTAATGTAGACCTCCTAGAGGAAGTAATCATGTGGTAATAGATACATAGAAAATGTTTTACAAGGTTTTTTCCTAAACGTTTAAGGAGAAACAAGTATCCCTATTTGTCACAATCTTAACTGTCCAGAAATAGGACTAGCGAGGCTACGCATCATAGGGTCACAAAAAAACTGTTTCTCAGTGTTTCCAACAAATTCAGGTTGGCTTGCGCTCGACTTAAATTGGCGCGATACACAGAACAGATTCGTTCGTCCATTAGCCCAAAAGTGGGAGCTCGAATCTTGTTTGAAGTGTAGCGCGACTGCGTTAAATCATACCACTCCATAATTGTGGTTGTTATAAAAGACTAGATAACACCAAATAATTGCCTACGACAAACAGGATCAGTATCCGATGGCTATTCGAGCAAATAACCCGTCTAATTAGGCGTAGATGGAATGTCATTAACGTATCGGGCAGCAATGCTTCATTAGTGAGCTGGAAACTGGTCTGGAAGTGAAGACGCAGGTCTGCCTTGTAATTCGGTTAGTTTCGGGAATGCTATAAAAAGATTTCGGGAGGGGAGGGGGAGGGAAAGAATTTTAGTCGTCAGAAAACGTATTTAAGTCGTACACCCAATTAAAGTTTTGACACTCGCTGATGAAGGTTTCGTGACTAAAGTTCTTTAAGAAACCGTTTATCAGTTCCTCACTCTTTGAGTTGAAACAAAAAAAAAAGAATGAATAGATTAGAGTTGTCATTTAAACATTAAAGGTTTAATTTTACGTCTCATTTATTTAATAATTAATTAAAATGTTACGATCTATTTCAGACTTTATTTTCAATACAATTTAAAAAGAACAACGTTTCGAACGCATTTGTACCTTCTTCAGGTTTTTATTCTGTTGAAAATAAATTGACGGACATAGTGTTAATAATTGAAACATAATGTTGCAAGTTTTACTTAGCAGCAAAATAATATTGAATAAATGTTACAAAAGCGACACACACTTAACTAATTATCACCATACACGACAACAAACAAGTAGTCTAAATACTAAGAAAACCAAATATATATTACATATATTACAATTTAATAAGAGTATATTGAAACGAAATTGGCAAAAAAAATAGGATTAGTTAGTAGATTAAGAATTGTTTTGTACTTTATAGCTAAGAAATATGTGTTAATGTCAATTGTAGTCCCTATTGTACGGTTTTGTTATTCATTGTTATTTTGTATCAGTGGAAGTATCATTGAAAAATTAGAAGTCATATGGAATAGAGCATTGAGGACTTTTTTGAATGCGAACAAGTATAGTAGGGTTAAGTATATGCTAAATAAATTAGAATTGTTAAGTATTAAGGACCTAATTCTGTATGATGTTTTAGTTTTAATTCATAAAATAGATAAGCGACAGTTAACCATATTATTTCAATATTTTTATAAAAAGCAATTCCAATGTACAGACACAACACCTGGGGCAGAGAAAATTTTCATATGGGCCACTTAAACTGAAAAAGTACAAACAATTCGATTTTTAGTAAAAGCTTAGTATTATACAGAGGCACACTGCAATGAAAAGCAAATTCATAAATCTGAATGGAGTCAAGAATGAGAGTTGTGAGGAGCTTAAGTACTTGGGGTACTAGTAACGAATGGTAACAGCATAAATGAAGAAATAAAAGCAAGAATTGCAACAGGATATAGAGCTCACTGGGACTTAATTAGGATTATCAAGTCACGTAGTCTGAACAGAAAATTTAAAGTGACTATTTATCGAATGATGACAATGACCGTGACAGAAGAAGAGTGTCTGAGAAGATACGAAAGGAAAATATTAAGAAAGATTTTTGGAGCGGTAAATGAAGCAGGGCAATGGAGAATAGGGTACTGGAGAAACTCTATGGGTACGTAGATATAGTATCGGAAATAAAGAGTAATAGACTGAGATGGCTGAGCCACGTAGTGGGAATGTCAGATAATAAGATCTACAAGGGAAATCGAGATGGCAGAAGGTGTAAAGGGAGACCACGGAAACGATGGTTGAACGATGTGGAGGACGACTTACGAAAGATGGGAGTCAGAAGGTGGAGCTGAGGATTGGCAAGATTGGTGCTATGATCGTCAGAGAGGCCAAGGCCCTACATGGGCCGTAGCGCCGAGGAGTTACCAGTAGCTGTTGACACCAAAAGTATAAAATAGTTTAATGTTAGAGCTTAAAAATGACTGATTGAAGGTAAAGAGTGAATTTGTAATTATAATAAGTTTTATATTACGTTGGAAAATGGAATTCAGGATATGTAATTGGCTTTAAGCTAATTTGAATTAATAAATTTAGGTTATCATTTGGATTTTATTATAGTTGATGCATGTACATAAGCCGACCTCGTGTGGTCTAGTGACTAGCGTCGCTGCCTCACAACGCTGATGGAGACAGGGATTAAGACTGCTGGAGATTGGTTACGCTGACCAGGTATCGCTCCAAACTCGGGTTGTGTCATGTAAGAGACAGTCCGCAGTTGACTCGATAAGCCGAGGTCCTGAATGGGATGCAGAACCAAGCAAGAAGAAGAAGTGTGTACATGATTGAAAATGGAAAGTAATATTTGTTGTTAGACAGTGTTAAGCTGAACAAATGAAGAATGTATGATAAAACAAGCGTAAGCTGATCTTATAGTTTCCTGACCACGGCAAGTGTTGAAACTGTAAAGTGGCATATGTTCATATGATATTCATTGATAACTGTCAAGACCACATTTAGTAAACGTAGGTGATTTAATGCTCTTACGGTATATTACAGTCGCAATACAAAATTCCACCATTAGTATAAAACATCCAGATGGTACCTATGAAGACGTAGGAGGAGTTATTTCAAATTTTTTATAAGAATATTCTGATATTAAAATGCCTGATTTTCAAGTTGTAATACATATTTATTATTTGATTTATTCCTTCAGTCGTGTGTAAATGTCGTGACCTGTCCTGACACTCACCTCATTTTGATCTGCGAGCTGGGGAACATGGTTCTGCTGGCAGTCAGGTCCTTGGGCTCCTTTCCATCCGCCTCACCGCGGATTTCACATTTCACATTTTTCCTGCAACACAGATCAACAAAGCCGTATAAATGACTGAGAATAAGTTTCTTTTATAAACAGGACTCATATAATCATTAAATAGCTTACACAAAGAAGTAGCCAAATTAAAGACAAGAAATGGTTATAAAATAAACAACTCACACAGTTTCTGTTAGTCCTCTTCAGGTGATGACGAAGCGTAAGTGTGATCAGAAAGACTAACAACAGAATCGAAGGGAAGATCACATTAGCAAGATTTAAATGTATAAGTATGTCAGACGCGAATGACTTGCTATGAAACTAAAGATTTCAGTCGCTTTTCAGTAGCTATGTACATTTTGTCGTGCACAATGTCATGTTTTTGATTTTTTCCAACTTGTGCATGTTGTAGCCATTACTAAAAAAATCAAGACCTCAGAAAAACATTTTGTGGCCCAAAAATCTCAAAAGATTTATAAATAAATATGAGAAACTGCATAACTAAATTAAACTGACTTAATATTATGTATAAAATACAATAAATTAACAAAAGGAAACGGATGAAATTAATTTGAATTAAAATGTTTCATTCCAATTCTGCAATTTCTGCAGCAACACGAAATATTAATTAATGAACTGAAGAGGTTAATTTGTTCACATATTATTGTATTGTTATTGTTGTTGTATTTAGTCCCGATGCAACTCTCCATGCTAACTTATCTTGCGCAAACTTTTATTTCCGCTTAAGTACCACATCCCACATCCTCCCTAATCTGCTTAGCGTATTCCATCCACGCCCTCCGTCCTCTGTTCTCGCCCCACAAACTTCCCTCTAATGCTAATTTTACAAGACCCTCATATCTCAAAATGTGGCCGATTAATCTATCCCTTCTCTTGGTCAAAGTCCTCCATATTGTTCGCTCTTCCCATATTCTGCTTCGAACTTGATAGTTAGTGAGTCTATCTAGAAATCGGATTCTTAGAATTCTCCTATGGCACCACATTTCTAAGGCTTCTATTCTTTCCCTTTCTGCAACTACTACCGTCCATGTTACGCACCCGTTTAACGCCACACTATATACTAATCTTTTTAGCAATGATTTCCTAATATTCACACTTTTATTACGCGTAAGTAAATTTCTATTTTTTTGTGAAAAGTCTTCCTTGCCTATCCTACTCTATATGTCTACTATACATCAAGCATAAATAGTTATTTTCCTTCCCAAGTAGCACAAATTCTTAACTTTCTTCAAAATATCGCTTCCCAATCTAACACCCTTTAAATTTCCACTGTTTCCCATACTACACTCCATCACCTTGGTTTTCCCTCCATTAATCCTCATATTGAATTCTTTCTCCAGGACGACGTTAATGCCATTTATTATGTTTTCCAAGTCTTCTTCTGTCTATCCTAATAATACAATATCATCGGCAAATCGCAGGCATTTTATTTCTTCTCTTTGCAGTATGATTCCTTTTCCATATTCCGTTTTAACTTTCTTCATCGCCTGCTCTAAAAATAAGTTAAACAGCATGGGTGACAGGCTGCATCCTTGTCTTACTTTTTTAGTTGATTTCCGTTTTATTTTCTCGATCTTCAATTATAATCATAGCCGAATGCCTTCTGCGGACGTCATAGATAAGCCTTTTTTCTCGATAATTTATTCATATATCTTCAAAATCCTTAATAGTATGTTCCAGTTCACATTATCAAACGCTTTTTCTCAATCTAGCCTGTTTTTTCTTATCCTGTCTTCCATAACTAGACGCAAAGTGAAAACTGCTTCTCTCGTCCCTACGTTCTTCCTAAAACCAAACTGTTCTGCTTCTAACTCGAATTATATTTGTCGTTCCATCCTCCTATGTACTAGAAGAAAATACTTTTATATTTGGTTTCTAACATGAAAGGAAAAACGAAACAAAATAATGCGTATTAGAAATATTTTCTTGTGAATACACAATTCATTACCTAAAGCTACAATTCTAACAACAACTTGGGAAACATTTTTTTTATCTTTAATGTTGCGGCAGCAGCGCGAAGTTTCTTTTTCAGTTGGAAATTGCGATTTATTAAAAATAGTTGTAATACTCCAAAATTTGACGAACGATTTTTAGCACTTAGTTGGAACATACTTGGTAATGAAACACACTATGCCATACTAAATTTAGTGATTTACAATTTAGCTCTGTGTATTGCTTCATTATTTATGTATAAGTGAAGAACTGAAAAATGTAAAATTTCGTTAGTTTTGGCCATCGGATCTTTCAAATTTCAAAACTGGATCTCTTAAATTCTGACTACAACAATAGCACGAGAAGAAAGAAACGAAATACCCGACATTTTCCTCGGAAGGTTTTCTTTTGGACCTAACTATTGTGCTACTGATGCCCACTAAAATTTAAGTGACTTATTTAAAGTGCTGAGTGCCAACTGATTTTTCCTTAATACAACACTAACTATTGGTCAAGAAAATAAGTTTAATAACGTATATACAGTCTTAGAATTGAATTCTAAATACGCGATGGGTAACGCGAATAATGTACGTAATTGATTTTAATGAAAGAGCTTTTGATAATGAATCCAAAATAACATTGTGGAGTGTGGGAGAAGGGTAGGAAGCGAGCAATGAAGTGCTACCCTCATTGAAGTTGTCCGGAAGAAATGTTGACGTGGGCGTTTTCCGGCACATATTAAACTCTGTTTAACCTGCTAGCTCTGTGTATATTTTTAATGCCGTTTGGCACACGGAGACAGCGCGATCAAATAAATACAAGCATTTAGCTTCACACTGTTGACAACGTCCTGCCGATTAAACACGGACAGTGCAAATAAAATGTTAGTTTGCTAATCCATTTGCCTTTCCTGTTTAATATCTCCAAACAGGATTGCACAGAGGGAAATATATTATCTCGTGCTCGCAGCAGTCGGCTAAATTAAAAACTATGAACTTGCAACAAGGGCACAACGCGCCGATTGTGTTTGTACGTGCTTACAATATGTCATTTTAATTACCGAAGCGTGTAATTGGATGTAAAAAGGCGGATGTGTTCAACGAATGAAGAAACACGACCGACCTACACATAATAATTAGGAACGGTTTTTCACTCTTTACCAGATCGTACTTATGTGCGGGTTTCCGCTCCATTTACTTTTAATTTTGGTGGATCATGAAGACACTTCACTGCACATCACGAAGAATCTCCTCAAAAAATAAATATGAATATAAGTTTGTAACATCGCCTTCAGACAAACCTCGTGCACGGAAATAATTCAACAGTTCTGTGGGTCAGTTTAGTGAACTAAGGTGTTGGTTTATGGGTCAGAAAATAATTAAATCATATTTCAAATGAATTGTAATATTATTTTGAGGGAACATAAATTACTTTGTGTTCAGAAATGAGATTCAGCATAAACCAGATTCAATTGTGTCCATCCGGACAATTTGTGAATGCAAGTCAACTACTTTTGGCAGTCGTTTATATATTCTAATTGATTCTCCAATTCTAAAATGGGTGGATTTGAAGGATAAGGATTAACCCCTTCTTTGGAAACTTCTAATGAACCTCGACAGTCGTGCTATGATTGTCAGCAAGAACGGAGGTCCTGGTCTACTACAGTCTACCTTCTAATACTACGTGAGCTGAGGCTTTCCCGGTGTAGTTGATGCAGAGAACTATTTCTCTATCTTCTAATAGATTTACTTTTACTTCTGAGTGTTGCGTTATCAATTTTAATGTATGTCTCTGAACCTTTTGGCGTGATGGCTACAAACGTCGTCATCGGACTTCGGAATCTCTGGTGGGGTGCTGATTTTCCGTACTTTTAGTTTATCCCATGATGAAATCGCCTAGCCATAATTATCCTCTGGCATTGCCCATGCTGTGATAACGATGTAGGCCTTGCTTGGGAACCAATTCTGGTTCCCTGGAATGGGACGGTACTTTTTAAGGGCTACTTTATGGTAAGTGCAATTCTTCCCTTTTTGGCGACTCTGATCACGTTAATGCTGAAAGGAGCAATGCGCGCGGCCGACAAATGCCGTCCTTCTCTGGAAGAAAATTGTACCTCGGGGTGGTCTGTCTTTCACAGACCCCGAGGCCCACCTGACACCTTGATATTGGACTCGAGGTGACAGTTTTTTCACGGAATTTTTTTTTCATTTTCTTTCCAAGGGTGCAGGACCCTTTCTGCAGGGATTTAGAAATCTAGGTATTCCCGTTAACTCTCCTATAAGGAAATGCACGGTGGAAACCAACTTACATACATGTCTCTGAACCTGAATGTCAAGACAATCATGAACCAAAAATATTTCCTATGATTATTTTCCCTAAAATCTTTCACTTCCATTTCAAATAATTGATCGGGCAACTCAGCAAAATCTGCTATACATTACGAGTTTAAACCGAAGGAAAGATAGAGAGTATTTTTGGAATACACTACAGTTGTCATTTCACGTTCATAGGGAATTTATGCAATATTTTCTGCTTCCTACTCTATCGACTGAAACTTGAAGATTAATATTTTCTCTTTTTTGTCTTTCAACTTTGTAATTGTAAATTTTTATTTATTTCAACGGAAATGAAGTTGCTATTTCCAAACACGCAAAACCGAATCCTGTGATACGACTCGATCTGTGTGTTTCTCCAAACTGTATTTCGGTAAGGAAACGTGACTAATTATAAGTTAATTGTTTAAATAATAATTTCAAGTATTTATTTTATTTTGCCACGGTTCTGTAGCACGAATACAAAGGAAACACATATTTGCCTATTAGGAAGAAGAAGTATTATGATTGGGGCAAAAGAGAGAGTGATCATCTCTGGGGAAAGGTTGGGCTGGCGAAGGTCCTGTTTGTTTCGAGATTCGAAAGATCTTTATTTGTTACAATTCAATTGTATTTAAAAGGACTTTGATGTTTCAAAGAGAGGACTGTAGTAGGAATTAATTTTAATCGAGATATTTCCGGAGTAACACAGCGTATTATTTTTTTCATTCATTGGCAAAGTACTTTGATCCGTATAATTGTGCGTTATGGTGTAACAAGGTTTAATTCATTCTTCTCAATATTATTCATTTGTGTATTTATTAAATTATTTTATTGCAAGTACCGACGAATTTGAACTCTTGAGTATAAATTTTATTTCGGACACGTGACGCTATGACGTCAGCAACGCTTGTTTAGAATCATACCGAGTCGGGTGTAAGTATACAACCCGTAAACAGTATTATAGCTACGATATATAATTATATATAATATAAATTATTACAGTTCCTAAGTTTTGGTTGCTGTTTTGTGAATTGGAATGAAATACTGAACGACATAAACGCCCTGGCTCAAGACGAGAATCCGTGTGACATAATGGCAGAACAATTATATTAGAAACCTTTTCAAGATCTGGAAAGGATAATGCTTCTCATTTCTGAATAAATCCAAGAGATTTTTTTCTTGTCTCCGCAGTAACGTGCGGTCACGTACACGTGTACAGGAGAATTGAGCGAGAGGAGCCACAGTTTCCCTCCCAATTAACAGACTCGTGTTTGCTTTCAGAGAAGTGCTTCCCCCTTCTTCTCTTTACGCTGCGAAACGGCGGTCAATTATTGTCTCAGTTATTCCGCAGGTACAACGTCTGCGCTTAAATAAACCTGGAAAGAGACTTCGCCGACGAGAAAACACAGCGATTCGGAGTTGTAGAGTAGCATTAAGGCATTTAAAATAAACTAACTCGTCGTTGTGGTGGATACCTGTCTGCTTTAATTACTTCATGACTCCTCCAAAAGATTGCCAAATCGCGGAAATTTGTTTTACAGATCTAAAAGAGGAATTCTCAAGAAAACCCAGGATGAAGCATTCACACGCCACATTCCAACAGGACGAGGTTTCTACCTGTTTAGGACAGAAAATTGTGGCAGGGCTGAGAAAGGAACTTCTTAAAATTATACGTTTGGACCAGGGAACTGTATTGTGGTGAAATATAAAACACGGGGTGTAAATCATGGATGGATACTCACGATAAGCTAAGAATACCTACTAGGAAGGATAACAATTTTACAATCAGAAAAACGTGTGTCGTTAAATGATCAAAATGTGACTATTAATAAGTTGCCAGCAGCGTAATAGGTAAAATTCCTCTGCTGGAAATAAAATTTTGGTACAGAGAGGAAAAAAATTAAAGATGTGCGTTGAAACTATTTTTTTAGTTTAAAACTTTATAGTTCGATGGTATATTTTGTTAAGTCCCGCAGTAAACCAATTAACATAAATAAATTAATAAATTACTTCAATAGGAAACTCGGAACATTGGCCTCGACAGATTTACACGCATTGCAAAATATTTGTCAGTGTAACAGAAAAACATTACGAATTGAAGATAAATTATTGAGAAACAGCAAAAATACCATTTTTAACAAAAAATTAGAAAATTAATCGGTCAAAGATAAGTAATTCCGTTTTCTTATAGGAATTAGTCAGTAATTATAATTAACTAGAGTGTAATCAAGTACAGATCGTACATACGTTTTGGAAAATGTCACTAGAAAACCCTCATTTGCTTCGTCACACATGACTCTCAGTCGATTTCATCGCAACAGCTGAATCTGCTTCGTGTTGGAGTTTTTCCGATAATATTATAGTTGCAAAAAATATATTAATCGAGTCGTTCCTTGAAATTATAAATGTTCCGGTGCCAATGTTAGGCTATAAGTGGAGTTTCGCTACAAAAAATGGAGTAGTGTCTAGAATAACAGTGTAACAAAGATGATATCGCAATACAATAATATAATAAATTCCATTAAAATAAATAAGCATTGGCCAATGGCTAAATATAACGCAAAAATGAAAGAAAAACTCTCTCGCCGACAGGGGCGCCACCGACCATAGTTAATATTAGAAATGCCAATTAGCTGAGAAATTTTACAGAAAAAAATCGGTTGAAATGGGCAAGAACAACGTAATAAATTGAACTTTCCGTGAGCCGCCAAGTTTCAATTCTTTTTTCACTATATTTGTAAATGTTCTGCGCGTACACCTTTAGTCAGACAGCATAAATATATTCGAACTCCAAAAATTCAGCCCATACCGGAACAAGCATATGAGGAATGACGGTGAGAACAACTGCTGTGATGCTGTGCCATAAGTTCTCCATGGGTTTTTGTGGTAAAAGTAGCCCTTGTCGTAAATTGCAAGGGGGCGTCAGGTCCGGTGGTCGTCGAGGCCATTGGAGTAGCACCAGGTAAACGACACATTCAATAATCTCGTACACATTTGTGGAAATAAAGAGAGACGTCTGCCTGTTTCATGGGCCACATTTACAAAATTTACGGAAAATATTTTCCGTGATCACCTTTCGGCGTAATTTCAATATAACGTGGTGACATATCGTACATAAGAGTTTGTGTTTCACGTACTGTACCATTTCTTAAGTTATGTTTAACCATTTACTGTAGTGAATTTAGGTGGCGGTTGTCATTTTATTCAATCAGTGGTGATACTCAACACTCTCTGGTCGAAAAACTCCCTGTTGGCGCCAATCAGGCGGTAATTAACTAAAACGATTTTTTTAATTGTCTCATGGAGTTTATAACTGTCCCGTATTTTATTTTCTCGAGTTTTTTATGTTGTTTATTGAAGCTGGTGTATTGTGTATTTTTAGGATAGGAGGGACTGCGGACCTGGTTCACAACCACAAAGAAAACCAAATAAGAACGTCCAAAGGCATTGAATACTTTTTACTTTTATTCTGAGCCACAGTGAGATAGAACAAGTGAGTGTTTCCAAACTTCGTACGTCCCGAAGCAGTCCTTCAGTTGATGGTGGAGTGAGGTGTTGTATCAGAGTCTCGTCCCCTACTCGGGTCTGCTGTTAAAATCACGGCGGGATCGAATAAATGAAGGCGAGCTTGTTTGCTTATCTCCGGTGCGGTCGATCTGTCGGTGAAGATGGTAACTGCAGAGCCCTGAGGGGAGGGTGGAAACTCAAGCCAAACACACGCCGTCCAACTCGCGTTGTTTCTTGCTGACCGCTCGGACCAACTTGAAACCCTACACGCCCGCACCTGCTGAATAAACAGGGAGCACAGCCTCTCTCCTTTGCCCAAACAACTTGCCCAAAGTGAGCCCTTATCCCTCTCTCTCTCTCTCACCGCCGCTCCCCACATACAAAAATGCTTCGGAGCAGGCCAGTTTCCCATTACCTCACCGCGGATCTGCAAATACAAACCTGTTGTCTTTAAACCGAAACGACTACACACCAATATTTTCGTTGTATTGAGCGCATATCAAAGCAAAATTAAGTGTTTCGTTTCACTACGTGGCATTAAAAGCATCAACTTTGATAAGCTTCAAACACACAGACTCCTTGTCACTTTTTTAAACAGCAAAAAATTCAGCGACTTACAGGCGTGTAAATAATTTCTTTGACAGGCATCGCATATTTGTAGTGAGGCCACATGACAGATTCTCGACTCTGCGACAACCAGTTAACATTTTCCAGCGACGGCGGACGTCGTGTCTCCAGAGAAATCTGTTACAATATGCGAACCGTCATGCATGCGGTTGAATTTAGAAATGTCTTCAACAACAGCTACAGAAAAAAATACAAGTAATGAATAAAATAGTGTTACGAAGGAGTATGAATTTTAGAATGGAGGACCATGCGAACATTTTCATGTCGTTTCCCAATTCATAGACATTGCCCTTCACGATTAATGAAGTATAAACAAAATGAGGCTGGCAGAACGTTAACGTGAAGCTGACGAGAAAACTTTGGTCCATAAAAATAATTTTTTATTATTGTAAAGTGAGGAAATGTTTCATCGGTATCACTAATAAAAAATTGACGTAAAATAATATAGACTCAAGGTTAAGGAAAGAACACAAATAAGTGTAGTACTGTTAGATTACCTAAATATTAAATATGAAATGTAAAACGTAATAAAAGTTATATTTTTACTAACTTGACCAACAAGTAGATAATTATGAAACAAAATGAAATTAATATCAAATTAAATTAAATACGGTAAATATGTTAAAGGAAAATAATATCTATAAAATATAAAGCCATTAAATGATTTTCGTCAGACTCTCCAATACAAGCACTAAAAATAATCAAACAAGACACGTGTGTTCTCCGGGATGTTTCAAGATAGCGACTATACAGCATTGCTAACAAAAAGTATGTGACAGAGGAAAATATATTTTTAGAGTAAGACACTGTATATAAAGAATGCTGAATGCTAAAAATCAGGTGGATGAATAGGGTAACTAAACAGGAAGTTCTAAGCAGAATAGGGGAAGAGAGAACAATATGGAGGACGTTGACCAAGAGAAGGGAGAGATTAATAGGTCACGTTTAGAGACATGAGGATCTTGTAAAATTAGCGGAAAATTAGAGGGAAGTGTATGGGGTAAGAAAAGAAGAGGAAGGCAAGGATGGAATCAGTAAGCAGATTAGGGGAAGATGTGGGATGTGGTCGTTATGCGGAAATGAAATGGATTCCGCAAGATAGGTTAGCAGAAAGGTTGAAACAGAACTGTCTTAGGACTGATTAGCACAACATATAAAGATATATTAACTGAATATTTTACAGACAATTTAAAAAGCTTTATTCGTCTACAAAATTTGAGATTCATCAGATGTAGAGGAGATATGAACAAATTTATTCAGATTTTACATTTTTGAATGTATGTAATTAGACATATTTCTTCTTAAAAAGTAGATACCAAATTTAATATTACAAAGCAGGAATATTGGGTCAGTTGAACATTAACGTCTATAAAGAAAATAAATGAGATAAGAATTAAAAACCGCATAACAGACAATTATAAATATTTTCAACAATAATTTAAAATTTAATACAAAATAAACGTTTTACCCAACACTCGTGGTCCTTGTCACTATTTATAATAGACTGAAGTAATAAGAACAAAGATAATACAAACCAAAGAATAACAAAAAAGATGAAGCTGAAAAGTGTCATGTCTTATGTTCATAGAAAATTTATTAAATTTAATAAGTAACATTTCATAACTTAACCTTTTCTTAAAATTTATTTCCTTAATTAAAACCTCGGAATAATCAAAATTATTCGTTTAATGTTCATAATGTTGTTATTTTAGGTGATGAAATTATTTTTAAGAACAGGTTAATGCCTAGAATGCTACGTATTAGATCCAGAAAATTTTCTACACTTGATGATGGCGGATATGAATTTCTCCGAAACGTTGTGTTCAAACGCTTCTTTCACCCGCTTAATTAGGGGACACGGGGACTGAATTTTGAAACTTATGTAAATAAATTGTTACTGGACTGAAATTTTAATTGTGTGTTAATAACACACATGTGTAGCAGTGCACAAATTGTTGTTCTTCTAAACTTTTTTGTTGTTGAGATATTTTGATAATTATTTTCAAAATTCTGTAGTTTTGAAAATGATCCTTGCATTACGTACTAGAATATATTTTACCTTCTTTACATTAATACGTAGGACTGATCATTGTTAACAATTGTTAGTATTATTTTTCAAATTAAAGAAAACTGTGGGGAGAAATTTTTTTTTCGTATACTTAAATATTGACACTTTTCATCATTGTTAAATTTTGTTTCACCTGAACTAATTGAACCATTAGAAAACTAATACTATTTGAAGATATTAGCATGTAGATGTTGTAAAAAAAGAATGAAGACAATATCTTAATATTTGTGACGCAAAGAAGGCTTTTGGTACCAGAAATCGTGAAGCAAAGACATTTTTATGAAAAACAGTAATAATGTATTAAATTAGAATCAAACATATTAATTAAAATTTACCTTCAGCATATTCTTCACCTTCCGTCTTTTGTTTGGCAGCTTCGTGTTTCAGTTTTATGAAGTTATAGTTATATTATATGAAAAAATTTGAAAACAAATTTCGGCCAAAATATGGAAAAAAATCTAAGTCCCCGTGTTCCTTAATCCAGAATCTTTTATGAGGTCATTACCCCGGGAAAGTATACGTTATTTGATTACTATTTAAGATGTGTGTAAAAAGGTCATTTAAATTAAAAAAATAAAAAATAGACGTAAAATGCTGTTTAATCAACATGGGAAATAATTGAGTCAATGAAGGATTAATCAGTTTTGGAAAGGCTGAATAAAAAAATCATGAATTTAACTGTTTTAAGGGTATCATAATTCTGTTACAATCATGCATGACTGTTGTATTTGTAAGTAGATTGGTTTATTCTGGATTTTTATCCTCAGGAGGTGAATTGAAGTGTCATATCAAACAGACAAAGCAAAGAACTAATTTGCTCTCCTAAATTAAAAAATTTAAATACATAATTTATTTTCTCATGGTGTAATTGAATTCAGGAACTTAAAAAGGTAATTTTTATCCAAAATCTGTGTGTAAATATTCCACCTGAATGATTTGCCTCGATACTCGTTTCTCTCGCGTTACAAGAATTATTCCAGTTTTCATACCGGAGCGGCATTTTTCTTTTTAAACTCTCCTGACACTACTAAGGGGCCGTCAGACACGTTAAAAATGAACACACATTCCGGCGATTTAACGGCTCTTTGAAGTGTACGATGGAATTACTCGCTTGTGCTCTTATTACTAACACGGAGCAAAACTAATTATCTTCCCGCGGGCGAAGGGAATTGGTCTTGGACGCTTATCAGAATATTAATTTCTGGACACCTAGCATTCCTCAAAATTATATCACACATTCCCGGATCGGCCGAATTGCCTCCGTGGTCTTTCCCCCGCGTGCCCGGAATAGCGGACGCCGAATTTCTGCATACGTAATGCTAATTGAATTCAAGGTGACATTAATTCTGAGTTTCGGCTGGTTTAGTAAGGTCCTCGTAACCTGCTCCAGAAATTAATTCCGTTCTGATCTGAACTGCTTGTACGAATATAATATATAAGGCACTTTGCCAAACGCGGTACAAGTCTCATCTAACGTATATAAGTTCACTTCGTTAAATACTTTGAATTTCGATACATTATCCTCTTCTACGTCGTTATCGACACATTTTATTTAAAAAATATGTGGGGACTCGGCGTGGCCCGGGTACTTATTATCCCGGTACATTATTAAATTCTTGGACAACACATGACTAAACCGACATCGAAAACGTCACAATAGGAACCTCAAATATACTCCCAGCATCTCTAGAGAGTGTAAATTACTACTGGTATAATAGCAGGACTAAAATATTTTCAGTACTGTAACAGAATAAAATTTATTCCCCACTTAAAAGAAGAATTCTTACTTTAATAGCATATTAAGTGTCAGAATGAAACACAGCGACCTCCTACACATCGGTTCCAACACCAAAGTCGACAGTTTTCTTGTTATTTTCATATGACTCATTTCCACCCCCATCCCTCTTATGTTGGAATGGGTTGAAAGTTTACACAAATATTGTTGGGGAAAACACTGTAAAAGTAATTGGCCTAAAGAATACATAACACATGAAACACACCAAGTTTTTCTGTTGCAAAAAGAAACGGTGTTTGAATACGAATGAATGCCAATCTATCAATACACGTACGCCCAGCACAGGAGAGAGAGAGAGAGAGAGAGAGAGAGAGAGAGAGAGAGAGAGAGAGAGAGAGAGAGAGAGAAAGAGAGAGAGAGCTTATGATCACTTCACGGCAAACCTTATAGCTCTCAGTTTACTTTGAACAGGTCGCACTTTCACACGGAGTGAGAATGCTTGTCCTCCCTCTTTCTCTCTCTCATGATGCCAAAATTACTCAAAATAACACAATAAGTGGGATGATGGTATAGGAACGCCTAATAGGACATTTAACTCGCAGTTGGTTTTCACGCCGCCTTTCGCACGGAAATTCAATGGACTTATTAATATTTACATTAATATCTTCTGAATAATGAAAGATACCGAAATGAATCATCACTAATATTTAAGTAAAAATTCTTGTTTCAATCCCTATAATCGTCATTGGAATACGTACAGCCAAATTTAAGTTACATTTCCTGTTTCAATCCCTGAAAATTTCATTGTAATCCGTTGAGCCGTTTCGGAGCATAAACAAATCTAGAGTGTAGGCAACCCACATTCACTTTGGGGATTCAAACACGTAGGATTTTTTCATACTATGAATTTTTAAAACTTTTTCGAACGTTTTTCCTTCTTTAAAAAACCTGTCCTGACAATAACGAACTCAACAAAAAAGTAATTATCCAATTTGATTCAGTCGTTCGGTAGTTATGCGCGTAAAATACACTACGGCGCTTCATTTATACATATACTCCAAAATTTACCTCAATTATTTTTTCCCCAAACAATTTTATTCAGGATTTTTAAATAGTGGGAGTGGAACGGGATACCCATTTAGTTTTTACTAGATAGTCCTGAAGGTTGGTAAATAGGGGTGGAACATTGCAACAGCTAATGCTAATTTACATGTCTGGAAACGTGTCCTATTAATCTACCCATTCTCTTGGTCAAAGTCTTCCATATTGTTCTCTCTTCTCTTATTCTGCTTATAACTTTGTGGTTAGTTACTCTACCATCCTTAGTTACTTTTTTGTAAACTTTGTCGTTTAGAAAGTTGACTGTTATAATTTTGACAAAGTTTACATAGGGCAGACCAAGAGGGCGTTGAAGACTACATTAAAGGAACACAGGATGATTTACATACAACCAAGAGACAAACTCGGTTATCACTAAGCATGTTCTCTTTACTGATCAAAACTTTAAATGGACTGACACAAAAATCCTTGATGTTGAAAACAATTTAAAATGCAGAATTATTTCTGAAATGATTATCATTAGATTTATTCACAAATTTTTAATCAATTAAAAATAACTGTGCATCAATAAACAAAACCTATGATCTTTAGTTACATAGGTGATATCTTTACTCGTTGTATTTGATGTTATAAGAATGGTTGAGGCAACCTTGTTAATTTCTTTTGTATCATAATCTTGATAAGGTCTACCACTTGGTACAGGAAACGTTGTGTGTTTCAGATAAGTATTATATGTTGTCTGTTTAGATGCAGGCCATTTTATTTCAAATTGTTAATTTCGTATTTTATTTTAATCAAAGTAACATTAATATAATTGTATATAAAATGCAACGGATAATAATTTAGTGCAAGGATATTAACTATACGAGATAAATGGATAATAAATTATTCACCCAGAATATTTTAAAATTCTGTCTATAGTCGTTCCGACATCGAGGTCATTAGCGACTTGCTAATTAGGCAACTTATTTCGTTTTCCTTTATCGGGTATGCTCAGTGAAGTCCAGACCCTTGCCAGGGACCACTTTGGTGCGAGGCTAGGAATACTTGGTATCGGCGACTGCAATAATTAGAATGACTTGCCTGTACGGTTTGCAGATGGCGCGCTGGTTGCTGCCTGATATTTATTGGCCGCGCAATTACTGGCCGTGGGAAGAGCGAGTGAGTATTTGTGGTCGACGTCGAGTCCGTAACGCCTGTCGATTCGCGCTGTTTGTCCACATTAGCGGCAGACCAGGAGCCCAAGGAACACGCCCTCTGCGGCTGATCATTGTTATTACCGACATAAACACGTGGGGCGGCACGCAATCTCCTAGCACGCGACTACGCGCGGCAAAACATTAACAAAAAAATCCCTCTTTCATTATTTGTATGACTCATAACGCTGAGATATAACATCTTTACCAAGACTACTTCCTTCAGCGTCACATAAAATACTACCTCCCAAAGCGAATTATCTCATGATATTTTTGTAGAAATATATTAACAGTTAATTGAAAGGTCAGTTTAATAGTGCATCAAAATTCTAAAGGCTGAAGTAGCTGCAGGAACGTTGTTTTATAATTCGTTCTCTGATATGCCTTGTGTTACATCACTAATCTAGTCATGATTATAAATTTCTTATGAAACTAGACGTGCCCGAGACTTCGTTCACCCTAAAAATGAAACAACAGGTACAGAATTTTGATAAAGTTGAATTCTTTAAATATATAACAAGTACAGTATCAATTATTTATGATCGCTTCATGTCAAACCTTATAACTCGTAGTTGGTTTGAACAGGTCCAAGTTTCACTCGTTTCAATCATATTTATTCTGATAAATTATATTCATTTTATTTCCATTTCCTGTTCAAAATGAGCAATTACTAAAGATTAAAATTTACCTGACTCGACAAATACCAATGTACGTATACATCATATCGACGATCCAAAAAAGTTTATTATTTTTCAGAAAGTTAGCACTCTGCCATTAATACATTAATTACGGCGTGAATCCTGCTGCAATAGTAGATGCAGTGAGAATGCTCGCACTCCCTCTCTCTTTCTCATGCTGCCAAAATTGCGCTTATAATAAAACAGTAAATTGGATGAATGCTATAGGAAAGCCTAATATGACTTATAACTCGCTGTTATTTTTTTCACCGCCTTTTGCGCGGCAATTCAATGGGTTTATAAATATTTAAATTAATATCTTCTGAACTATGCAAGATATCGAAATGAAACATAAACGAAAATTTAACTTAAAATTCCTATTTCAATCTCTGAAATTTTCAATGAAATCCCTTAAACCGATTCGGAGCATAGATCAAGAGTATAGACAACCCGCATCAATGATTTGAGACTGACGCGCGTATACCAAGAATCCTTCCCGTAGAATTAATATTTATATCATATTAATGTCTTCTGCAATATATCGAAATGAAATATACACAATTGTTTAAGTTAAGTCTGTTTTTAAACTCTCAAATTTTCATTGAAATCCGTCGAGCCGTTTCGGAGCCTATTCCAGACGGACACCTCATTCAATTTCATTTCGTGGTAGATTACATATAACTGTATAACTTTAAATTCGTCTCAAGCAGGGGTTGACTAATTATTAAGCTGAATCGCGACTAATGATCTTATTAAAGTTTCATCTTTATCGTATCTATATTAACACACAAATTAAAAGTATGGTAGGATGAATTGTTCTATAAAATTTCATAACATAAAACATGTATAAACAATTATATTTACATCTGAAGAGGCTGTAATGACAGGAACGATTGTTTGAATTTAAGAAACTGAAATTGAATGAAGTGAATTTCAGATTTGAATAATTTATTTTAGTCTGTGTCTGTATTTAGGAGAAGCACCAATTTTCGTCAAAAATGTTAGATTTAGTGAAATTTGTTTCATTGTACCACATTTTTTACATGAAATTGAAGTAAAAAATCCGTGCGCTTGTTCACTTAATTTTTCTAAAGAATTAATGTGCCGCTTTTAGTCACGCAACCAAAGAAACAGTGTAAGATAGAGACGTAGAACAGGGTGATTGATGTGTTGTACTTTAGTTCATCTTACTTCATACTTAACGGAATCAATTTTCTTTGTATTTCAATCAAAGAAGCAATGGTACGCTTGTTCCCACGGTCAGATCAGTTTTTGTGGTTCTATATCACAAGCTTTTGATCCGTAATATCTCCCCGTGAATATGTAACGGATGGGGGAATGTTTAATGGCAGCGGCTGCCATCTATCTTGGTGAATGAGAGTGACAGTCCGGGGTTTCATGTTTGAAGATTTTGTTGTCCAGTTTCCTGGAGAAGTTATGAGCACGATCGGCT
Organism: Eucriotettix oculatus; assembly: GCA_034510155.1. Lineage (NCBI taxonomy): Eukaryota > Metazoa > Arthropoda > Insecta > Orthoptera > Tetrigidae > Eucriotettix > Eucriotettix oculatus. Next base: position 15,136,562 of record CM067377.1, read on the forward strand.
CCTGACAGCAGGAGGCAAGGAGCTGCCAGCATCCATCAGCCAGCTTGCCCCCACATGACGCTCCGCTATATTTATAAGACATTAGAAGAGCCACTCTAATAAATTACCTCCCCGGGACGTGAAAGGCTCGATTTATGAGCCTGGTAATGTGATTAGATTCGCAGTTATTAAAAACCCCCATTCGCCCTCGGGCAGGGTTTTATGTGTTTCTCAGAGGGAGGAAATCTGTTTCAGAATGGATTATTGTCGGCACTGAGATTCAAATTCTGTTTGCCGTTGGCATATATTCCTAATAAATTTCCTCGCTTATAACATAACCACGTCATAGACAATGAATTTAATTTTAGTGACGTTTGATTTCCACATCAACATCTTACTTGTGCAGAAATTCAGATATCATTGCTCAGGTATATAAGTCTACCTCATTAAGCCAAATAATTGTCTTCAGGCGTGTATAGTTAATTACATTTCATCATTATGAGAAAAAGAAGGGACAAATTTGACTGGACTTGAAGTTACCAGTGTAAGGAGATCATTTAAAATAAAGCGAAGCACAAGACATTCATCAAGTTTGAATAATGTAATCGGATATTCTGGGTAAGTTCGACAGTTATGCCTGCAATCAGAAATCAGTGGTCCCAGCAAGTGTCAGCCTGTGCAACCGGGATACCATGTTCTAGGAACCTCTTGATTCTCTAAAATTAGACAGATTAGGTAATAAAAATGTATGTACAATCTCTGACTCGTTCCACGTCTCTGAAGTTCCACATCTCTATGGGATCAATGGAAAATGAGTTTTAGTATATAGAAGGGAGGAGAGAGGTGGTTTCGAGGTTGAAAAATGTGATTCCGCGAGGACCGTTAGCTTGGGAACTGGTTGAGGAGCTGTAGAAGAGTTCCGCTGAGTGTTATTGTACTGGTTGAGAGAGATATTGGTTGCTAGGACAACTTTAATCTCATGTGGTTCTAGCAACGCATTTACAACTTACCACTGCACCGTGCTTCCTACTACGCAGATTGATGAGCAACTCATTCAGGATATCCTAATGTACTTGGTATCAGTCGGATAGCAGGATGTCCAGTACATCAAGACAGATTAGGTCATAACAATTTATGTACAATCTCTGACTCGTTCCACGTCCCTGAAGTTCCTCATCAATGGAAAATGATTTAAAACGTGAAACTAAAAATATAACAAGATGGCTGTAACTGTGAATTGATCAGATCATAACGAGAAAAATCCGCTAATCTAATTTTTTATATGTATAATTGCATGAATTGAAAAATACTAGGGGGAGGGGGAGGAGGGAGAGAGAGAGACTCTTTTTAAAAGGACGGAGCGTTTTTAAATGCATTTTTAATTCATATAAACTATTTGTGCTTTCCACTTGAATACTGATTTTGTTCTTCACGGTTTTTAATATTGATAAATAAATACATCTTCTCAGGTAACGTATAATTTTCAATTTTATACTTCACTTAAAATCTTTTTATGAAATTTCAGTTACAATTTGTCCTTCAAGATGGGCTGTATAAGGTATCATACCGGTTTGTTATAACATTCCTACATAACTAAGGGCAGAAAGGTCTTTACCAACTCAATCAGGATTTCCGAATCTGTTTGGAATCCGTACATTAAGACGTATATGGTTTCAGTTGCCTATGTAACAATAAAATTGTTGTAACATGACGGCTCTAACCGCCAGTTGACGCAGTGGATGACGAACAGTTTTAAATTCTTGTCTTTAGTTTTCAACAATATAAATATAAATTGAAACATTTAAAACCTAAACAAATTTATTTCTCTTTTTTTACCGGATGAAGCTTCAAATTTGAGGACGAAACGTCACTGTAATTGAATGAAACTATTTAAATTTCCCATGAAACGGTCATTTAATTTATCATTATACAACTTAAAAAATGATAAAAAAACAATAAGAACCTATAGGAGTCACTCAATTTTTTAATTTGCTCAAGAAGATGGTTTTAACTCGAATCGAATTTCCAAAATTTACAATAAATACTTGAAAAAATTAAGTGAAGTGTTTAATTTTTGCGTATAAATGGAGGAGATAACATGGACGTCGCTGAAGGTAATTTCGAAGTATTGCTGAATTTTCTATTCAAAATATGTGTTTGTTGTGATATTCAGACTGGTTCGATACAACCCTCCACGCTAACCTTATCTACTTAGCGTATTCCATCCTTGACCTCCCTCTTACCCACACACATTTCCCTCTAATGCTAATTTTACAAGACCCTCAAGTCTCAAAATATGTGGCCCATGAATCTACCCCTTCCCTTGGCCAAAGTCTCTCTTCTCTTATTCTGCTTTGAACTTCCTGGTTAGTGATTCTATCCACCCATCTGTTTTTCATCATTCTCCTATAGCATCATATTTTGAAAAATTTTATTCTTTTCTTTTCTGCAACTTCTATCATCCACGTGTCGCACCCATAAAACGTCACGCTCCATACGAACTCTCTTAATGTTGATTTCCTAATATTCATACTTATATTAGCCGTTAATTAAATACCACTGATTTTATAAAGCCTTTCTTACATGAGCTATCTTACTCTCCAACATTACTAGTAGCAAAATGAAGTAACGTCCTTCAAAATATCCCTTCCTATTCTAACACTCTTTGTTGTTCCACTACTTCCCATACTACACTCCATAACCTAGGTTTTCCCTGGAATAAAAAAATAATACTAATTTAACGGCAGAAAATAAATATTGGAGAGAATTGAAGCCTTTGAAAGGAGGTGATACAGACAAATGCTGCAGGTCAGGAGGGTAGATACAGTCAGAAAAGTCTTGTAAATAATTGTTGAGGTTAAAACGCTAGGGATGGGTTCATTTTTAGGCGGTTAATTAGCATTAGCGGGGTGTGAATGGGGTAATAATAGAAGGGGAATACCGAGGCTAGAATATGTTAAGCAAATCAGGTTGGATGTGGGCTACGGTAGTTATGTGGAGATGTAAAGATTATCGCAGGATAGATTAACACGAAGAGAAGCATCAACAGCGTCTCTGGAATTTCCCTAAAATCAAGGATCTTCTTCTGAACATTTTTGCAACAAAAACCCTCTAAGAATCATCCAATACTTCAACATGTCAGCAGATAAACTGATAGAAAGTTTGACAGAACTGCACCCAATAATAGAAGACAAAGCAACCAGAATGGCTTAAGTTAAAAAACTTTTAAAAAACTAATTCATAAGGGTTTATTGGAATATGAATATTCCTCATAACACCCATCTATGCATGCTTGTACTTAATTTATAACTAACCAGTTTCTTACAAAGAAAAAATTCTGTATTTATTGAGCGAATCCATGCTTCCTGAATTAACAGCAACACAAGAAAGTAATTCTAAACGAGTAGCACCAAATTGTACCGAGGAGGAATTCCACACTAACCCCGCAGCTTTCTATGTTCTTCTGGTATTCCTCGAGAAAACAACTTGTTTAAACTTTGGTAGTTTATAAATGTTATTAGCAAGAACTATGTAAAATTTATGTGTTTGTCGCTAATGACCTAGATGTCGAAGCGACATTAAATTTTAAATTAAAAACAAACCTCTCTGGACTGATTACCACAAGGCGAATGGGAAGAACAGAAAATTAAATAAAGAAACAATAAATATTGCTATACATGTAACGTATAATTTTAAAGCACGGTATTAGTCCGCGCGAAATTGTAACCATTGGCGTAGGTACAAGAAAATATTGAGTACATGTAACAATGATACACGAAACTGTTTTCTTTTTTTGAGTTTACGTTTTGAAGCTGTGTTTGTAGTGGGTGGCTGGAAATATAATTGAATCACTTTGTGTTCTTTGGAATTACTGAAACTCGTTCACGAAACAGTTGGCGCGTTAGGTGAGGAGCCATAATGACTATCGTAATAACCTATCGTTGGGATGGTTGTTACCCAGATTGATAGAGCAACGCTCAAATAACTGCAATTACCAGAGATGGCGCTAATGTGATCACGTAACAGGCAGCTATTTTCGGCGGGAACCAACCACGTGGCCGGGCCATCTGTCAAAGCTGACTCAAACTGATCAAACTTTCATATAGATTTAATTATTTCACTTTTTGCATGGTGGCAGTTCCTCGCCGCATAGATAATGAATCATTTTCACTAATCGTGTTAAGTTAATTTATCGGAACGCTGAAACGACTGATTGTGATCATCACGATACGTTTGGATCCATGACTCTAATGTAATGCGTAAATGGTGTCGTCGAAGTTAGCAGAAAACCTTCCCCGGCGGGTGATTTGTATGCGACTTTGAATGTGCTGCATTCCCGGAGAAGACTACACTGCCTATTCATGACTCGAAATAAAAAAACGCAGGCGCTAAAACGAAAAACAGCCACAGGACATACGAGCCTTTGTCTCTCTGAAAACCGGTTTTTATTCGGATCAAATGACCTTAAATATAAATTATCGGTGCGCCTTTTTTGCTTCTGCTTTGTTTTTGGCTGGCCAACAGCTAGGACGAACGGAGACTCTTCTACGAAAGACACAAGAGACCCGACAAACTATCCATATGCATACACAATAATTACTAAAATTAAACAAGTGTTTGATCGATCGTCTGCTGAATTCAGCTCTTAAAAATAAAAAAGATAGCACAATACTTAAGTTAATCTGACATTAATAAGTTAAATAAATAAACATCTAAGAACCACGAAGTACTAATTATTAACAAATATAATAATTACATTAATCACACATAATATCCTAAACAAAATTCAAACAATGGCTAAAATTCAGAATTAGAAGAATTAAAACGTTTCGTCACATAATTCACTAAATTGTTTAAAATCTCATTAAAAATTCGCGTTGCTACCGCAATGCCCAGCCCCGAATTATTGACAATTTAAATTTATAATTTCTTTAAAGATGCTTCTGTTTATAGTTGTCTTCACAATAAATTTAATTAAAAGCTTCTTTTACCCGAAAAAGTACCAAACTTGTGAACGAAACGTCTCCTATTAAGAAATTGGCCAGTTTCGTATGGAAAAAAAACTTCACACTTGATTGTTTTGTAGTTTTTCCCTGATGACTTTTTTATCAGTCGTCAGTTTAATAAGAAAACTGAATTAATAGTTTTCTAAATTATTCAATTTTGATAATATGAAGCTTTCGGTAATATTGTTGTTATCAGCTGACAGGCAATTTCATAATTATTTATATTTCAATATTCATCTTATTTGTTAAAGAACGTTGAAATTGTTTTTATTTTGTATACCATAATAAACAATGAGTGTCTTCAGTGTTTAATGAAACGAGCCAATTTAATATCAAATTAATAATTAAGTGAGTTACAACACCCTATTTGTCAGTTTTAATTTATTTTATTTAAAAGACGAAATGTACTACGTTTCGTCGCTCATTTGAGACTTCTTCAAATGATACTAAAATGAAAATTAAAATGGATTACATCAGGATTATGTTACAATTTTTTTTAACACAGTACATTGTTTTACCTAATGTAATCCGTTGTAATTTACATTTTAGTATACCTGAATGAGTCTCAAATGAGAGACGATACGTAGTATATTTCATCTTGTAAATAACTTTTTTTTTAAATGATAAAGAGGCTGTTTAATTATTTATTTAAATCTCAGGTAAACTAGTTATTAATATCAAATTAACTTGGAATTTTTTCTATTTGCCTTAATTATATAAACCAGCTTCATGTTTCGTTTCTAACGTAGACCATCATCAGACCTTGTGAAAGTTTGAAAACATTATTAATCAAATTATATTTTTGAAACCTGTTTTTGAGTATCGTATTTATTCAATTTAAACTAGCTTATACAGACGTAAAGAGAAAACAATTTGTTTTTCTTCTAAAATTAGAGTTTAATAATACACTGGTATTTTGTATATGTGTGTGCTTTTCTCTGTCTCCCTCTATAATTGCTTACTTCAGAATGCAAGCGTTTTTGAAAATGGTGACTAGTAAGTTTTCTTTCCAAGATGTCTCTATTTAAGTATCGTTAAACCCCGATTTTCATGTTTAATATTCAAGAAAAAGTTTTTACGTGGGACGTTGTGCAATTAATAATTACATTTTTAAACAGCAGGATTCATTATTATCTTTTTGTGAATGGAATTTAGGATGCATTAATGTGGTGTAAATTGATATAGAAATATGCTAATATGAACACGTAATGTGAAGTTCCCAGCATCATCAATACAGGTGTGCTTTAGTGAAGAAATGAATAGAACGTTAGAATATATTTTTTTGGTATGAAGGTAAAATGGCTGCTCAACCTTTAATTAGAATTCCATTTCACACTGTTCTTGGTGTGTTACGTGGTCGGAGTCAGCGATTTCTCGAAATGTGATTGTCTGGCTATCTTTTTATTTTTCTATAGATGGCATTTGAACCGGCTCATACGTCAGTGAATTAAATTGCACGACGTTGCAGCATTGTGGCATATAATGAACACACAACGACGCAGGAGCCGGCGGGAATTGCCTGCAATCACACGCTACCTGCGGGATCAACGCCAAGGCTTTTGTTTTCGTCACACAGACAGTCAATTAATTGCAGCCCCGGATCGCAAAATAATCTCAATCAGTGATACGCTTACGGATAAACAGACCAAGTCTTGACATCGCCATCGCTCGACCTGAACTCGAATTAAAAAATGATCATTTTATTGTCTATTGTATTGTAACCATAGTCACTAACTCGTTTCTCGATATTTATTACTCCTGTTGTTAGGCAAGCTTTATTCGTTACATCCAGGTATCATTCAATTATATTTTTATGTAGAGTAATTACGATCAGTAGATATCAAGACCGACCCCTGATTCGTTAAATAATTAAATAACATTGAAAGTTATACCCTAAAACATAATATATCGGTCGATTAAATAAGTGTAATAAACGCTAATTTTTAGTCATATGGCCAATTACTTCTTTTAGTCGTAAAACTGTACCACATCTTGTAATTCTAAAAATCGTTAAGTAAATAAAAATTTGACAAATAAAATCACCGACAATAATTAAATAAACCTAAAAGAAAATTATAGAAGAAAATCTATCACTTGAATTTCAAAGAAACCAATGTGTAGCCAATGGAAGACTCACCGCGCATAATAAGATCCCTGGAGCATTCAATTAGTATGAAAAACTTAGCCGTACAGTTTTAGCTACTTTACATGTGACTCTCTAATCTGTTTAGCGTATTCCATTCTTTGCCTCCCTCTTCTGTTCTTACCCCAAACACTTCCCTCTAATGCTAATTTTACAAAACCTTAATGTCTTAAAACGTGACCCATTAATCTATCCCTCCTCTTGGTTAACGTCTTCCATATTGTTCGCTCTTCCAATATTCTGCTAAGAAGTTTGTCGGTAGTGATTCTATCCGCTCATCTGATTTTCAGCATTCTCCTATAACATCACGTTTCGAATGCTTCCATTCTTTTCCTTTCTGCAACTCCTACCGTCCACGTTTCGTATCCATATAAGCCACACTCCGTACGAACATTTTTCACCACGATTTCCTAATATTCACATTATATTAACCGTAAGTAAATTTCTCTTTTTCCGGTAAGCCTTCCTTGCTATCCTGCTCTTTAAGTCTACTATTCTTCTACCATTCCTAGTTATTACACATTACAAGTAGCAGAATTCCTTAAATTCCGTCAAAATATCTCTTCCCAATCATTTAAATTAAAATTCTTTAAACTTTTTCCATATTAGATATCGGTTGATGTTTTTGTATATTTACATATATATTTTTTTTAGAGTTGTCGACTTATTCAATTTCGTTGATAAAGAGATGTTAGTATTTTAATATGTTTCTTTTATGCGGTCCGCTTAAAACTTTTAAATTTCTGATTCAGTCTAAATAGATAGTAAGTATAGCAATAGTAGTAATGTTTCTTATATCTTGCAATAATGAATTACAATTATATAGTGTCAAAAAGTTAACTTGATAATTAACAATGACAAGGAATTTTTGGAAAGTCACTGCCTAATACTGTATATCTTAATAAAACAACTTGTATATTATATTAGTGTGCACAAAATATTATCTTATCATACAGAAGTGCACATATTTTCAAAAATGTAAATATTATACAAATACAAAGTATGCTTAAAATAATTGAAAATATTTTTAAAAAATTAACAGTCTTTCAAAAGAAAGCATTATGCTCAGAAGATAATTTGTAACTTATTGAACGAATCACCTATTGCACACATATCCACCATATTACAGCATACGAAAGGCTCACTGAGAAGTATCTTGAGTGGTTGCTTGAATAGTATTTTCTTAGTGAGTACCCATGTAAAGCCACGTCGTGGAAATGTGAAGAGCCTCGCGCGCTACCGTGATGGAGGAACGAATATCCGATGAGGAGGTCGGAACCTAACAAGAGGTGACGTGCAGAGCCCCTGCGAGTCTACTCGCCCGCGCTACAGACCGCCATGGTATTTATTGCTACAGCTAGTCGATTGTTTGCCGCTATCTCTCGTGATTGTTTGATGGTCGCTGGGCCATAACATATTTATCGATCTGCGCAGCGGCAGCATTTAGCTAACTGTCGCTGGACAAGCCGGTGGTCCGACGCGATCACGCAGGACCTGATTTATAGCTACGTGGACTATGCGGAGCAGCTAGGCGACTCAAACCCCCTCTCGTGTCCCTCCACGAGGAAACAAACAGCCACTAGGAAGGGGAATTTCTTGCAAACTTTTATTAAACAATTATTTTCATATGTTTAATAAATAATTAATTAATCAATATTGTAAACAACCATCGAGCTACATATTTGAATTGTAGAAGAATATATTTTTTTATTAAAGGATTTAAAATAACGATAAACAATAGTTTCACATTCACCTATTTTAGGAGGTATATGTACTGGGGTCAAAGACCTTGGGCATATGGCAAGAGTTGTCCGCTAATCCCATTGGATCAGTCGGCCAACTGCCTCCTGAAACTGGAGAAGGGAATGCTGCGATCCCACAGCAGACTCGTCTCCCATCATTCGGAAGGGCGTGAGAATAGTACCCAATGCCCGACCTACCTGATGCAGGTTTTCTAGGGTTTTCCCTTTATCTCTTTAGGTGAAACACCGGGTAGGATCCTTAAACCATAGCCCGGGGGCCCTAGTTAACCCTTGGCTACCTTGCTCTACCTTCCACATCCCCCCTTTTCAATTCCCTTCCTATGCTATTAAAGGGGAGTTGCCTGTTACAGGATCACCCTCATGTAGCCTGTTAACCAAAAAAAAAATCATACAGGCTATTCCTAAAAAAACCTCCCCAAACATGCGTCTTCTTCATTCAGCAGGGTCCTCCACTTAAAATAGGTTTACAATATCCTGAATTAAAGCTGCTAGGATTTGTGGAAGCAAACGGTTAATATTTTTTTGATGGACCAGACGGTACTTTATGTAGTAGCCATGCGTTTTATTCAGTATGTTATGGTTATAGAAGTATTTATTTTATTAGTATTAGGGGAGTCAGAAAAAGACTTCTAAACATTAATAAATGGCATAAACGTGATCCTGGAGAAAGAGTTCAAGATGACAATTATTATTTGGAAAACCAATCTAATTGAGTGTAGTATGGGAAACAGTGGAAAAACAAAGGATGTTAGATAGGTAAGGGATATTTTGAAAGAAGTTAAGGAATTCTGCTACTTGGGCAGCATAACAAGTAGGGATGGTAGAAGTATAGTTGACATAAAAAGTAGGATATCAGAGGCAGGGAAGGCTTTCCCAAAAAAGAGGAACTTGCTTACGGCTTATAAAAGTGGGAATGTTACGAAATATTTGCTAAAAATGTTCGTATGGAGTGAGGAGTTATATGGGTGCGAAAAGTGGACGGTAAAAGTTGTAGAAAGGAAAAGAATAGAAGCCTCTGAAATGTAGTGCTATAGGAGAATGCTGAAAATCTTATAGGTTGTAGGGGTAACTAACCAGGAAGTTTAAGAAGAATAAGAGAAGAGCTAACAATATGGAGGACGTTGACCAAGCGAAGGGATTAATAGGCATGAGGCATTTGTATAATTAGCATTACAGGGAAGTCTGTGGGGCAAGAACAGAAGAGGGAGGATAAGGGTGGAATAAGGTAAGCAGATTAGGGACATAGTGGTGGCTATGTAGAAATTAAAAGGCATGCGCATTGAGTGTTGAATCATATCAGAGTAAGGACTGAATACTAATACAAAATTATTTTTATTAATCCACCTAAAGAGATTCTAAAGAAAGGAACGAAACGTCGCACTAAATGTTTTCGTGTTAAATTTAATTTTCTTTCTATAGAAGCCACATGAATATGGCTATAAATACATGTATGTCGTGTCAACCACCGGCAACTGCACTGACGTTGGTGAATATTATTATTACCGTACTTATGCGGCGGATAATGAGGTTGTGGCTACTAATGGCGTTTATCATAGAACTGGGAGAAAGTTATCCCTTAGGGTGAAATTAGTTAATTACTCTTTCATGTGACATTATTGTCGGATAAAGAGATCGTATTCAATTTTGACATTTGCAAACGGCCATTATTAATTGTAGTGTCCCGGCTAATAAAACAAGAAGAACTGAGACCTCCTCAACCACCAGTGTTTATTTTGAATAACCGTAAGGTATTTATTATGTCCAAAGGTGATGGTTATTACGGGGAAATAATTAATAGTTTAATGGAACAGATGGATAACAAATGAAGTATGGCGGGGAATAAAGTTTATTCTTGGTGAAGTGTTTATACAAGTCCCGCCAGTGGATGATTAGAATTTATGGCTAAGTCAAGCATTCGAAGAACAAGTTCTGTTAAGCGCTGCGGTGGGAGGTTCCACCACGTTAGATAACCCCAAATATATGCCACTGAACCATTTACAAGTTGCCTTGAGAAACGAATTTCGGTACAAGTAAAAGGGAAACGAGTAGGTTCCTCTAAATCAGGACAAACTTCTTTTTCTATTTACAACAGATTTAATTTATCATTTTTTATTTTAAAATACAAGGTGATTTTTATTACCGTTTCCATTGATTTTCACTGAAATAAATTCACCTTGGATGGTCGATTTGTATTTTTTTGTCTACCACGTGCTAATTTGAAACGCATGCCACCGTCAGTGCAGCGTTGTTTATCGAGTTAACTGTTTGCGAGCATAATGAGACGCGTTTAAGGATATCGCAGATATTATTATGCAGATTGTCGCGATCATCAGTCACGGCGGTGACAACTTTATGGAGACGGCGTGGCCATAGTGCCTTCTGACCTTGGCATTCCGAGCAACCGACCGCTCTCTCCACAAAAACTCTCTCCTGCTTGCTCGCTCCTTGACGACATCACATTTACGGAAATACTTCTTCAAAAGTGCCCTTAAAATATTTTAAACTCACTGCTGAGGATAGAAAATAAATTCAATGAAAAAGTAAAAAAAAGGAATTCCGATGAAGCTCTGGCGAAAAGAATAGGCAGAGAGTTTCTGTTTTAAGCTAGCATCGCAGGTTACCTAGAAACGAGGCTTCTTTAATCATTCACTGACTCGAGTCGTCTGTATATTGTTATTGCAGTTTATAATTCAGTTAATATAATAAATAAGTATTTATTCGAATTTATCATTGTAGAGAATTTATATCGACATGTTCCATTGACTCTACAAAGACTAAACAAACTTAAAAGCGACAGTAACATACTTGAATTGGCTGAAATTTTACCGTCATACCTGTAAAAACATACATTTTTTAATTATTTAAGCATTGAGGTATACAACATTTTTCCGGTTATAAACTTTTAAGATACGCCATTTGGATAATTTATTTAAAATTTAATTAAAATAACGACGAGTTTTACAGACAGTTTGTAAATGTCCTTAGATGTGGTCAAGTTTATAATACGGCACATTTTTATCAAAATTTCAAAATTGTACTCCAAAATATGTGCCAAACGTGGTGACGAAGCGTCGTAATCTAATTGAATAAACTCTATAAAATTGGTGGTTATTTTATTTCGTTTGATTATTTAAGCTTCGAGGTATACAAAATTCTTTCAATTTAGATACGGAAGTAAGTTTTAAAAAAAATTCAAATGCTATAAATTAAATATAATAAATTTTCTGTAACTGTAAAACGAGACACTTCTTAGTTGAATTCGATGTATGAAGGTTTATTGAACAGTCTTTGTTAGTCACATGACAATATTTCAGTCTGACTTGAATACTGAAAAAGCTGGTCGAAACGTCAACCTTTTTCTAAATTTCTATTCTTTTCAAAATTTTCTTATAATGTCTGATATTCGTGTCGTTAATTATTATGTTATAAGAAATTATTATTTAGAAATATTAGACTGTGCACAGTTTACCAGATTAAGAAAAAACAACCACTTAAAACAGTCTCACAAATTTATTAGTTAACAGGTTGAAAACATTCGACGTTTTTCGTAGTCATCCTGTAAGATTCAGGTGAAAACAACTTGTATGAAAATTACATGGAGTAAAAATTATGTCATAGTTTTGTTCAGTACAGTAATTATGTGCCACACACCTTTTTAAAAAGCGGGATATAGGTAGTGACAAACAGTAGTCAAAAGGTAAAACAATGAATTACAACTAGAATTACTATGACAAACGTTTCTTTCATTTCTTTTACTTTTACGGAAGTGCATTGTAATACTGAGGTAAAAAACGTAATTCTATTGGATAGTTAACAATATTGATCATGTATTAATAATTTCGCTAATGACTGAAGAAATTAATAGAATTTTAAATAAGAAAATATAGAAATGAAAATAAAAAATAACGTTTCGTAAAATTCCCAAGAGTCATTTATAAAGCCGTACCGCGTCTCTCTTAAAATACCACAGAACTTAATTGAAATGATTCTTCTTAATGAGATTCCTAACAGAAAACTTGAATTTCCTTTTTCCAAGAGCTAATCGAGTAAATCTCTCCAAGTCAGACGGATGGGACAAGGACACCGAGATTAAGCTTCTTCGAAACCGACACGACACTTTAAGACCGTTAAATTACCTCATCATTCAACGGCCGTCGTTAACACGTGGGTAAAATCAATAAAGCATAAGAATAAATTGCCGCAATTATCCCACACGAGGTTTTGCTCGATCTGATTAGAAGTCGCAACCTTGGATGTCTGCCGACTGCTTCCGAATAGTTGCTGACCAACTTGATTAGGGCTGGCTAGTTAATACAACTAAAAGTGTCCATTTTGTTGTGGCTATGTGGTATGTCGTCGCACGCCATGTTGGCCCGTGGGGCCAGTTTCGCGGCGGGCGGCCATGTTCCCTATTAGATGCTGCGGGGCAGGGCTGGAGCTGGAGCTGGTCTTGCCATAAGAGGCAGTGCTGGAGGTCACTCCGGATAGCGCCTACGCCCCTTCTTGGAGACAATCCGAGCTCCGTCACACAACGCAGACGCACAACTCGAGGGGAACTCTCCTGGCGAAAAGATTTTATAGAACAAGCCTCGCTCCTATTTACCCTCCACTCCAACCAAATATTGCCAGAAAATCCAAGAATATTTAAGAGCAAAGAACAACACTTCACTATATTCAACAGGCCTCAGTAAGGCTACGGTTACTATGGATGCATATTCTGACGAGCTTGTCAGAGCATGCACGATGCCGTCACAACCAATCCAATGTTCAAACGACTTTGATTCTTTTGTGTGTTCTGGCGTCGAATTTCAAGTGTTTGCTTTCTTCACCACGGATATTGGTAAATTTACTAGACTTGTGTTCGAGAATAGGTTTTAGTGGGATATAAAACTATCACAACAGAGATATATCTCGAGTAAAAGTGGGATAAAATTGCTCAAGTAATCAACAGTAATTATATTATTTTTAGTAGTATTTTCTAGAGTGACACCTAACATTTAATTAAAACACGAAACTTTCTTGCTGCGTATTTTATTACACTTGGTTCCATTTTATGTCAGAAATTAAACGCCTTCTTACCTTAAAGTTAAAGCCAGGCTTTGTTTTGCAGTAATACATTCACGAAAATTGGAGTACTTTGTGAATATTTCTTCTATCCCCTTCGATGTATACTAAAATTATTTTGGTCCCATTCTGAAATACCCGAAAAACTTTTGCGGGTTGTGCGAAAAAACTTGAAATAACATTTGGAACTCTCCCATATCGTCTCATGTAGAAAATAAGAGGTTATCATGCTGTGTTTTACCACCACCTATTAAAAATAACTTAATCAATGGACTTTCAAAAAAATAAAACTCATCTTTGATGGGAGACAGAAACGTACGGACTGCCAGAAAACGCGCACAGTGTAACCACGAGGATTTCGGACGCACTTGTCAGAACAATATTTCTTCAGAATTCGTATCCATAGTAACCGTAGCCTAACGCTTTTCGCGAAACCCTCGTGTAACCTGGGAAACGCTGGACTTTTGTTTCGTCAAAGTAAACCACGTTGAAGAGGGTACAATTTAAACCAGTTTTTCATAATAACAGTTACAAATTATATTACTTACTATTTATTCTTTTAGTTTAAGGTGTTTGAAGTACTTCGAAGTAGTTACTTAAGATAGGTGATAGGATATTAGTAGGATTAAAGCTACAGAAACCACAGTAGAAGACTTTCAACTACGATAGACTATGTACCGTTCTTCTAAAGCTCTACAATGACATCCAATGGCCTGCATCACAAAAGGTAAGCTTAAAAGTGTTTTATTAGCGTTGTTAATTTTATGCCAGTATATTAGAGAGTTGGCATTGAAAGCTATAAAATGTGATGCTGGCAGATGGATGGAGAAAATAACAGGTTAACATACGAAGGGGTATTACGTGGTACGTGAGCAATCCTTCAGAGGAAAATGGAAATTAATGAGGCCCTTCCTGAAAAGTTTACTGGCATAAAAATATTATTACTCTAGTAAAAAGGGATTAAATAGTTCTAAAACGCGTTAAATTGTTTCCCATGTTCCCAAATTCTGCTACGTGTTTCTTTTAAGTTCATTAACGACTACTTTACCATCATGGGAATCTTATTTTCATCGTAAGGGTTACTTGCTTGGGAACACAAACACCCAAGCCCTTACTAGACATCGATTTTATCAGCTTCAAACGCATATGCAGAACCTTTATTAATGGTTAGATATTTCAAAAGGCTCGAATTAATATTTTTATTGTAACATATCGGGCTTGTCATTATTTGTTCTTGTGACGAAAATAATGGTGAATTAACGAAAAATAAAACATCTAATCTTAAGCAGTAAGCCAAATATTGGAATGTAAATAAAGGAGTGTGACGTGTTGTGTATACGTGGCTGTGGAGTGGTATTAAGTAAATTAAAGCATAATAGATTGTGTCCATAGACAGCCAAAACGAAATTTTATGTGTTGAATTATATACTTCAAAATTCAAAAAATAATTTTATTTGACTCTGATGAAGTCTCAAATGCGAGGAAGAAACATAGTAGCAATTGTAAAATACTTCTATTTTGTCTGTAAAAATTGGTATTCCCAATTCATCTTCATAATTTTAAAGAAACAGACGTAAAGTGAAATATTAATGTACTAAATAATTGTTTGTTCCAATGAATATGTCATAGCCTGTTATAAGAAGAACCTTTAACAAGGTTAAAAACTGAAAGGACGCAGATTAAAAATGTTTTATAGTTTAAATGGTCATTATGAAAGCTCGTCGTACTTCGTCTCCCCTTCTTTTTCTTATTCCTGGCTCAATTGCCCAGCTTTCTTCCATGCCGACACTTATGAAAAGAAAACATTAACGTGAAGCTTACCTATATATTACTTAAATTAATAGTTTTGAAAGAATTATCTTATCCGTGAGTTTCATTACGTGAAAGGTATAATTGGAATGAAAGACTGATCAAAAAGTTATGTATGGAGCGTAGTAGAAGGTGAAGAACTGATGGTTATGTTAATAAGACGACAGATAGAAAACAGTCCGTAAAATGAAAGGACAAGTGAGAATTTATTCATCGTTAATAAAATTAAATGAGAGCTCCGCTAACGGACCATCATATTTCCAGATACTGTATTATCAATCAATACCTCCTCCACATAGTCACCGTCGTTATCCAGGGACTTACAATAATGTGAAAGCAGTTTTTGTGTATGCCTTCGTCAAAGAAATATTCCACCTCGGGGCATCGATGTTCGGCCGCACGACTTTCGTTAAACTGCCTAATCTACTTCCCCACTATTCCATCATATGCCTCTCACGATTGTCTATGCAGCGCTGCAGTGGCTACTTCCTTTAAAAACAGTCCTTCTGTATCAACATAACACTGCGAAAAGTCAAATCTCCTATCAAACTTCAATTGAAAGCCAGAAATATAAAAAAATTATCGTTTTCTTCCATTTTTATACATTTTATATTAATAAAATTATTTATATCGCAAACCATTAACGTCTACTGTTTAAACAACAGATATTTTATTGTAAAATACTACAAATATTCTATCAATAATTAAGGTAAACAGAATGTGATCTATCAAATTTCCTATAAAGCTTCTTACATACGAAAAAACCAAAGTGGAGGGGACCATTAAGTCAACTTAAATAACTAAAGTTTTTATTCGAGTTAGGTAACAATAAAATATTTCGAAACTAAATATAATACATTAAAAATAATGACTGAAATATTACACGTTTAATTGAATTGTTCATCAATTAATATTAAAACTGATTCAAGTAATCTCAGAAACATTTCTGACCGTATTCTTAAATAATCTCTTTGGTCTCCTCTGATTTACATCAAACCATAAGATTATTTGGATTTTCACATCTGCAGAAGTTCACGGATCGTGGATGAAACGTAGTTCATTAGAAATTTGTTAAAATAGATCAATAATTTTTCTATTTAAATATTGTGAATAAATGTAAGATACGCTTAAATTTTAACAAATGCCATTCGTCGTGATTCGCGACTTCGCAACCCATACTTAATGCCCCTCGGGGGCAAATCCAATTAAGTCTTCGGATCACTTCTCTGGTGATTGACATTTTTAGTTACTGAATTCATTATAAAAAATAATTCGTTGTCTTTCAAAAGTGGCAGCAAAACAATTCCATGGATGACTTTAACAAAGTAAGGAGCAGATTGGCACGCGGGGAGCTGTGAGAGGGAGGGAGAGGGAGAGAGAGAGGCGTTATTGCAGAGACACTCGGTCGATATTGGCCGCAAATTAGGTGGGAAATTGATAACAAGCACTTCAGGCATTTACGTGATTAAACGCGCATTCCTGGCGCTCCCAAGAAACAAAATTCTGCCCACCAGGTGCGCGGAAGGAAACTACCCAAGTTACACGCCACAACCAATATTATTGTTAAAATTTCTTCGTGGAAACGTTTAGCTATCCTAGCGTCAAGATGCAAAAATAACATATACAGAGTGGGAAAAAATTAGATATATGGTAGTGGACACCAAGGTGAATATTTTGATCTAAGTGACCTATGGTCTATTAAACATTCTTTTTACTCACTAAAAAATTACATTCCATAGCAATTCCTTACCGCAACATGATGCTAAAATAATAGCAACAACTAAGAGATCATAGCAATTGTTCAAAATGGCAACCCCCAGTCACAATACAGACATGACACTGGCGGACAATATTTTGGCAAACTTTTTCAAATATAAGAGGAGTGTTGCACGAAAAAATATTCTGCGGCAGTGTAATGCCTGTATTGAGATTGGCGGCCACCATTTTGAACAATTACTAAGATCTGTAAGGTGTTGCTTTCGTTTTCATTATGCAGTTTTCTTTTATTCAATACAAAGGCTTAAATGTTTGCCGATTCTTTATAATCAATTCCCAACTCAAAATTATGACATACAGTAACATCTCTTCTTTTCCTGAAAAAAAATTAACCCTCACTAACCTGAAAGTCGCTAATTGGAAGCAGATGCCGACCTGCCTGGAACACACAATCACCCACTTCATTACAACCCACAACCTGTACATTGTCAACACTAAATATTTAAAACTTTATTGACTGCGACATTTTACTGTTTCGTAAATAAACTATAGGTTTTATTATTTTGCTTGTAAAAACGACTGCAATAATGTATTTAACAATACTGAAAAAGAAATTTTTTATTCACAGTCTTATTACAGATTTACTGATAGAAGCTTTCAGCATTAGCCATATAAATACAACAGGAAACATAATCAAAATATAATTAAACAGTATTAAATCATTATTCATTATTACATTTCATATGACATATTCACATTTTAAGCTTACCTCAATTCGTATTTCAATATGAGAAATTTATCATTCCATAAAATAAATATCATCCATGATATGTATGTGTCATTAGTATCTAATATTACATTCAACCTACGTCAATATAATCATAATAGTTTTAATATTCACATTGAAATATCACGTCAAACTTTATACATTTTCTTCTATTTACCACACTATCTTTAAATAAAAGATACTAAACATTAAAATTTTTATTCTTACTCTGTCTGATACATTATTATTATAATTAAATACGAAGGATTACATGGTCAAAAATAAACAAAGAGCATAATTAAGTATTTGAAAAGGTTAATCAATAAAGAAACAGATTGATATTTAAATTGTATAAATACTTGCTCACAATATTTTTAATTGTTATGGGATAGATGTTTAGTATTGTTAATTGATACTGTAATAATGTAATAATGATTTAATATTGTGTAATAAATTTTTATTATGTTCCCTGTTGTATTTATAGATGAATATGGCTAATGTTGAAAGCTGCTATCAGTAAATCTGTAATAAGACACTGAATGAGAAAGATTTTTTGTCAGTTATTATAAACCATAGTTTTAACAAATTGCTAATAATACGGTGTTATGAAATAAAGGTTGAAGCAATTTTCAGTTAGTCTCCAACACGAAATACTTAAAACAATGTTCTTCATGTTAAGGTTCTGTATTGAGTTTGTATTATCGGAGATGGGAAGTCGATGCTGAGACTGGTCCGCAGTTCGAGGACCATTAGATTAAGGTTGAAGATGTCGCGGGTTGATTGCGGGGCCATGTTCGGCTAATTCAGCTCAACGGGCTCTCGTGAAATAATTAGGCAGCCTTAATTACTACAACGTACACTAACTTCACCGCAGACTTTGTTTAGTTAATTATGTTTATTCTCTAGGACAGCTCCCTCTGGACATTGCGCGATAATTGAACATCAGGCTTCTGATTACTCTGTGCACTCACTTATGAATCACTCACGATATTTTGTGTGGAAATGTTTCCGTTACGTCTCTGTCGAGTCTTTTCCTCTATTCTGTGAGTCAAGGAAATGCCTCGTGAATCCACAACACTATTGCCAATTCTATTAATATTCCTACTAATTGGATAAATAAAATGACCATTTAAAATTATATTTTTTTAAAACAATTTGTCAGTACAATATGTACTTTTATCAGGTTGTTTAAGTTGCTTCTACGCTAACACAAGTTTGCCTGTTACAAATTTCTCCTTCTTGAAAGTAATTAGACGATTTAATTGAAAAATAAAATACATTAAAATTAATAACAACAATAGTTTCTAATGTTTACTTTAGGAAAGATACAGACAAACAATATTTAATACAACTACACGTTTCGGTCATAATCTGGACACTCTTTCAACCATAGTTCAAATTTTTGTCTGATTTTGGCCTCAATTTAACATTAATTTAAAGTTACAGACGTTAATAAGGTTTATAACAATAGAATTTATCATAAGAGTTATGAAGAGCAAAACTATATTAATTTTGAAATCATAAACTTAAAAAAACATTTTTTAGTTAAAAATAATAATATTATGTATTAGTTGATGCGTGTTGTGCCCATAACCTCTTGTACCACAGCAATGAAATAAGCGTTTCTGCAGTGATTTATTCACAACAAAGATGATACATACTTTCAGTTTGAATCGATTTCTGAATCACTTTGATCCAGTCGCAAACTTACATTTCTTAATATAGTTTATATTTTTAATAATACGTTGAGTTTGACGGATCCTGCTGTGAGAAGCTGATGTATGATGGAAAGACAGATAGACACTTGATCATGTTCCGTTGAACGAAAGCTCATTTCTTACGTAAATTTTAATGGTTTTTTAGTTATTTCGTAAATGGTTGTGAAAACGCCTGCTATAATACGTTAATAATTATCTTCAAATGTACTTGAGAGCTGGAAATGGAGGAAAAATCAAAGACGACCACCCACTTTATGGGAGAAAATATGCACAGTTGCGGGGGATAAGCGGGTGGGTCAAGGATGTGACCCGCGTCGACCCTATGACACACTTGTGTCGCCATAAAGTGTCACCAGATGCCATGCCATGCCTGGAGAAAGTTGTTAAGTGGGCAGCTCGAGGAGGCTCTAATCTACACAATAGCCGAACCTTTCCCGGGAGAGAAGTGACCTGTGGCCTGCTTTCCTGTTTTCCAATATTTGCGTCGAGTGTCCACATGGCATATGGCATTCAAGCTGGATGTCCGTCATAAGGTTCCGCCTCCGGTACTGTTTTTACTTCATGCAAACTGGTAATTAGCCATCCGGCGGAGTATTGTATGTCTGTGGTGGCAACCTCCTCGATGAATGTAATATCTTTGACTATGGGCAAGTCACGTAATGTATTATTTACACACTTTTAAATCACTAATGAATTAACAAATAGTTCAAAACGGCCAACAACTCAGAAGTTTTTAAAGAAACTGGTCAAAATTTAGAAATAGAAATTTAATTCAAAAGCAAATACGTGACGTTTCGTCCCAAACTTTCAGGACCTCTTCAGTTGTTCATCAAGTGCAATTTAAAAACCTTGGCAGAAAATTTTGTAGTGACACCACAGCAACCAAGGAAAAATATACTGTTTATGAATTTTGCCTGCATATTATAAACCACTGAAGAGGTTCCGAAAATTGGGCACGAAACGTCTTCTATTTCATATTGAATTAATTGTTAGTTATTGCATGTGGCCAAATAGTGGTATTCAAATTAACTCAGAAAAAGGTAGGCTATTGCATTTATAATATTTTTGTATTATTGACATTAATACATACGATTATTTCGCAATTTTGGGATTTCTTTGGGCAAAAAATAATTCGAAAAAATTTTCGTTGCGTGTTAAATTTCAAGTTTATTAAAATACAAACAATTTTATTACAAATTAAAGTCCCAAAATGGTGAATTAAACATTTCTAATAACATAAAAAATTCTTACGTTTTAGTAATTTTGTTAATTATGTCAATTTATTAAATGCATGTTTAAATAAATATTAAATGTGAAAAGATCTATCCTGAATACAGTTTCTAATAAAAAGCAAACTGAATCGAAATATCTTAAGGATAATTCGTTTATGCACATTACTGAAGGACACGTGGACACAAGGGAAAGAGAAGAGTGTCATTCATGGAAAAAGGAAAAAGAGAGAAAGAAGAAGTTCTAGACAAGGTGAACGAGGAAATTTACGGGTGAAGAGCATCAACAGTAATACACTTAATAATGTTAAATGAGTACAACAGCGACATTCGTCAGAAATAAATTGCGAAATGACAATTCACAAAATGATAACGGCTCACAACGTTTGTGAAATGAGCACACCGGAATATTTTGTCACTTATATTTCATGAGTTAAATTATTTATATTTGTTGTTGGTTTGATGTAACCCTCCATACTAGCTTATCATGCTCAACTTGTTAATATGCTTAGCGTATTCCATACTTGGCCTACCTCTTCTGTTCCTACCTTAATGCTAATTATACAAAGCCCTTCATATCTATAAACGTGGCCTATTAATCAATCCTTTCTGTTGGTCAAAGTCCTTCATATTGTCATATTGTTCGCTCCTCCCATATTGTGCTAAGAACTTCCTCTGTAGTGATTGTATCCAGTCCTCTTATTTTCAGCACTCTCCTATATCACTACATTTTAAGGGCTTCTATTATCTTCTTTTCTACGATTATTATCGCCCAAGTTTCTCCCATACAACGCCACGCTCCATACGAACATTTTTAGTTATGATTTCCTAATATTCACATTTATATTACCCGTAAGAAAATTCCTCTTTTTCGCGAAAGCCTTCCTTGCCTGTGCTATTCCACTGTTTATGTCTACTATATTTATATCTTCTATAGTTATTATGTTTCCTAAGGAGTAGAATTCCTTAACTTTCTTCAAAATATCCCTTCCCAATCTATCACTGTTTGTTATTCCACTGTTCTCATACTACACTCCATCATCTTATTTTTATATTTAATCCTCATGTAGTACTCTTTCTCCAGGACCACGTTCATGCCATTTATTGTGTTTTCCAAGACTTCTGACTTCACGTTTCATGTTATACTTTATGAATTAAATTATTTATAATTATACCTGAAGATGTTCCACATTAATAAGTTCTACTTTTTTATTTTATTATACTCAGTTTCTGGCTAATTTGGCTGTTAACTATTCTGTTTTCAGTGACGTTAGATAAATGTAATATTTTAGTAATAATGATTATCAAATAAGAAATTATCTTTATTTCTGGAGGGTG
The DNA here is from genome assembly GCA_034510155.1 of Eucriotettix oculatus. NCBI lineage: Eukaryota > Metazoa > Arthropoda > Insecta > Orthoptera > Tetrigidae > Eucriotettix > Eucriotettix oculatus. Next base: position 15,159,093 of record CM067377.1, read on the forward strand.
TAAATGTGAATTTTGTTTCTTCTCAGACCATTAGTCAGGTAAGATGGCTGCCAATAAACAAGTGCATAATGTACCTGCGTGAACGTTTACCAGAATAGCGCTTACTCGTAAAAATTTGTAAATTTTATTTACAACGAGAATTTAATCCTGACTATTCGGTATTCAGTTCCTGTTACTGGAAATTTTCTCTATGACAAACAGCAAATGTTTTTGCTAAATTGGGAAACTCGTTATTAAATTACACGGCGATGTTTGAATGCATAAATACCATACAACGATTGAGTTTGCTTCATGACCGTCGGGGGAATTTCGTGTCCCTAATTAGTGTGAAAGCAACTGTGAGCCTAGAGGGTAGGAACTACGTCGCCCCAGGATTCGGACACTCGAAATTTAAATACACGGCTTGTTGCTTATTCACCAACTACGAAGAAAAGTATTTTTTAATTGATTTGCACGAACTAGTCAGAAATTTGACGACGTAGTAAAGTTATTATAATTCGAAATCAATACCTGGTAAAAAGTGGAAAAATAAAAATACAACTATTTTTTTTTTGTAAATTGAGAAAAATCGTAACAGTAGGAGTTTATGAATCCCTAGATTTGGATACTTATGTGAACCAAAACTGGACCAAGTTTGTGGATTGTCTGCGATTCATCCTCTTCGATTCCATATTGAGGTATATGTCTGTACTGGAGTTGGTGAAAAGAAGCTGCTAGGAAAAATATGACCATCTTCAGGAGAATGTTCATCACATTCGCTAGAAAAAACGGCGGGGAAGATCCGCATGATGTTTAGATATTAAAAAAAATTCTTCCATATTTGCTACCCCATGACCGCACGAAATTTTCCTATAAAAGAAAGTCCATATCACAGAATGCAGTCTTTCCCGGTGTATATATTGAATATAAAGTTTCCGGGTTTACACACGGGTTATATTGTTTGTAAGATGCAACGTTTCGTTAACTATCTCTGCCATTGCAACTCAGCTATAGAAACGTTGTATTCAGGAGTCCATATTACCTTGATTTTAAAATTGTAAACTAAAATTTGTAATTTTTTCCTCTAAATTGCTGATAATCAGATGTCAATTAAATATCATTTATTAGGAAGTAATACAAGAAAACCCTCATAGAAATATTTACTTTACAGTAGTGTTTATTATTTCCGTTCGTGATAAACTAATTATACCACTGCGTATCACGTAAGGTTAGAAAATTTTTTCCAAAGTACTTCAATACTAAACGAGACAAGGAAATTAAAAAAATTATATAAGCAAACTTCTGAAAATTTAATCTCTGTTTAATTTACTCCACGAACATCTATGGATTTTTACATTGACACCATATTATAGGAATTCGGTAATTTATGTAAATTATATCAGTCATTTACAAAAAATTGAAGTATTTTAAATTTAAATTATCGACGTTTCGACCGTGAATTATGGACTTGTCAATATTTGTAACAAACTGAGGATATAAAAACAAAGATAAAACAAATAAAGAATAGTCAAAAGATAAAATTAACACAGATAATTTAATAATCCGTCATATAATTTGTTAAATCACGTTTTTATGAACAGTAAATTTATTGCTTTTAATATACATTTCAGAAATTAACCATTCCTTGAAAATTTATTTCCGTACTTATAAAAATAAAATTATAAAACTTAAATGAGTATTTTTGTTCCAAACAATGTTCATGCAATGGAAAATTTTTAATTAGCTTCATTATTTTAATTGAAAGAGACAATATAGGAATAAAAACAATTATTAGAATTAGGTAATTACCGCTTCATTTGCGAAAACCGTTACGTTAAGTAATCTCGTACTTTAAAATAAAAAATATATATTTACATTGTTTTGATAGAATTCATTAAACCATATTCTAAATTATTAGCGTTTTTGAAATGTCAACTATTAATTTGATTTTTAAAGACGAAATATTGCACAGTAATTTCTGATATCACACGATGGAATTCTTTTTGATTCAAATAACATTTATACACATAATAGTACATATTAGACAATCAGAATAGGTAAAGTAGGTATTGTTTTGAGATACTTGAGGTGGGGGATAATAGTCTTTTGGTTGTCAATTGAACATTAACTTCAACACCACATTTACTTTTAGGTTTATTTGAATGATATTTGACTCTGGACCAATTTAATATATATGCATTACTGAAGTATATACAAAAAGGACTATTTACAACAATAAAATAATTTTTACTGCATGTAATACTATTTTTATCCATTTGAAAATTTACTATCCTTGCTCCGGCCAGCCGCATGACTTACAGGTTGACCGTGGTGGTTTAGGAAAATTACACCGATTAACCAATTAGATAAAGCATATCGCGCCGTTAAAGTTAACCCCTTTAAAATTATACAAGGAAAATAAATTTCCGTACCCAGATTTTAGAAAGATAGAAAAACAAAAACCGAAATTACCTCGTCAACGTGTGAACATTTGTGATTAGTCTGTTTGGTTCCTTACTATGGCCGATAACTGCTGAGTGCTCTGGCTCGGATGTTCGTCTGTGGTGTAGGAAGACGAAATCAGAACCCCTTTACTGTGTCACTAGACTCGGCAGCTGGTTGTCTGTTTGCTGACGGCCTCACCACGTAGAGCAGGTTGATGACTGGCTTTGGACCTCCGGTCCAACTTCCCTCTCAGCTCTCACTCGACTTATTCTCTCTGATGGTCCTTTTCTTCCGTTCTCCAGACCAACTCCTCAGCTCAGACACGGCTCGACCGTCCTCCTCTCCATCTCCACCCCAACTCTCTTCTTCTCTCGCGTTCTCAACACCAACTGTCTGCTTCTCTCGCGTTCTCCAGACAACTATTCAGCTCCCCACCTTTTCCGTCATCAACTCTGGTTCTCATTCCATCTGGACGACCAATCACCACTTATAATTTTGAGCAGAACACGCCCCCAATTGCCCGCGAAATTGGACAATCCTCGCCATTTTTACTCTTGGCGGGGAGAAATAATGTATGCGCCCGCACGCGCGGTCAGGTGTAAGCAAAAGTTCACACTCTTTGTGCTGGCATATCCCAAAAATTCGTGAGACAGATGTTCTCACGTTATTTTCCCATTACTCCTGCACATGGAACAAACAACGTGTATTCCATGCTGTCAACCGTATACAAAAATCAAGAATCTATTTTAAAAATTACTTAATAACTAATACTTTAACTAGCACATATCTATATTAACAACTACTTAATATTTAACCCACTACACGTGGTTTACTACATACTGCAACAGTAAAATTATTACACTGTCATCACATTTACCATTTCTACTTAACTCTTATTTAGACAGGCTATTAATTTCTTAATAACTAATATGGCTCCCGAAATTAGCATAAATGTTTTCTCTAATGGTAACCAAAAAAATTAAATATTTGAAAACTTCTCAACTGTAAAAACAACTTTTATAACACTAAATAAATAATTCACTTTCAATTTCCGAGGACAAAAGTTTATATATACACCCTCGACGGTAATAGCACAAAAATTTATTTGGTGGAAAATGTCTGATTGTGTAAAATGATTCTCATTTATGTAAATATAGTCTGTTTTGTCTTATTGTGTGGTCCTATTGCAAAGAAATAATTCGTTAAGTAATTTCTGTACGCAGATAAACTCTTAAAAAATAATAATTTTATTATAATAAAAAGAATTTGTCCCAGAATTGTAATAAAATAACTGATATATATATATATATATATATGTGGGTGATATTTAAATGATTCTTTCTATGAATAACCCGACCTACCTGATGCAAGTTTTATAGGGTTTTCCCTGCAACCGACAGTATCCTAGCCCAGAGGCCCTAGTCTATCCCTTGCTACTTTGCTCTGCCTTCCACACCTCCCCTTTTCATATCCCTTCATAAGGTATTAAAGTGGAGTTGTCTGTTTGAGAATCACCCTCATGTAGCCTGTTACCCAGAAAATAAATTCATAATTGACTAAGTTGATTTACTTAATTTATAAATTCTGTTCAAGGGTCGCCAAAGTGTGCCCACCAACATTAAATTATTATTAATGTCCTGCAAGTAGTTATCGGAAGAGGGAGTCATCATTAATATTATCAACAATTACAATGAATAGTAATTATTTATGACTAAGTATCCTAGTTCTGTAATTAAGGACTAATGAAAATAAATATTTATTTAATAACGATATGACTAGTAATGTATTAATATCATGTAATTTATTTTAATAACGTATATTATGTTGAAATAAGCTAAATATCTTCACGAGTTTCGATTGGAGTTCGTCGGCCAATCAGATTCGGTACCGTGGTGGCCTAAAGTGTAACGACTGGCGCACTGGCAGATGGTAAAGCGTTAACTTGTTTATTATATCGGGCTACTTGCGATTCTGAAGATGAGAGTCAGCTTTTCTCGGCTCGCTGCACTCGAGGAAGCTTTGTGGCCGCGATGGGTGTCGATGTTTATCTGAACCTTCGCGAGGCTAATTACGAGCGCGGTTCGATTCCCGACGAAGATAGCCGATGTCCGTAATTTGTTCGACAGGCACTTGTCCTCGCTTGTTGTCGTAGTCCGACACCTTGACACTTGAATGTGCCCATTTTTTGGCTCATTGTCTGCAAATTAGCGATACCATCTTCTCCATCCTCGCAATACATTTTATACGCCTATGGGGTTTTTAGCGACGATTCTGCGGGGTTGTGAGTGGGCACATTTCAGTTGACGGAAATTACTTCTCCATTGCCAACAATTAATTAAAGGAATGAATCCCATAAGAATGCAGGAGCTGTTGAGAATCCATTGTTTCTAAAACTTACATGTTCACCAAGTCAAAATGCTCTACAATAGCTCAGTTACTATGTACAGAATAACATGAATTATTTAGGAAGAAAATAGCTTTCCAAAGACGTTGAATTCTCTCACTTTCATTAATTTAATGTAGAATAGTATTTATGCATTTGTTAAATATTTTTTAAAGTCTAGAAATTACCGATTGTTAAAATTAATAAATAAAAGTTTGATATAAGATGAAAATATTTAATTCCGGACGTTAAGAGACGTATTGGCTTCTCTAAATAATGAAGAATGAAAATAGACTAAATTAAAGCAAAGATGTAAACCTTAATTTAAGTACAGAAAAAATACTTAATTAAAATAATCATATTTTTAGTATTATGCTTAATATTGACAGTATTTTGTTGACTTCTAATGTACAATATTTCATTTTCAGCTAATATAGGTCGCTAATGACAGTGCTGTGTTGATAGGATCTTATAAACGAATAGTAATAATAATAACAAAATACAATGAGAGGCCAAGAGTCATCAATAGAAAAAAAATTAATTTAATCAGACAAGACTGAATTCCCCCACAAAGAAGTGGCTGGTGGAAAATTGAATGTTTGTTGAGTGGTCGTGGAGTTATCAATTTGTTGTTGAGCAGTGGTTATTCTTAAGTAATGGTTATGTTAGGAAGAAGAATTCATAGAGAGAGGACACTAGTTGAAGCGGATGATAATATTTCAGTCATAGCAGTCGTCGAAGGAAAGTTAGTTAAATTGTTTAGCGGACGGAAACACTTGGTGGTAGCAAAGGCGAGGTGTTCAGCCAGACGTCAAAGGCGTTCCAGAAGCTTTGCCCCTTCCATGACGCCAAAGATTCCGGTAATGATCTACCTACGGGTACATATGAACTTTAAAACCAACGATTAGTGTTAGGAATAATAAATTCCAGGAATTTAGTCTACCTCACCTGAAAAAAGAATCAGTTTGTTTTATTATTATTTAATTTTAATTGTAAATTTATATTATAAAAAGGATATTTTTAAAAGAGCAGTAAAAAGTTTTAAATGTGTTTTGTTAATATATTTTATACTTTTAAACTTTATTATTATTTATACTCCTTGCCGTCATAATTTAATGTGGACTAAAAATCCATTTAGAACGTTACAATAAAAATTAATTTTATATTGCCAACATTTGTCATTTGACAAAGATCTATACGTATTATTTGTAAGCACTTCCCTACATACAAATCACGGCGCTGATTAATCGCTGTTTACTTTGGTTTTAAAGCGGTCGAAGTGTTTTAAGGAACGAATAAATATTTCCTTTTGTCATGAGAAATTGAAACCTATATTTCTCCAAACGATTCCATTTGCCTGCCTCATACTCCTCAATTACAAAAGCATTGGGGTAAATGTGAACCACTCGCCAGAGTTCAATCAACGCATGTTTCTATGATTTTTATATAAAAAACAATTGTTACTTGCGACAAAAAATTAATTTCTTTTGCTCACATGACAATTTACTTTACTCACGGAAAAAAGAGAGAGAGGTCCTGGCTTTTAAGCCTGAGCTTTCTCATTCCATTTCATTTGGTCCGCCGCTTTTGTGCTATGCAAACCAATTGATAAAAATTTATCACGCGCCCGGCAAAAAGCGCACGATAACATGTATTGCTTTTCAAACACAACGAGCAAAAGGTTATTTCATTTCCCATTGCCTCAATTAAAAATCTGCAAGTAGCTTCTACGCGCAAAGTGAAAAAGGGGGCCGGGAATTTTGCACAACAAAAAAATTACCTGCAGCCTGTCCTGTATTTCTTTTCCGCTAGCGAAATTATAGCCTTGGAATTGCGAAAACAAATAAATATTTGTACTGCGTCGGTGGGACGCAGTTGGTGTACATTTTAATAGGTAAACAGTCGGCCACAATTAATGGGGTTGCAAATTAGATGTGGCTCAGGAGGAATGCTGCGGCTGCTCCACTTCACTTGCATGCTCACCTTATGCGGTGAAAGTATTAGTTTTCACCCCTAGTATCAAGCAGAGGATGGACTTAGACCTCCTTAAAAACAATATCGTGGTAATTTTTTGAGTTCATTTAAATAAATCATCTTTTATCTCTGTAATAATCTTAAATTACTAGAAAGATTATCAATGTTTAATAAACATAACAAGTCCCTTGTAAAATTAAATAATAATGGAGCCCATTACCAATATTTTTACCAATTTAATTTTTCTTTTGCTGATGTTTCATAAAATCAAGTATCCTCTACATTTAGCAGTGGCGGGGGTAATTGGGGGTGACCGGTTCCGGATGGCACTTTTAGTGGGCGAAAAAATTTCAGAATGCAAAATAATACCTTGTAATATGAATAAAAAAATTTGAACCCTACACAATACGACGAAAAGTTTTCTTTAAAATTGCTGTTAATTTTGGTTCCTTCTGGCTTTAATTCCCTAGATAAGGAGGTGGCTAAATTGGTCTACGCCCCGAGTGGCTACAATCCCACGCTACACCACTGAAACTTGGGTAGTTTGTTACAATTGTTCTTCTATAAAGTTATAAATAGGCAATATTAGTTTCTCTTTAATCTAGCCACCTTCAGTATATTTATGAACAATCCATAAATATAATGAAGGTGATTATATATATATATATATATATATATATATATATATTTGAATGATGTTAAAATATGTTTTAATCAAAAATGTTCCAGCATGTAAAAGGCGTTTTTCTACGTATTGCAAACAGGATTAAATATTGAAGGTAAGATTGGAAAAATGTCGCTTGGACGCGGAAATCGAACTTGGGACCTCCCGCTTAGCGGGCGGTTGCTCGAACCAACTGACCAGCCAGGCTGACTACCAGATCCGATGCAACTTAAAGGTCGGTTCACCGACATTTTCTAATCGCATTCTTCACATCATCTATAAATTCAGTGAAGAATGGACATAGCGCAAATTTATCAAAGAAGCATGGTTTCCATTCAAAACAGATAAGAATTGCTTCAAGTGAAGGTCAGGCAAATGCTGTGAAATTAAATTTAGAATATATTAATGAAAATAGGTTGGATTCCAGGGCCCGGTTAAAATTTTTCCATTCTTATATTTTAAATTTAATTTCATGATTTTTGGTTGAGCTTTAATTGAAGCAATTGCTCTCTTTTTGAAATGAAACAATTCAATTTATGAAAAAATTTATTTTCATTTCCTGGTACAAATACAATAATAATTTACGATCTTGGCTACCCGAAATGTATGAAGCGTCACAATATAGTCAGTAATTCCATTTAAGTCTGATCGTGCATGGCGGGCAGAAGATCTATCATCGTACAATATTCCACACCACGAGATTGGTCTTATGGAGAAATGAAACGGAATTGAATATTAAAATTGAAATTTATTCATCCGTGATGATCTCGAATGATATCGATGCGTCACAAACCAGGAAATCTTGAATGTAGTTTGAGAGGAGAGAACATTAAGGGGGACTTTGAATGAAAGAAGGCAGGAAGGCTGCACTAAATTAGTGCACGTGGAAAGTGTGTGGGGTAAGAATTGAAGAGGAAGTCGCATGGAATAGTTATGGGAGATTGGCGCTGAGTAGGTTTGTAAGGAACTCTGCATCAAACCAGTCTGTGGACTGACTGCACAACATAAACTAATAACGGTCTAATCCATGACTTACCTTTGTAGGTGAAGATATATAATTAATTTAAGTATAACTACACACATTACCTATTTATCATTATCCGTCGCCTAAAGAAGTAGCACGGGTGGAGGAGAGCTGGAAAGTGTCTTTCGTTACGTGAATTGCGTACAAAGGACTGGATTAAGTTCTGCTCTCTGTGGGGGTGAACTTCCCTCACAGTTTGTGACTTGTCAGTGAGTATTGTAATAAAAGAATAAATCAATTTTTATTTTTATTTGCCATGTGGTGGAAATATGACTTTTTTAACCTTGACGTAGTAAGAAAGGAAACATGTATTTTGCAGAATATTGGTGCTCGCTTGTATTAGGGAAGTTTATTTTTCGCGTCCCCTCCGTCACCATTGAAAATGGCGGGGGAGAAACCGCTGTAGAAGTCCGAGGGTGCCTACCACCACCTGAGTTAGGTCACGCACGATTCCATGTGAGATAAAGCAAACGTGAGAGCTCGCATTGCAACATGGCAGGCCGGTGCTGAATGAAAGTCGTGATTGGGGCGCTGCTGCTGCCGCGGGCGTCGCCGTCGCCCGAGGCCCAACAGTTGACGAGCGCAGCGCGTGGCGGGCCCCCGAGCTGTGACGTCACATCCGTCCCCGCGGGCGGCGATCGCACTCCGCTCCGCTCCGTCTTACATACTCGGCTCCGCACTTACCTCTCTCCCCCAACCCCCACCCCCCATAACTTACGTTTCTTGTTGCCTTTACAAATTTTATAGTTGGCGGGTTTAACGAAAGGTGTGTTCTGAATCTCTCGCATAGGACATCGATTTCTACAACATATTTGTATCTGTCAGACTTTTTCATTTCATTTCATTTTCCTCACAAGGTGTAAATGTGGAAAATACGCAAACTGTTGATAAGTTTCTCAATTATCATGAACACTATAGACTATTAAAGGAATAATATTTACAATAAAATTTGGCCGCCTGTCGTGTCTCTACTCTTCAATAAATTAAAAAGTTATAAATACTTCTCTGTGCACAGCTCACCAAAAATGTAGACTCCGCGACAAGGTATTAACTATTTAAGCATCAGAACAATTTAAAGGAAAAAAACGGTGTATTAAGTATTGAGTTTATATTGACGTTGAATCTGGCAATATAAGAGTTGGTATAAAACCTTTAGAGAGTGTGTTTCAATTAGTAGAATATTGTAGCATCTTTGGAAAGTAGTCAAAAAATGTATTCTTTGGAATATAAGCACAAATAATATGCGCGATTCGGGAAAGTAAATTTCAAAGTTCATAAAGAAGAAACTTGGATATAATTGACTGTGAAAAGTGTTTCCAACGAAGGTCAGCAATTATCATTTTGTAACAGTGATAGTGTTTTTATTCTTGAATGAATTATAATTTGATGAGTGATTGGACCTGACACGAAGCTGGTTGATGACGTCACTATATGACGACACGTTGCTTACCGTCTTCTCACAAAGTTACACGCGACGGTAACATCATCATCCCTTCTAGTGAGAAATTGTGAATGTAGGGTGCATAAAATAAAATATAATTGGGAGGAACATTCTTGCCAAAGTGTCTGCGTAAAGACAAACATGAAGTTTAGAATATGATGTTCACTCACCTTCTGGGAATAGAGATTCTTGCAATCATAAAATCAAATTGTATTATCCCTCGTATAAATGAGAATAAGATACAAACTCATTAGAGATAATTTAATAAGAATATGTAAATGTAGTTATAATCCTCGAATCCAAGCAATAAAATATCTCTACATATATAACGCTCTACGTGTAACGCTCGGTAAACAACGGGTAAGCTCGGCTTTAGCTTCGCCAAAGAAACCTTGCTACGGAGAGTACATTTGAGTTTAAAGTAATTAGTGCTACTCCTACTCCGTAAACTAACCTATTTAAACTTAATACCATTATCGAAATAAATATAAAGTATAAACCTTATGTTCCAATTAACTTAGTATATGCATATCTGTTGTGGATATTTTGATTTAAATCGTAAAAACGATAATTGTGACGGCGGATTACAACTGTTAATGATTGGCTAATAAAAGGGTAGTCGTTTCTTGAATACATTACCGGAAAAAATTAAACAAATAAAAAATATTGTCTTTTGTTTTTGGAAAACAGTGAGCTCAGGCAATAAATAAATAATTTAACTGAATGCGAATTGTCATTACTATTAATCATCAATTTACTTATTTTCTTTTAATTCTTTATAATTACATAAAATAGGTATAATTAACATGGGTCATTTAACTTATTTATATATATCTGTATAGTTATGTCTTCACATACATACATACACACATACATATATATATATACTTTTTATCTCATCGTATCCCCATATTTTTTTTAAATTAATGGAAAATAAACAAACTTACTTGGTAAAAGTAGTTCCGTTTAGAATTTTTTTGATGTTTTAAAAATTTCTAGGGTCCCTGAACGATAATCAAACAAATCTGTAATTAACGTAAAGCAATTCTTTGGTCCATCTTTTAGAACATGTTAGCAATATTTTAAGTATCGATACTCTGGTCAAGTTTCCAAATTATGTATGTAACGAATAGTAATAGAAATTATTTACATTGTCTGACTGTTTGACATAAATGAACAATAAATCAGCCTATATGTCTGGACAGATTTAATATAAGCTTTATTAACATGAACTGTTTCACGAAGTTTCGTTCCTAAATTTGGAACCTCATAGATTTGTTAATTCCTTAAAAATACACCAGATGGGCTTCCAAATTGAGGAACGAAACGTCGTGCAACAGCTAATGTTATTGAAATGTTTATATTAACTTTGTTCTAATTTGTAGACTGACTCACTATTTATTTAGTAATAGAAATTATTATTTTCTAAAATATTCCTGTCTTAAATAACAAGACCGGAAAAATTGACTGTGCCTCGTAAAAATTGATAACGTGAAGCAATATATTTGACGAATAGATTTCTTCTCGTCAGATGGCTCTGACGTTCTTGAAACATATCACAGAGACATTGCGAAATGTAGAATAAGTATTTCTTTATCCATTTGTACAGTACCGTTTGATTACGCTTTGCGTATGAACAGACTGGATAAATTGAATGACAAAAGGTTCCTGATACATTTTTCCGTTGAAAAGTTAGGGCCCCATTAAGTGGCAAGTGATGCGCTAAGTCAATCTGAGGACGGCTTCATATGATCATCATCACAGTCAAAACTCACTTCGGACCGAGTGGGCTAATAAGGAAAGACTAGAGAACAGAGTTAATGGAAGAAAGGACAAACAGTGTAGAGCAGCAACAAAATAAAGAAATGACTGTCATTCAAACGAAGACATTTCAAAAAAATAGAAAACGAAGACGACGACAACCACCATGCAGCAAGATGAAGGAACGTTGGAAGGAAGACTTTCGACGGATGTACGGCTCAAATGGACGCGTTTCAACCAATCTCGATGGAATTCGACACTCCATCTCACTTTCACTCACTCCCACATTGCCACACCAACTAATAATAACATTACTTTATTCTTCATAATGTTTCCTATAACCTATGTGGAATTTTATTCTCGTTACAATGTTTTTTTTTAATTCACTTGAATGAGAGAACCAAGCGTACAATTTTCAAAAAGTGGTTATTGGCTCTCTTTTATTTGAGTGGAAGGTCGCAGTCTATTTTCCAAAAATAGAAACCTATTTCTCAGCAGATCTTTCAGCAGCTTGTTGTCGCTTCTTTGATGAAACTTTGGTTTATTCAAAACATAAAATTACCTTCCGAGTGAGTCATTGGTTTGTGTCTTGTTTTGCCGCCCTTGCGCCTTCTAATCACCTGACGAACACAAAAATGATTGCAAAAACGCTATGAGTAATTCATTTTACAATTTGGTCCTAAATTTGACTTTTTCAAAAAAGGGTGGGTCGATGATGAAACGGAATAGAATAATATATGCTTAATTAAAAAATCCCCGATATGTCATTATGTATGGAATGTCACGTCGTTAAAATTTCCGCCGCAGCTTGCAACGGTGGAACGGGTCCCGGAGGTCCAATTTGCAATGACTGCTGCATAGATCCGGCTCAATTTGAGAGATATCCTGGGTTATGTTGACTTTAAGGGTATCGGTCGATTGCGGCTTATTGGCATAGACCTGCGCCTTCAGGAATAGCACGATAATGGTGGTCAATTCACGTCACCTCTGCGACAGATAACCATACCCTCAAATCGTTAATGCAGAATGTCCATCGTAGCATCGTCCTGCTGGAACCACATGTCGTCTACGTCCTTATCGTTCAGTCTGGCCCAAAAGAATTCGGTTGACCGACGTCGACTAAAAAAAAGTATGGCCCAAAATCCGCACTGAACAGTAACTAATTATGAGTACATTGATACCTGGTGAACCTCGTGTGGGTTGGCGTCTTCCCATATACAATAATTGTGCTTGTTACTGTAACTATTCATTGAAAAAAAAATGGGGTTTCGGCCGAAATTGAGGTCCAACCTCACCAAAGTCCAGTCAACCAAGTCTGTGATAATCAACTTTGAGCTCCAGGGTCAGTTGTTATCTTGTGCAGGCGTAGGCCCAAGTCCCAACGACATGCTGATAATCTCACAAAGAGGCCGAATTATTGTCCATGGCGAGGAATTGATTGCCTCGTGTTCTGCTGCCTGTGACTGCGGCGATGTTCTCGACCGATCTGTCGTTCCTTTGACACATGGGCGTTGGCGTTACCAAACCGGTCGTTTTGAATTTGGCAATCGAACGCCGGAGAGTCGAATTTTAAGGACCACTGAAAAAAGTCCGTCGTAAATTTGGAACGTGTTCTGAACAGCCCGTCACGTGGTACTTAGTTATAATCTTATATTTAATTGTTAATGGTCCTGTTGCCAAACGTCCGTAAGCAACTCAACAATAGTCAATAATTCCTAAGATAAATTTATGACGGATTGCTCAAGCTGAGTAGTACGCCCGTAATATTAATAGATATTAATAGAATGATAACAAGGTTCACGAATAAATATAAACCCCAGAGGTAAATTGTTCTTGACTGTATCAACTTGTCCATCAGGCATTTAGTATTTTCATTTCGTTGAAACTAAAAAAAAAAATTAAAAAAGGAATTACGACTTCATGATGTTTGGCATTAACTGCTGGGCTCGTAACAGCATACAAAAGACCACCCTACGACTTTTTATTTGCTACTACATTATTTACCTTGTTGGCTTCAATCTACTTTCTACAACTTTACTTTCGGCGAGAAGAATGTACGATTTTTTACCCTCTGCCTGTTGAATAAAAGAAACTAATTGCACGAGTAGGGGTCACAAGGATAATTATTTGCTTAGCTTTTCTTTGTATCCTCTGAATGAAAAGGCGCCATTGTTTCGTTGCTTGCTGAATTTTTACTTAAGTTTTTAAGCAAACCGGAACTAAGGAATGGGATAGTTAAATTGTGGAAATATCAGTCACGCTATCTAACATGTTTTGTTATCATTAACTGCGTTCTTATTTGTTTTCGTAGTCTAAAATAATTAAATTCCAACCTATGTACGAGTTTAAAGTATGAATTACGTGTCAGTATATTTAAGAGTGTCATCCCAGACATTCTTATTCACTTCTTATGGAAAACTGGTGTTTTATTATCCTAATTCTTCAACAATTTGATTATATGACGTCCTTCCAACGTACATACCACTTCATGATATATCACTTAACGTATGCTTTTAAAATGAATTAAATTATCTATTAATTTACAGATAAGCCATCTATTGTCATTTTATTTATAAGAAGTTTTGTCCACAACTTTTTCGACTTCTTCAGCTAGAGACTGTTTTTTGTTGTTGTTGGATTCAGTCCTCAGACTTCTGAAGTAACCCCCCTATTCTGCGAAAGCTTTTTCATTTATACACAACTACCGCATCCCACATAATCCCCTTAGTGTTTTCCATCTTTGGCCTCCCTCTTCCGTCCTAATCTGACACACTTCTCTATAATGCAAATTTTACAAGACCCTCATGTCTTAAAACGTGACCTATTAATCTATCCGTTCCCTTGGTCAACGTCCTCCATATTGTTCTCTCTTCCCCTATTCTCCTTAGAATTTCCAGCCATCTGATTTTTAGTATTCTCCTATAGGACTACATTTAGAAAGCTTCCATTCTTTTCCTTTCTGCAACTCCTACCGTCCAAGTTTCGCACCCATATAACAGCACACTCCATACTTTATATTGAATATTACACGTAATGTGTTGACAATTTTTTACGTATTTGAAATTAATTTCGATTTTATAATTTTTTTTGGCTGAAGAATTCCACAAAGTTGGATGAAACGTAGTATTTCTTTTAATAAATCTATTTGCTCATTTACTCGTCGTATTTTTATTTATCTAATTATTTAGCTTCGTATATTCTTATTTTTTAAATTTATATTAGTATCTATAATACCAAAACATTCTTAAACTATCTTTCGACCGTCGGCGTCAATGAAGCAAAATTTTCTCAAACGTTTATTTTATTGTATTTGCAACCATTAAAAAACTAAGAATATTAATAACAAAAAAATTCTGTCTGCAGTTATTTTCAGAAATCATTTGATTCCTCTTGATTGTACCTGAAAACGTCACAGAATTCGAGACCTATTTGTACCTTCGTCAAGTTTTTAACCTGTGCAGAAATATTGATAAACTTCGTGAATAAATAAAAATATAGCCAATAAGTCAGCATAATATACGACGTTTCGTTACCCATAATCGGACAAAAAATTTATACATTCATGTCCTTCAGCCCTTGCCACCCTCGTCCGAAAAGATTATTACAATATTAATATTTTTCTCTGAAGATGACTTGAAAGATAGACGAAACGTTATAATTATATTAATTAAATAGTAATAAAATTATATACTGACTTTTTGACCATCTTTTTATTTATTGTAAACTTAAAGTCAGAATACTACTATGATTGAATTTTTTGGTTTTCTTATTAACTTTTCAATATTTCTCCACAGAAAAAAACCGTATCGAAACGTTGCTTCTTCTTTTCTAAATTTTCATAAGAGTCTGAAATGGTTCAAAAATTTGATTGAACTATTTTTCGTTTTACTATACTCAGATCGTAGAATCGTGCTTCTGAAATGCCATGAATTTATATACAAAAAATATTTTTATGACTATTTTATTTTTTCGGCAATTTACTAAACTCTTCGTAAATAAAATTACGCGTTACGTAACTTTTTTTAAATAAATTGTCGCTACGCTGAAGTTATTGGTTTTCAGAAACGGCGAATGATTGGATGATTTGAGATTTTCACGATAAGAATGAAGGTATTAAATTAAGAGAGGACTTTCTTACTTCCTCAAGGTACAGCGCTTATTTTTCACCGTGTGTATTCTTTGGTCTTTTAGCATAGAGGGGATATTTTCATTCTGGATAATATATAAAGGTTTTTAAGGTAGGATACCTATTTCATGTACCTAGAGGTTTCTTGACTCGACTATGGTACAGTGAGTCATCACCATGAAATAAACATCCGGTCGAAAAATAACGCTCTCGATAAGAAGTGTTGATACCTGTGAGAGTTTTCTCTCGCAGGTATTTCTCCCGAGATTAACTGCGGGGCTCATCAGACTATGTTGGGAATGCCCCTTACTCTCTTTGTTTTTGTTTCTTCAAAGTTCACACATGCCGAGGCATCTTCATCTACTTTGGGAGGTGCATGCATTGGGGTCGATGACCTTGGACATACGGCAAGAGTTGTCCGCAGGTCGCGTTGTATCTGTCGGCCAACTGCCGCTAAAAGTGGTGAAGACACGGGGAAGCAAATTCATCTCCAGTCAGGACGTGAGAATAGTACCCAATGCCCGACCTACCTGATGCAGGTTTTCTAGGGTTTTCCCTGAATCTCTTTAGGTGAAACACCGGGTAGGCCGGGGGCCCTAGTCAACCCTTGGCTACCTTTCTCTACCTTCCACATACTTCCGTTTCTATTCCCTTCATATGCTATTGAAGGGGCGTGTCCTGTTTCGGGATCACTCTTATGTAGCCTGTTACCTCCTCGACGGACAAGAGATTATTGTCGAATTTACTACTTTACCGGACTGATACAAATAATTATCCCGACAACGCCCACGACATTTCTAAATACTGATTGGTTGTAATTGAATACTGAAAAGTCACTCTAAATTTTCAGAATTTCATTGTGGAAAGAATGTTTATTCTCCGTTTCCAGGCAGTTTGTATTAGGTAGTAAATATCCATTAAATTGGATATTTTGGATGGCCTGCAGCATTTCCCGATGTAAGTGGTTTACAGGAAAATGTGCAACATCAAAACACGCCGAGGCCTCGGACGGACGTACACAGTGGTTTAGAGAATTGCAATCGGATACCTTGGGGCTAAAGCCACGGAGGAGTAAATGACGTACACTCAGTACTTATTTAACTGTTATCGCAATCCTTTGATACGGGCTTGTGTTTTCAAGGTGTCGTGCACATGTCTATCGCTTCATTTACGTTAACCAATAACGATTTTTGTGTTTATAACTACATATCTGAGCTCAGTAAGTTATATAGATTTATAATATGATGATCCCGTTCTCTATTCAGTCATACTTCTGCCTTCAGCATTTTTGCTTTTAAGGTTGTAAGAATGTCCTTCATTGCTTCTAGTAGACGATGGAGAGACATTTTCAAGCCAACGTGACCTATGAATTCGTGAGGAAATATTATAATAAATTATGTTCTACACACCGACGAAACGTCAAATTAGAACGGTCAACATTCCCCACTTGAGCAAGACACGTAACAGTAGACATGGCTGCGGACACATGGACCATTAATTAACCGTAGCTCAAGAGTGTCGCTCCGATAAAACAAATACGTCTGGCATGCACAAAAATTAGTATGGCCACGAAACTGAACACCAAGAACTCCAGCGTTATTACAAACATCTATTAGTGGAAAGATGTGCTATGGTCTCCAGTTTGCAAGACTGGTATGATGCAACCCTTCATGCCAACCATTCCTGCGCAAGCCTTTAATTTCTATATTGCTACCACATCCCACATCTTCGCCAATAAGCTCAGCGTATTCCACCGTTGGCCTCCCCATTATGTTCTTACCCAATACATTTCCCTCGAATGCTAATTTTAAAAGACCCTCATCTCACAAAACGTAGCCTATTAATCTATCCTTTCTCTTGGTCAAAGTTCTCCATATTGTTCTCCCTTCCCCTATTCTGCTTGGAACTTATTCGTTGGATATTCTATCCACCCATCCGAATTTCAGCATTCGGCTATAATACCACATTTCAAAGACTTCTATTCTTTCCTTTTTGCAGCTCCTATTGACCACGTTTCGCACCGAATCAATACGAACCACACTCAATACGAACATTTTTAGTAACGATTGCCTAATTAACACTTATATTACCCGTAAGTAAATTCCTCTTTATCTCCTTGCCTGTGCTATCCTACTCTAGTTATTACGCTGTCCAAGTAGCAGAATTCCTTTACCTCCTTCAAAATATCCCTTCCTAATCAAACACCCTTTGTTATTCGACTGTTTCCCATACTACACTCCATTACCTTGGTTTTCCCTCTAATAATCCTCATATTGAACTCTTCCTCCACATCCACGTTCTTTTATTTATTATGGCTTCCAAGTCTTCTTCTAACTCCGTACTATATCATGGGCAGAGAGTAGGGTTTTTTTCCTTCTCCTTGCAGTATGATTTTTTCAATATTCCGTTTTAACTTAATTCATAAATAGTATAAATTAAGTCGTACATCTTTGACATCATCCATAAAACGGATGTTTTTATATAAAAAATTATCAAAAACTGTGTCTACGTAGGACAAAGATAACACTGAAACAGCACCATGTTTCTAATTTGGAACAGTCATGTGACAAACATTATGTTCTGTGTAAATATTTAAACGAAAATAACCACAGTTTAGATACACAAGCAATCCATCCAATTTGTCATCAAGCAATTTAGTGTTTATTTGACACTTCTACGATGTTTCATCCACATCATGTAAAGTTTAAACGTGTTTGTATAAGTGAAACTTTTAATACATCTACCACGTCTCGTTTTACGTTTACATACACGTTATATATTTAAAATTTACCTGATTAAGTGTACTAATATGGACGTAACGTATTGGATGTGTTAAAAAAATATAAAATTGTTTTCTGACAAAATTTACTGTATTATTTATTTATACTGTCATAAAATTGATTAATTAGGCCATAGTTTCCATTGGAATAATTGTAACAATATTAGACTCTGGAACCAAGTATTACCCGAGATTGATTTGTGTAATATTACTCATCAACCCGAAGAGTTAATCAATTATTCAAACTTTTTTTTTCTGTCTATAAATTTACAATAAATAAAAAAAGAACAATAAGGCTGCATATAATTTTATCGCTATTTAATTAATATAAGTGCGACGTTTCGTCTACCTTCCGAGACTTCATCAGGCATACTACAAACATAACTTTACAAATAATTTCTATGTTACTAGTTTTTAATATATGAAAATATGGCTCAAGACTTAGACATGAATTGCTAATTTAGTAAGTTTTTAACCATGTTTCCATATATTATAAATCAATATTTAATCTTTTGTAACGTTGTTTGCAGTATGCCCGATGAAGTCTCGGAAGGGAGACGAAACGTCGCATTTATATTAATTAAATAAAATTATATGCTACCTTATTGGCAGTCTTTTTATTTATTCAACGATTACTGTTAAAACTGATACAAATAATCACAACAATGATTATGGCTGAATTCTCAATTGAACTCTCTGGTCTCGTCCTTCACTTGATTTATAGTTCACACACCTGATTAGATCCACGGATTGATGATGAAACGTAGTGTATTACTATTTTTTGTCAATACATTGAGAAAGTATTTTTTTTCCGTTTTTTTCAGACAGCTTTTTAATTTTTAATTAGTCTTTATATAAAAATTGGTGTTTTTAACATTTTAGAATATGTTGAAATTTTAAAAATTGGATTTAACAATAATTTTATTGTGAAGAAACCTGAAGAAGGTGCGAATATGCGCCGAAACGTCTGAAAAAAACCGGTCGAAATTAATTTCACTTTAATATCAACGTTAATTGATTAAAATATTTTATTTGTAATTAATTAATTCATAAATAACATCTTTGTCAATATATATTGCGGAAATAAAAACTCTGACTAATGAGATGTATGAACAAGTTAACCAATTTATGGAATAGTGGAGAAGACTGGAATACCGCTCAGAGAGCAGATGTCTTGTTGAAGAATGGTAAGGAAGCGTCTGAGAAATTAAGAGTCGGAGTGTTTAAATGTAATTTATAAATGAGATGGAAGTAATTTTTGAGCAAGCCAGAGAGTATTGCACGGCGGAGTTGCCGTGTTTCCTGGACGGAAAGGACCTGAATTTGCATGAGCTCTTTGTCCGAGGCACGTTTCCACGACGCGACGCGACGTTCAGAAGAAGACCGTTGTTCCATTAAAACTGGAATCCTTTTACAGCGATTGTCAGTCCAGGGCGGCGTTCATTTGCTGCAAATTGCGAATCTGGACGTACGTTGGCTAGGCGCGGATTTCCTTTTTGTCGCACGAGCGACAGCCATAAAGCAAACTTGTTTAGCTTCGTCTCCTTTTTATCCCGGTCGCCCTTTTGTCTGCGCCTGCGGATGGCCGGACCTGATTGCTTTACGAGGCGGCCCGCGAGGTCGCCGTAAAAAAGGGGAAGGAGGGATCGGTCAGGGGTGCGAATGGACGTACAAATATTTCAAGATGCGGTGGGCATTCCTCCGGCCCGTCAGGTGTTGAAACACGCCTCATTAAGACGGCCGTCCATTCCTCTCTCGCTGGGCCCCACACACAAAGGAGATTCCTGCCTCCTTGTCCAGCCGTGTACCACACGAGCGGAGAATTCCAAAAGCTGGACTGCACTGCACTGCTCGCCTCTCAATTTACAGGACTCGGCATTCCGCGACTCTCTTCCCCCGACATAACCCGCGGAGAAGGATTAAATCTGCTCTTATCACAGATCACATCGGAACACTCATCGATGCACATTCACTCAAATGAAAGCAGGCGAACTTCTGCTCGCAGATAGTAAGAAAGTGCCTGGGTATTCATTTAAATTAGCCCACTACTGTAGTTAATTCGACAGCAATATCTTTATAAACACGTGATTAAGCAAAAGCGTCAATTTTCGGAATATTTATCATTTCACGATCCCCCCCCCCTACCTTATGATGCCATTAACCTCCCAAAAGACTCGGTATCTTAAACGGGTTCAAGAAATCTTCTGGTATCTTAAATAAGCACTTCTTCTTCCATGGCACTACAGCCCATCAAGGTCCTTGGCCTACCGGGTCGACTACATAACACAATCCAAATTTGGAGTAACACGTGGTCTTAAGCAGTATTAATCCCAGTATCCGTGATAATGACGACACAATGCCAGGGTTCGAATCCGGTGGTGACGCAGCAACGATAGGAGAAGAAACTTGAACCAACTCTTCGGCCTGATAAAAGTCGAATGAAGTGTGTAGATACATATATACATCTTCAAAAAATAAAATTAGGCGTGTGCTACCCTGTTATCTATATAATGTACCTGAATAATCTGCCCTATGATTTATAAAACATTTTACTAGCTAATTAAAAGTATCATTACCTGAAGAAAACGTTAGTTAAATTTAAGTACTATATCACAATTGACTCATATTTTCTTTTCCGTTTGATCAGCTTTATCCTGAAGTAGCCTGTCAAATAACGGTTAAATATATCTAAATACATTATTTGTTATGATACTTTTTTATTCGTTTTTTCCGCGAACGTCATCGTCGCCGGCGCATACACGCAGTTGATAAACCTCTCCCTTGGCAGGTTACAAGAAGGCATAGTGTTTCCTGTTGCACGTTCTTTATGTCTTTTGCATGAAAGGGGAGAATGGTGAAAGTCAAACCTTATGTACAGATACGTAAACATATGGTCGTGGGTGACCCGGGTCTAGTGTCTAGAGTAGTAATTCGTAATATTTGCATTGCAAGGTATAAAACATTTGGCGTTATTTTTATTAAAAAGTATCATTACTTGAATTAAAAGTTTAGCATAGTTTCATGCTAAACAGCAATTTAATGATCACAATGAACAGGCTATGTGAGCCCATAATTTATCAATTGGCAGTGTCAATGTATTTTTCGGCCTCAAAGGGGGGAAGGAAGGAACACCTCAAATATTCACACCATGGAAAGTAACCGTCTTTGGGCATAGGACTACAATGCAGCAAAATTTAATGGCAGTCGGAAATCATAAGAGACAAACATTATGTTGTAGAAATTATTGATGCGGCACGTTTTTGGTTTGAGAGTAGGGAAGGAGCGATCCTAAATATTCTAAAGATCAACAGAATCCTCTTTTGGGATGATCATAACTAAATACGAAATATTTAAGGGAGATGCCTGAGGAAGTTCTCTCTCGCAGGCATTTCTGTCCAGTTTGATTGTGTGGCTCACTTTTGGGAATACCTCGTACTTTCTGTTTTTTCAATGTTATCACATACTGAGACACCTTTGTCTAATTTAGGATTTATGTGTACTGGGGTCGAAGAACTTGGGCATAAGGTAAGAGTTGTCCACTGATTCTATAGGATCAGTCGGGCAACAATCACCTAAAACTGGTGGAGACACAGAGAAGGGAATGCTGTGACCCCACATGAAACTCATATCCCGTCAATCGGAAGGGTGTGAGAATAGTACCCAAGAGCACGATCTACCTGATTCACATTTTATAGGCTTTTCTCTGCATCTCTTTTAGACGAAACACCTGGTAGGATTCTTAAACTGAAACCCTAGGGCCCCAGTCAACCTTTAGCTACCTTCGTCAACCTTCCACATCCCCCCATATAAAATTACCCTTCTATGCTATTGTGTCTGTTTCTGTAACCCCCAAAGAAAACTGCACGCTGACTTTTATTTATATAGATTCTATTACTTCTTTCGGCAAGCGCGGTGACAGCGTCTTACAAATATTATATGAATATTCCAAATATTCCTTAAGAAACCGGTGGACACGTCTGTAAGTCATTATTAAAACTCACGACACTTGAGGGCAAAGAGACTGCTGCAGGCAAGCTGTTTCTCCTTTCTATCGTTCTCTTTACAATTACTGAGAATATCCGCACATCTGTTCTTTGCCCTTTACAACGAAATTTTCCTGCTGTGATCATTTCTCTCCATGTAGGTCGGACAAAGTAGCCTCGCATTTATTTCTGTCCAGGCAGCATCTCCTTTTATAGCCTTTTAAATGGCGCATAGTCCCGACTATTTGCTCCTATACTTCAATGAAAAGTACTTGTTTATAATGTCTAAGTGGTAATTCGTAATGCTGCTGAAAATAGAACTCGGGCAGTACCAAACACATTATGTAGTAATCCACATGTAGTGGATATTAGATATTAAGTAATTGTTAAGATAGATATGTGCTAGACGTTAAGATATTAGTTATTAAGTAGTTTTAAAATAGATGGATTAGTTTTTTTAGTATCCGCATGGAATACACGCTGTTTGTTCCATGTGTGAAAATAACGTGGGAACATCGATATGAAAAATTTTGTAGGGTTGGTGTCAGATTTTACAGGACAAAGAAGTGTGAACTCCTGCATATACCTGGCTGCGCGTGCCCCCGCATAAATTATTTCTCCCCGCCAAATGGCGATGATTGTCCAAATGCGCGGGGGCAATTGGGGCGTTCACTTCCCAAATTTAAAAATATGACTGGTGATGAAGATGTGAGAAAATGACGAATGATGAAAAAGGTGGGGACGGAAGACGAATTCGAGAGGAGCGGTTTTGACAGTAGTCGAGTCAGAGCACAACTTTGCCGTCAGGAGAAGCAAGGCGAAAGACAGTGGCGTGGAATCAGTAAATAGACAAGCAGTTGCCGAGTCCAGCGATCAGAGGCCATCAGCGACGACACTGCATCGGGGTTTTCCTGGCTTCATCGTCTTCCTGCACCACATAAGACATAGCACCGGGGGTCCTGGCATCGTCTTCCTCCACCACAGACGAACATCCGAGCCGGAGCAGACAACAGATCATTTACAAAATGTTCTGTCGTTGACGTGGTAATTCCGTTTTCTTTTTATATAATTTCTAAATTCTGGGGGCATACATTTTTTTTCGTTGCATAATTAGGGTTAAATTTAACGTTGCGGTTTTTCCTCTATTATCGGCATGTAATTGGTGTAATTTTACTAACCACCACGGTCAACCTGGCTGGTCGGAGCAAATTTAACATGAGAGTAAAATTTGCAAATTGATATATTAGTATTATATTTAGTATAAAAATTATTAGAAATAAATTTAAAATATTATAAATAGTTGACTGCATAAATTGAAATTGTATATTTTTTTAAAAAAATGAACCAGATTTCAATATTATCTTAAAGTGAACCCAAAACCAAAATGTAACTGTGGTGGAAACGTAATTGACAACCAAAAGTCTAAGTTCACCCACCACAATTATTGCTAATTGTAAAACACCAAAGAGCCGAGTTGAAGATTGTTAAATCGAACAGACGGACGAAAGTCGTTCCTCTTTTTAAGTAATCGATCCAGAGTCGTTGAATGTTGTTCCACGAAGTTCTTAGTGTAAGAAAACGTTCTCTCGGCAGATTAGTTGGACAACGGGTGTCAAATAAATATTTTTCCTTTGTCGCCGCAGCCGCAGAAGCAGCAGCAGCAAGCTATTGGAGGAGTGAGTGTTGGTTTGTGCTGAGCACGTTCCGAGTTGCCTGCCTGCCTGCCTTAGGAGACTTTTTGTCGACGCATTAAAGCGGCCGCTTCTCACTTTCATCCTCGTGTTCCCCTAGGGGTGGCCACACATACTTCACTCCACGTGATTCCGCTGCAACTCAAAATACATTGGAAATGACCATAATATGTCTCCCGCCTTACTCTTAACAAGACTCCCTCACACAATCAAGTATCGGAACATCCCCATAATTATATTTGCTGAAAGTAATTTATAAAAAAATTAATACATCTCTGTAGCGCCATTAAAATTCTACTTTATTGTTCCGTAAGCAAATAAAATATTTATTAAAAAAATTATAAATTATTGTAATGTGATGTGTGTTGAAACATTATTCAACTGATGTCGTTTTGTAGAAATAGCCCTAACATCGCCATTTTTCAAAATTCTTTGTTGTTGTTGTTGTATTCATTCCTAAGATTAGCCTGATGCAACCCTCCAAGCTAACCTATCCTGCGCAAGCCTTTTCACTTATTCATCTGACTCGCCTAATACTGCAATTTCATCGGTAATCTGTCAGATTTTTATTTATTCTCCTTGCAATATGTTTCCTTTTCCATATCCCGTTTTAACTTTATTCATCGCCTGTCCTATATATAAGCTAAACATCGTGGACGACAGATTGTCTTACTTCTTTCTTGATTTATGCTTTCTTTTAATGACCTTCAATTCTAATTACTGCCTTCTGTAGAGGTTATGTATACACCTTTTTTCACGATTTTTTCCTGTGCTCTTCGAATTACTTAATATTGTGTCCGATTTCACATTATCAAAGGCTTTTCCTTGTGAACGTAGAACTGTATTTTCTTATCTTGTCTTCTATAATTTGACGCAGAGTTAATATTGCTTTTCGTCCCTACATTCTTCCTAAAACCACACTGATCTTCTCCTACCTCGAATTATATTTGTTGTTTCATCCTTAACTATTTAAAAATTAAGAATTAATTGCCCGTAAGTCAGACAGAAGTATTTTAAAAAAACTTAACTTAAACTATAAACGTTTCGACCATCAATTGTGGTCATAAATTGTGATACATATACAAATTTTACTTGTTTAAAGTGAATTTGAACACACAAAAATTTAAAAATTGCATTTGTAAGGAAAAGTGTAAATTATATTTGGCATACGTGTTGGAATCTTTGGTGGTTTTGCTTTCAGGAGTAGTATTATGTTTTTCTTGGAGTTTTGACCTCAAGTAAATGATATTGAAAAGAAATTAAATGAGCATCTTTGCCAATTCAGTCAGAATTAAAATGTAATCTAAAATAAAATTTATTTCTTTAAAATTTATAATAGAATCAGCACAGTGTGATGTTCCTTACATTGGAACCTCTTCCGGTGGCGAAGAAAAAATAATTAAATAAAATTATTCAGTGTAAATTAGTTGTAATCTTACAATGGTTTATTATGTCTGCGAAATGATAAGCAATTTAAAAGTATGCATTAATCCAGTAGTAGGATTAGTAAAGGACAGAATTATAATATGAGGTTAGCGGGAATTTCTTGAGAGAAAGCATAAATATTAAATATAAAAACAATTAATGTCTGTATAATCATTAAATAAAATAATAATTAAGAAAACGTATAACAGACAATAGAATAAAAAGTTTTAACAAGAATTTGAAAATTAATAGAAGATACTAAATTCCTGTTCCAAATTTTTATTGTATTTTCTCTTATATGGGCAAGAATTAATTTTCTTATTTTATTCATAAGTATTACAGTTCTTTTTTGACTAAACTTTGATATATATATATATATATAAAACTTTTAAATTAAAAAGTTTCATTAAAACAGCACTTCATCTGATTAATAATTAATATTATTGCATAATAATGAGAAAGATGCCAACAAATGAATATCATATTTTGTAATTGGAACTGCGAGTACAATTCATGAATACTTCGTTCACACCTGATAAACGCATACATTAATGGATAAAAGAAAGTTAAAGAGGATTATGGAAAACGAATCAATTGCAAGGTTTATGGATGATATTGTATTATTAGGGGAAACTGAAAAGACGACTTAAAACATAAATAAAAAATGGCATGAAGTGGGATTACATAGGCAAGGAAGGCTTTCGCAAAAAAGTGGAATTTACTAACGGGTACTATAAGTGTGAATATTTGGAAATCATTGCTAAAAAGGTTCGTATGGAGTGCGGCGTTATATAGATTCGAAATGCGGACGATAGGAGTAGCAGAAAGGAACAGAATAGAAATCTTTGAAATGTGGTGCTATAGGAGAATGAGAGGGTGGATAGAATCACCAGCGAGGAAGTTCTAAGCAGAAAAGGGGGAGAGCGAACAATATGGAGGGCGTTTACCAAGAGATGGGATAGATTAATGGGCCACGTTTTAAGACATGAAGGTCTTGTAAAATTAGCGTTAGAGGGAAGTGTGTATAGTAAGAACAGAAGAGGGAAGCCAAGTATGAAATATACTAAGCTTATTACGGCGGATGTAGGATAGTGGTAGTTATGCTAAGCATGTAGGGATTTATCAGAATAGTCTTAGGATGGATATAAACGATATACGTTGAAAAATGGCATTAATAATCTGCGAAATATGAAGTGACTGCAAATGTGGATTATCTCTCGTCCCACAGGAGTCGAATGATTTCTATCATCAGTTGCATTGTCTTTGGTTTAGTAGCTCTTTCTTTAGGATTATCATTGTTATTTGTTGTTGAAGTCAACTACAGTGATGTACAACTAGATCCAAACATAGTCTTGATGGCGGAAGTGCAGTATAACATGGGCTCAGATATTAATAAAACAGTGTGGTTAATGAAAAGATTAGACGTTCAGTACCACATTTTGCGCTGTAAATAGCTAGTGAGCGTCTGTCCGCGGGACGAACTCGACCTAGCTTGAACCCGACCTGAAATGGTGGCTGTAAATCCGTGTAAGGCCGAGTTTGGATCAGGATGAGGATCACGTCACCTCATAAACATCTTCAGCAGCGCAGGCCGGTTCACAAATACCAAACCATAGCATTTATCACTACCATCAGAGTAAATTAATTCGTTAACTTAATCCGTGTTTCTGCACGGCACATACATACATGAATCACGGAAACGCTACATTTAAATCCTAACTTAAAATAGTTCCGAGTCGTGTAATTGGAAGGCGGAACATTAGTCACGCAATTTTTTTTAAATTATGCTTTCCTAATATGATATTGCTGCCTCAAAGGGCACAAGGGGCGTTGAGTTTCCATCAATGAAATAGGGTTTTCAAACAATAAAGAAAAATATTCAACCGTGAAAGTGATTTATGATTAACAAAAACGCTACAGTTATTTTAACGTTACTTAACCCATATGTGCTACATGAACTGTTAATAGAACTATAGTCAGTTCTCGCGTGTCCGCGTGGAGGGAGGCAGCGTTACTATGCAATTATTTGAAGACAGTTGCATACATCCTGATTGTTCGGCAACGTTGCTTGGCCCTTGGCTTGTGCAATTTCGGGTATATAGCTCATAAGCCGGTTGCCTTAACCATGGTTTTTTCTAAGGGTTCCAGCATTTGAAATAGGTTTACAATATTAACTGTTAGGTTAATGAAAACTAAAGATTTAGAATTATTTTGAAAGTCCAAAAAGTACTTGATGTAGTTGCCACAAATATAAATTAACAGTAACGTTCAACCAACTAAAACAAAACAATAAATATTGAGTATGTACGTTTTTATAATTTATGGAAATCTATAACTTATCATATGCAAGAGAAGTATTAAGTTACTATATCAATGTCCTTAAAATAAATAATAAACATTACGTAATATAACGCAATTGTTAAAACTGGTTTGAAGTTCACTCTCTGCAACGTGGTTTCTTCGACGAAGCTAACCGAGCGTTTCCATGGTTGTGCCGAGCGTTTATTAAAGAGCATTACTCATGGCTATTATTCATGGTGATTATATGAAGTATATATATAGATAAAAGTATAGCTGGCTATAATTCTATATTATAAAAGCCAGGCGTCCATCAGACAATAATCTCAAGTGATGGGACTAATTCCTCTCACCTTTATTGAGGTGAAATTTTCTCCGCACAGGCTCAAAGGTTAACATTTGTCAATAAAACTTATGATAAATCACTGTGGAAAACAAGTAAAACTTTTAACTTTATAAATGCGAAATTGAAATAGTTTAGAATTAATTACAAAACATAGCATTGATTAGTAAATACGCTAAAGTGAGAACTATAGTTACACGCAAATTTTGAAAAATGAATAAAGGTTTCATAATTTTAATATATATATACAAATATGAGTCGTCGGCTGGCCGATCACTGGAAATGTCTTCCTAACTTTCTGATGCCTCCGAAAATTCAAGTACTCTAAACCACACAAGGTGTCTACCATCTATGAACCTCAGGTAAGTCATCTTCTTTCTATCTCTCTGTCCTTTCCCCATTAATATATAATATATAATAATACCTGAGGTTCATAGATGGTAGACACCTTGTGTGGTATATATCTTGTAACATGTAAAGTTACAGTACAGACAAAATCTATACGAGCAGGATTGTAGCTTGCGAGATACGACCTGTTGGGCAAGTGTCGCGCCACAACACAGACAGGCATTGTTTTCGGGGAGACGTATTGTCGTTTGGCTGATGTAAGCGAAAGTGTACGGGCAGTTCAGGCCAGAATGTGCTCTTAGACGGAGCTGCTGTGGTCCACGAATCCTCGCGGCCAAGTGATAATCAACGACTATCGAATCAGCCCCAGATTTAGGGAAGTATTTAAAGTCTTCGTTAAGTGTTCAATTAAGTTACGTCGGCGAATTTTGAGAGTTGTTAGCGGAGAATGAATGAGTGACCACGCCCTGTAGATTACCAACTTCGTGCTCTGATTAAAATTAAACTATTAAATTGATCTTTTGGTGGTTTTATGAACAAAAAGTACCTGGCGTCCTACAAATTCCTCAAATTATATATCAACGCACAGCTGAGCCAGATCGGAAACGACTGGATCTGCTACAATATATATAAATGGAGAACATCATTGATTTATTAATTGAGAAAAAAGCAACAATAGGACCGTCCGGATTTACAGAACAGTTAGATTTCTAAATTACAAGAACCTTTAAGATCCAGAAGTCAATTACTTTGGTGCTTAGTCTAAAAAAATGATGAATGTATATGAATATTTGTACCACTAAATATCACATATCAAACTGATGCAAGCAAATAATCATTGAACGCCTAGATTATAAAATATTTAACCTGAAACAGTCCCAGTAGCGTAGGTAATAACGTCTCTGTCAAGGCAATATATATGTGGAATATTTTCAATGCACCAAAGCGTTCATAGTTCCCGTTGTGTCACGATAATAGCAACTGTATCGGACCCGTAGAAACAAACCAGAGACAAAAAGCGGCAGGTGAACGAGCTTGAGTTTCTGAGAGAATATCGAATGTCTCTTCTCTTTGGAAATCGATCGTACATCTGTCACAAAGAGGAATGCCCTCCGGATAGGAGAAAAAGACTCATCGTATTTCCTTGAGGAACGGAAACCAACACTGACGATAATTGACGTAAACAAAAATGAGTAGTCATATTTAACGAGTTATTTAAAAGAATAATGAATAAATATAATATAGCTTGAAATCATTTATTTGTAATTATGACTAGTTTAATATAAAACCATTAAAAATAAATGACTTAAAAAGGTAAATTTTAAAAATACTTAAAAATTGATAACATTTATAATTACTTCTGAAAAGTATGGATAGCTTGGAGTTAGCAGATGGAATATTTAGAGAAAAGTTCGGGACAAATCCGGTACGCTCGGTTTTAGGTATTCAAAGAAACAACGATTCAGAAAGTGTACTTGAGATCAAAGTGGTTTGTGTTACTTCTACCTTTATAAATATGTTCTTGTGGTACTCAGTCGTTAGACTCGTCTAATGTAAGCCTCCATTTCGCAAGCCTTTACATTTCCGCATAAACAACACCTCCCACATCCTTATTTTACAAGACCCTATAATCTATCCCTTCTCTTGATCACCGTCTTCCACGTTGTCTTCTTCTCTCTTATTTTGCTTAGAACTTTCTGATTAGTTGCTCTATCCACACATCTAATTTTCAACATACTTCTATATCTCCACATTTCATGAGCATCTATTATTTTTCTTTCTGCAACTCCTACCGTCCACGTTTTGCACTCATATAACACTACACTCAATACCAACATTTTTAGAAATTATATTATTGATATCCTAATATTCACACTTTTATTACCCGTAAGTAAAGTTCTTTTTTCTACGAAAGTCTTTCCTGTGCTATCCTACTCTTTATGCACTGTAATTCCTTAATTTCCTTCAAATTATCCCTACTTCTTTAGATTAACCTATTATATGGACTGAAACTTAATATCATCATATAAATAAATATCAAGTACAAACCTTTGCTTCCATTTAACCTATCAGTGTTAATTCAATTGATTCTAACCTATTTTCTGAACTCAAACTTCATATTTCAAGCCACAATGCGAACACAAGGAAGGGTGACTATAATAAAGACGAAATATTTTCTTTAATCCTTAATTTTTCCCCTCAAGTATCCGCGGTTAATTTTGAAACTACACTTGGCTAAGACACACTTATAAAACCAACGCTAAGATTGTTTAACCATTATAGGTTAATTGAATTTTCGTCAATTATATAAACGAGAATTTTCGATACGCATGGTTATGTGCGTATTTTAAATTTTATATATTTTATTAATTGTTTGCTTTTGACGTCATAACAAAATTGAGAAGTCGTTTAAAACAACATATTTGATGTTAGATGTATTTCGGGTTGAGTCCGTGTCATGGAGTGAGTGGCGACGTCACAGTCAGATATCACCGTAATTAGAAGTAGGAATTGAAAAGAAAACCTACGGATATTGTGATGATGAGTATCTACAATTGGCAAATAAGAAGAGATTCACATAGTTGCATTACATCTTCTGTTAAGACTTTCTAAAAGAATTCTTATAACCGGAGGATAGGAAGACTTGCAAGCGTGCTCTATACCTCTTTCAGTTGCCTTAGTGTCGAATTAAATGCTGTACGGACTAATGGAAATAAGCACCCGGGCATTCACTGTTGGAAAATTCCTTTCTCCGATTGAAAAATCAGTTTTAGTTCTGGGCTTCCTCCCAACCCGGTTTGATTCTTCCCTAGGCATAATAGATCTGGTGCTCTAGCCAGATGAACGGGACGTGTGCCGCACAGAGTGAGAGAGCGAGTCTGGGAAACTACGCCGGCCGTACAATGGCGATGATATTTCCGAGTAGCGATTACTGAGGACCCAATTAGGATTCCGCCGACGGAGAATTTGCAGGGGGAATGCGCATTGTGGGGACGCAGCTTGACAAGGCGGTCTTGGCATGACGCCTAAGGAGTCTCGAGGTCACAGACCCCATCCTGTCGGATTTGATCACCCATCCGCAATAAGCTTGGCTGCATCTTGTCTTATGTAATAGTCACAGTCCGGTCCCGAGTTCGACGTCTTGGCGTCTTGGCACCATGGCACATGTCTCCCTCTCCCTCCCTCACCCTTTGCTTGTGTGAGTTGGTACGCTTTGGGCAACATAATTACGCTCTACCCGGAACTTCATATTCTGTTAGTTACGTACACACTGAGACATTCAGAATAATGCGAATTACATTAAAAGACTTCTTACTAAGTCACACAATTCTAATTCGATACTTACTGTATGAAATTAATTTGAGGTGAAAAAGAGAAGTGACAAACGGGAAAAAGAAAATACATATGAAGATGTGTGTAAATAAAAATAAGGCGAGACGTTACACGTTTACAGGTGTGTGAACATGGACTTGATCAGAGAGACGGTCCCCTGGGAAGGTTCCAAGTCTCTCAATTACGAAAGATCGAATGCTTTCCCAGTGAATTGAATGTAGAAATACTTCTCGGGTTTCCACACGGGTAATCTCAAAGAATAGCGACGTTTCGATGGCTTTCACTGCCATCGTCTTCAGCCTATTCTTTGAGATGACCTCGATGAAAACCCGAGAAGCATTTCTACGTCCTCTCAATTACGTTGTACAAAACAAATACTTTCTCCTTATATATCCTATTTTGCGTAACATTTCTCACAGATGTAGGACTGAAGTTACTGAAGTTGGAGTCATATATTATTCCAGTTAGGTTGTGGTGGGCGGCGTAACCCAGGTAAACATTTGTATAAATCCGTTTTCTGAGGTACACGAAATTTTATTTAAAATGCTTTGCGTAACGCAAACATTAAAATCTTGAACGTGTAGAAAATTTGAAATTTAATGTAAGAATCATGGCTCACCGTAGAAAAAAGATTTAACAAAATAACGAAATCCGTCAACTATTCAATCGATAAATGTTACCTTTAATAGAAATAATTATTGACCTTTTTACAGACAAATTTCTTTAACCAATTTCAAGATAAATGACGTTTCGATGTATATTGACACCTTCTTAGGTTTTTCTTTCAAGTTATTATGATATCCAAAAATAGATAATACTTAACATATTGAGTTAAAACGTCCGGGGCATCAAATTACACTTTAATCCAAACCATGTTCGAAAGTAAAATAAATTGCTTAAATAAATTTGTCTGTAAAATTATTATTTTTAAATTTACAGCGGATGTTAAATTAGAACTTTTAAATATTAAATTTGTTTAAGGTAGTCAATTCTTTCAAATTATTTCATCAATCTTTGTAATTGGCATAAATCTTTAAATTATAATAATTTTAAAAAATTACCTGTGGGTTTTTACCGCCCTTTGATATTTTCCGAAGTTCGCAATGCAGGTTATAATTGGGCAAATTTCAGGTGTAAAAGGATTCAAATTTTCCGTGGTTCCCGTGAAATATATCACGCTACAAAGTGGCTCTAAATGAATCTAAAATACGTATTCAATCAATCTTATTCGGTTTTTTTATCATCCTTCAATTTTTTCATGTAGTTTGTATCGTTGGATATAATTGATAAAATGGATAATGTAAACAAGTATTCATGCCGTATTGCGCGCATTTCAATATGTCATATTACCTTGTATTTTGCGTGTCTGACGCATGCTGAGACATTCACATATCCTTGTAAACTATAATTCTATACACATATCTTCTAGGAGTATTTCATCCACTTTCCGTTTCCCTATATCTCAGTGATTTGTAATGTATTTATTATTACTACAGGTGGGTATTTTCCAACTGGCAGTTAATTGATAAAATTAAATAAATTTAGAATAATAAATTATAGAAAAAAATTAAAAACACAATTCTTTTTACAAAATAAGCGTCTAATTTCTTTTCAGTGACCTTTGTATTGCTAGGAAATGTCTCCAGTACCCATTCAGCAAAAGCATTCCAGTCGCTTATTGCCCTGTTTAGGACGGAATATTTTCCCACGTCCGTTCTTTGGTCCAGTAGATGACTTTCATCGTAATTTAGCGCCAGAGATCATAGAGAACAAAGACGAGCAATATCGCTGAATGCTATAGTTATGGCGAGAAATAAATCACGTTGTGGGCACACGTGTCAATTTAAAATACATTATTGTATTTATTTTACAACGTCTTACTTATAGACTATGAGATCAATGGCTATAGTCCCTTTCATTTATTTTTAATTATGTTCGTTTCTAGGGGAAAATGTGTCTTCCTTTTTTCAATCCGGTCCACCCTTGGCCTTTAAGAAAATGTGTACCATAAAAGAATACGCAAACAACAATTATATCATTTTTTCTCATAGACATTAAGGACCCAAGAGAAGTAATGTGGTTTCTACGCGTTTGGATCTCAAACGCAAATTGCACTGTCTTTGGATTAACACCCTATTTAAGAATATCATAAGTACATTTTCTAAAAGGTACATCTGAATTATCTAGGGATTTATGAAGTAAATTACGCGAGTGACTCTTATTAAAATCGTAAGAGATGACGAATGAGGATACCAAAAATACAATATTAGCCGTATTGAGTTTCACGGGTCAGTATACTTCTACTTTTCCACAGTTTTTAAGTATTCTAGAAAGTAATCTAACGTTAGTTTTGTTTTATGAAACATCGTAGTGAAGCACGGGTATTGCAGAAACGAGGAATGACAAAATGGCTGATGGAAAAGGATGGTTTCATACTGAACTGAACAACTAAATTATAATCTTTTTCTGTAGATGAGAGAGTCTTTAAGATGGTAGACAGTAACGGTAAAACAAAATTTTACTAGAAAAGTAAGTTTTTATTGCAAAAACTTTTATTCGAAGATAGTACAGTTTTTATTAAATGTCTTATAGATATGAAAAGTAAGTATAGATTATTTTAAGTTAAAATGTATTTAAGGTTACATTTCCGAAACATGTATTAATTCGGTGATAATGATGATTACGTTGGTGTAATGTTACCCGAGCTCCATCGTTACCTATTTGGCTTTCATTGCAATATAATTTAATTAAATATATATTCAAATTAATTACGTTACGGTACGGCCTCAGCTAAGTAACGATAAATAATCTCAGACGGAAAACTGGAAGGGATGATCTACTCTTTTGTTTTGGCCGCGAATCGCATACACATATTTTTTCCTTCCCTTTCCGTGGTGCCTTGTAAAGGTTTAGGAGTCGTGGGCAGTTGCTGCAGCTCACTCACAAAGAGAATTCGCTCACACTTGAGCGGGACGAGACGAGGCGAGGCGAGGCGAGGCGACGTTCCTTATTCAAAGCTACGCCAAATAAAAGCCCGTGGGCGATAATTAAAAGCGCACGTTGGCGACATGTAGAGGCAGTTGCAGATACCACGTAATCGGACGCTTAAACGCGTGATCGTACTTGTAACAACTGCCAATTTACCAAAAAAAAGAACCCCTGCGACTGGGCAAGTACAGTCTGAGCACTAATCTAAATGCAAGAAGCACTCACTACAAGACTACGTTGACAGAACTCTTAGTTATTTGATTAACTAACACAATTTATCCAGATTCGGGACAGTTGGCGTCTTGTTGTGGTATTCAGCCCTAAGACTGATCTGATGCAACCCTCTATGCTCACCTATCTTGCGCAAGTCTTTTCATTTTTGCAAACTACCAAATTCCACATTCTTACTAATCTACTTAGCGGATACTATCCTTAGCCTTCCTCTTCTGTTCTTACCCCAAACTTCTAATGCTAATTTTAGAAAACCTCAATGTCTCAAAACGTGGCCCATTAATCTATCCCTTCTCTTGGTCAACGTCTTTCATATTGTTCGTTCTTTCCCTTTTCTGTTTAGATCTCCCTCGTTATTGATTATATACACCCATCTTATTCTCCTATAGCACCACATTTCAAAGACTTCTATTCTTTTCCTTTCTGCAATTCCTACCGTCCAAGTTTCGCATCCATATAACGGTCATTTTTCCTAATATTTACACTTATATTAGCTGCAAGTAATTTCTCTTTTTTCGCCAGTCTTCGTAGCCTGTGCTAACCTACTCTTTATTTTTTCTTACAGTTAATTTAAATGTGAATATACTTATTAATACATTTATCATCACATAAATTATTCTTAATTAGTTGTTTTTCATTAGGTATGATCAGGTGGTTAAATTTTCATTTTTTGCTATAACCTGCAATATTATGGGACTTAAAATGGAAAATATACATTAGTTTTAGAATTTTGTAAATTAAATAATTTAACTATTTGGATTCTCCTATAGCACAATATTTCAAAGGCTTCTATTCTCTTCTGCAACTCATATCGTCCACGTTTCGCACCAATATGACGCCACATTCCATACGAAAATTTTTAGAAATGATTTCCTAATATTCACACTCATATTACCCGTAAGTACTCGAAAGCCTTCCTTGCCTGTGCCATCCTATTCTTTATGCCTGCTATACTTCTACCATCCCCAGTTATTATGCATCTCAAGTAGCAGAATTCCTTTATGTCATTCAAAATAGTTAAAACGTTAAATAATCAATACCTGCTTACCGTTTACTTACATATTTTAAATGAATAAAACAATTTATAACTTTTTATAAACTATGTTTTTAAAGAATTATGAATAAAAACACAAAGAATGGCTAAAAGGCAAAAATGAAATAATTTTACTTGAAAACTGAATGAATTATAGCAGTCTCTTTGTCAATTTTATTTTATTTGACAGATGAAATATACTACGTTTCGTCTACTATCTTGGGACTTCTTCAGAAATACTAAAACTGACAAAGAGGCTTTTTTAATTCATTTAATTATTTATTTAAATGTCAGTTAAACTACTTATGTATTATAAAATGTTTCCTCCACGCTACTTTCGGGACCTCCTCATATCTACAATTTAAATATAAAAAATAAAAATGCTTCCAACGTAGCAGCAGTGAGATGATATTTTTTATATTTTATTTAAAGAACTGAGGAGGTTCCGAAAGTTGGGGGGAGGGGGAAAGGACCGAACGTTTTCAAATAAAATTATTTCATTTCCCATTTCTGGTCTTTCCTTGTATATTATTTATACTCGTAAATCAGATTAATTCTATAACTTCATTTTAAATATTTGGTTAGTAACAATGTTTCGGCATCTCTTCATGCCTTATTCAGGTTTTCGTCCTACAGAGAAAATGTTTACAACAAATCAAAAAGCTAAATATAAACTTTTTTTTAAAAGTTTTTACAACTTTATCTTTTTTTGGTTTTTAACTTGTTGTAAATATTCCTTCTATATGAACAAAATCTGAAGAAGGTGTGAAAATACGCCAAAACGTTATACCAGAATTTAAAAAAAAGTATAGTCTACGAAATGCCATAAATTGTTTTATGAACTCACAACAGACTTTAAATTAAAATGTTTTAAAATTGTACGTATGGACCGGATACATTTCGATTTTTTCTAATTCCAATTTTAAACATTGCCAAGTTTTTCGTAAGTTTAGAACGTCATGCGAATGTCTCCTCTACACACGCCCATAAAACACCTTGAAAGGGATACTCGAGTCGTACGTCACATGTATAGTTATTAACTTACTTATGCATCCATACTTATCGAATTTTAAAAGTGATATCTAATAAAAGTTCTTTTTTCGAAAATAAATTAAGTTAGAGGTCATTTCGGCTAATATATATTGAATTTAAGTAATTACACGCTGACAATTGAAGATAAAATTTTAGTATTGAAAATGTTTACATTTTAACAATCACTTCCCTAAATAATTAAGAGATATTTTAAAATTATATGTATTGATTAAGGTGTAAAATTGTTGGGACTGATTTAGAAGCCAAGGGTGTCTAATTCTTCTTTCCTTGGATTTTCAGTACATTCAGGACCTTGACCTACCGTGTCGACTGCGGACTGTCATCTTACATGTTACATTAAGAATTTGGAGTGTTACGTGTTCAGCGTATCGATTCTCCAGCAGTCTTAACCCCGGTCTTCTTAGCCATGTCGGCAAAAACATCAAAGCTCATGCCCGGGGCCTCTGGGTTGTGAGGCAGCGACGCTAGCCACTGCACCACAGGATCTCGGCAAGGGAATTTAATTAACGTGTATTAATTAAGCTTCTCCTAATCATTTTTCGTAGCAGAAGAATTACACCTAAAAACTTAATTTTTTTTAAAACCTCAAAGTTTTTATATCATTCTGAACTGATAAGTAAAACTTTATCCATATAATTGAACAGTTTTCCCTTTTTGAATCCCGAAATGAGAGAAATGTGGATATTTCCACATACATTTCATTGTAATAAAACCAGGCATAATGCTATGTTCATAAAATAACCTCAAGTTGGTAAAATTATTGCAGGTAATTATTTATATACATAGGATGTAGTTGTAAATTTAATTACAAGGCTTAAAGCTACTCACTTTAATTTGGTACGGAAAAGGTTTGCTACTCCAAGACGTTCGTAATTTGGCTCGATATTGCAGAATCAAACTCACCTGAAACAAAGAATATTTTTATTATTAGTTATTCTAATTAGTTATAATAAAATTAAGTTTAGAGAAATCGTAAGAAAGAAAGATACATCTTTTTTGGGTTAACAGGCTACATGTTGATGATTCTGAAACAGGCAAGTCCTCCTTTAATAGCATAGGAAGGTAGAGCAAGGCAGCCCGGGCTTTAGTTTAAGAGTCCTACCAGGTGTTTCACCTAAAGAGATGAAGGGAAAACCCTAGAAAACCTGCATCAGTTAGGTCGGGCATTGGGTACTATTTCACACCCTTCCGAATGACGGGAGACGAGTTTGCTGTGGGGTCGCAGCATTCCCTTCTCCGTGTCTCCACCAGTTTCAGGAGGCAGTTGGCCGACTGATCCAATGGGATCAGCGGACAACTCTTGCCATATGCCCAAGGTCTTCGACCCTAGTACATATACCTCCTAAAATAGGTGAAGGTGTCTCGGCATATGAGAACTTTGATAAAAAGTACCCAGAGAGAGTGCGAGGCATCCCCGACATGATCAGGTGAGCCCCACAGTCACTCTGGGCTGAAGCGTCTGTGAGAAAACTCCCGCAGCGCCCTTCCTCATGTAAGGGTTAACTCTTTTTTTTTTGGTTAACAGGCTACATGAGAGCGTTCCATATCAACTATATTGATTTCATTTGTTTGAATGACATCGAGTAAAAGTTTCTTATATGCTTTTATTACAGTGGCATGCAGAATAGTAAGTGAAGTGAGTTTTTATTTGTGCTTTCAAGAGTCTAGTGGAAAGTGAGGACGACACGACAATTGGAGCAGATGTGATTGTGAGCCGGCGGCAATGGTCGGTCAGTCGCTCTTACTGAAACATATCGAGGGTCTCACAAAGAACGTTCCTCGATACCAAGATCTGCCAACTAATTTGAAAATTACTCTGCAAAAAAAGTCAGAAATTGAAACATTTATTTGAATTGATAACGTTTCGTCCCCCAAATTTCCGGATCTCCTCAGTTCTTTCCACAAATTTTTTTATGTAATTAAATACACATAGTTGAGAATAAATAAATAAAGTTGGTACGTTGTATATATTTCAATTGTAAATATCTATAACGTACCATGTTAAATTAATTATTTATTTTCCACTATCTATAATTAATTATAATCATATTTCATAGTATAATTTAATTGTAAGTACTTACAACGTACCAAGTTTATTTATTCATTTGTATTCAACTATGCATATTTAATTATATTTTTTTGTAGAAAGAGCTGCTGAGATGGTCCCGAAAATTGGGGGAAAAACGTTTTAAATTAAAATAAATGATAACATTCTTTACTTGTGGCTATTTTTTGTGTTTTATTTATAATAACAAGTCAGATTAATTTTATTTGATTACATATAAGTAATTTTTCAGGGTACAATGTTGAAACACCCTTCGTTGTAATTTAATAATACCAAAATTATGTTTAAATCTATGTATATATAATGTTGATAAAAATCTTATACTAAGAAATTAAAGTCTTATTAATGAACTACGTCTATGGTAAGATAAAGTCAACTTCATGAATTCTTCAGCAGAGTGAATGGGTAAGTACAAAAATAGTTATGTTTGAACGTGTTAGTATTTATTTATTTTTTAATTGAGACTGGAAGTTTATTAAATATTCTAACAGATATTTAATGAACACCTTTTTGTATTAAAGTTAGAGACTTCCCTTCACTGTGAAAATTATTTTAATTTCTGGTATCAAGGCTATGCACATCTGAGTTTGTTGTGAATAAGTGACTGTAGTTAATGACATCAGTCATTGAATATACTGGCGAGTATGAGTAAGTGTTCCCATTTTCCAGAGGAGTCCCCTGTATGAAGTTTCTGGTGGAACCTGACATAATATTCTGACAACTTTTTTCTGTAGATTAAATACCTTGTCTTTCCCTGTTGTATTACCCCAGAATATGTCATTTAAGAGTAAAAGTATGCAGTGTATACCAGTTTTCTAATGTTTGGGTCTCTAAACCTTGACATAATTCTAACATCAAAGGTTATCGCCATGTTTTCTTAGTATATTAATGTGATCTTTCCATTTTATTTTACTGTTTACAGATATACCTAAAATTTTGAGCATTCAAATTTTCTTATTTCACAAATGTTTGTTGTTAGTGTTACAGAGGTCTGAGTCTTGTCACGATTGACGAACAAGCAGTGAAGAACCTGCGTTAGTGTACTATTGGCAGCATTTTACAGACTATTTTGCTTACTAGTTACCAAAATGCTAGTATCATCTGCAAAGATTATAGTTTTAGAGTAAGATGGTATGACTTTTGGCAAACCATTTATATAGATTAAGAATAGGAAAGGACCAAAAATGGAACCCTGAGGAATCCCAGTCTGTATTTGTCCGTAGTCTGAATGAAACATTTGTCCAGAAAGTGTCTCCTTTAAAGAAACTCTGTTTTCTGTTGTCTACGTAACCACGTTTGGGAAATTCCAGTTATTTCGTAATATTTCATTTTGCTTAATAGAATATTACTACACAATCTAAAGGTGTGGATTGGTGTCACAAAATTCCTAATGGGTATCTTTTTCTGTTTAGTTGTTCTAATATTTCATAAGTGAGAGTGAAAAGAATTCTGTCGGTTCAGCATTTTTTCCTGAATTCAAATTTTTAGCTGGTAAGCAATTTATATTTATTTCAGTGATCAACAACCCTTTGCAATTTACACAGTTATTCAGAAATTGCTTGCGCCCTAGAATACGAAAAATATAAATTTATATCAGAAAATTGTCATATTTAATAGAAATTATATTGCAAAGAACTTATTTTCAGACTACCCTTTTCACCAGAGACTCTCTAGTACATCTCTCCGCCAGCGAAGCTTACTATTCTCTAGCCAAAGTTCTTAACACAAATTATTTATAATTAAATAACATTACAAGCAATTCATTTCATTACATAATATTGTTTCCATCATTTTATTGTTATTTTATCGGAACTAGGTACTTGCATTTAGAATTCATCCATTCTGAAAATCTTCATTGGTGTTGTCAATACGTTTCAAATTCGTTCTGCTTTCTACGTTATCAATGCGAGGTTTCTCTACGGGACAGCTCTATGGCGTGGTAGTTTTTTCGTGGTCGTGTGAGGAACCTCGAGTACAATGAGCGCAGTGCCGAGGCAATTTGCAATTACCAAGAACCAGCAATGGCGCTCGCTTAAAGCCGCTTGTCAGCGATTTGTCAGAGAAAACGGGCACAGCTGCTTTTATTTGCTTGCTTGTGGATGGATGTCCCGGGCAGCATAACAGAAAATTATCCCTCGAGTACTGAGGATGGCAGCCGAGTCGAGTCGCCGAACAAAAAGAAGCGACCGGTCGTGCAGGTTTGCCGGTGCGCAATTCGGGAGCTTCCAGAATCCGATTTCAGTGACGCGTTATTACGAGGAAGCCAACACGTGATACGCTAAATATATGCCTCAGTCGCTATTCATACGCCGCAATTCAACACGTGAAGCAACGGTTCTAAAGGAGAAGAAGACTATTTGCGGGCTTCACTACAACGTTACAGGAGTTATGTTGCAATAGGATCTTCTTAAAACCTACGAAGATGTGAAAGTAAATTATAATAAGCAAATAAAAATTTTTGAATTTAGGGTCAATATAAGTGACATTCACTTTATGAAGATAAAGGAAAACAAGAAAAAGGAAGCAAGGATGCAGCCTGTCATGCATGCAGTTTAACTTATATATAGAAGAAAGTTAAAAAGGAATATGTAAAAGTGATCAGAATGTTAGGAGAAAAAATAAAAACCCCACGTTTTTCCGATGATATTGTAGTATTAGAGGAGTCAAAAGAAAACTTGGAAACCATAATAAATGACACGAAGATGGTCCTGGAGAAAAAGTTCAATATGAGGATAAATAGAGAGAAAACTAAGGTAATGGAGTGGAGAATGGAAAAAAGTCGGATAACAAAGGATGTTCGATTGGGAAGGGATATTTTGAAGAAAGTTAAGTAATTGTGCTACTTGGGTGGCATAATGACTGGGGACGGTAGAAGTATAGTAGACAAAAATCGTAGGATAGCACAGGCAAGAAAGGCCTTTCCAAAAAAGAGCAATTTACTTACATATAATATAAGTGTGAATATTAGAAAATCAATAATAAAGATTCTCATATGAAATGTTGCGTTATATGGATGCGAAACGCGGACGATAGGAGTTTCAGAAAGGAAAAGAATAGAAGCTTTTGAAATGTGGTGCTGTAGAAGAATGCTGTAAATCAGAAGG
Organism: Eucriotettix oculatus; assembly: GCA_034510155.1. Classification (NCBI taxonomy): domain Eukaryota; kingdom Metazoa; phylum Arthropoda; class Insecta; order Orthoptera; family Tetrigidae; genus Eucriotettix; species Eucriotettix oculatus. The sequence goes on from CM067377.1 coordinate 15,201,564, forward strand.
GTAGATAGACTAAGTAACCAGGAAGGTCTAAGCAGAATAAGAGAAGAGAACAATATGGAGGACTTTGAGACCAAGAGAAGGGATAAATTAATAGGTTACGTTTTGAGACATGAGGTTCTTGTAAAATTCGCATTAGCGGGAAGAATGTGGGGTAAGAACAGAAGAGGGACGTGAATGTTGGAATACGCTAAGTCGATTAAGGAGGATGTGGTAATTATGTAGAAATGACAATGCTTGCGCCGAATAGGAGGGTTGCATCAGACCAGTCTAAGGACTCAAAACTACAACAACTACAAAAATTGATAGAAAATATATGAGTCATTTTATACAGGAGGTGAAACATGCTTTGCATAGGATGTTTCAGCATATGATTCTTCCTTATACTTTCTTGATGTGTTTTCTTGAAATTTCCACTGGTTTAAAATTTCTAGAGGGTGAAGTAAACTTAACTTTCAAGTTGACTTGCACCAATGTCGGTTGTTTTAACGTTATTTGTAAGTGACGATTTTACCGTAAGAGAGATCCTGTCCCATGCTGAAATCATACAGAAAGAACATCGGGAGAAACGTTATCATTCACATTTACCCCCAGAAATGTTTATTCCATGCAAATATCACCCATTTTTGGATGCATTAATATTTGAGCTCAGGTCCAGTCTTTCGGGGTGGTTAGTCGACTTTTACCTGGACAGAGTTTGTCGTCGGGTGGTAAGACACAGGGTTTTAAAATTTTATGATACATGAAAATATAGGCTAACATAGATACAGACATAGTTTTTTTATTATATAGAAGATATTGATTAATTTTTGTGGAAGTATTACAGGAACGTAACAATTTAAAACGCGACTGTTAAACTATGAGGAGCAAAAGAAAATGATTTTCGAGAGCATTTCAATAAGGTTGCCAGCCGCCGAATCACTGAAGGTGGATCTACTAATGGTGTAATTTAAATGTATTGCTCTCGTATTGCCCTGATAGCCATGAGATAATGATAACCTGCAGTAATATTGATTTCAGACCTACACCCATTTCAATTGAATATCGAAATTACTCCAGTCATACGGAAGTCGTGATCCCAGAGGAAAAGAATGATGTCCGATCAAGAATGGACGTGTGTGCGGCAAAATTTAATGACGTGCGGTATTATGTGCCAAGTGCGAGATCAAGGAACTGGGGAGTGAGATCCAAATGATTTTTCGAATAAGGCGGTAGATTATTTTTGGCTTAACGTATCGAAACGATGTCATCAGCAAAGAGCGAAAAGAGAGGGGGGGGAAGCGATGCAGAGGGAATGGAATGGAAGAGAGAGAGAGACTTTTGCTGGTCGGAATCCGGAGCGTGGGAGCCCGGGGTGAAACCTCATCAAGCAAACGGTAAACGTCGGTAGTAGCCACAAACACACATCTCTGGCTCTGAACGTGAGCCAGCCTCACGAACGACCATTACCAAGAAGGGTCAGGCTCTTGGCCCGCGGCGCCCGTCCTGGGAAATGCTGCAGCGAGCCTCGGAATTCATCAATCCCACTCGCGGATTTCTATCAGACGAAATTAACTCAAATCCTCACACGTTGCTCCTTCAATGTTGTTCTTTCTCTCAAATTGAACGCCAAGACAACTCGTGAGATGTTTGTCGCTTCTCATGATACAGAACCCCGACTAACGGTTGCATGAATATTAACGGCCAGCTGTTACGTAAAATTTCGGAGTAACGCAAGAAAATTAAGTTGTATTTCATCTTTAAATGAATTAAAACGTAAAACGCTCTTAAAGGATAAAAAATTTAAAAAATAGGTGAGTATGAATAGGTGGTTTTCGTCTTCATCATGTGATAAATAAATTAAAAAGACCATTAAAACGAAAGGATATTAAGCCTTATTATCATCATTAAAGACGAAAAGACCAAATATGTAAAACAAACTCTTTCCACCGAGGAAACTAGAAGGAAAAATTATTTTGTCTATTTGTGGTGTGTGCGAATTTATCATAGCAAAATTTAAAAAATCATTTTCGTGCCCTGGCGTTAAGTAATGGGACAGTACTTTTACACCTTTCATTTTTCTACTCTTCAATCTAGTTTTTTAAGTGTCTATATAATAAAAAGTCGATGTCTGTTTGTAATTTTCTCGTTCTGTATTTTTATGTACTTCGGAAAAATTCAAACGGTTGTTACTATTTCAACTACCATGTTTCTTATCGCCCGAAAACAAATACTGCGGAGGTAAGAGTTTACTACCACTCCTCAGACACTCGGACGCAAGCAAAAACGGCTGATATTGGCGTTGAAAAACATTTTTCTGCGGACAAATTAGATTGATAACTTTTCTCGCATTGTTGTTACTGTATGACTTCAGCATGCGACAGGATCTCCCTTACGGGTGGGGGAGGTCACTTAAAAATAACGCGAAAACAACCGACATTGGAGCCCAATCTATTCAATTTTCTAGTTAAGTTTCATTTACCCCTTAACGAGCATTTTCAAACGCGGGAAAAATTTTGACGGATGCTTTTTCCTGTTTTCAATATTATAACAACGAGATTACTTTTAAAAAATAGTATCTTTATAAAACGTTAATATTATGTAAACATTTTAAAACGAAATGATTACTATGACATGAAACAGTCCAATTTGATCGCCGAAGGAAATTTATTATACGTAGAGTTTTTTTACATAAAAATATAGTCAGCTTTAACTTTAAGGACTGAGTCGTGGTAAGGGGCGTGACTTTGAGTCAGCCAATCACAAACCTTAATACGAGCAGCGTTACCGAAAATTTGTGCCACGAAAGGTGTCATATGTGATTCCATATGTGGCAACAAAACCTCCCTTCACGCGGATAGGAAAGGGGACTTCTAAGTTAAAATGAACTGTATCACTTTAAGACACGTAGAATGTGATTCGACCCACACACCCATTCATTTTAGTGATTTAATTTATTGTTTAACCTTTTACAACAAAATATCAAAAGAATCACAATACTATGACAGTTCCTGCGTTTTTATTTTGAGTTGAATTTTGTAGTCGTAATTTTTTTATTGTGTTTTCCCCCCTCGACTGATTGATCTCAACTCGTGCTGTAAAACAAGTTGACTCTTATCATAGACCATTCGTCAAGGTGATTAATATCACGTTTTAATGGGCTGACAGGCTTCGAAAGATTTTTTTTATCCCGTTGGTCCTTTGAGAGGGTGAATGCGTGTGTGAAGCAGAACAATATTTATTTAACAATGAAAATTATATTTCAAACGTTAATATTGCGATGCAAGATGAAACGTCAATGTAAGGAAGGGATTGAAGGTCTACATGATTCCTGGTCCCGAGGTGTTTGTAAATTTGTGAGTGGATTAACCGACCTGAATCACGATGGGCGATAAGCATCAAACGATCGGCAGTTTTCCAGGTCTGTTCCGCGAACTCTGCTCTCTGCCGCCAGTAACGCTTCCTCGAATAGTGGGATATTTATGATCCGTGGCTACGCTGATGCTCGCTTATCAGGGTCTAGATCATCTCGCCTCTGCTCACCTGGTTCGGGTAATTTCCCACACTCTAACTCTCTCTCCCCCGATAACTTCATTTCCAGCATCCATCAATTTGGAGGAGCATCTTCCCGGCCTAGATAGCGAATCAACAGCGCATCAGCTTCATTGACCTGCATTGATGCGATCATCGTCTTCACAGGGAACTTCTATTTATACCCTCCCAAGTTCCCAAGATCGAACCACAAACCCCCAACGTTAACTTAGAGAATGAGATTATTATTCGTGTATCATCAGTAGTACCAAAGGCGACCATGCATATTCAATGTTCATATTTAAATTTATGGCACACCATGTATTCACTAAATTAAATAATTAAAAATTAAAATTCTAGAACATTAAATTTATTAAAAATTAAATTTACGAAAGAAATAATCTAAGATTAAAAAAATATTGCCGACTACTCAACATGTTACTCTTTTTCCCTAAGGTTACCATGTTTTAGGCTGGAAACTCGAATAAAAATAGGAAATTTTATCAAACAGACAAAAATTAAAACTTATCGTTGCATCACTCTCAGGAAAGAATATTCCCACGGCTTACCAGTAGGATTGCTACCCAAGGACTTGGAGCAACGCCCGTTATGGTCATCATTGTAACGTTTAATTAATGTTTAAAAAATAATAAAAAAACTAAATCCAGAGATAAAAAATTAACAACACTAAATAGCAGACAAAACAACCAAAAATTTCACTGTCGTTTTAAATGTAGTGTTTTATATATTTTTGATAAAAAGATATAGAGAATCGCTTCTGTAGTATGAGCCTGATATTTGGTATTCTTAGGAAATTTATTAATTTTTAGTTCTGAGAAATAAATAATAAATTACTTTTAAATTGTGAATTTTCAGCTATTATTAAAAGCACTACAAAGACCCAATAATAGTTAATTGAAGACGTTTTGAGAAAGGCAAGTGTTTATTTAATTAGTGACAATCAAAGTTAGTCAAAAACGCTAAAAATTAAGTAATTTAAAATAAATAAATATTACAATTATGAATACAGAAAGTTTGCTTTTTATAATTTGTTCTTTAACTCTGATTTGTAAAGCTCGTCTAAATTTGTCCAGAAATATTCTGGAGTCATGGTGAGGTTGCATATACAGCTAAATTTTTACCTGAAGAAGTCTCAAATGAGAGACAAAACGTCGTAATATCTCATATTTCCTTCCTTCTTGGCTCTACAGCCCATCGAGGGCCTGGGCCTACGGAGTCTGCTGCGGACTGTCATCTTGCATGACACATTCCGAATTTGGAGTGACACGTGGTCAGCGTATCGATCCTCCAGCAGTCTTAATCCCGGTCTTCGCGACCATAATATCTCATATTTAAATTATAAAAATACTGACAAAGAGGCTAATTAAATAATTTATTATATATTTAATAGTCGGAATAATAATTTAATTATTCTGAGAATAATCCATAGAATCACTAAATTTTATGATTTGGAACATTGATGAGGTAAGCTGTGACGTCACATTTGTAGCCAAAGACTTACTCCACGTCGCTTAGGAAAGTAAAGGGAGAATTGTATGGTAATTCGGCTTTTATTTATATTTAGTCTGTTCGACTTACATAAATAAACTCTGTATATGAGCGTCGGAAGATGGCAGCCCGCAGTCGACCCTTTAGGCCAAGGTACTGATTGGACTGCAGAGACAATGAAGAGAAGAATAATATGAGCGTAAAAGATTATTTGGATGCTGTGCTACCTGATTCGGAGAAGAAGTTAAGGAGGTCGTTTATCTCAATACAAATCTTATACTGTATAGGAAATAATGAGACGGCCTTTAACAGATGTTTTTTAAAATGTAAGCCGACGTTTCGGTACCTCTTTGTACCCTCTTCAAGGTAACAATTCAATCTTCATAATCCATAATCAAGGAATAATAAGAAATAGTCAGTGCTAGTGTTTGAAGTATTAGCTAACCCATGTTTTTTATTATTTGCTTGTTCTGTTGGACGATTGAATTGTTACCTTGAAGAGGATACAAAGAGGTACCGAAACGTTGGCTTACGTAATAAAAAACTTGTCTGTTAAAAGCCGTCTCATTATTTCCTTTAATTTAAAACAGACGTAAAACATCTAGTAACTTATTCTGTATAATTATACACAATATTGGTTGTAATATAAATCCTTGTTAATTAATATGAACTTATTATAAATCTACAAACCCTTATGTTGGAAAAGAAAGTGTTCCATATAACCGTGTATGTTGAAAGTTTTCTTGGTCAGGACGGGAACAATTAGAAAAGAGATTGGAAGAAATGGATAGTTGGGTTTGAACATGTGTTTGTTCACCGAAAGTCGACTGGGAAATTACTAAAATGGTTGTGGTACTCGGCAGCGCAATGGTAATGAACGGTGTACGGTTGCAAAACTGCGTATTAGATCAACGTAAATCCATTTTGATTAGCACGTAACTACGGTGCATTCTCCCAAGAATTAAGGTCGTGCATTAATTATTTTTTCCGTAACCTGTTACAGCGAACTGGCACAGTAGTTTCTCATTAAGCGGCAATTACGGGCGGCCGTTGGTCGTTCCACAGCAACCATCCCTCTGCTGCTAAGTACACGCTATCTCGTCAGAGCTCTGTCTTGCATTAACAACAATACGACGGATTAATGGCGCCAGTTTGTAGCCGCGTGCAATTACTTAGGTGGCGTGCCCGACAAATTTATACCTATCAGCGAGTAATAGCGCGTTAATAAATTAATTGGGACTGTCCCACATCCACTTTCACGATGGGCCGGTGGTTGTTCTTAATCCTGATTGCAGGCTACATTCACTCTCCCACCGTGCAATTTGCGGGGCCACGTAATGATTGAAGGCGTCCGCGCCTCCTTATTCCGCCATCTGTCTTCCTCATACTCACTCAGACCTCCCTTGCACTCCTTCAACTCAAACGGACGAGATTCTCTTTATGTTATCAAAAATAAAAAAATATTGAATGCGCTATTTACCATGCACGTAGGTATAGCAATGGCGGATATAATCCAGTTATAGTTAATTATTTGGGAGCTCATTTGACTAATTCAGAAATTTATGAATTCATAGTTGAAAAAAGTACAATGTTGTTGTTCAGGTATTAAGTCCTATTTTGCGCGAGCCTTTTCATTTCCACATAACTAGGACATACCGCATCCTCTCTAATCTGCTTATTTTATTCCATCCTTGTCCTCCATCTTCTGTTCATAAACCCACACACATCCCTCATATCTTAAAGCGTGGCCTATTAATCTATCCCTTCTCTTGGTCAACGTCCTATATTGTTCCTTCTTCTTCTTTCGATCTACAGCCCACTGTGGGCCTGGGCCTACCGAGTCGACTGTGTGCTGTCATCTTGCATGACACATTCCTAACTTGTAGTGACACGTGATCAGCGTATCGATCCTTCAACAGTCTTAATCCCGGTCTTCGCGACCATGACGACACAAACACCGAAGCCCGTGCCAGTATTGGAACCCGGGATCCCTGGGCTGTGAGGCAGCGACGCTAGCCACTACACCACATCTGATTTTCAGCATTGTCCTATATCATGACAATTCAAAGGGTTCTATTCTTTTCCTTTCTGAAAATCGTATCGTCCACGCTCCATACGAACATTTTTTGCAATGATTTACTATTATGCGCACTTTTATTATTCTCCTTTCTTGCCTGTGCTATCCTACTCTAGTTATTATGCTGCCCAAGTACCAGAATTCCTTAACTTCCTTCTAAATATCCGTTCCCAATCTTAAAACCCCGTGTCATTCGATTGTTTTCCATACTTCACTCCATTACCTTGGTTTTTCCTCTATTAATCCTCATATGACCACGTTCATGCCATTTATTATGGGTTTCCAAGTCTTCTTCTGACTCCTCTAAAACTACAATATCGTTGGCAAAGCGTATGGTATTTATTCCTTCTCCTTGCAGTATGATTCATTTTCCATATTCCATTTCCCTGAGATGAACATTGTTTGTAGTGTATATTTCTTTTCACAATTGTTATAGTTTTGTTCTCGTTTCACTAGCAGAATAAGATATAAGTTCAATTGTGTGCAAATTTTAATCTTGTAGCACCTTGCAGCTCTCTTGACTGGGTTGGCAGAGGATTACATACAAAATATTTTGTTTCGTGCCCACAGTTGCCGTTCAATTTAAAGAAGTTTGTTAACAGACGCCTGCAAACGTCGCTATTTATCGTTCCCACTCACTTCCTCTCTACGCTCAGGGTTGCAAAATAAGAGTGAAGACCAACATATATTAACTTTCCGTTCACTTTCCTTCTATTCTATAGCACCACTAGTACATAAAGAAGTTATGTTAGAGCTACCGTGAGAGTAAACACGGTTATTTGTTCGAATTTGTTGGAAATTCGTAGCTGGCTGCCACATATGACGTACAGTAAGTATTAATAGTTTGTTGGTGATCTTGGTAGTGTGTTGGAAAGCTGCCGTGAGCTGCATTATTTGTGACGAGTGGTGAAGATGGCAGGCAGGCAGTGGGAACCGAGGCGAGAGGTCATCCTGCGGTCAGTGGGACAGCAGAGGCGCCGGGGTCACAGTCACTCTCTTCTCTTCATCACCTCGCATCATCTTTCCTCGTTTCTACGTATTTCCCCCCGACCTGTGCCACGGCGCTACCGTGCCTCCGCGTCGTTTCACTCGACATATCAACACAAATCAAAAGAGAAATCCTCCCATCATTGGTCCTAGTCACGGATTTGCCGTCCTCACCATAACGGAAGCTGCTGCTTGACCGCCAACAATTGTTTAGTAATCTTTGTCAATACGTTTGGGAATTATTCTCGATTCGCTCTGTCGCAGGATTGTGATTTATGACTCAGTAATCTGAATGTCACTTGTGTTCGTAGGGAATTAAAATTGTTTTAAATTTTACGAAGAGAATCTTGGAATAAAGTTTATTATTTTAGAAATTAATACATATTGATTGAATTTTAATGCACACTAAACAAACATTTTTAACAAGGATTTCATAATATTCATACTTATTTCAGCCGCAAATAATTAACTTTTTTTGTGAATGCCTTTTTTGCCTGTGCTATTCTACTTAGATATCACGCTTCCCCAAGTAGCACAATTCCTAAACTTTCTTCAACCTAACACACTTGTTAAAGACTACGTTAATGCCATATTTAAGTCTCCTTCTGACGCCCGTAATACTAAAATTTTATCGGCAAAGAGTAAGGTTTTTATTTCTTCTCCTTTCAGTTTGGTTCCTTTCTCATATTTATTTTTAATTTTCTTCATGGCCTGTTTTATATATTAGTTAAAGAGCATGGTCGACTGCATCCTCGTCTGCTTGTAAGATTAAAATACCCTTTTACCTGCGTTTCTCTTAATTAAGGACTATTATTAAATCAGTTTGCCATATTATAAGGAGCACCGTGGTTGAATGGAGTGATTAGTGAGAAAATATTTGTGAAAGTTTGCAGTTGAGAAACTTCAATCCTGTGGCAGGCGTCGGCCATTCCCCAGCACACACGGGTGTGACGTGACGACGCGCGGCCCTCGTCAACCTTGCTGAAGCGATACGTGGCGCAGATAGTGACGTCGTTTTTAAGCAGATACTAATTAAGCGGGGGTCCGCTGACGATAATAGCACTCGATCACAAGTGTCACAACAGTTCGTTGGCCATGGGACGAGAGATTCGGCCGCACGATTTCTATTAGCCGTTCCTGGAATCGCTTGGACATCCCTGACGTGACGGGATTAATTCTCTGGCCGGCGTGTCCCTCCTTTCCGCGAAGACCAGCCGCCGATTACAAGGGTGTGGAGCGCCAAAAAGGAAGCATTAATATATCTGACGCACCTTTTACACGGTCTGTTAACTCCGGAGCACGAGCCTCCGTCCTCGCCCACGCAACAAACTCTGGTATTCAGCCATTGACGTTATTTCAACAACTTGTAGAAACGCCAATATTTCAGCTAAAGAGTTGACGCACCGACCTTTAGAATAATCCTAGCTATTAATGTAATCATGTCGTTACGTCCTCATTAATTAATATTCGATTACGACAAAATACAAACGAGACGAATAACTATAAATAACTAGACTTTTGAAAGTAGTAGGATCTTTACAGCCGACCTCCTGTGGTGTAGTGGCTAGCCTCTAGTTGCTGCCTCACAACCCAGAGGTCCCGGGTTCGAATCCTGGCATGGGCTTGGGTGTTTGTGTCGTCATGGTCGCGAAGACCGGGATTAAGACTATTGGAGGATTGATACTCTTACCACGTGTCACTCCAAATTCGGAATGTGTCATGGAAGATGACAGTCCGCAGTCGACTCGGTAGGCCAAGGCCCTCAATGGGCTGTAGAGCCATAAAGGAAAGGATCTTTACAGGCTGGGCAAGAGCATATTAATTTGTTTCTCAAGCCATGAAGAATTAAGTTTGAATTAAAACGTTTCGTCACCAACTTTCAAGACCTCATAGGTTCATTAAATAAAATTTTGTGACCTACAGCAACATTCAGGTCCCAGAAAGCGTTAATAACATTTTTATTAGATTTCATTATTTTATTTATAAATAAGTAGTTTATCTAACATTTGTTGTTATTGTGGTATTCAGTCCTAAGACAGGTTGGATGCAACCCTCCCTGCTAACCTATCTTGCGCAGGCCTCTTCATTTCCTTATAAATAGCACACCCAACATACTCCCTAAACTGCTTAGCGTATTGAATCATTTTCCTCACTCTTGTTCTTACCCCACACACTTCCCTCTATTGCTAATTTTACAAGACCCTCGTGTCTTAAAACGTGGCCTATTAATCTATCCCTTCTCTTAGTCAAAGTCCTACATATTGTTCTTTCTTCTCTTATTCGTCTTAGACCTTCCTGGTTAGTTACCCCTACAACCTCTCCATTCTCCTATAGCACCACATTTCAGAGGTTTCTATTCTTTTCCTTTCTGAAACCCTTACCGTCCACGTTTCACACCCATATAACTCCTCATTCCGTACGCACATTTTTAGCAATGATTTCGTAACATTCCCACTTATATTAGCCGTAAGTAAATCCCTCTTTTTTGGAAATGCCTTCCTTGCCTGTGCTATCCTACTCTTTATGTCTACTATACTTCTACCATCCCTAGTTATTACACATCCCAAGTAGTACAATTCCTTATCTTCCGTCAAAATATCCCTTCCAAATGTAACACCCTTTGTTATTCCACTGTTTCCCTTACTACACTCCATTACCTTGGTTTTCCCTTCATTAATCCTCATATTGGACTCTTTCTCCCAGACTACGTTCATGCCATTTATTATGGTTTCCAAGTCTTCTTCTGATTCTCCTAATACTACAATATTGTCAGCAAAGTGTACGGTTTTTATTTCTTCTCGTTGCAGTATGATTCATTTCCTGACATTTAAATGAATAATTAAATTAATTATAACATTCTCTTTGTCAGTCTTTATTTTATTTGAAAGATGAAATGCACCACATTTCGTGTCTCATTTGAGATTTTTTATGAAAATTACAATGGATTACATTAGGGAATATGTTACCATTTTTAGAAATACAATAAATCGTTTTAATTCTCATTCTCCACGTTAGAATGAACATTCATTTTATTAACGTAAAAATCGATAGCAATAAGGTAAATATTTTATGTGATTATTTTTTTATAGTGCTTTGTTGATTTAAATTTGTAATGGAACTTCATTCCGACCCTCCTAAGCCGGATTTGTGGTACTTTCCTGCATTTAGACCGAAGGAGTCATGGAATGAGGTCCATCAACAACTAAACTTTATAAGTTTAAAACCATCTATTGTATTTAAAATTTATGTTTCGTAACACATTATAAATTTATGGAAGAGGAAAATCAACAATATATTATAACTTAAATGCTGTAAGAGCAATAAACTGCAACTTATTATAACAAGAAAATTTTCAAATTTCTTTCAATTTAACAAAACATATTATCTATAACAAAGTAATTATGAGTATAATTTTTCTATACTTAAATTACAAAATAAATACCAAATTTTTTAAAAAATTATATAAAAATAATGGATTTTAAACTTTACCTTCAGTAATGGCTACGTGCAACATATTGGTGTTCTTTTATACGATATATGACAAACGATAATTTCTTTGTGGATATATTTTTCAATTAAAGTGCATAATGATTATAACTCATTTCAATGAGAAATTTGAAAAAGACTAAGTTCCGTTGTCATAGAAACAACATAAACAATAAGACTGAAATACAAAACTGCAGTGAAATGTCGTTGAGTTGATTAAAAGTGTCTGGTAAATGGTCATTTAATTTATTTTAATGTAATATAAAACAAATGTAAATTAAAATTTTTAATATTAAAGAATAATTAAAAATAAGTTAAATCTCTTTTCAAAAAAATGTAGGTAGTGAATATTATTTATCTGGATTTAGAAATATTTTCTGAGGAATTGTGTTGATGGACCATTGTCCCCTTACGCCAAGCTTATTTGTGACTACCGCTTTATTAAGATACTTTTTTTTTGTCGGTCCGAGGGGAGAAAATTCTGGGAAGTGGCGCAAGTGAAAACTTAATTAAAGTCACCTACCTACGTTGTGCTTACGTTTGCGTCATGCGTTCATAGAGGAGTTTGAATATTAATATAAACATTACACGGGTTATTGTAAAACATGGAGGGGAAGCTTATAAGAATAATAATTATTACTTCCATGTGTTGTCTTTTTCATTAACTGCATCCCATTACACTTAATTGCGTACTCAAGGCGAGCCATAAAGGTAAATTTCGATTACGTGGAGGAAGGAAGGGGTGGCTTTCTCCCAGGCTGCCCGTATCACATTTGGACCGTAAAATCGAGAATGAATCGGAAATAATTGCTTCGCTATGTAATAATAATAATATTTTCATTTCCGCCAACTCAGAAGTGGCGTAGGTGACAGAGAGTTAATTACTATTGACAAATATTTTGATGACGTCAGAACTAGATTCATACCTTTAGTGGGAAGAGGACATTGCGAAATTTCCAAGGTAAACATTCGGATTTTTTTGAAAATTTTAGTTGTTTTCGTGTAATACCAATTTTCCAGCTCCAGTTCTCAAGTATCTGATTTTTAGTCATTAGCCCCCAGAAGTGGATTTGTAAATAATAAAATGACAATAATAAGTTGATAAGTGTGATGAAAGCGATATTCTCATTCCAGAAATAACTTCTTTGTATTTTACTGTCATTTAGTATCTCTACGCTGTTCTTGGTTCGAATCCTGACATGGGCTTGGATTTTTATCACGGAGACTGGGATTAAGACTGCTGGAGAATCGATACGCCAACCAAGTATCACTCCAAATTCGCAAAGTGTCATGTAAGATGACAGTCCGCATGACCCGGTATGCCAAGGTCTTTAATGAGCTGCAGAGCCAAGGAACAAGAACAAGAAGTATCTCTACACTGCATTGTGCTTTACCAAAAATATGTTCACATGATACTTACGATCCTGTAGCAAACACTGATTGATGAAAAACCTGTAGCACCGCAAGGGTGGGGATTGACGGAATGACATTATAAAGGCATTCTGAAACTGAAATTATTTGCGTCGAATGAAACGCTTAAGCGGTTTTCTCAGTTTGATAGTATGACATCTACGAAGCTGTGAAGGTCTAATTTAAATACCTAATGACAATGACGACGGGGTGGTGGAAGTGGAAGGGTTTTAAATAGACAAGACTCGAAAAACATTATAAATAGCTTGAACGTGGTCCCGGATAAAGATTTCAAAATGATTATTAATAGAGGAAAAACCAAGGTGATGGAATGTATTATGGGAAATAGTGGAATAATAAAGGCTGTTAGACTGGGAAGGGATATTTTGAGAGGGGAGTTAAGAGGGCATCATAATAACTAGGGATGGTAGAAGTATAGTAGACATAAGGAATAGGATAGCGCAGACAAGAAATGCTTTCGCAAAAAGAGGAATTCACTTATGGCCAATACAAGTATGAATATTAGGAAATCATTAAGAATGTTGGTATGGAGTGTGGCCTTATATGGGTACGAAACGTGGACGTTAGGAGTTGCAGAAAGGAAAAGAATGGGAGATTTTGAAATTTGGAGCTGAAAATTAGATGGGTGGATAGAGTATGGCATCCACCCGCATTGTGGGGCCTGAGATGAAACATGAGTGGGAGATGGCAGCGGTGAAAGGAATTTCGAAGAAGGGTGAGAGGAGACGGAGTGGATATGGGTGGGAAAGAATCTTGAACAAGTAGGATGCCAGGAGAGTGTGTGGTAGTTGAGCCACGGCAGGAGAGAAGATAGAGTCTGGAGGGAAATTTTCAAGAAAGGAGATGAGGTAGAGAAAAAGGAGTCTGGTTCAAGCTCTTGAGCAGATATTATGGGCATTGGAACACGAGACCCGACAAGTGATTCTGGCCGTAGTAACAGAGGTACGGCAACGAGTAATCTTGCTGGCGTAGTAGAAGGTAGGAAGGAAGAAAGGAAGAATTTCCCTACACCAAGGCGAACTCCAAGCAGCAGCAGGTGGATATCCCGTCCACATAACAGGAAGGAAGCTCCGACTTCAGGTACCGGTGCCGACAAAGAGAGCAGCCGCTTCCAAACACTGAAACTCAGGCGTGTCAGTGTCAAATATTCAAATTTGCGCATGACTAGTCTCCCACATAAATGGCCCTTTAATTGAGTCTTGCTTAATTAAATCTGAGCTAGCTGTGGAGTATTATTGGACCTTAAAGTTGTATGTCCATACATTTGTTTTAATAAATTAATTTATTTTATTGTTAAAATAATAAATGTGTTCTTATTTAAATTAGAAACACATTCCCCCCAGTTTCCATTATACATCGTTCTGAGAATTTACCTATGAATTCCCTTTCCTCAAGATGGTTGCACGGCTGCTCGTTGATCTTCAATAATAGACTTTTCCGACCTCAAATGGTCGATGAACTACGAAGAGATAAAGAGAAAAGTTAGTTTATATGAAGCAATTTCAATTTTGCGGAACGAACTTGTATTGGAGGCAGACAACTGAGTGTTTTGTTGCTGTAATGGATAGCCGGAACATGTATAAGAAGTGGATCGTGTGTACTAGTGTTTTTGAAACGTCCTTTCACGGTATTCTTGTGTTGAGGAACCCTCGAGCCGCGGAGGAAACAGAAATTCCTCTCAATGAAACGAAGCCGCGATATTCAATGAGCTGAGCGAGCATCAAGATTGACGTACAACTGAGAGCTAAATTACACACTCAGAACAAAACAAAATACACGCATCTCCTTCCCGCCAGGTGGAACAGGTAGCTTAACAGTAGCGGGCAGATGGAGCCGCCCACATGCAGGGGTGGCCAAACTAACCACACGCCCGCAAAAGCAGACTTGGCAATAGCGGACGACCATTCAGCTCGAATAAAACTTCAACGGTAAAAATTATGTTTATAAGAAAAAATTAACTATAATTTTTACTGGGTTTCAATTGAGCATGCCCACTAAGATTATGTTTAGATTTATGAGTGCGTTCAGTTTCGTCCATGCCAGTGTTGCGTTCTCATTACCGGACTGAACACGTTTCAAAAATGAGTTTCACTTCAACGTCATTTATTTGCGAGTTACCGATTTTTAGTATGATTGGATATTTAAGTGTATTATTCTCACTCTTAATTTTTTGTGAATTTTTATTTTCAGATGCATAAAGGATAATAAATATATAGTTCCAGCCCATACAGTCTTCCGTTAAACGTGTATCCAAATCTTTGCTTAAGAAAAACACTTAACATAGTGCACAGTATAAAATGATAATAAAAAATTCCAACTTTTAAGTTAAATAAATAAATTAAAAAGGCGGCCAATAAGTCCGCAATTTAATTTTATTACTATTTAATAAGATTTTTCGTCTCCCATATGAAACTTTATCACAAAATTTAGCATTTCATGACCTTTACTCCATGACTCCCTCGGCCGTAATGATGAAATAGATTGTCCGTTTTTTATTTTATTCTTAAATAATATATATATATATATTATTAACTTATTTAATATTTTATTAAAAGTGTTCGCCATAAATGAAAACTCACGTGTTCAAAAACATAGTATTTTAGTATAAAAATGTAAAAAAACTATAGCAATAAATCTGTTATTATTACAGTTTTTATAGACGTTCAGAATCAGGTAATACAATTACGAGTCAAGGTTCATCGGAAAAGTAAGCTACATAAATCAACTAAGATGCGATATAATGTAACGAACATATCGTATCTCATGCTTCGGATTAATTTGTGTGAGTGCCGTTCCAAGAATTTTAAAATGCCTTTATTTACGTTGAATGCTCCTCTGACTTGCCGGACGGCGCTGAATTTATACTCAAACAAAACCGGGAGAAACACCACCAACCACATTGCCCCTGTAAAATATTTATTCCGTACAAATATCTGCCGCTTGTGCATGTTGTAAAATTTCTTCCTCGTCCACCCCTGCCGTAAGGGGTTTGTAGCCGTGTCTTAACCCCTCAGTGTTTGTTTCCGGATCGCGAGGAATATGTGCACAAAACTTGGTTGAAATTTTCTCACCTAGATAAACTTATATGGTGGACATCCAGACACAAACAAACACTCATAGATATGTTTTGAATTGAAATAAGTGCACTCAATGTTTTACACGTGCTCGAATCCAAGTAAACTTCAACATCATTATGAAAAATCTTTTGTAATAAATAGATTTATATTAATTTATAATAAATAAATGAAAAGACGGCCAATAAGTCAGCAAATTATTTAATTAATACGAATACAACGTTTCAACCAACTGTATGGTGATCTTAAGGAAAATCATTCAATTCATAAACTATTTACATAGAGGAATTGGGTGTCGAGGTCAATCTCCCGCGACGGTAATGGCCGGATAAATGCATTAAAATTGCACAAAATTGTTTGAAACGTTGTATTCCTATTAATGAAACTGACTAATTGGCCGTCTTTTCATTTTTTGAGGCGAAACTTTTCTTACTTTTTGTATTCTTAATTCAATTGGAGATAAATTCTATAGTTTTTGTATCAAATATCAAAATTTTCAGACTTCATTGGAAAATAGTTAAGAGGCGTTTCTACAGACACAATTCTTTTCTAAACAAATTTTTCAGTCCTTTTCGATCTTTACAAAAAAAATAGAACAGCCGATAAATTCGTTTTGGTTTGCATATAACTTGCGTTAAATAGAACAAATTGAAAATTATTAGTTTACCATTCTGATATTGAAGAAGGATTATACTTATCCGTTTATTCAGAAGTACTGTGCAAACATGGTGAGCAGTGTTTGCTTTTCATTGAAATATTTAAATACATATACAAATTTCAGGACATTTAGTTGTAGTGAGCACTTAGTCAATTAAGTAGTTTGTACTTGATTTTACGATACTAATTACTTATGTTCATATTTTATAAAAATGTTTATTAACTTTGGCATGCAAGTGGGAGTCTCTGATTGTAGTTCTTTGAAAAGTGAATTATCTTTGCTGAGAGTTCTGTTGTTCGTAGCTGCGGATTGGAGATAGATAAATTAGTTAAAACATTGAGAATAATTATTGCCTTTTTAAATGAATTACGAAAACATAAATAAATTATCACTTCTTTCAGGCCGCATAAAATATGAAAGATAACTGCAATTTATCACCGCATTAATTATTTGGGAAAGATTAAATATGGTGATGACCAGAATTATAATTTGAGAATAGTGGTTCTTGTGCATAGGCCAGCGGATGGAGAAACATTCGAATGCTGAGCATTGCAATATTTTTTTTGGCTAAAAAACTTTGTTAATTTTACATCTAATAATTCATAAACTGTTTTAATTACTTAATTGGAGGTAAAGAAGCCAAGAGAAAAAATCTTTATTTTAATCTTCGTTAAGTACTTATTAAACGTCGTATTTTTATTAATTAAATAATAATAAAATTAATTTCTGACTTATTGGCCATCTATTTCATTTATTTATAAAAATTTTAAGTCGTAAAATTATGTTTGAGTACTTTTTATTACTATTTTATACTATTTGATAAGTGTTTTTCTTAAGCAAGGATTTGGATACATTTTTGATGGAAGACCGAATGGGCTGAAACTATATATTTATGCTCCGCTGTGCATCTGAAAACAAAATTTCACAAGAATTAAGCATCGAATCAAATTAAATACTTAGCAAGTATTAGGCCTATAACGAAGTGTGGTGCCTCATGTCCCCTACATTGAATCGGTAAAGCAAAAATAATTTAGTTTAATATACTACCGAGTCGCGTACAGGACGAAAGCGAGAATGTTCAAGGTCACGTCGGGGTGAAACCTCACAGGTTATGGCACATTATTGCCTAGGATGATTGTTGAGCAGATGGTTCAGTCTGCCTGGAATGTATTGTTGAGCAGATGGGGCAGAGTTGTGGAAGAGTTGGTGCAGAGAATCTGCCTGAGAGAGACGAAGCAGTAGCAGAACAAGCAAAACGTATAAAATTTAGTTGCTCCACATAAGGAGAAGAGAGATTCATTTGATGGGAGTGCAGAAAATAAAAAGATAACATTTGATGCGGATTTAATCTGAAGGAGAGGCGCTAGAGGATCTTAATCAGAAGAAGAAGACGTACGAACAGGAACGAAGAACGACGTCACCAGGCGTTAACAACCGGTAACTGTATTTTTACCCGGTTTTTCCTTGAAAACCATTGTCGTTTGGTTTGCGATTATTTTTATTTCATTAAAATTGTTTTTCACCGCGTTACCGAGAACAGCCGTTTAGGAGCTGCATAGATTCTTTTTGCTCTACCGACACAGCCAAATTGAAAATACATTTTATTCATAAATTTATTGTTACTGAAACTTTTAATTTGAGTTATATTATTGCTTTGCAAATAATTTTATATTTTATTACCCCAGTTTAGATCTTATCATCATAATTCAATTGATTATATCAAAGTTAACTATTCTGTCTTCTAAAAATTGTTTATTATTGTAAATATTTGACGGTGTAAACAATAGTATACACAACAGAAGGATGACGTGAATTTGACGGGACTAGATAAAAGATGACTACTGCCCTTAGTGTACGAAATTAAGGTTAAAATATAGAATTTTTAATCCAAAAAATTGAGAACTTCTCTTCGCTTTATTAACTATTCATCTTAAAAGTTCTATACATCCATTTGTATATTTGTTTGTCAAACTACGATCGGCATTTATCCTTTTGGTAGGAAATTATATAAAGACTATATAAGGTTTTACTGATTTCGTCGTTTAAAATGACCCCAGTTCTCGTGATAAATTTATAAACGAATTGAGCGTTAATTTTGTGACGTGTTTGTCTTCTATTTCCCAGCAGGTCACCGCTCATTTCGGAAGTCAATGTTGTTCGTACAAACCCAGGCAAGTTACAAAGTGATGAGTAGAACGTTAAGACTTTACTGTGTACAATATTATGATTAATTAGTAAAGTACTGAAGGAATAAGGTGAGTCAGAAACAGAAAATAGCAGTTGAAATATTTTAAAAGGGGGAAATGAAACGAAAGGAACGTAGGAATAAGGAGATGCTTAAGACAACTCGGTTCGGCTTCAGAGCCTCAGCGGAGAGTCTGCATTGTCTCACAGGTCTGATAGAACACGTCACCGACGGGAAACTTGAGTCGCAGACCGACGCGATTTGAAGGAGAGTGATCTGAACCATGCTCGTTGATCTCGGGGAGAGGGAGAGAGAACAGATAATTACATTTGAGAAATATGGGATCTGTTCGGGCTGGCTTCGTGGGGTGCCTCTGTCACGCCCCGCCCTCGAGGTCGCGGTTAATGGAGATGCTCCTCTTATTGTTGAGATTAGGCATTCCTCTCGATTCACCGCAGGGAACAAAGAACTCTCACAGCACAGCACAGACATACCTGCCTCGGGACGAATATCACTCAAACTACTCCTACCATAACAGTCTTAGGCGCCTGTATTTCTAGGCAAATCTTCCATAAAAGTGGTATTGAAATATTACAAAATTGAGGCTTGTCAAAGTTTATCGTCGCATAAAAAAGTCTGACGGCCTTAAATAATTTTTTTGTGCGTGGTAGCTCAGTTCGGATTCATTTAAAAATTTTCACCTTATTTTCATTATTTATGTGACGTAAATATACTATAAACAATTGACATAGTGAATGCCTCGGCGCATCTCCAAAAATCGGTCTAAGCAAACCGGCGTATTACAAAGGTACTTTGGAGACGTTTAAAAATATCTATTTTGAACTTAAAAAAAATAAAACATAGAAATTATTTAGACTACATTTAAAATTATTCACTTGAAAATATTGCTTATGGAAACTGAACAAAAATAAAATTGTGCAAAATTGAGTGCGAGTTAAGCAGACTTCACATGTCAAATACAATTCTAGGTGTTTCAACTCGGACGAATGTTCCTTTCAACAACATTTCAACGGTAATCTCCGTCAACAACCATCAGATTAGCTGTCAAAATGACGACGATGGCGGAGCTTGGTGTCGAAACGTTGGCGCGGGAAGTGTATTTGGAACAGATTCACGGGGGAAGCCTTTCACTGTCTATGACTTCAGATACATAAATTGGAATACATACAATAACATTTCCAAGTAATGACAAATTACCTTTCAATTCTACGAGTAGAATCAAATGAAAACCATAAATGTTATATAAAGAAGCAAGGCATTTTCGGACGTACTTTCGAATACAAATTGATCATTTATTACGTTATTATATTTACATCAAGTTTATTTAATTTTTATTAATCTGTTTTATTATTATAAATAAAACACAAAAATGGTGAAAAGTTAGAAACGGAATAATGTTTTGAAAAAGTTTTGTCCCCATACTTTTGGAATCTCCTCAGTTTTTTAATTAAAATATAACAAAAATTTCTATCCCTAAAGATGCATCAGCAACATTTAACTATTGTTGTATTTTAAGAAAATAATTGAGAAGGTTCCAAAAGTTGAGGGACGAAACGGTTTCAAATAAAATTATTCTATTCCGGACTATTAGCAATTCTTTGTATTCTATTATTTAATTTTAGAAGTGCACTGGAAATTTAGCTTTTTACGACGAGTAAAACTATTTCTACGGGGATTGAAAATATTTTTAAGAAAGTCCTTTAGCCTACCCACAGTCTTTAAAAAATAATTTCATTATTTTTCCAAAATGGCGACAAGAAAAATGGCCAAACCATAGCATGGCCTTAACACATGGATCCTAGAGCAACACTAGAAGGTCCCGGGCTCGATTCTTGACAAGGATCTGGGTGTTTGCATGTGTATTCAAGTTCCCTAACTGAGTATACACCACAAAAAAGAAAATAACCTACCTTATTCGCAAGTTCTAATTACACGGTACGACTGTTACACTAAACCTCTTATTTTGGCCACCTTGAAACCCGAAACCATTGTGCAATTGGACTACAAAGGAACCTGATCCTTATCATTCCGAGCAACAACATAAAAATGTCAACGTACACTGACTGTTGTGATTTCTATTTATGCTTTGGTTTATAAGACGCAGTGTTTTGCATTTTCTCATCTGTAAAATATTTTACAGTTGTCATAAAAGTCTTGTATTAGTGTCTTTGAACTATCTTCAATAAACAACAGAAATGAACTGGAGTTACTTAACAGGGTTTTAATGAAGTTGATCTTTCTGATAAAGCCACATTTACCTTTCGGTAGCGTTTAATTTAATCTTTTGTCTTGTCAGGCACGTGAGATTTACCCACACTGGGCTGTGTAACACTCTCCCGTATCTTTACGAGTCGTCAGAGTAGTCGTGTACTTTCAGTCCAATATCATGCTTAGAAAATGACGTAAACAGCGACTCTTATTTACGTCTGCTGGAGGAGCATAAATTTGCCGAGGTTACTGCTTGGGCAGGTCGGTGAATTTACATTGCGTTCTTCGCAATAAATTCAATTTACTCTCGCAACAAAATGGTACCTTCTGGTCGTGAGGAGTGCGACTAGAATATTCTTCATTCGTCTTCAGACCGTCGTATCTGGAAAGCAGACACGCGTTCACGCGTTACAGCCCCCCCCCCCCACCATCCCCCGATTCACTTTTTTATTGATATGACGATGTCAAACTCACAGTCAAGAATCATTAACCAATAGGTCACTTAAATGAAAATGCGTCGTCAAATCAAAGTATAAATTCCAGTAAATAATCTGAGATAATTGCAACATATGGGGTGAAGGAAAGGCATTTTATGAAACACTTCCGCAGTGTTTTAATAATTTGGAACATTACACACTCTGTTTATTTTCCCATCCAGAATTTTCCTTTTACGTCACTTCTTCAAAAACAACCTAGAGAGACTTTTTACTGTTAAAATAATCGATAATATCCTGTACTTCTCCTATATTTACCGTCATTCGTACCTTTTACTAAACGAATTTATGGAACCTGAAAATTGTGAATGTGTATTATTTTTTTTTAGTCACGTCACCTTCAGTTCAACAGTACAAGAAGGAATATGCGTTTATTAATCTTGTAATTATATTATATTACTAGCCATAGTTTTACTCTTATTTTGGTCCTAAACGTTTCAGGAGCCACACTAAATGTATGTAATAATTTAATTAAAATTACAAAAACATACCATGTATATTTAATTATAAAAAATCGTAGAAAGAACTGAGGAGGTCTATTAAGTGGAGGAAGGAAACGTTTCCTAGTCAAAAAATTAGAAAAATTAAAGGATCTTTCTTTTACAGAATAATAAAGATTTAATTACATGAATTAATATTCTGTTTATATTTTAAATCAGCACCATGTACTTGACAATTAAACGTTAAAATTGTACATGTATATCGATTAAAATCATTAACAATATATTTTACACAAAATAAGAGAATTTAATTGATTTATCTGTGTTATTAACATGTTTTGCATAAATATAAGTAGCTCAAAATGTTTTGTTGAATTCTTGAGGTCAGAAATATATTTTTTGTTTTACTGACTTTTCCACTGTGTCTAATTCTTTTTATTATTCCACGTGGAATACCTTTTATATGTAGATCTTATTAAGTTAACTGGGATATATAATTGCTTTTGTCTTTAATTTAATGGAAAAATGCCGACCGGACCCGGGAATCGAACCTGGGCCCTCCCTCTTACCATTCGGTTGCTGTAACCATCTGAGCTAATCCAAATCGATCACAAGATCCGACACCACACTCGGCTTACTCAGAACACCTACAATTTACTATTCCCATTCTTCACAACCATAGCTACGAAATCAGTGAGTAATAGACATTGTGTAGAAAGATCAAATTTGCATGGATAGCAACTACAAGAGAGACTAGCTCAGATGGTTAGAGCAACCGCACGGTAAGCGGGAGGTTCCAGGGTCGTTTCCCGGGACTGGTAGGCATTTTTCCATTCTTTCCTTCTACATCGTTAATATTTTAAAATAATTACTAGTAATTTTATTAGAATATCATTATAATCTGTTTTAGTACCTGAAACTGTTTTCTAACTTTTATGTCGATTTAATATAATTAATTGTTTTATTACGTGTAAAATTTAAGATTGTTTTATTCAATAAATTTTATTGTTTCCACTGAACGAAACTTGTGAAGTTGAATAAATCAATTTCTTCTTTTGAGGTAATCAAGCATTAGGTTAGCGGAGGAAGAGGAAAATGCTTTAAAGGAGGAATGTGAGATCCTTACGGACAAAATGAGTTCTGAATTTTTTCGGTACGATGAATGATTCAATCAACATGTTTAGAAACGTCCACCAAGTAAACGTCATTGCCCCCCTCCTACACAACATCTCACACGATATCCCACAACTTCCCACCACTAGCACAATCTTTTTCGCAGACGTCATAGCCATCTCCTATGAAACCTCTTCTCTCATCTCCAATTTCCAACCACTCCAATCAGCGCTCAACAACCTAGAGTAATGGTCCAAACAATGGAGAATCAGTATCAACACCACCAAGTCAATTACTGTCCCATTCAGACTAACCAAAATTCTCCAAATCCTCCTCCATCTAAACAACTCATTAATCCTTACAAAAACAGAAACCACCTTTCTAGGAATCATGTTCGATTCAAAACTCTCGTGGAAACTTCATATTAATCTTCTCAGTTCCTAAATAAACCGTAAGTTCAGAACCCTATATCCCCTCCTAAGCAGAAAAGCCCCTCAGTACACACAAATAAAACCTAACTCATCTGATAAAGTAGGTTAATCAATAGACTAACCTACCTCCATGTCTACATTATTTTAATCTTGTAAATACTAAAAAAATTATTGCACCAATCTTATGATAAAAGTTTTATATGAATTAAAAAATAGTTTAAGTACACTCGAGTAAGAACTCATTTTTAAATGAGGAACCAGAGAAAAACGATGAAAAATTTCTGTTAGAGTCGTCAGTTTTGACGAAGCTTTTGCGTCGCTGCCTGCAGGGAAGTTGCGCGTACTTCACCGCCCTGCGTTGCGAAACGTTACATGGTCCTCTGTTTATCCTCTCAATAGAGCCCGACATATTTATAGGACTAATTTGTCGTGAGTACACGGGGCGGCTCGTCCAGCCAGGGGAGGGAACGAATCGCCTTTTCCCGCTTCTAAAATATTGACACGTAAAAACAATTAAGTGTGACAGCGCACACAGAGAGATACTGCGGCAATAACTTAGCTGGAACGGGTTTGGGCGAAGCTCCATATAGCCGCGAGAATTAGCGACGAAGCTATTAGCTAAGCAGTAAGCAGGGGAGGACGTTCCATGCTGGGGGGAGGGAAACGTCTTCAACGGCGACTCGCTCAGGTAATAAACACGACGCGCGACCCACGGCGGCAAAAAAACGTGCTTGCTAGGGAAAAGCAAATCCTAAAATGTATCAGACTCAGGTTGTTAATGGTCGAATGGTCGGCTTGAAGGTTTTCTTCATCACCTTCATCAGTAGCGGATCCCCAAACGTATCAAGTGGGGAGGGACAGTTTTGTAAAATTGACTACCTCAGCGCCCCGCGATACCCTAGGAAATAACACCGTTGTCGTTGTCGTCGCCGGATAAGTATCTTGGTGATAGGCTACGTGAGGGCATGATGTGTCCTGTTGTTAGTTCTATATGTCATTACGGAAGTCATGCATCATACGCAGGTCTGGATGTGAAAAGGGACATTACAACACGCATGATTATGTTCTAGTAACGAAAGAAGCTGTTTTATCATCACATGTGAATAAATTTTTACATTAAATAATTCATGACGTAAAATTTAAAGGTTTTATACTTGTTTCGTAAATGACTGTACACGTCTGATATATAATACATTGAATTATGTAAATACAATTAAAACGACCGATTTTATGGTCTAAATATAAGTTTTATTCAATTAATGTTACGTTACGTCCTTTTCAACTACTTAAAAGCTAGAAAAAGAAGTCAGATATACTAACTTTTTAACAATATTCCACACTTATTTTTTTTCTGAAGGTTAATCTTTAGTTACATACTTCAGAATTGTAGGTAATATTATTTATTGGGTATAATTAATTAATAAATTGGAAATTTGAATAGTATATTTTAAACGGAATATGTTACTTTAAATTGAAATCAATTTATTTTTGAGTAACAGGCAACTCCCTTTTATTAACATAGAAAGGGAATTGAATAGGAGGGATATGAAAGGTAGCCAATGGTTAAAAACCCTGCAGAAATTTATTTGAACCTGAGAAAGTTTCAAATGGAAGGAGCATCTGTTTAATTTGTAAATTGGTCGTTTTAATGTATCATTACATATGAAGAAATAAAAAAAGTTGTATATAATTAATCATACTATCTGACTGAATCAGTCCGCAGTCGACTCGGTAGGCCAATGCCTTCAATGAGCTGTAGAGGAAGGATCTGACTGAATAATAAATGGTAATAAAGACCTATTAGTCAGAAGAATTGATTAATTTATTGACATCAGTTCAATACACGACGTTTCGTCCCCTTTTAGTTTCCAATCTCATCTGGAGCTTTAACTATACAGGAAATTTTTACAACAGAATTGGTATAACACAGTTACTGATAAAATGAAAAATTGCTTGCAGAAACTTACCGAAACGAGAAATTTAAACGAAAACAACACCAGAAGCGGTCGCAAACTCAGGGGAAGAAACGTCGTGCAATGAACTGATGTCAATAAATTTAATAATTCTTCTGACTTATAGACCTTTTTACCATTCATAGTTGTATACTTTAAATATGTAATATAAATGATTATAAAGACTGAAAGTAATGCAATGCATTGTATGGAAATGAAAGGCGAAAGTTCCCATGTTAGGAAACCGGCGAGCGTGTTGCCCCTGAAGCGACACAACCGTAATACTCCATGAAATATTTCGCACCATTACAGTTTCTTTCCATGTCAGGACGTAAATATTTTCTGCCTTCTCGTACTTTACTGTCGCCGTCAAGAGCTTCGCTCAATTTGCAGATCCTAATAGCGAAGCGCAACAATGTTATTTGAAATTCATTTGCGAAGGAAACATGAAAGTGCCACGTTAACGTAAATCAACTTGAAAATATGGGTGGCCCCGTAACCCCGGCAAAAGCAGGCTCCAAGTAAATCAGTCAGACCGACACTTGGCCGCATATGCACTTCACAGGGAGCTAACTTCAAAACATGTGCATCATGTCACGAATTTCCATTCTTCTACTCGCTTCAGCACTGACTCTAAATACGTGGGGGAGACCTCAAAATTTATAGCATTCTTCATTCATGTGGAAATAATAACGCTAATATAGTTTGCAGCACATAATAATACTTTTAAGTCGAAGCCTGTCATTTATTGCGATTCCACCCAATATCATACGATAACATCGGATTCAGTAATTAAAGATTATCCTAATAAATACATTCTTCGCATAAATTTTAAAAAGAAAAACCATTAGCCGAATAGAAATTCACTTCATAAAATGTAACGGGAGCTTTAAGTTCATATTTTCAGAAACGCCAAGTACTAAATTCCTTTACTATATTCGTGGAAAATAATTTCAACTTTAAAAAATTAATGATTAACCTCGCACTTCAGAATTTTAAGTAAATCTTTCACTAAATTAATTGACAAAATGGAAAATTAAACAATTTTCATTCTGAAGAAATAATCCTACAATACATATTTCTACATTTTTGCAGCTACATCCCTAAAATGTAGGGTTGGAATAAAAAATATTTTGTTTCTAGTCCAACCAACTGTAAAATATTTGTCTGTAAATGGTTGTTTAATTTAATTTATATAATTATATGAAATAAAATAAGGACCACATACAGACAAAGTTTGTATTTACTTGAATCGTAGTTTCGTCAGCATATTTTGGATGTTCTCAGGTAATGATACTACAAAAATTATACAAAAAATTTGAATTAAGGTAGAGTCCCAAATGTGGTGACGAAACTCAGATTCAACTAAATAAAAGGTTTTCTGTGTCTGGCCGTCAATGTATTTTGGAAAAACAAACGTTGATTGATTGATAATAATATCATTTAATTCATAACCGTAGATATAATATCAATAAAGTCTTTGAAAGAGTGCACACAGTCACTTCCCCTGGAGTAACAATCGCACCGCCATTTTGGGGAACTACGCTTAAAACTGACTGTGAACAATAATGATATCATCCAACAAATTTCAGCAAGATTATTAACATGCTAATAACATTATTAATAATAAATAATGATAAAACTTATAACTTTGAATTTTGATGGGAAAAGGGATGCCAAATATGTAAAAATGTCAACTATGTGGGCAAATTTGAAAATTGTAAGTTTTATTCTTATTAATTTCATTAATGTTCTGAAATATAAATTTTTTTGTATAATTATTAGTTATCTTATCTGAGAAGTCCGAAATAGGATCCGAAACGTCGATTCAACTAAATAAATTTTGTTATTATTATTTATTATTACTAATGATAATATTCTGAAATATAAAGTATGGTCGCGAAGATCGGGATTAAGGCTGCTAGAGAATCGATACGCTGACCACGTGTCACTCCAAATTCGGTATGTGTCATACAAGATGACAGTCCGCAGTCTCACCGGTATGCCCAGGCCCTCAATGGACTGTAGAACCATCGGAGGATTGTTTGTACAACTTTTTAGTAACATTATCTGAGGAAGTCCCAAATAGGGTGGCGACACGTCGATTCAACTGAATAACTGTCTGAAACTGGGCGTTAATTTATTTCATTTAATTATTGTGAAAAACAGACATTAATTGATTTACTATTTAATTGTATATAATTACTTAATTTACGTTTTTGTTCAGTATGAGTGAGAATATTTTGTCTTCGAAGCAGAAAGTATTTGGATAAATTTTCACATTTGAATAATTAAAAAAATTTCAGTTGTTAAATACTTTAATTTTTAAGGGAAGTTAATGGCCACTAATCAAAAACATAGATTTGTGTTTTTTGGCAAAAAAATTTCAAATATATCCTGCCGGGCCAAATGGTATAATGACATTAGTATTACCTGGGAAAGGAATAATTGAAGGTAACCAAATGCTGTTTCGGCTAAGAACATATAGTTTTCTTGACGAGTTAAACAGATCAGCTGTGAGTCAACTTGTTGGTGGAGCCTGTAGCGAAGGAAAAGTACTTGTCAGCTCAGAATAAATGCGGTCTGCTGTCCATAGAGAAACCAGTGGAGCCACACCCATCTCTATTCTTAGATTTGCGAGTTTTGGGCCGCAACGTTGCCCCCCTTGGGCGCTGCCTCGCGTCCGGAACTATAATTCGCGATGTCAAATTGGCGAGAGTTTCGCAGCTGCCGTGCTCCTCCGTGGTCAGTCGTTATTAATGGCCACATTTCCCAGTCCGGACTTTCTTCTACGCCGTTATGTTTATTGCTTTTAATTAATATCTTCAACTGTTCACTTTCTTTTTCGTGAAAGGGACGATTGTAATTGACTTTTCCCGATTAAGCATCCTCTTTTTGCTCACTTTTATTGCCAGCGTGGTCCCATAAATATTGACTACTTCAATATAATCCTAAACACTTTTAAGAATGCAATTATGTGTAGAAAACGCCGGTCCGAGTTCTAATTTGCATGTCATTTAGCGAATGTAACGCGAAGGGGGGAAGCTGCAAAAATACGACGCGGGGAGGGGGGGAAGGGAGACCGTCGTGGCACTTGTCGCCTTTATTTATCGCCTCGCCTCAGCAGCTGTGATAAAATCTGAATACTTGTGGCTCCATTCGAATGATGAATGGCATTCCGGTCCGGCCACGTAGCACAGGTCCTTTAGTGTCATCGCTGGCAGCCCGCGAGCTTTTGAGTAATGCGACCGAAATGTGAACCAGACAGTAGACAAATTAAAGTCCAGCCTCGGCCCGGCCATTCACAACCAGGAACACATCCGCCGGGTCCGATGACTTCACTTTACGGTGGGCTTACTACTCACCTTCAAATAGAACCGTGCAATTTGGAATATAACTGACTAGAATTTAAATGTCCATTACCTTGCAACATTTCACATTTTTACTCCTCAGCGTGTATATGTTTGAAGCGGGTCTAGTTCTAGCTCGATCTATTATCTTCAGTTCAGTGAACTATAATAATCATGTTGCATCGGCGCGACACGGTGAAGAAAGGTAAGTGAGAAGATGGGGTACGTGTATCGTTGGTGAGGATTCGAACGGCGTTTTTAGGGTTCGTTTGAAATTAATATTCTATTGGGGAAAAAAGGAATATGCGAGTCAGAAAGGTTGTGTGTATGAGACAGACAGAGAGAGAGAGAGAGAGAGAGAGAGAGAGAGAGAGAGAGAGAGAAGACACGTCCCTAACCGGTTAAATACCAATTAAAAACCACGGATTTAATAGTAACAACGGTATTAAATAACCGAAACAAACGAACACCCAGCGCAATAAAATAACCGCTTATACAAACATAATGTTATACGTATAACTCTTATTATTGAAATATTGTTCGGAATCAATAAAACTTCAACGTTGGATGAAACACGTGTAAGCACAACTAGTACAATTTATATGGATCCTTTGCTGAGTCAAAACATTTGACACTACACAGGAGTCCGTGACAATTAATGATCGATAATTATTCCTTACTTCTGCTGTATTTGTCTAAGGTAATCACTTGTTGGAATTGTTTAGCGCCAGGGACACTTCTGGTGCTCCAAAAACGAAGAGCTTTTTTCGTATGTTTGAACGAATGTAATTTCCATTACCATCTCTCATGTTTCCTATTCAGTTTTTCCTACTCCAATTCCAAATCGCTGAACAGTGGTGTGCAGACATTTCGTAAAGACGGAGAAAAAATACGAAAGAGTGAAACACTGGCCGTCTTCAAGGGATGTTGACTGAAGGGTCCACGCGGTCCTTGGAGAACTAACCCTAGTAAAATAAGTCTATTCCAGACAGTCGGGTCATATCTCATTCCTAACCATTATTTTTATTATAAAGAGTTATTTTTGTACCGTTCGAAACGTTGGATTTGTTCTTCCGGCTTCCAGTTTCTTTAAACTTCCTCCATTATAGACACCAAGTAGGTTCTACCGAATACTAAAAGCCTCTTGTCCTAAGACTAGTCTGGTGCAACCCTCCATTCTAACTCGTCTTGCGCAAGCCTTTTCATTTGCGCATAAATACCACATCCCACATCCTCCCTATTCCATCCTTCGCCCCCTCTTCTGTTCTTACCCCACACACTTCCCTCTAATGCTAATTTTACAAGACCCTCATGTCTTAAAACGCGGCTTTTAATCCATCCCTTCTCTCGGTCAAAGTCCTCCATATTGTTCGCTCGTCCCCTACTCTGCTTAGAACTTCCTCGTTAGTGATTATCAACCCATCTCATTCTTCTATAGCAACACATGTCAAAGGCTTCCATTCTTTTCCTTTAATGCAACTCCTACCCTTCATGTTTCGTAACCATATAACGCCACACTCCATACGAAAATTTTAAGCAATGATTTCCTAATATTCACACTTATATTACCCGTAAATAATTCTCTCTTTTTTGAGAAAGTTTTCCTTGCCTGTGCTGTCATACTCTAGTTATTTAACTGCCCAAGTAGCATAAATCCTTAACTGTCCTCAAAATATCACTTCCCAATCTAACACCCTTTGTTACTCCACTGTTCCTCATTCTACATTCCATCACCTTGGTTTTCCCTCCATTAATCTTCATGTTGTACGCTTCCTCCAGGACGACGTTAATGCCATTTATCTTTTCCAAGTCTTCTTCCGTCTACCCTAATACTACAATATCATCGACAAATCGCAGGATTTTTATTTATTCTCCTTGCACTATGATCCCTTTTCTATGTGCCGTTTTAACTTTCTTCATCGCCTGTTCTATTATACAAGTTAATCAGCATGGTCGACAGACTGTATTCTTGTAATACTCCTTTCTTGATTTCTGTTTATTTTCTTGCCCTTCAATTCTAATTACTCTAGAAGCCTGTGAATGGAATATTCGTTTGATAATGATTCAGGTATGATGTCCTGGTCCGTCAGAAAACGCAA
Organism: Eucriotettix oculatus; assembly: GCA_034510155.1. Classification (NCBI taxonomy): domain Eukaryota; kingdom Metazoa; phylum Arthropoda; class Insecta; order Orthoptera; family Tetrigidae; genus Eucriotettix; species Eucriotettix oculatus. The sequence continues at coordinate 15,232,586 of CM067377.1, forward strand.
GGAAGCTAGCGTGGTGGATGAGTTAGGATTGAAATAATTGAATATCCATTTTATCCGTGAACCGTGTATTGGAGCATGATACTTATGACGTGAAGAAATCCGAGGAGGCAAGTTTCGGTCCAGTTCTATGTTTCAGTGGGCAAATTTCGAGACTGGTCCGGACATGCTGGAATGAAACTCATAATTGTACGGTCTCGCCGCCACAGAGTGTACAGGAATAGTTGGAAAACATTTCCATACATCAAGCCGGGTTTTTTCGTCTCTGGTGGAGTGGCCCGAGGCGACGCAGGATCGATACGGCGTCTTGTTCGCCCTCAATAAACCAGTCCAGCGGCCTCGGCAGTTTCGTCAGCCGGTGCCCCCGGGCAGGGCTCTCTCTATCTGCACCAGCCATCTCTCCTCTCCTCTCCTCTCCTCTACTCGCCTCTCCTCTCCTCTCTTCTCGGGACACTCCACGCAGCCGCGCCGCCCGTGCCTTACCGGACAACGCGGCCGACTCACTCCGGAGAACGTCCCTGCATGCCGTGGCACGAGATCTCCAATAAATTACACTCAAGGCTTTACGTACGAGGAGAGTGAAACGGAAAGTGATCAACGCAAGGGAAAACAATGTTTCATAGTACTTCCTTTCTTATTTTCCAAAGTACTACGACGCTTTCCCAGAAGCTTTACACATTCAGTACGAAATGACCTCCCAAATCGTCCGTTGGCTTCAGTAATGGCTTTATCAAATGAAGCTTATCTTCATTCTCCAACAAGCCATTTATTCACGTTCGGGAACAAGATACAGTCTCGTGGAGCTTTATCTGGCCAACGTGGTGCATGAGCAAGGAATTCAGCGAAAAATTATGTGAGATCGGAAACGTTTTCGCGGTCATCTTCTTTCTTCCACTGCGATAATGTTGCGTAATATTTTCTGGCTTTTTTTTCTTTATACAGTCACACCATGAGCATCCCAAACTCTGAAATATTCTGCTCGCATACGTCAACCTTTTGGATTTTTGTTTTGGTTAGATTCAGAGAGGTAATAATGAATACTCGTTTCATCGACAGAAATGAAAACTAAGAAATACTAATTTTTAGAAGAATCCTTTTAACTGTAAGTAACGCGCTTCGTGGTTGTGAATCTGTGCGATTTGATGGCATTCAAATACACTTCGTGTTCTTACGAAACCCATACACCTAAGCTAACCAATCATAAAGAATGATTATATACAAGTGTGGAATACAGCGAGAAGGTTAAGGAAGAAAAAATCCTCGACCAGGCCGGGAATTGAAGCCGGGAATTCCACTTTTCGAGAGAACATCTACACTGCCAGAGTAGATTCCTTCCTCTAAGACTGGGCGAAGACCAATCACAATTTCCAGGCTTCGATAATGAAGTGATTATATATTAAATGTTAATTGATATGTGGTGAAATTTAGAAGAAAAGTAGTCTGTTTTAAACTAAGCAACACATAAGGGCTATAGTAATATAATAACCGATTAAATTTATTTATCTTTATAAATGAAATACAAGAAATAAGGAAAAGTCAGGAGAAGAAGTATTTAATTTGAATTACAACGTTTCGCCCCTAACTTTCAGCACTTCTTCGTTTCATTAATTAAAATCTCATTGGAACTTCATGCTACTACTGCAACATCCAGATCTTTAATTTAAATTTTAAACTCCAATCCTTATTTTTGTGACTTTTGGCAATTATTCGTATTTTATTTATAATACTGTCAGATTTTTAAAATTATTTTTACAATACCAGTTTATTAATAGTGATAATAAACTCTGATGACGTCATCACATTATGAACACGAAATCTCCTCTCAGGATTAAAACATTGCTTCATTTGCATTGAAATAAATTAGTATAACCACAAATAAATAAAGTTTACGTCAACATAAATGACAAAATTAACCAATCTATAGTTATTACCAAATGATAATTATTCAGTCTTAACTATTCCGTGATTCTCCATCCTCCTTCAATATTGTTATATTTTTCTTCCTGCCAGCAAAAATCGACAGCTTCTTGATATACAGAGAATTTCTGTTTCTCTTGTTTCTATTTTTCACAGATACTTTTAATTTGCGGAGTCATACTTTACTATGAAACTGATTTTTAGAATAATATTAAGGAAAGACTAAATTTATAAGGAAATGACCGGGTCGGGAATCGAGTCGGGTACCTAAGATACCAGTGTTCGCCCAGAGTTAGATCCCTGGAATGTTATAGATTATTCCTTCCTTAATCTTCCCATATATGTGAGTTTCATACCTCCCTCTAGCTTGCTTAATTGGAAAACATATACTTATTTTCTAAGAAAAATTCAGTTTAATTTGCCTTTATAAACGGCTAAAATCGTCAAGTAAAATGTTGTTGATGTGTATGCGCCTGTTAAAAGTGTTATTAATTTAAAAAAGAAAAAATGTAGGTTACTATTTCGCAGTTTTTTACTACTTGTCATGAAACTGCGACTTTTGTCTCAGGATTTGCCATTCAATCGTAAAAGTATTCATGGCGGGATATTAAAGTCGATGCAATTCTAAGTTTAATGTGAATATAATCTCATTCGAAATTAAATGAATTTTATACTGTAGTGCAGAGGAAACCTTCCTATTTTATTCATAATTTAGTATATAATATTTTGACAATCAGGCGAAAATATATCCAGATTACGGCGAAGGGAGATTTCCAGGATTAATCTGGCGCCGTTAAGTCGCCTAGGTACATAGTTACTGACACCGACAAAATAGTAGAGCCCTGAAGTTGAAACTTCATTCTGAATTGACCTACGTTATTATGAAAGGTCTCATTTTACGCAGAATTTAATGCCATTTTATAATATGTAAATTTTTAAAATCATTTATACGGTCAATTTGGCGAGAAAACAGAAAAAAAGTCTGGGATTTTTGTCTTTCTTTCAAAAGCTTGACTTTGACAACTCATTGTTTTCAAACTATAGTTTGAAATGGTCTGAAACTGAAGTAGATGACAGTTAAAACCCTTCCAAATACATCCGCAAAGTTTAAATCATCTGTGCTTCTTACTTTTTAAAATTAATTAATTAGAGGATATCTGCTAACTATTTGACAGCGCATCGCAGAAGAGTGGAACAATGCCTATAGAGGGGGTGACTAAGACGAGCCGGGAAGTCGCAAATAGAAGAAAAAAGGCATTACACGACCCGCTTGAAGAAGTCTATCAGATTAGGAGTAGGAAGGAGAAGGAAGATGCACAGATAAAGGAATTCGCTACAAGACTTAAGAAAAGGAAAGAGTCATGAGAGAGAAGAAGGAAAATATTAAGATATATAGCTAAATTCGTTCTCTGAAAGAATAAGACCCGCTGTGAGAAGAAAATAAGATTTCAACAGATGATTGAAAGCTAAATACAAGCCCATAAGAAATTCTACCATCTTAGCCAAAATTCTCGGCTGAGATATTATCATGTTTGTGGAGAAAGAAAACTGGTTATCCTTGCTCGACGCAGGACAGTGCCAAACTCATTGCTATCCCTCTGCTGAAATTCCCTCCTGCCCGTGAAGGAAGAAAAAAGAACCAACTCTGTCTGCTCGTCATTTACCTGCTCAAGACCCCAGTCGCGGAGCTCAAAACAAAACAGGTTCGTTTTCTGGCTAAACAACTGAGATCTCTTCTGCAGGCTTTTTCCCCGCACAGATATACTACCCTGATAGTTCACTGAGCCTCATGTAAATAAATATTCTGGTGTTAGCCGTAATAATTAAAAAAAATACAAAATCGCTTCAAATTTTCCATTTCTTTTAGTATAGGACCCTGGTGATATTGTTAATCAATAAATAATATTGAAAATTAATAATTAAATCTTGTGCTAATACTTTAATAATACCCATACTTGCTTTACAATTTTTTTCTGTTTAATTTTTTAATTTCTGTGTTCTTAGTGTGAGGTGTTATCGGAACATCTGCTACTGTATATTCAAATTTATTTGACTTGCACTAAATTTAAGCAATTGAAAGGTCATATTTAAGACAGTTAAATATAGATTATAGAAACTTGTATCTAAAATATACAGAAATATTTTTTAGATTCCCCTGAATTAATTATGTGCTGAAAGTTAATAAGATCTTCGACTCAAGTCAGTACTATTTTACCGCTTGTTTCTCTCCCGTCACAAGGAAGTGCTACGGTTGTTTGAATGACTAATTTCCGAGGCGAAATAGGCGTTGCAATTAAATAATATTAAGAAAACAGGCATTGCCGAAATTTGCGAATGTTTGTCTGATGCGGTTCACTGGATTTTGAACGTTAATAGTCTATGCTTACGATGGTTTATTATATTAAGGAAATTCACTGCCTCAAATTACTGACAATTTTTCTCTTTCACTTTGTGATAATTTCTTCACGGATATCGACAGTAAACGACATAATGGACGAACGAGTAATAACTGATAATGAGTTTGTTAGAAAACTTAAACTATACGATGTGGTTCTGAATTGAAATATATCTGCACGAGGGGAAAAAAGGAAGATGACCAACTTTTCGGGAGAGATATATAGGACAATAATGAGCTGAATTACCGGAGGTGATTATCGGAGGGACATATTAAGCAGTCGTTGAACGAGTGTAGGTAGAAAACCAGTCTGCCTCGGGACACAGAGAGAAAGAAGCGATGGTCACCATCTTGCTTGAATTATTTGAGTCTGGGGGCTCCTTCAGAATCACATCAACTTAAAAGGCGATATAGAAATTATTTCTCTGAAAAGGCCAAACCTTCTCAAATAATCATAACTGTACACGGAGGAATTCTGAAAGAGGTTGCACACTATGGTCTTGACTTTTTCTCGATAAATTCCTACGGCTCGTGTCACTTGAATTTTGGTACCCTCCGTCTCGCCACCTGTCGCGTCATCAAATACAGAAAAAAAATTGACTTGATGGCCTTATTTGTGAGCTGAAAACTTCAAACTTTCGTCGGTAATAACGACAAATATTGAAACGAGAAAATTTGATTCGAAAGATGTGAACATTTATATAACAACATCATGAATGTTGTTTCTGCTTAAATGAACAGCAAAATAGAGGGGAAAATGAATGGAAATTGATTAATTAGTTTGTTAATGACTGTGCTGAACAAACGAGTGAGAATAAACAAAATAAATAAACATTGACTAAATGAATCCTAGGTGGGGGAAAACTGTTGCCTCTTCCGTTGATGGTTGATGACAATGACAATGACATCGACGGTGCTGACGCCACCGACATTTCATGTTAGTAATAATGTCAGAGGAAGAATCTCTTTGTTATTCTTTGGCGAGAAATAAAGAATCTCGCAAGCTGTTGTCATGGCAACAAAACAGTTCTACGGCGAGAACCTGGCAAATAAACGAGACAAGAGTAAGATTCTTTAGACCATAAATATATTTTTTTATCAACGTAGAATATCTATTAATAATTGCATTAAATAAAGACAATTTAAAAATTAAATAACTGTTCAGAGAATAGACGGAGACGTTGACAGTAATCATCGTTAGTTTATTCTTTATATATTAAGTGAATCATTAGCTGTTGTTCAATCTAGAAAAACTAAAAATAAAATTATTACGTTTCCAGGAACTGAACTTCGACCCTTTGTGTAGACAGTCTGATTCGTATCGGAAATTTAACTTCAGAGACATGGGCATACATAAAAACGTGAGAGTGAAAATTAAGTGATATAAGTCAATTACAAAGAAAGTTAGTGTTTGAAAAAATGGTGAATTGGACTGTACGAATTGGAAAAATGACATCTTTTAACTGTGGATAACTATGTAAGTATACACTGTAATGTCATCCTGCACCTCAAAAAAAATATAAAAGACCAAACAGGAATATTATTTCCATTCTATCTATAAATTTGAAAACAAAACTGACCTTTATGGATTTATATATGATGAATAAATGACTAACAAAGTCACGTCATTCGGAAATAATATTTAATTAAAATAACGGAACTTATTTGTAAAAGTATCGTGACGCATCAAACCTTTCTTTTGAACCTGTTCTAGTGCATTCTATGTATTAACAAATAAATAATTAATCTCGTGTATTTGAAAGATAAAACATATCAATTAGGAACGTTACAGTCGCTATTAAATATATTATTTATATAAATATTTATTTGAGCCTGAAACGGTTCTACAGAAAGTTACTATAATGTCGTGCATTTTTTATTTATAAGTTATAACAAATGACAAAGAAATTAACGCCTGTTAATTTTTATGTACATTAACGATGAGACTAAAATTAAGCGTGGCAGTAAAAATCTTAACAAGCTGCATGATGTGTTATTCTAAGTTCTCTGGTTATTTTCTGTATTGAACTTCAGTTTTCGGTCTTCTCTTTGATTTCCAGTCCTTGGGCAATTACCGTTAGACAAAGACGCGCCGAAGTCTCCAGCACTTTAAATTTACTTCCTCGTTGTTTTACATTAAAGACTGCTTATAAGGCGAAACTTGTTCCATTGTTTTGCTTTCCTTAAATTTAATTTGTAACTAATTTGTATGCGCTATTAATTTATTTCTTCTGCAATGTATGATCAGAACAGGTGGAATTTTTTTAATCTTTTATGTTCAGGAGGTAAAATATTTGCATTAATGTATACTTAAGCCTGAAGAGGTTCCACTGAAACGGACGATACGTCGTGATATATTTATCAATACGTTCTAAATTTTGTTTTATTTTAATTATATTTAATTTATGACTGATTTGGCCGTATTTAATCAGAATTCAGACAAGATTAATTATTAAATATGATGGATGCTTTTTCTATTACATTTAAAAGGAATTTAAGTACGTAACTTATTCATCTGTTTCGCCTGAATCTAAAGTTTCATCCTAAAACAGTGTTGGATGTAATTTCTTCCAGTCATTAGCGGATCTCCACGACCTGACGTTTGTGTATCCTTATGTTATTGTAATAAACTCGGGACCTATTCTGCCTTCTTAAAAAACAATTCCCATCAAATTGAACGAAGAAGTTTGGATTCACGACGACGTAAAATCATTTCACAGCTTTCAGATATTTAAATGAATTTATTTAATTATTTCAGATAATTTTTGTCAGGTTTAATTCTTTGTTAACATAACAGATTGTCTTTCACCTCGTAACACTCCCTCCCGCTTCTCCCATGTGGTCTAGACGGTTAAGTTGTTTACACAAGCTTTCCAAGGTTCCCAAAATCTCAGTTTTCTGGCCTTTGTTACTAAATGCAGAAATATCTGGTGGATTTAGGACGATGATGACCACTTAGTATATAATTTTACATTTACTTTGCAATCGTTCGTTGGCGATATTATAAATGAGATACTATATGTATGTGCACTCAGTATGACTGGTTAATATCACATGTGTGTATTAATATGCCTACGTGTAACATAAACCATCATCAATTTATGGCCCACTCCAAAATCCTGGTTAAGGGGTAACTTTCTGAGTACTTTTCGGCAACCTTCGACCTTTGGCCTTGTCTTCATTTGGAATTGCCTTTGTGGTCAATTCCTGGACAAAACTCTCTTTCAGATTTCACAGGAATGTCAAGTTCATCTCATTTGAAAAAATTGAAAACAATATGTTTCAAAAACTTGTTTGGATGTGTTCTTTTCTTTCTCTTCAAATTTAAAAGCAAACGTACAGTGGATTTTAATTGTCTATCTAATCTGCGGTGGTATCATGTAAGTTAACAAAGCACATGTTCAAACATGGCATGGAATTCCGATAAGTGACCGTGGTGAACGTCCTCTTGGGCTTGCTCAGGGCGGTACACGGAAAACATTTCCATGTTACGTTGGTTTATACTAAATACCCTCCACATCGGTTTAAATGTTTCATAGTCCTAATGTATATGTAGCTGAATATCCATTTATTTCTGTTATCTGTGGCGAGTTGTGTTATGCAAAATATTGAACATGGCTGAAAGCGTATTAAAATACAGCCCTTGGTACAGAAAATTTGAAAGTGCAATGTTTTTCATTAGGTTTGAAATTTTTAAATGTACTCATTTTAATAATCTTGCTGACATTTGTTGGATGATATCATTGTTCGCAGTCAGTTTTAAGTGTAGTTCCCCAAAGTGGCGGTGAGAATGTTACGCCAGGGGAAGTGACTGTGTGCGCTCTTTCAAAGACTTTATTGATATTATATCTACGGATATGAATTAAACGAATAAACGTCTGTTTTTCAAAATTAAATAAAATAAATTGACGACCAGATACAGAAAAAGCTTCTGTTTAGTTGAATATGAGTTACGTCAGCACATTTGGGACTTTCTCAAATTTTACAATATTTCATTATTAGCTGTGTAATGAAAATTTTGTTATTTTAAAAAGTTTTAATGTTAATTTTACTGTAAACATTTTGTAGTAACATTAACTGATGAAGTCCCAAATATAGTGACGAAACGATTCAATTCAATAAAGTCTTTTGCTTGTATCTTGTCGTCAATCCAGTCAATTTAAATGATATTATTATTTTCAGTCTTAAATATCTTACAGTTAATGAGAATATTATTCGTCAACTTCTCTATTTCCTCAAATAGTTCAAACCTGTTTTGTTCCTCTTAATTAACCGAAGAATCCATAAAATTGTGCTAGTTCTATTCCATTCACGTGGCGAGGTTTATGAATACTATGTCTGACGGACCCGTGAAATTAAATAATTCTGGGTTATAAATTAAATTATTCAATACTAATAATAGAAATGAAAACTGAAAATAAGAATAAGCATTTTTAAACATTTTGGTTATATTACAATGGTCTGAAAACAGTTCTGATCGCAGTTTGAACACTAGGAAGAATATAACCAAATTTGGTACACAGGACACAGTCCTTAGAATACGTCTTTTCTTTTGTAAGAAGGAAAACATAACACTATTTATTACCATTGTAGTATGACAATAATTATCGTCAACTTGAATTGTCTACTCTCTGGTTTCAACCAAATTATCGCTTTCCTTCTTTGGTCCTACGTATTTCAAGTATTTAACTTCTCTCTCTCTCTCTCTCTCTCTCTCTCTCTATATATATATATATATATATAAAGTTTTTATTTTTAGAATTTTATTTATTAAGGAAGAAAATTATTTTCAATTACTTTTATACCTCGCCTAAACTTATTCATTAAAAAAAAGAATATAATAAGACAGGGAAAAATGCAAACTGCAATCTCAAGATTGCCACCGTGTTTTGCTGCTAAGCAGAACTTATTCCTCGTCAAATCTTTCCGTTGTCCCGAGATGAGAGTTGGTCTCGTCGCTGGTACCAGGACATTCCTTGGCTGCCCTCAGTGACCACAGCGTACCTCCTCAATTTCTTCACCTCGTGTCAGGACTGCGAATGATATCTGACTATACTGAAAACTGTCTGTTCACCCTGATCGCTGACGACGCTATAAGTTTCTCTTGCATACGCTGATGAATCATAACCTGCATATCCCCGATAAAAGGGAAATCTGACCAGAAATGCGCCCTTTAACGTTGTTTCCCTCGACGGTTGACAGACGGCCTTGTGTCGTTGGTCCGATGACCAAATTCACCAATTGTTTTGATGGATTTCTCTCCGTACCAGCAAAATCGTTGTTCATTGGTAGGTGTCACAGCAGGAGACGGAGTTTTTGCCACTTAATCTCCATAAAATTGAATTTTCTCGCCTTCACGGCACTCAGGATATAGAGCTTATGACAGTGTTGGAATTTCCTTTTTTACAGAATTTTGCGACATAATTTTTAAATCCCGTGAATTGACAGAATTGCGCGTCACAAATTAAATTAATTTGAAATTAAAATTACGCGTCACGGCCTTCATAACCATGACCAAGAAAACGTGGTATGTAGCTCTGCGTTCGTCGATCTTATCAGTTAAACAAGAACAAAAAGGGAAATGTACGTTAAATCAACAAGTAGCGGCTCGGAGGCTTTTACCCTTAAAAATAGTTTGTGCAATAAATACGTTTACTACGTAGGGTGTTACGGCTTGTAGAAACATTTACCTTACTTGAGAGAGTTGTTGTAATGTAGGTGGAAGAGTGCGACACCGCTCATAGAGGAAATCTGTGTATGCCGTCGATTTATTCAGGGAGTATATAAATTTGGGACGGTTACATTTTGCCCCCAAAGTCGTGTATTGATCTCACTTGACTCGTAAAGTGCGTTTGAAAATGCGAGGGGAATAAAGGCGGCAGCCGCAGCAGCAGCAGGTAAGGGCGACGCCGAGGGCTGCCCTTGTATTACCGCGCCCCGCCGCTCCTAGTAACAAACGACGCCCGCGGCTGCTCACTAAATTGGGCGCAGGAATGAGAACCTGGCCATATTTTAAATCATCGAAAAGGAAAAGTTCGCCCTTCTCTCTCTCTCTTGTTTTTTTTTCCTGGCAGAGCAAGTCTGAAGTCGGCTTCTTTTTTCCGCAGTGACACCCTGTCCTTGGAGGGGATTCCCCGCGGGCAGTCCCTATCCGTGTGGGCGACCTACGCCGCCCATCTGCTATTCTCTCTAACTGCAGACTAGCAAAAAACTAAACGCTCACCATTACCAACGGAGCACGACCAAAGACACTAAGTCAACTTTCACTAAATTGTTGAACGAGGTGTGAAATCTGTTTATATTTATTCTGGATTTTCATTCCCTACAGTAAAGACAAGCGACTCGGATCGTATCATTCCAGCGGTAGCTTAATTCCAATATACTGGACAGTTATTAAATCTGTTATCCACGCTTTTTCATGTAGAACAAGAAAATAAAGATCAAGTTCAAAGATGAATAAATTGACCTTGACAATTCCTATGTTTGTTACCTTAAAAGGGAAAATAAGAGTGGAGAAGATGATGTTACTGGCCTTAGGGCAAATTTACTAATTCCCTGCCGATGCTTGCCGGTCGGACTTCACAAGTATTTCTTTTATAAATACAAGAAAAAAAATAAAGAATTGGTATATGTTACATTCCTTTTGCACGTCGTAAGATCGACAGAAAAAGGTACAAAATATTTATGTCCCGTCCGTGTAACAACTAAAATGGACTACAAAATTGGAGAAAATAAGAAAAATTTGATCCCTTGAATGCGTCCAGTGACTACGGTCGAAAATATCAAACAGAAAAAAGAAATACTTTTTTTTTGTTTAATCACAAAGTAAATTTATGCATTTAGATTTTTTTTATAATTCGCTAATATAGTTGATGCAACTAAATATAAAATTAAATAAAAAGTTTTAGATTTATTACCATTTCCATTAGTTCTCGGTTGAGGAAATACGAAACGTCATACAAGGAACTAATAATTTTTATAAAACGTTAATTTCTGAAGCATTTAATATGAAATTCAATAAATTTTGTTAAAGTTTAAAATAATACTCTTATTAAGTAAATATATTATATGATGGTTCATTAAAATTTTGTTAGATCTTGCTTACTGGTTGATTTGCATTTCCTTTGTTCTTATTATTACAGTTTGTTACTAATATTGAAAACCTTGGACCAGCGTCTCATGGCAGGTTGTGTTAAATATTATTGATGTTGACCCCGTCTAGCTCTGGAAGTGTCGAGATGATACTTAACTCCTCCCACTTGTGACGGGTTTAATACCTCCAACGACTCTTGCGTATTAGTATAATAATTATAATTAATTGTGATATTTTTTTATCAAAAATGACTTCATCTGTCACCTTCCAGAATATTATGTTAAAGAAATATGTTATGAACGCCAGCAATTAAATTAAATATTGGGTAAATTGAAACTCTACTTACACACTAAACAAATATCAGGATTAAAATTTTTCTGGCAATTAAATATATGATCAGTTTGTGACTTCTCCGGGTAGTAATTTAGCTGTACTCCTTTAGCCGAAATACACGTACAGCCAAATATTTACCTGAAGAAGTCTCAAATGAGAGATGAAACGTCGTAATATTTAAATTATCAAAAAAACAGTGACCAAGAGGCTGATTAAATCTCGGGATTATTCAGTAATTGAACACAATGATCTAAATCATTTGTAGTTATACTGTTCTTTTAGTAGGGAAATTCAATACATTTGATAAGCCTTCATTGTTATAGTATCAATATATTTACTTTATGACACATTGCAGCCCCCCTCCCCCCTTCCCCGAGCCAGAGACATTCCCCTACACACACACCACTGCTTGCTAATCAAAAATTAAAAATATCTCTTCTTCTTATATTACACCAAATCTTGTTGTTGATGTGGTATATTAAGTCCTAAGACTAGTCTGATGAAACGCTCTATGCGTACCTATCTTGCGCAAGCCTTTTAATTTCCGTATAGCTACTACATCCCACATCATCCCTAATCAGCTTAGCGCATTCTATCCTTGTCCTCCCTCTTCTGTTCTTACCCCCACACACTTCCCTCATGCTAATTTCACAAGACCCTCACGTCTCAAAACGTGGACCATGCCTTCCACATTGTTCGTTCTTCCCCTATTCTGCTTAGAACTCCCTCGTTAATGATTCTATCCACCCATTGATTTTCAGCATTATTCTATAGCACACATTTCAAAGGCTTCTATTCTTTTCCTTTCTCCAACTCCTACAGTCCACGTTTCGCACCCATAAGAACATTTTAACAATGATTTTCTAATAATTATGTTCGTAAATTCCTCTTTTTCACAAAATCCTTCCTTGCCTGTACCATCCTGTTACGCTAAATACATTAAACATTTCCACCGCAACCCTAAAGTGACCGATGCAACCAAGAGTGTCGGTCGGAACGTCTATTTGGTATGAAATATTAAATACTTGTTCAAAATTTTTATAATTGTCTGTTAGACGGGTGGTTATGTTATTTTGAAGCAAGTTGAGCATGAGGTGAAGGAATGCGGCAGGCTGGCAGTCAGGTGCCCCAGGGAGAGGCTGCAGCCAACGGCGACGCGGTGCGGGATCGTAATTCAGCTTCACCTGGGACTCCAGTGTCCAACAACGAATACAACGTTTCCGAGACGTGAACGTGAAACAAAGCACCGACATATTTGTTTAGAATTACCCACGGCTAAGTTTCCCCTGATTTATTTACCCGGTCCGTGAAACGAGTGAGTTCTCAAACGTTACTATCGAGGTAGAAGATTTATAGCAATTACTGTAATTGAAACCCGTTGTACGTGCCTTCATTAAGGGGAATAATATTTTAATAAGGACACAGATCGCTCCGCTTCACGAGGCGAAGGAAGAAAGCGATACGTCGGCTGTAACTAATTGAAACGTCGCTCGGTGGAAATTTGAGATGTCTTGTGATCGGCGGCGACGCGTGTTCCCCCGCATATCTTTCCACCTTTACAAGCCTCGGAGTGGCCACACGTTCTCCCGACGGTGCGGAGCGGAGCGGAGCGGCAATTTACGACGGTACTCCGGCCTAACCCGGCCGTTAATCAGCGCTGAATTATCACCGCTCGTCATCGGAGGAGCTTCGCGATCAGGGGAGGGCAATTTAAAATCAATTTACGTGTTCCCTGGCCTTATTAGGAAAACTAATACGATAACTACACCGTACAACACTTCCTGCGAGGAATCGAGTACCTCACGACTCTCTACGATGTACTTAAGTGCTCGGCCATGTCCAAACTTTCAGCTCTGACCTGAGTAATAAATCTTAGGTACAAGGGGATTGTTCCGGAGCTATTAAAACCTCAAAAGAAATCATTAAAGATGGTTTCCTTGTACTCGCGTATTATCATTACGAGGGAAATTTAATAATTAAGAGACAAAGTGATGCAGAGAAAAGCTTTGTAGGAAGTGCTTGGTACTTTCATGACTAGGATGAGCCAAAAACATGTGTAAGATGAAACCTGTTTTTCTTACAACCACAAAACTACATTTAACGATGACGTGTCCGCTTTGCATATTACTTGAACAACGTTCAATGACCTCTATCTGATAGTAAAAAACTAGCAAAATATTTTCTCAAATAATCTTACAGTATGGTAAAACTTATATGAACAGCGGAATTATTTAAAACTCTTAAAAAATGTCACTTTTCAACTCATTCCCTTGCAACCCGTGTTGACGGCATTATACGAGGAGTCCGACGAATTGCTGTTGAAGATGTAACAAACAGAAAATTGCAGTAACTGTTGGCAGAGTTCATAAGGTTATCAGTAACAAGCTCAGGTACAGCAAAGCAAGTGCAAGTTGGGTCACGAAAGAGTAAACGCAACAACACAACGATACAAGACTAAAAGTGACTCCAAGATAAAAATGATCAACAACATCGTCTAACACCAACGTAATCTGAGCTAAAACAACACCAGAAAAATGAAAAATCGTTACAGGACCTGTCAACAGTCTAACAATATTACAGCATACAATAAAATTCTTAAATGACTTGGTTCAATGTTATCTGTATAAATATATAGCGGTCGCTAATGGCCATAAGACTCGTGCGACTTTAAATAAATAAATTTCAAAAGGGCTCAAAGTATATGTATAATTGGAAGAACTATATGAAAGGGAAAGGAACCATTTCTTAAACAAAATTTTAACGTGTCACGAAATTAAGTTCACGATTTTTAACCAGAGTCCAAAAATTATTCGGGAACATCGAGGAGGTCAAAGAATTTGTGAGCAAACCGAAAGAAAAAGATGGTTACATTTTCATGTCTGTTTTATGTAATAGTAAATAAAATATTCGTCCGCGTTCAAACGTTATTTTTTTAAAAAAACAGTAATTTCCAAAACGGAAAAAAACAACGGTTTCACGACAACTGAGAAAGTGTTACATTGTGGTGTAGCCCCGGGGAGGCTTTATAAAAATATTGTAAATATGGTCGATTTGAAAATGAAACTTAATGGTAACAGGAAAATAACCGGATAAAGGTACAAATAAATACAGAACCTTTTTGTTTCGTCTTTGGAATTTTTTTTAACAAAAAGTTCTTAAGTGGTCAAAAATTTTATTTATTAGAAATAAAAAAACTTCTTTGCACCAGGTATAAAATAACTAGCGTATGGTTGGGACAAGTGTAATAATATCTGTGGGAAACAGTTTAAGTCTCGTTTTATAGACATTTCTTTTTCCAGGTCAATTTAGTTTAATTAATTTTTGAATGTCTTTCGTAGATAGCAACTTAAGATGGAAACAACATATAGCTGCAAACGTAAGAGGTGTACCTAAATTAGTACCGCTTGAAAATCAGGTCCTAATAGATAAAATAATCCTTAAATTAATCTCACCAGCGAATCTAATATAGTAATAGCACACAAAAACCAATCCAAAATAAATTACGCTATAGTACCTGTCCGAGTACACGCTTCATAAAGACTTGTAAGAACGAAATGGCAAATATGTCACATTGTAGCTGTCATTTACATCTAGTATAATGAACAATAACAAGAAGAGACGGTGTTGATCTTTGGGAGATTATGAATGTCTTTGAGAGTAGCAGTCTTCCGTTGCAGAGTGCCGTTGGGAAGCGATTCAACGTTTTGATTGCATTTAATTGTATTGTTAATAAAAATATATAGGTTATTGATGAAATATATAGACATAACATATATCTAATGCTCCTGCATACCCACTGACGACTATGAGAAACCAACGCTAAGCAAACGCGGATAAATAAGATAAGTAAAATTTAATAACGGAATTGTACGTGCACTATTTAATTACTAAACTGCCATTGCAATATCCGAAAAAAAAAACACTCTCGTGAGGCCTCATCTGGTAATGGAAAATACGATAAGGCTGAAACTGAAATTGGCAAGTGATCTAAGGAATATCTGAGGAAGACTTGTCACTCGTCACATCGGAGGAGAATTGTTTTGTAATACTCTGGTTGCTTAATTTAAAAGAAGTCCGTGAGGAGGTCGCATTTTCAATTGCATCTCGCTCTATGAATTAGCGATTCCAGATAGGAAGGTCTTGGACTTACGTCAAACCAGAGTTCTAATATGAGTTCTTTATTGGTATCGCCTTTGAAGACGAATACCCGTGGCAACAAGTGTCTGTCTCCCTGGGAGTCTGGAGGCCGCCAGGGCCGGGCAATAGTGGCATAAAACACCGCATCGACGTTGTGGTATAAATGTCTCGCCGCCAGGCTGGCAATTACTCCCAGACGTAAAAGAACAAATATGCCTTGAGGAATTAAAGTGGAAAATTCGCAGAGACAGAGGGCGACGTATGTATGCAGAGAACCGCGCGCTGAGGGGGCGGGAGGGGGAGGTGGGAGGGGGAGAGGGAGGTTGTCTGTCTCTGTCTCGTTTTCGACCCCCGGCAACAAACAGAAAAGAACAATCACCATGGTAACAGGGCGGCAAGGAGGAGAGTACAGAAACAACAAAAGCGCGTCGTGAACAATAGACGGCAGCGAGCGGAGGCGACACGGCCGTCTATGTACGCTCCTCCGGACTCTCGCTCGCTTTTTATTACATTTCTGCGAGAGAAGCACAAGTACTCCGCTCCGTACAAATAACGTTTACCAGAAAAGTCTTTGCCACGGCGTTTTTATTTCAGCGGCAAAAAAAACGATAAAAAACGCGCCAGCACTTCCCCACCCTCGGGAGAAACTACCACTAAATAATAATAAAACTACGCGTGTACACAAAAACTGTAATACGAGGGAGGGGCGCGTTTGCCTAGTAGGTGCTCCGAGGTTTTTAAGAGCTTTTTTCCGCAGCAGGAGCGGTTCGTGGTGGTGCGTTCCCTTAGGGCGGGGGTTTTTAATAAATCAGCAGACATTCGGGAGGGGTGGGCAGGTCTTAGGGGAGGGCACTGCTCCCGGGGCTAGCGCAGAATGAATTCCAGCAGCGCCAGACTTCGTAATTAACTGCCCTCGCGTAATTCTGTTTGATTTACAGAACATAGAAATTAATAACCGAGGTTTGTTGCGCAGCGAATTTAATACGAAACTCCTTATTTGACTTTGACTCTTGCTTCCTCCCTTTCCGTGAGGCCGAGCGTTTTTTTTTTATTATTTCACCTTTCCCCCTTTCCACCTTCGCAGTCCTAAATTGTACACCACCTACTCCCTGCTCGTTTTCCGGAGCGCGAGAAACAATTGGCGTTCGTTCCGCGAAACCTAAGGAAAAATTCCAATTACTACAATAGGGGGAGGCCCGGCTTTTATTGACGGTGCCCTTTTTAATTATTGTTAGCTCACACTCCCTCTTAGGTTCCGGAGGAGACATGGCGTCCAGGGCCGCATTTTTGCTTATTTATGCACACATGAACACAGATAAATTAAAAAATATACCCTGCCTATTATTGAATTAAATTCAGAAAATTAGATAAAAACGCGTTATGATGAAATATACATAGGCTGAATGTATTATGGACATGTATTTTAAATGAACGTGACGAATAGCTCAATTTAAAAAATCTCGACCTGACACGAGAATCGAATCCTGGACATCCCTATTGCTGGTCGGTTTCTCTAACCATTGAGCCAAGTAGGGTTCGACCCCAGATTCCGTTGCGAGATCCATACACACTGTATACCTGAAGCTCAAACTCACCTACAAATTTAATAATCAAATAATGACTAAGAATGGATATGGTGTAAATTGATCCAAGAATCATGGTTTAATTCACATCATTATTATTTATTACATATTTTGCGCCTAAATATTTTACAATCCACAGAGTATATTAGTTTAAAATGTATCTTTTAATTTAGAAAAGAATATAATATGTTCTGTTGTTAGTCGAAAATTTGTAAATTGCCTTACGTGACAAATGAGTCGCATATATAGGACGTTAGTGCAGATCTAATGAAGACCCTGAGATTGAAGACGCTGAGAAACCGGAATATAAAATGTAAGTAAATTTTGTGTATTGGAATGTGCAGGATTCAATTCCTAAAATTAGAAATACATCACATTTTTGGCGCCCAACGTGGGGCATGATATACTTCTCTACTAGCTTGATTTTGACTGATGCACCTGGTGTTCTGAATTAGACAATTATAGAATGTGGAGATTGGAATCAAAACGAAAATTGAGCTGGGCTTAAATGGTTATTTGTCAAAAGTAGTAGAGAGGGAAATAGATGACAAGATAGACATTATAATGGCAGTATCCTCACCAAACAATAATACAAAAAACGAAGAATAAATCGTCAGCATCAAAGAACAAATATTGCTTTTCTAAATATTATAGTGAATGTACTAGATGTATAGGTAATAGGGATTTGAATGCAAAAAATAATAGATACTGTGATGCTGAAGTTTCTACTGCTGTTGAGCGTTTTGTCAACCAATGCTGAGCAGCCGGGATAAACAAGATAAGTTTTATTATATTAGAATTATGCGTGCATCATTTAAATTAAGGTTTTATAATTCTCTTTCACAGTAGTTTCCCCGTTTCCAGCGCCATACTGTATTACCAACGAGGACACATGAAGCACATTTCTTTGAAACGTAAGAAACTGTTTGGTACGTTGTGCTACTCCCTGAAATGTTTTTTCTGCTTTTAATGGACTGGGACAGTAAGAATTTGTTTCATGTCATCAATTAATTACATTTAAGTGTAAAGAAGAAACTAATTAAAGATTATAGTTACATTTTCAATAGAGTGTGTTATAGTTTGAAGACACCATTGTTGTATTTGTTGGAGCGAGAAGAAAAGATGGGATACGCTGTCGCTAACTTTCGTGTACTGTTTGAAGAAAATTCTTTAATTGGATAAAAAAATTTCTAAGTCACAAGGAGGATTGTAAATGGAAAATGTTTCAAATGCCAATACAAACATTTCTTCAAAACACCGAGGAAAAATCAGAATGAAATTGGGGGAGGGGGGAAGGAGGGCGAAGACTTGACCACCGGGTAGAAGAACACACGAATCGCAATTTTTCCTAAAAATTAATTTTTCTAATTATATCTCTAAATTTCATGCCAATATCTTAGCTTAGTAAAGCTATTTACTTCTCACTTGAAATGAGGAAATCTGAAACATTTCTGGTGGATCGTGGAAATAGTATCTAGGCGCCAATCCTGCAAATAAGATTTTCCTCCAGCTTGTAGACGGATTGGCATCGCAGCAGAAGCCACGAGGAACCAGATCTCGATCCGGCCAACGATACATGAGAGCAACCGAGTTTGTGAAAGAAAGTGTAAGATTGGAAATTTAATTAACACATAAAATTGTGAAGAACATTCGTCTTGTAAATTAATAAACTGTCTGTCCTTTTTGTTAAATTTCACATCATGGTTTTCCGTTGCAATACGATATTTTATGCGAGGCAAGAAACAATCAATTCACTGTCTCATTCAAAAGATATAAGTTGTATTGACCTTTTGACACTATAATATTTGCGAGTACTGTATTTACTGTTAAAGCAAAGTATATTGTGTTACATGTGTTTCATATCCTGTCTTATGTGCACTGTAGTTTGGATCTAATGATTGAAAACGAATTTCTCACTGCGCCAACGTATGTCCTAAAGATTATGTAACGAGAAATTTGTTCAGAATTGTGTATGATCGGAAAGAGTGAAACACTTGACTAACATAGTGAATATCTTTAACTGTTAATGTCTTTCAAACTAAAATAAAGTTAATATGCAACGTCCTGTAACGATAAAACACATCGACTCGGAATTTGGCGGTACGGGATCAAAGGAAACCTAGGTGAGGGTTATAGAAAAGGGGTAATAAAAATCAGACAACGACGCTATTGGAGCTTTTCCCACGTCCATTGAAATTTGGCGACAGTGGATGGTAAGGAGGTTAGTGAGGGAGGAGGGAGTCAAACGGTTCCTCCCAGAGAGGACAGACGATAATTTTGATTGAAAAATATTGAGCCCCACCACTTACGGAATACGAATTAAGGTAGTGGGGAAAATTTATTAAAAACCCCCAGAAGAAACGAATTTGCCAGATTAAGGTGATACGGAGTTGGTCATTGAGGATGTGAAGGTTTTTATGCTTTGAATAATAAGGAAATTATGGTTTGATGACGTGGAGGATGTGATTGGAGTTGAGATTGAACACTTAAAGATTGTAAGTTTTTCTGATCATGGATAATAACAACGACAGTAAGGCGTGATCCAGTCCCAAGCAACGAGGAAGATGCAGCTGGAAGTTTCAGGCAAGCTGAAACGAAACGGTAAATACCAGTTGTAACCTTTTGCCGATTTTCCGGTAGTGGCGGTTCCGAGAAGGATTAGTGTTAACTATTCTGCTGCATGAGAAGGCCCATTTAACGACCCTTAGCGTAGAGCTCTTCGATTTAGTTGTAAGGAATTTAATTGGTATAATTATTGTAAATGTATATAGTGTTGATCTGTAAAAAAATTGAAATTGAACAAATTGTAATACATATGTAAAGCTGTTAAATATAGAGTAAATGGATTTTGGATCTTATAATAATATTCATTATAAAATAATTCATCCCTCCTCTTCACTTCAGTCCCTGTACATTTAAATATCCAACTGGGATAAAAAGATGTGCAAGTATATACGAAGAAAAATTTTCTCCGAAATAGAGGAAACCAGTTTAACGTACATCATGTACCTGTAAATGTTGAGTTAATTTTTCTTGTCATAACTATGACAACTTCACCACTTGGTGTTGGTTTTATATTAATGGAATTAATGACGGGGATAGGGTGATGGAGGTTACACGGAGCGTGTAATTTATCTTTTCTGATTATTATTATTACCAACACAAGGGCACAAAATAGGTGTAGTTAATAAAAGAGATTGGTTGAGTGAATTCCAGTCGACGAGTGCCACAAGTTCCCGACGATAAAGACAGAGAAAAAACGCAGCTTAAAGATTTATTTGTAATCCGCTCGAGTCTATTAACAGATCGTAAAAGGCAGAGGCACGTGCACAAATATTATTATAATTTGTGGTAATCCCTAAATTGTGCGCGTAACAATGGCAGTTAGTAGGCTGCAGGATGTTGGGCGTAATTAGACCCGCGGACTTGTAAATGGAATGCTAATAGATGCGCCCCCTAACGAGTTATAAAGCAGCTATGTGCTAGTTTATAAATAAATCACGGCGGCTCTGTGCTGTGTGAGTTCTTTAATAGCTGCACGCACGAGTGCTTCTAGGCGCAATCAGACGCCGCCATCTTCCTCCGTCCGTCCGTATCACCGTATCATCTCGGTTTGTCACTAGGGAATTGGCAGCACACTGGCTCAAGTGACGAAAAAATCCAGTGTGATGGTTGTGTGTGGGAGGGGAGGGGGCGAATCAATTAACAGTAAACGCCAGTCGCGTCGACTTGAGGTTTGTTAATTGAGTTGCCAGTAACGACCCGAAGGTAACGTGGAAGCGTGAAATTGGCAGGCGAAGTCGTTCACCTGTGGCACAGATCTTCATGCATGGGATGCGGACGTACAGAGGCAAATGTCAAAGACATGGCTATAGAATTTGACGCAGAGACAAAAATGAGAAATGTTAAAATGCCGAATGAAATGGTCAGTTTCTGAAAACTTAACGAATTGAGGTGGAATTGTGAATATGACTGAGAAATATATCCTTGGAACGTAAAGAAACAGAGGTCAGTGGAGAGGTGACGAATTAAATACACGTTCACTGCCTCTGACGTATTATAAAACGACTGCGAGTGCCATCTTACTCTCCTGTATAGAACAGGAATGATCCGAAAAAGCTTTAAAGCGTCATCGGGAGACAACGTGTTAATATAACAAATATCTGATTAATGATGAAGGAAATTGAACGGTTGAAAAATAAACGTTTGTCTTCTAACACAGTTCTAAATTGATATAATTCTTTTTTTTGATAGTAGAATTATTTAACTTTACGGTCTCCCTGACCCCGACATTTTTACGTTCCCCAAAATGCAGCCGATGGCTGATGTTCGCTTGTAATGGAACCGTTTGCCCATCAATGTTGGTCAATGGCGCGTGTAATAATCGTGTTCAGATCAGCAAAGAGGCCTCAATCACGGCCTTCTCCTTCATTCATCCTAACATTGTCCTTAAATGAAAATTGGCAAATGGTATTCAAGTGGAACCGTCACATTGGCAATCTCATACAAATTATGAAGCATGGGATAGGTTAATAGGCCACGTTCTAAGACATGAAGCTCTTGTAAAATTAGCATTGCAGAGAAATGTGTGGGGTAAGAACAGAAGAAGGAGGCCAATGATGGAATAAGATAAGCAAATTAGGGAGGATGTTGGATTTTGTAGTTATGCGTAAATGAAAAGGCTTGCGGAAGATAGGTTAGCATGGAGACTTGCATCAAACCATTCTTAGGACTGAATACCATCATCACAACAACAAAACTCATTGATATTAGTCCTTTTATTCGTTTTACAATTTAATTTAAAATTAAATAAAACGTAAAGAAAACAACCGTGTTTGTCATAAGTGGCGTATGCGAGCAAACAATAAGGACTAAGAAGGTAATGAGCTACTCAATTAGACAGCCGCTAATGGCCTTTGGTGTAGGAGCGACTATAAACCCACAATTTTTAAAAAATGGAAAATGTAATAGAATGGCAAAGTTAACGGGTACCTGAAACTAGAATAGAAGATTTCGAAAACAACTTTAAATAGTTATGTCGTCAATATCCAAAAATAAGAAGAAAATCACAAGTTTTATTGGGAAAAGCTTAAATTTTAGAGTTTGGACAAAATTTATTAAAAGTTATTGACTTAGTATTATGAATAAAGAAAAGAATGACGAAAAGTCAGAAATCGAAGAATTTAAATTAAATTGAAACGTTTCGTACCGAGCTTTCAGGATATATTCAGACAATTAAATAAAATCTTCTAAAATTCCGTTTTGTTGCGGCAACATGCGGGACCCTGTAGCAACACGAAATTATAACTAAACGACTTCAAATTAAATTCCCACACTTCCGTCTATTGGCCATTCATTGTAATTTATCTATTAAATGATACCTATAAGAAATATTGTGTATTAAAAAAGGTGTAAACACATTAAAAACATAATGATCCCTTAAATTAAGTATTAATTAAAGTTCATTATTTGTTGGTATAAATGTGTAATATTGATAACAAGAAATACGGTTCAAAATTACCCTATAGTTGTTACGTTTATTGTTAAATTAAGAGAGTGTTGCAAAGCAATTGATTTGTTTTTAATTATTACACTTGATTGTTCCTTACAACATTTACAACAGAATACTATAATTTTACATGTAATCCTATATAAAATAACTTACTATGTTACCTTAATTTTTCTTTAAACTAATTATTAGAAAACCTTTTTTTTTTTAAATTTGGAAATATATTTTATTTAAAGTTAAATTGTATAGTGAGTAAAATAATTCATAGCATTGAGTGTTATGAAGGATTATTGATTAAAATTGTGTCACTGTTGAAACAAGAACAGCCTAATGAAGATACGAAAGTGTATCGAAACGTCGTCGATTTGAGTTAAATGTTTTTAAATGTCTGGAAAATTGTTATTTAATTTGCCGTTATATAATATAAAAAACAGACTAACTAAAATGTAATTCGTACACTAATAAATAAAAATACGGCCAAATAAGTTAGCAAACAAATTTAAATAGTATTTTACAATTTTTGTTTATAGTTACTTGAAGAAATCCTCAATGTTGGATAAAACGTTGTATTTGTATTAATCAAATTTGTTTTGCTGACTTATTTGGCCGTCTTTTACTTATTAATTTACTTAGTGTAGGAAAAATGATGTTTGAATGATTCGTACACAATTTACATGTAACATTTGGAGACACTGTAGTACTTTGATGGATCAAATTGTTGATTACAACTAACTCGGGCAGTTGTAACATCTTGCCTCTTCCCTCAGGGGGCCAACATCATTTACTTAAACTGTATTTACCCAACCAACGTAGGCCCCGACAGCCAGAAGCACCTACTTTGGGCTATTTTAATGATTGAATAAACAATTCTTGGGTTTCCACCCGGGTTAAATGGAGTTTAAGCCATGACGTTTCGATGGCGTACTCTGCCATCGTTCTCAAGTGAAAGTGCCGTCCTGTGGTTTGTGCGTCGACTTTATAGTCCATGCCTAGGTGGCATGGCGCGTGTCCTTTCCTGATTGGTTCTTGGTCTCAGTAGGTAATGATTTAATGATTGATTAGCTAACATTATAGTAAGTTTTCAACTTCACGAGAGGTTCATTCGACGTCAGTTCAACCCAGCCATGACACCCATGATCTCAGATTTTAATGAGTGAAAGTTCTTATGTCATGAAAAAAAATTCATTTCACCACTTCAGAATTTTTTCAGACCACTTATAGATAGTTTATAGTTACAATAATATTTTTATGGCTTCCTTGTCTATTGAAGTATTCTCATAAAAAATTTCATTAACATTAGTTGGTAAAGAAGGAAGGTATAATTTATTTTCTGTGGAAGAGCAAATTGCATTTCCCCCGCCGATCGATAAAAAACACGCGATTTCAAAAACGTTAGCAGACCATTTGTGATATAGCAGAAATATTTTATATCTTTAATTATATTCATGAAAAGAACAAACATGCCAAGTTTCATTAAAATCTGAGATTATGGGTGACGAATTATATATTTTTTGGTTTGATTTGACATGGAGTGACCCAAGAATTATATTCAAATAACGACGATTGAAACAGACGGAAAGAGAGTTGGAAAGAGTTTAACATTTTCTTCCTCAGTAACTTATCAAGTCAATTTATAGCTGGATTTAGGAGGCGGAAAACTCCTGTCGTCATGAGTGGCCTTAATCGGTTCAGTCCGGTCCCGTGGTGTCAAATTTCTCGGGTTTCACCAACTGAATATATAGACTTTGCATGTAGAATGAGGGTTTTCCTTGTGAGAATCTTTACACGGAGGTCAAGAGGGATTGGATTTATTAGGTACATTAGTCATCTGCTAACGAGAAACGTTAGCCCGAAAATGGTAAAACTTAGAAATCTAAGCAGGAATAAAGAACAATTAACGTCTATAAAAAACATAAATTAGATAATAGCTAACGACCCGTATGACAGACAATTATGAAAATTATGTACTAGATTATTTTTTGTTATTGCTGAAATAAAATTCTTGTTATTTTTTTTAAACTTGCATCAACAGATAAGTTTTTTGTGACTACTTTACCCCTTTTTGGGATTTTTTCTTAATTTTAAAGGTTTATCGATTTTGGGAACACATAGACTCACCAAAACTCAAGCCCTTGCCAGAAATAGAACCGGGGACCTCTGTGATACGAGGCAGTGACTAGAGGCCACTAGACCGCACAGGACGGCTTTAAGAAACCTCATTTTAAGCCTATAGCATATTATTGGTATGTTGATGATTTTAGTGTATTAAGCCTTCCGATGAATTGTTTGTTTTATATCAATTATAATATTAAATTTTACGGTTGAGTTAGAAAAATATTGTAGTCTGAATTTTAATGAAGTGTCCGTTTTCCGTCATAATAATAAGTTATCTTTTCCTTGGTTCCATAAATCTACATATTCTTGTACGGGAATAATTTTTTTTCTAATCATCCAATCAATCAGAAAAAAGTTATAGTCTTGTTTGATTTTATTTATCATTCTGAGAATCATAATTACGGTTTTAAAATATTGAGCCAATTATTATCCTGTTGAATTTCTTGTAAAATTCAGTAATCTCAGAATTAATTATATTTATGACGATAGAAATAATCGTATTCAAAAATGTATTTAAAATAATTGTATTGTTTTACTATTATACGACTATATTCTGCTAATTTTAAAATGTTATTTAAAAAATTTAATATATTTGTAATGTTCAAATCTGTTAATTCTTTACCTTATTTTGTTAAAAAACATAAAGATGTTCTATATACTTTAAATTGCCATAATGTTCTTCATAATATTTCTTGTAATAAATGATCATTACTTCTTGATTACACTTGATTGGTTAGACACCCGATTTGTCAACTACAATTAAGGAGCTGAAAGATAATCTAAATTCTCCTTCCTGTAAGAATTTATTTAATACTCAACTTGTCTCGAACAAAATTATTAGTTTAATTTTAATACTGCCGTTATTTTAGAGAAGAAAATAAATTTTAAGGAAAAAGTTTTTTTTTCTCCGTGGCTCTACAGTCCATTGAGGGCCTGGGCCTACCGAGTCGACTGCGGACTGTCATCTTGCATGTCACATGATGAAGTTAAGTTCTGAATTTTTTTACATACTAGAAATGGTAGAAGCATAGTAGACATAAAGAGTAGGATAACACAGGCAAGCAAGGCTTTCATGAAAAAGAGGAATTTAGTTATGGGTTGTATAAGTGTGAATATAAGGAACTCATTGCTAAAAATGTTCGTATGTAGTGTGGCATTATATGGGTGCGAAAGGAGGAAGCTAGGAGTTGAAGAAATTTTATGTCATCTGAAAATCGGATGGGTGGATAGAATCACTAACAAGGAAGTTCTAAGCAGAATAGGAGAAGAGCGAACAAAATTCATGACGACCAAGAGAAGGGATAATTAATAGGCAACGTTTTAAGGTATAAGTCTCTTGTAAAATTAGAATTGGAGGTATGTGTGTGGGATAAGAACAAAAGAGCGAGGAAAGGATGGAATACACTAAGCCGATTAGGAAGTTTGTGTGGTGTGGTAATAATGCGAAAAAAGGCTTGAGCAAGATAGGTTAGCATGGAGGGTTGCATCAGACCAGTCTTTGGGCTTAAAACCACAACAACAACATAATAAACCCAATAATTTTTCTATTCGTGTAAATAAAGACACTTCTTGGTTAAATTCAATGTATGATGCTACAGATTGTTTTCTTAGTCATATTTATATTAGTATCATGTGACGTTTTTTGGATTGTTAGGTCATGTTGTTTTTTGGCGTTATTGCCGAGCATTTTCCAGGTTTGGCCAAGACGGTTGTTTTTTTGTGCTCGCTGTGGCTTAAATATGACTGGGACTTTCGTGGTATGTATGATGCTTTATTAAATGCTCTTTGTAAGCGACATATTTAATTTGTTCTTATCACTTTATGCTGTCAATATTAACAAGGACCACAAGTGTCGCACGAAACGTTAATGTTGTATTAAGCTCTAATTCGTGTTCAAAAGTTTTATAATTGTGTGTTAAAGGGGTCATTAATTCTTATCTCATTTAGGAGGAATACTTACAAAAGACAATAGAAATTTGGAAACATAAATATGTATGTGTTGGGCCGTTAGTGTATTTTCTCATTTTTTTATTGATTTATATTTTAGGTGATTATGAATATATATGAATCGTTGGATACTGGCGGAAGTTTGAACGTAACGTGATGACGGATGTTTGTGTCCAAGGATGAGTGGAGCAGGTTCGCGTCGTGACCGATGGAGTATTTGAGAGAGCGCCGAGATTATTCCGGGGCAGATTACGCGAGGTCTTTTTTGCCGGGAAAGGAAGGCTGACAAGGAAGCGGCGCGTGATCAGTGGAGCGGGGAGCCGAATCAGCCGTGAAAGTCGCGGTAGCAGATTAGCGCGTGTCACGGTCACAGAACATCTGGAACAGAACAGGCGAACGGCCGCGTGCAATCAACAACACTCGCTCATTAGACAGCACGCACATCTCTACATCACGAGTCCAACATATCACATGCTTCAAGTACTCCTTCAGCCCAGTTAATTTCGACAACTCTATTGGAAATAGTTTACGTTTTCATCTCTTCATTCATACTGGTAATTCTCTGAAATTAATGAAATGTGAAGTTCCTGTAAATTTTTGCGTTCGGGTAAACTCACCAGTCTCGTATGTTTGTTTACTATGAAGAGTTTTTTTCATATGCAATACGGTATGGTAGGAAAGAGGAAAGAGACATTAAGGGAATTTGTGGTGACTTATGTTACTATATAACATATATATAGAACAGGCGATGAAGAAAGTTGAAACAGAATATGGAAAAGAAATCATACTGCAAGCAGAAGAAATAAAAACGTTACGCTTTGCCGACGATATTGTAGTAATTTATTAGGAGAATCGGAGAAGACTTGGAAAGCATAGTAATTGGCATGAACGTAGTCCTGGAGAAAGAGTTCAATATGAGGATTAATAGACGGAAAACCAAGGTAATGGAGTGTAGTATGGGAAACACTGGAAAAACAAACGGTGTTAGATTGAAAAGGGATATTTTGACGGAAGTTAAGGAATTCTGCTTCTTGAGAAGCGTAATAACTAGGGGTGGTAGAAGTATAGTAGACATAAAGAATAGGATAGCACAGGCAAGGAAGGCTTCCGCGAAAAAGAGGTATTTACTTACGAGTAATATAAGTTTGAATATTAGAAAATCGTTGCTAAAAATGTTTGTATGTAGCGTGGCGTTATGTGGGTGCGAAACGTGGGTGACAGGAGTTGGGGAAAAGAAAGAATAGAAGCCTTTGAAATGTGGTGCTATAGGTGAATGCTGAAAATCAGATCGATGGATAGAATCACAAACTAGGAAGTTCTAAACAGAATAGGGGAAAAGCGAACAATATGGAGGACATTGACTAAGAGAAGGGATAGATTAATAGGCCAAGTTTTAAGACACGAGAATCTTGTAAAATTAGCATTAGAGGGAAGTGTGTGGGGTATGAACTGAAGACGAAGGCCCAGGATGGAATACGCTAAGTAGATTAGGGAGGATGTTGGGTGTGTTAGTTATAAGGATATGAAAAGGCTTGCGCAAGATCGTTTAGCATGGAGGGTTGTATCAAACCAGTCTTAGGACTGGATACCACAGCAACATGTTACTAAATTTCTTTGCACATTAACAAATTAAAAAATTTTGTGAAACTAAATTTTTCAAGCTCCGGTATTTGTGGAGTCATTACACTTCAAGTATCGAGGGCCGCGGCAAAACAAACCTCCGTTCAAACGGCCTCTATCAGTTGACCAGGCATGGTGATATTGTATCCATATCACTATAATTCCATCAAAGCCGGCAATTAAAAGCCAAAGTCGCTATCGCCAACAATTAACGTTCGTAAATATACAGACCAAAGTATTAGAGCCTTCCATTTCTGAGAAAGAATCAATTTATTTTTCACGCAGAAACGAAATAATTTCTTTTGTTGTTATTAACTATATTATAAAAGTTTGAGGTTAATTATCGGTCCTTATAACGTAGACTCAGACTTGCTCAGTGGCAGACTAACCGCCCGGAAAGCGGGAGGACCTGGGTAAGAATCCTGGGTACGGTCGTCATTTTTCCATTCTTATCTCCTTATCTGAGCTTAAATTGAAGCATTTCTACTTCCTTTGACTTAAATTCAACTGATTAGCTATTAGAAAAGGAAGGCGGAGAATTCGGTGCCATACATGGCGAAACGGAAACAAGTTTTTGCATTCAATTGTGTGACGATGGCAAGAGTCGAGTTGGTCCTTTGAGTTCTGAGTACAGATCTAGGACACGTTAAAGTTTTGGTAGATGTCTCGACTATTTCGGTCCAGAATAATTCTTTAATTTGATAAATAAATTCAAATTTCCCCTTATTAGAACTTTACTAAACACTAACGAAATCCGTTCCAAAATGCTAGTTTTCGTCTGGGCGAGGACCAAATGAACTAAATGCGTATCCAAAGGCATCCCCAACTATGAGGAAGAGAATTACAACAGAGGTATTAGTGAAGCATTTGCGTGTAGTTTAATCGGGATCAAAGATGTGTACAATGTTACCGTAGAGCCTATTTTCTATTGGCTTTACAGAAGCTGCATATTACAAGGCTTTGCGGGGAATTCATTTCAGGAGCATTGTGAGCGAGGGAGCGAGGGAACGAACGCCCACGGACAGGGCCGAGGGCCAGAGCCAAGCGTTTGACATGTGCTGGCTGTTGCCATCGTCCGCACAACTTCAAGCAATCGCCGCGAATATTTTTTTATAATATGAGCGAGCACGAAGGGTATTGAGAAGCGAAACGGCAAAGGGCCGAACCTCTGCGCGTGTTGTGGTCGGTCGTCAAATTGCAATGTCTGCGTTACCTGCGGTCATCCACAAAATCCGCCATCTCATTGCCCCCAGAAGACCAAGCAAACACACAATTTCAAAGGGAAATGCCCCGAAGGCAGTTTTTCTTTTGTATTTGCAAATGTGAGGTTATTTCCCGGTGAAATATCTCTCTATAAGTGGAACAAGAAGTTGATTCTGGGGCGCACGAGTACAGACATCCGAGACGAGAGGACTCTGTTCGAAATTATCAAGCCAATCCATATTTCCCAAAAGACGAATTAACCGTAGAAGATAGTTGATTAATTATTAAAAATACTGGACCGAAGCTTATGATATTAAAGGAAAACATTTGCAAAACAATATTTTTCTTATTCATTAAATAACATCCACTAAGGTGGCATGAGGGCCTTGTAAAATTATCATTAGAAGTGTGTGGGGTAAGAACAAAAGAAGAGAGGCCAAGGATGGAATACGCTAAAACAGATTAGGTAGGTTCTGGGATTTGGTAGTTATGCGTAAATGAAAAGGCTTGTGCAAGATAGGTTAACATGGAGGGTTGCATCAGAACAGTGTAAGTACTGAATACCACAACAACAACCCAACTTATTTGATGCAGGTTTTATAGAGTTTTCCCTGTATCTCTTTTAGGTGGATCCTTAAATTATAGCCTAGAGGCGAGCTTGATCTACCTTCCACTTTCCCGCTTTTCAATTCCGTTCGTATGCTATTAAAGGGAAACTGGCTGTTTTAGGATCACCCTCATGTAGCTTTTAACTCCCTCCCCGATACGCGAAATTCTAGAACAAAACGTTAATCATATTGTCACATTATTCATATTTGTCATTTTGTCTCGACAATGTGAATGACCCTGAGATAAAGCTAAATGCGATCTGGTATTACCTAATTGAGAATATTTTATATTTTGATTATATTAAGAGGTTAATATTTATTATATGTTAGTTGTTTCCTGCTGTTGATATATAGTGTAGCGCAGTGTTGTGTCGTGAGGGCAAAGATACTAGATTGTGTTCAAAGTGATTGCGCTTCAATATAATTGATCGTATTTTAACGAGGTGAAATCGTCCCTTATAATTGACTAGTAGCCAGTCTGGAACTGTAAATTAGTCGCAGGAACGTAGCACGATCGGGCGTGAGTGTCGTGGGCCCAGTGAAAGATATGTTTCGTTTAGAATTGTGTGCTATAGGCATAAGTGTTCTTTGTACGCAGAGGCACGGCATGGCACGGCACGGCATGGGCACGGGCACGGGCCATACATCACGGCGCCACGCCTCGCTCGCCCACGAGTCCCCGCCCCAAAACTGGTCTCCGGGAGAGCCTTGAGCCTGCGGCTGGCGCCACGGGACAGGGTGAAAGGCCTCGACCGAAATAGAACACTGCGTCCCGTAAGGACCCACTTACCACGAGAACACACGCCACACAAATACCTCGAACTGTTCCATTTATCTTGGTGCAGCAAGAAAACACCTTCAAAATACACAATTAAAGAACTTATTAGAGTTTCCTAAGAAGAACATTAAGTGGAAGACAAGACGAACCGAAACAAGGATGACTAACCGAGAATTTTTGGCGGTTTCTTGCTGTCAAGACAAGGCGGCACAATGAAAAAGAAGCTCAAAATAGGTCAGTCAACGAAAATGACCGATGGGCATCCTAACACGCTAGCCAATGATTTATTCAACGGTCAAAATGATGCGCGAAGGATCAAGAGTTCAAACCATCACACGTAGACTTATTCAGTGAGGTACTATTAAATGGACTTATTGGTACGACGGTGGTTCATTAAATAACGTCTCTTACTTTTTCTCCTTAAGTAACTTAGTTATGTGAAAAACTTTGAATTTGACGTAATTCCTCAAAAATTATTCTCCAACGCACCGCAGTAACGACTTCCTAAATCAGCAGGGTGTAGCACTGCTTCCATCTTGCAAAATGGCTGACATTGACGTGTGAACTGGACAGGCTGGAACGCCCATTTGCATTCATGACAGGACTAAAATATGTGTGTGATAATGCAACAGCGGATATCGGCACTATTCGGCGATAGATTCGTGGCTGTAACGAAGCTGAAGTTGAAACACCGTTGGCTGTTGAAAAGCGAAGCGGCAGGCCGGTTACTGCACTGACTCCGTCAACACCCAGCGAGATGATTCAAGAGAGCCGTCAAGCAACAACTAATGAACTCTCTCTCTATTAATAAAGGCAATGTGAACACGATTATTCTACAACTGCGATATTCCAAAGAGAAAAAGTCCGTGCGTTGATGACTTAGGAAGCAAGACCACACTTTTTACCGCAGTGGAATAGGTGCTCTTGTTATAAGATGGACAAAGTCCGCGGAAAACGACGGAGGCTACATTGAAAAGTGAAAATATAAACATTAATGTCGTGGGTTTATGCTGAGTTAATTTCAGTCAATTGTCTAGGCAAATAAAAGAGAAACGAAGGAGGCATTATGTATTAAACCACCCACGTACTTATTAAGCTAGGTTACAGTTAACATAATATCCAGAAAAGGCCTAGTCATCATAAGATAAATAATAAAGATAATTAAACCTAGGTAATAGATTGTAATATGGGAAAAAGTGGAATAACAAACGGTGTTAGATTGGGAAGGGATATTTGAAGGAAGTTAAGAAATTCTGCTACTTGGGACGGTAGAAGTATAGTAGACAGAAAGAGTAGGATAGGAGGCAAGGAAGGTTTTCGCGAAAAAGAGAAATTTACTTTCGGGTAATGTAAGTGTGGATATTAGGAAATCGTTGCTAAAAATGTTATTATGGAGCGTGGCGTTACATGGGTGCGAAACGTGGAGGATAGGAGCTCCGGAAAGGAAAAGAAGGTTTTGAAAAGTGGTGCTAAAGGAGAATGAGGTGTGTGAATAGAATGAGTAACGAGGAAGTTCAAAACAGAATAGGGGAAGAGAGAACAATATGGTGGACGTTGACCAAAAGAAGGGATAGAATAATAGACCACGTTTTAAAACATGAGGGTCTTGTAAAATTTGTAATAGAGGGAAGTGTTTGGGTAAGGTCAGAAGAGGGAGGCAAAGGATGGAATACGCTAAGTAGTTCAGGGAGAACGTGAGGTTGTTGTAGTTATGCGAAAATGTAATTGCTTGTGCAAGGTAGGTTACATCAGACTAATCTTACGACTGATTACCACAACAACAATTACTATTCAGGTAGCCACTAACTTGACTTGATTCAAAGTTCAAAAAATTACTAAGTATTTTAGAGTAAAAGTAAATTGTAAAAAACTTTTTGAATAAAAGAAATGAATTTCGTCTGTATTTTGGATATATTTTGATCAACTGTGATGACGTCAGCGAGTTGAGCACGTGACGAGCGTGTGGTGAGGTGAGGCGAGGCGAGGCGAGGCAAGACATGGTGTTGTTGTCCGTAGATAGTTTGTTGTCGCTGTGAGATGTCGTGGGTACAGACCACAGACAGAGACGCTGCCTGCATGAGTGAGCCTCGCAGCCCACGCACCGAGACGGGCCCAAGGCGAACTTCTCCTGCAGCGCATCGCCAACCTTCACCAAAATAATGCCGCAATATGAATCGTTAGCCAATTTACAGTTACAAAGGGCCCGTAATTTTTACAAATTATAGAAGAGGGGGCGGGTTGAAGATATTGTATGTGTATAAACATACCACTAGTATTTCCGTGAGACGCGCAGTAGGAGACATCGTTGCTTTCAATGAGCTTAGCTTCAAAGACTTTAGTGTTTAAATGTTGTTCAGACTTCCTTTTTAATTCATGGAAATAACTGGAACGTCTCAATTACTTACCATATTTCTCCCTCTTTTATTTTCTATTATTATTGACACTTATATTATTAAAAATATTGGATCAATGAACACTAACATCTTATTTCCAAAAAGCTTGCTATAAATATCAAAACCTAAAATTAATATAACTTCTGCTAGCACGTATAGCTTTTCGTATCCAAAGTAGTATATGTCGCTTCTGAATATTTTTTCAGTTGGCTGTAAAAATTACTATATTTATTAACTTTAATATTTTAGAGGTACTTCTAGAACATTTATTTTGAAAACTATGTTTCCTACAAAGCATTACACTGGAAATTCCATTTGAAACAGTCCGAATGGTTTATGTTTCAATATTGATTTGAAATTCTATTAAATTCATAATTGGAGGATGGATACGCTGACCATATATCAATCAAAATTCGGAAAGTTTCATGCAAGATGACAGTCCGCAGTCGACTCGGTAGGCCCAGGCCCTCAATGGGCTGTAGAGCCATGGAGAAAAAAAAACTTCATAATGTTGCTTAAAACTAAGTTTTTAATTTATGATTCATGTGTGGAAAACATTTCACTTGCAGTATGACTACAAAGGCAACATATCTTTGGCTTAGATGAAATGAGAAAGACTTTCATCTTTGGCGGAGAGTTGTGTCGTCTCTGGAGATCAGACGGCGGTTATTGTAAAGAAGCTTGTTGTCAAAGAACGAAGGTTTTCCCGGTGGATTTGTTGAATAAGTATTCTCGGGATTGCACACGGGTCAAATTCAAGCTTGTTGTTGTTGTGGTATTTAGTCCTAAGATTGATCTGAAGAAACCTTCCATGTTAAGCTATCTTGCGCAAGCCTTTTCATTTACTTATAACTATCAAAACCCACATGCTCCCTAATCAGCTTAGTGTATTCCACATTTGGCCTCCCTCTTCTGTTCTTACCCCACACACTTCCCTTTAACCCTAATTTTACAAGACCCTCGTGTCTTTAAACATGGCATATTAATCTATTCCTTTTCTTAGCCAACGTTCTCCGTATTGTTCGCTTTTCCCATATTCTTTTAAGAACTTCCTCATTAGTGATTATGTCCACCCATCTCATTCTCCTATAGCACCACATTTCAAAGCCTTTATTCTTTTCCTTTCCCCAACTCCTATCGTCCACGTTTCGCACCAATATAACGCCACGCTACATTCGAACATTTTTAGCAACGATTTCCCAATATTCACATTTATATTAACCGCAGGTAAATTCCTCTCTTTCGCGAAAGCCTTCCTTGCCTGTGCTATCCTACTCTTTATGTCTACTATACTTCTACCATCCTTAGTTAATACGCCTCCCTTAACTTCCGTCAAAATATCCCCTCCCAATCTAACATCCTTTGTTATTCCCTGATTATTACCTTATATGAAACGGTCTTAAACGGCAGATATTAAAGGAAATACTTTGTTTGGGAAGCCTATAACAGTATGACGTCATCGGTGTTTTGTTTATAATCTAGCCGGGCATAAGACTACAGTAAGCAAACTAGCAATACAGCTGCGAAATAATAGAAGCCTTTGAAGTGTGGTTCTATAGGAGAATGCTGAAAATCAGATGGGAGGAAGTTTTAAGGAAAATAGTGGAATAGGGAATAGGGAAAGAGCGAACAATATGGAGAAATATGAAGATATATTAATGGGCGAAGTTTTCAAATACGAGGAGCTTATTATAGGGAAGTGTGTGGAATATGAACAGAAGAGAGGGGCTGATGATGGAATACTCTAAGCAAATTAGGAAGGATATGGGATGCTGTAGTTATTCGGAAATGCAAAGGCTTACGCGAGATAGGTTTGCATGGAGTGTTGCAACATACAATATTTGAGGATTGAATACCACAACAAACATCATATAAAAAACGATACACACTGTATATTATGAATGTAATTTTTCTTTTTTTATAATTGATACCATATATTATTTTGTAACATTAAATGGACAATAGTAACAAATAAATTATGGTCGCGAAGATGGGGATGAAGAAATGCGGAGAATCGATACGTGACCACGTGCCACTTCAAATTTGGAACGTGTCAAGTAAGTTGTCAGTCCGCAGTCGAGCTGGTAGGCCCAGGCCCTCAGTGCACTATAGAGCCAAAAGAAGAAGAAGACGTAACAAATAAATTACCGAACAATTGTTTGTTTTTAAGCGAATCGTACTATTAAATTGAGCCTCATGCTCAGTTAGCAAAATTAGATAATTATTAGGTACTTTATTAATGAGGTAGTCTAGTTTTTGATTTCGGTTATAAGCCAATGTTTTAAAACCCATTCCATAATTTCTTAGATAGTTAAATCTTCAGGATTGGAAAAATATGATCCGCACCGGGAATCGAGCCCGGGAACGGTACCAGGCAGTGTTTCCAACTGAAATATTTGAGTCGTCTCCCAGACAGGTGTGAGATTTCTCCATACATTGTCTTAACCTGAATATACCTTCACCTAAACTTTGCTGAATCACACGATAGAACAACAGAACGTTAATGAGGAATGGGCGTTACGTGTAATTTGATGGAAGGTTTTAATAGCTTCAATGTAAGAACGGAAGGAATGCTTCCTTCAAATCTCAGCCAAAGATTCTAAGCAATTGAATGAAAACTTTCCATCCTGGGAACTAAAAATTAGTTGCATAG
Source organism: Eucriotettix oculatus (assembly GCA_034510155.1). Taxonomy (NCBI): domain Eukaryota; kingdom Metazoa; phylum Arthropoda; class Insecta; order Orthoptera; family Tetrigidae; genus Eucriotettix; species Eucriotettix oculatus. Next base: position 15,268,867 of record CM067377.1, read on the forward strand.
ACTCTTTGTATATATTGTGTAGATTGATAAAGCTAAAGCGGTTTATGAATGCATATTCGGATGTCATGAAATGATGATGGCACTAGTTCGAAAAGTTACCAACTTGCACTTACTTAAAGAATAATTATTATTGTCCGTATTGGAATGACGTGAAAACCATCCTCAGGCGTATAGTTACGGATTAAATCTAGTTAAACTGTGTGTTTTTCCGTCTGAGACGATGGCGTGTGGGTGCTGCCGTCCGCTGATCGGCCTAATTAATTTACGAGCAGCTCCTGGCGTGGCTACCAAACTTCTGCGACGCCCACTTTCTCCACAACTTCCGCTGCCACTAACCTGCAATCAAGAACAAAGAACTGGTAAACATTACAATTACATGGCAATATAATAAGCACGGTCATTAACATTCAACTGGATACTTATGTTATTAATAACGAGTCACTGTATTCCACTACTACGGTTTCCTCTTAGACCTTGACAATCCAACAACTACTAGACAGAATGGTAGGAATAATAGTTTAAATGACTCTGAAAACGACACGACAGATACAACGAAATATAGTTTATTCCATTGAGGAGCTGAAAATAACAGTTCATTTTCACCAAAGCTTGGAAATTACTTCATTAACGATAGTAAAATTGTAGGATTAGTGGGACTTCAGTTGTGCTCCACTTGCAATTAGCTGACACTTTTTTCTCCCCCTGAGTAAACTCGAGCGTCTACTTTCCAAACATGATCTGCAGGAAATGAAAGTATAAATAGTTTGCATGTCTGTTCAGAAAGCTGAACTATAATGCAAAATAGATTTTCGTTTAATCTTGTTCTAGGCAACCAAAAGTAATTACATTTATATGGCAACATACAAACCAATCTTCTTTTTTTATAAAAAAAATGCAGTTAATTACTACCTGCTAGAAAATCACTTGTAACTGAAATAAGAAAATCAGAAAAAAGCAAGAAAGATTGTTACTGAGATCAATGCCGGAGTACTTATCTTATGTTAAACAGTTTCTTGATTTTGAGGGAACTTTGGTCAGAGCGTTGATGCTCCTCAGTTATCCTTAGTCATCTTTATTCAACGCCAAGAATAATTATTTCCATAGGAAACGAGGAGGACATTTTTGGAGTAATTAGTATTTATATGAGGAAGGAAAAGTTAAAACAATTTAAGTTACCCTATTAAAACGTTAAAGCTTGCAGTATTCAAAGTTAATACGTCCAGGATATTATTTCATCTTGAGAACCGTCAAAATCTAACACAAGGGTCGTGCAATGTTGAATGAAATAAAATGAAGCCGTAGTAATTAAATCAGGCCGGGGCAAAAAAATCGTGACATGAAAATAAAGCATTTCAGTGCGTCACTTAAATAATATGAGGATCCGGCCCGAAGCTATGGTAGATAACGTCAAGAATCTTTTTATAGCAGAAGACAGGAAATAGATACGAGAAATGAGCATGTGACGTTTTAGATTGGAGGAATGTTCGGGCATCACCTTTGGGGATAAGATAATGCAGACCGCTGCACTACAACGCTCGATCCTCAACGGCAAGATCCAGGTTTTGGAACTACTAGCAACAAATACTATATATAGTGTTATTTCTACTAAAATGCAGTTTGCTATTCATTAGATGCTCACAAACAATTGTATTGATGGAGAATAGTTAAAATTTATTTAACGCCAAAGATACTTAAATACCTAAATAATTTAGATGCTATAAATTATTTTTTGTTTCCTAATTACTATAGCTTATATGCGTTGTATTATTAGTTTAGAGATGAAATTTAAATATAATACTTTTCTTCAATAAACATTGTAAGCTAGACAAATAAATTTAAGTTGAATAAACTAAACAGTACGACCCTAGATAATTATTACAAGATAATGAGAAATTAATAATACTGCTGGTACAGCTTACAATAAATAGATAGAAGTTTTGAGTTCAAATCTTGAAGAAGTGACGTCAATTCATTAAATTTATATTCATTAATCACAACACTCATCACAGATCGAAGATTTTCCCGGTGTATATATTCTGAATTAACAGTTCCTGTGTTTACAACGGGTTAAATGAAGCTAAAGCCACGACGCTTCGGTGCGTACTTTCTGAAGTGAAGTAAAGATGGAAGAGTACACCATTGAAACGTCGTGGGTTAAGCTTTATTTAACCCGGGTGGAAACCCAAGAACTGTTTCCCCACTACAACCATGTTGTTTACGATAAACGTAAGAACAAATAAGAGTACTTTTGGTACAGATTAACAAATTTATAGTTGTAAATTTGAAATAATATTTTTTAATCCTGTAACTGTATTCTTATACAGCAGGTGATTCTGTTTCATTAACACTTTCTTGCTCAAAGCATATATCCCAAAAGTAAAAAATAAATAAAAAAAGGGATTTCTAGTAAGAAGTAGGTATATTTAACGTGCACCTCGCAGGCTTGTAAGTATTGACAAATTATTTTGACGTGTCTGGCGACTTTTGCGGCGCGATGCCCCGGAGCCTCGGCCATGTCCCCAGGTCGTCCTGCGTCGCGCCACCGTCATGAATATTCACGTTCCCGACGGAAATAAATACATGAAAACAGCGGGCAAGTAGTTCTTCATATGCATTGCCTTCACTTCACGCACGAGAGCGCGTCTTCTGCCGCGTTCCTTGCTCCAGTCGCTGTTTTGCAATTCCGCTCAACACTAATTCTTAATCCGCGGGGGGAAATCTGCTCATCCGGCAAGTCGCGGTAAGAACTCCAGGTGGCGCACGTCTCGGACAACATATTTTTGGACACAAAATCTTCGCGGTTCACCGGAAATGCATTTACAATTTCCCGTCTACGACAGTCTCTTTTCGACGTCATCTTCGACCCGCTGTGAAATACGCTCCAATTTTAAATCTTTCGCAATTAATTTAAAAGTATTTACTAGGAGGACGTTGATTCTTCATATCTATCGTTGTGTATTGCAATTGAACTATACTCGCTTGCACTGTACCCACAATTCCTTATTCACATGTCTCCTGCAATACTTAGCTTCTATGACGTCACACATAAGGAAAAGTGTGCTTTTAATAAATGTACCTTTCCGCCACCGTAAACCTTTCTCGCTTGCCTCATTCCTTTCAGGAAACACATTCAAATAAGTTCCCCGTTCATAAAGTATTCAAAATAATTGCAGTTTTAGCAATCTTAACGCACGACACAGAGAGAAGGTTTCATGGCGAGGAGCACAGGAGGATGATCATACCGTTGGTTTCTTGAAAACTGGTGAACGTTTCCGTGTAGATAAAGAAATATAATACTTGTTAATCAGTATTAGTAGATAATACTGAGACTTAAATACTGTATTGATCCAACTTTGGATTTTTTGGATTATTGTCCACGCACTTGGATAATAATTATTAATTAAGGTAAGCAGCATAACTTAATCAGATATATCATATCCAGTCGTTTTCACGGCTGGCAAATTAATGTGATTATTTATTTTATTGTGGTTAAAGTCTACGTTAGGGTGATCCTGAAACAGGCAACTCCCCCTTTAATAGCATACCAAGGAAATTTAAAAGGGAGGATTTGAAAGGTAGAACAAGGATCCTACCCGGTGATTCCGATGCAGAGGAAATCCTAGAAAACCTGCATCAGACAGGGTACAATTCTCACACCATTTCGAACGACGGGAGAGAAGTTTGCCGTGGGGTCGCAGCTTTCCCTTCTTTGTGTATCCAAACGTTTTACGAGGATCTGTGTCTAAAATAAATTGAGAGACGTAAAGAAAGTATGAATCCCTGGAGATATGATGGTGAGCGGTATGGGTGAAAAACTTTTAATGTGATTTATTTATAACAATTATTATTTATAATTTAAATACAAATCAGATGGGTGGATAGAGCAACTAATGAGGAACTAATGAAGAATAACAGAAGAACGAACAATATGGAGGATGGAGGACGTTGTCTATGAGGAAGGATAGCTTATTGAATGATAGAATACGCTGAGCAGATTAGGGAGGATGCGGTTACATCAGACCAGTTTTAGGACTGAATACCACAACAGTAACAACATATAATTCTACGATGAGGAGTGTTATTTTACTATTGGATGAGTTAAAATGAAACAACTGATGCCAATGATGAGGACCATAAGAAATGAGCGCTACATATTAGTTGAATTTTAACGCACTCCAAACAAACATTTTAAATAATGATTTCCTAATAATAATACTTATTTTGGCCAGGACTAAATTCCTTTTTCTGTGAACGCCTTCCTTTTCTGTTCTATCGTATTCTAGGTATTACTCTTCCCCAAGTAGTAGAATTCCTCAACTCCCTTCAAAATATTCCTCACCAATCTTACACAATTCGTTATTCCACAATTTCCCATACTACACTTCACCACCTTGGATTTCCCTCTATTAATCCTCACGTTGAACTAATCCTCCAGCGTTCATGACATGTATAATGATATCCAAGTCTCTTTCTGACTCTAGTCTAAGGACTGAATACCACAACAACAACAACAATTGATATACGGCCAATTTTGTCACAAAAATATTTAATTACTATTTAGTTAATACAATTACAATTATGGCGTTCCGTCAATCATCGTGGACGTCATCAGGTACGTTTTTGAATAGAAATTAACTTTACGTACTGAGGATAATTTCGTATCGTCCACTTCGTCCAGCGATGGCTGCAGCTGAGATTATTTATACACACTTCATGGTCACTTCCTCTCACTTATTCCTTTAAAAAGTAAAATAAAGAGATATTCTCCCTGGAACTGGAATTAAGATTTTGGATTACGCGTTAACAGTAAGCGTGACTTATGGGCAACTGCGGTGATGAACTGTAACTACCAAACACGTCTATATATTCATATATAAGAGTACGCAAAATTCCACTGCACCTTTACTCAACGATCGCATCGCATCGTGGTACAGAATAGTTAGAGAAATAAAAAGTTTCAAACAAACAAACACTGTATAATTTTCCATAGGCATGGATCTGTATTGTACCTCTTTGAATGCAACGCAATAAAAGAGAGTTCGCGATAGGGTTCACGTAATACGTGAATAACAGTTTGCTGTGTGGATGTATGAATAAAAGAAATTGTTAACTAATTTCCTGGAGCAAACGAAAGTTCAGTGATTTTTCAATAAAGACGGGTCGGTGTTGAAATGAAATAAAACACGCTGTGAGTGTGGTATTAAGAAAGTTAGTTTTATATGTACGTAGACTAGATGGGCCTAGTAGGGAAGATATTTTGAAAACACAATCGAGAAAGATTGTAATTATTTTCTGTGGGGAAATTTTATAGTGTTTAGTTGAGCAATTCGAATACGTGAGCAGGAGTAACGTTCTGAAACAGGGCCGACTCCTTCTTTCGAGCTCTTTCCCGTACACACTCACTAAATGTCTCTGGCTTGGAAAAGACCATTACACGTTAATTGCCTTGGCGCAGTTTTTTTTAAAGCTAGCTGGCTGGCTGGCACTTGTAATTGCCGTGCGCGTTAAACCACTAAAGTGCGCTGGCTCAGCTCATATCACTGGCACTGGCACTCGCAGGGTTTCATCGGTTCACTACTCACTAATATGTAATTTGTTGGGAATTCACACACACACACTGTTTACGATTATTACGTGCTTGCGTGCGTGGCCCCTATAACATTATATTAAAGACATTGCTGCTGCTGCTATGATATTGTGGCTGACTCTTTGCTGAATTCGGTACTCTTATACAATCTTATACTCTTATACAATCTGAGTTCTTAACGAAACCTTGTGTCGTCATTAATAGCGAAATCTATTCCTTCAAACTATTTTTAAATAACAAAAATATCCAAATATTCATGTTGTTGAGGTATTATCTCGTAAGACTGGTCTGATGCAACCCTCCATGATAACTTATCTTGAGCAAGCCTTTTATCTACGCATAACTCCCACACCCTACATCCTCCCTAATCTACTTAGCGTATTCCATCCTTGTCCTCCCTCATTTGTCCTAACCCCACACACTTCCCATTACTGCTAATTTTACAAGACTTTCGTGTCTTAAAGCGTAGCATATTAAACTATTCCTTCTCTTAGTCAACGTGCCCTACATTTTTCGCTCTTCCCCTATGTTCTTACAATTTCCTCGTTAGTGATTCTATCCATCCATCTAATATTCAGCATACTCCTATAGCACCAAATTTTAAAGGCTTCTATTCTTTTCCTTTCTACGACACCTACCGTCCACGTTTCGCATCCATATAACGCCATAATCCATACGAACATTGTTAGCAATTATTTCCTAATATTCACACTTATATTATCAGTAAGTAAATTCTTCTTTTTTTGCGAATGCCTACCTTGACTTCGCTGTCCTACTCTAGTTATTATGCTTCCCAAGTAGCAGAATTTCTTAACTTCCTTCCAAATATTTCTTCACAATCCAACACGCTTTGTTATTCCACTATTTCCTGTACTACGCTCCATCATCTTGGTTTTCCCTCTATTAATGCTCATGTTGTACTATTTCTACAGGACAACGTTCATGCCATTTATTATGTTTTCCAAGTCTTCTTCTGACTCCCCAAATACTACAATATCAGTATAACTACTTAATACTACAATATCAACAGGCAACCGTTCATTGCAGTATGATCCCTTTTCCATATTCCGTTTTAACTTTCTTCATCGCCTGTTCTATATATATATATATATATGTGTGTGTGTGTGTGTGTGTGTCTGTGTGACGACTTTCCGTTGTTTGATAAATGAGTACTAGCAAATTTACTCATTGCACTGTATCTATTTGATTGGTTACAAAATAGATTCGATGACCAGTGAGTAAGGAATCACTTATTTATTTATTTATTTTAAACGTCGATACCAAATCATGATTTTCGTTTCTACAGTCAACATAAATATGAAACTATTGAAGTATAATTTTCTGAATTTTTAAATTTAAAATTAATAAAATGACGGTCAATAAGTCAGCAAATAATTTTATTACTATTTAAATCATATAAAAATACTACGTTTCATCCAACTTCGTGGACTTCTTCAGGTAAATGATTAATTTAAGGATTACTATTTACATTAGAGGTCGTACCCGTCGCTGTAGATTCTTTTCGACACCTAATTCCTCTAATGTAAATAATCATCCATTTAAAAATTTACCTGAAGAAGTCCACAAAGTTGGATGAAACGTAGTATTTGTATATTATTTAAATAGTAATAAAATTATTTGCTGTCTTATTGCCCGTATTTCAGATTTAATGAAACATTTGTTTTGTAATTTTGATTCGCTAACCAACTTTTTGTAAATAAAAAAATTATTTATCAGTACATTTTTAGTATTATCAAATAGTCTGAATTCGTCAACAGTCTGTCCATACAAAATGGCTCAATAAATTTTAGAGTTTTATCGTTTAAAATATTTGAATAGATGGGGAAACGTTATACCAGCTGAATTTTTTATTGTTAGGTATTATTTTTAAAAATAAGACTAAATTTAATCATCCGGTAAAATTAACAAAAAAGCAAAATGATGAAACAAAGTACCATCTTCATTGTTTCCCTATTATGTAGTTTAATTTTTTTTAAAGAAACTATTCTTGTTTCACAAATATGAACATGAATACCAATGTGTAGAGTCAAAAGACAAGTCAGGTTTGCAAGTAGGGAAGTGGGGGAAGAACTTATTGTTTAACAATATTTCTAAAATTATGGAAAAAGAAAAATCACTTCATAAAAGTATAAAACGTCAGTTTATTCTATTAACTACTTAATCTAAGATCAATATAACTTAAAACAACGAATTTAGATTTTAATGAATGAAAAAGAATTCCCGTTTGGCCTCATCCCTAGGGTGTTTTGTATATACAATTAGTGCAAAAAAATTTAATTTAATTTAATAAAAATACTAACACCTTTCCTTTTTTCTGTCGTATACTTCTTTATTGCACGGTTGATCTCTTTTATAATTTTTCCCTTTCACAAAACAATTATTATTTTTCAATTGCACAGTCGCCCCTTTTCGATATTAATCTATTCTTTTTTGGCACAATAACCTCTAACTCATTCATATAGATTGAGTTTGCCAGATTTTTCTTTCTTCTTCTTGAGGAACATACAACATTTTGCCTTGTACAGTAGTATCCCGTTCCTTTCTGCACGCAACTTTCAGTTTAAGGTTTTTCACCAAGCCTTAATACAAGTAGAATTTAAACCTGATACGTAACTTATATGCAGCTAAAGACACCTGATTTACAATATATAATATGCCGAGACACCTTCACCTATTTTAGGAGGTATATGTACTGGGGTGAAAGACCTTGGGCATATGGCAAGAGTTGCCCGCAGATCCCATTGGATCAGTCGGCCATTTGCCTCCTGAAATTGGTGGAGACACGGAGAAGGGAATGCTGCGTCCCCACAGCAAACTCGTCTCCCGTCATTCGGAAGGGCGTGAGAATAGTACCCAATGCCCGACCTACCTGATGCAGGTTTTCTAAGGTTTTCCCTGCATCTCTTCAGGTGAAACACCGGGTAGGATCCTTAAACCATAGCCCGGGGGCCCTAGTTAACCCTGGGCTACCTTGCTCTACCTTCCGCATCCCCCCTTTTCAATTCCCTTCCTATGCTATTAAAGGGGAATTGCCTGTTTCAGGATCACCCTCATGTAGCCTGTTAACCCATAAATAAAAAAGTTCAATCACAATGTGGAGTTAGAACTTGGCCAATAGTTGCCAGGGCTTCTTCCTTGACCAGTTACTATATTTATGAACTTCCAGCACTATCCAGTAAAAAATAGTATCCCCTATATATTAGCTTAATTTTATACTCTTCTATAAAGTAGAACCGGAAAAGATTTTTTTGATTAAGACCTACACTGATCCGAAAAAACATACTAAATTTTGTTTATCAAATTTTTATTTATTACCCTGTATTATTTAAAAACGACTTTATATATATAATTAATCATCATATTAAAGCAGAAATAAATGCCTCTTACATGATAACGATATAACATTGACGACACGCATAAAATGAGAGCGTATAATATCTGTACAGATAAATTATGTAAGAGATTGATGTAAACTTGAGATGAATGTGGCTGAAGAAGCCGAACGCTTCTGACAGAAGATTGATTTTGTCATATTGACAAAGTAAGGACTGTGAAATTAAATTAGGGGTTTGTTTCAGTTTTAATGTATTTTGTTTATTTCTGCGACAGAGGCAGTTTCCATTTCATCGATGGAAGCAGTAATCTACTGCTTATTTTATGACAAAAATAAGGATATTTTAAGTCGTTTTTTATTATTAATTCACTGAAATAAAGTTTATTATGTATGAAGCTTGAAGAAAAAAACGCTCCATGACCTTTAAAACAATCAGGACTTTCCTCTTCCAGTATTAATGACAGCTAATTTGGAGAAGATGGTTACAAAGAAGTGGGCGATCTCGTCCTTGGACGCTGCGTGTCAAGATTTCCTCAAGGTCCTTACTTGCCCACGATTGTTCTCTCCTATCACAGTGACATTCAATTAAGTTATCTAGTTCCGCACGGTAAATTCCACCATCCATCTTCCCTTTAGCCCCTTGACAATCAGGTAATTGTCTGACACGTAACAAAAATATTAAAAATAAGTAAAATTTTCGACCACTTTCAGGCTTTATTCTTAACAATTTCGTAGGACAAAAAAAACTTTTCGGTACTTATTTGCACCTTCTTCAAGTTATAATTAGTTTTACCACGACTAGCAACTGGCGTAACATCGGGGAGACTTTTCTAAAATATTGTAAAATTAGTGGTTTGGTTGATAAATATAATGTATTTATAAATGACATTTGATCAATGTTAAATTGGGTAATAACCTGAAAAAGGTACAAATAAGTACCGAAACGTTTTCTTCCTCTTTGGAAATTGTTTTTTAAATAAAGTCTGTAAATATTCAAACATTTTATTTATTAGAAAGAAAAATACTTCCTTGAACAAGCGTATGGTAGGGACAAGTATATTAATATCTGTAAGTTTAAGTTCCTTTTTATACAGATTCCTTTTTATAGGTCAATTTAGTAAATTTAATTATTGAATGTCCTTCGTAGATAGCAACTTAATGTGGAAACAACATGTAGCTGAAAACGTAAGTGGGTGGAAACCAAGTCCTAATACATAAAATAATCCTTAAACTTATTTGGAGGATGCACCAGCGAATCTAATATGGTCAATAATACAAATAAACAAATATAAAAAGAAATTATGCTATAGTACCCTTTCTGACGACACGTTTCGTAAAGACTTGGAAGTTCGAATCGGCAAAGATGTCACAATGTATTGGTCATTTTCATCTTGACTAATGAACAATAATAAGAAGAAACGGTGTTGATCTTTGGGAGATGATGAATGTCTTTGAGAGTAGTAGTGGCTTTGTTGCAGAGAGTGTCGTCGGGAGACGAGTCAATGATTGAATTTATGTAATTGTGTTGTTAATAAACATATATATTTTATTGATGAAATATATTAACGTAACATATATCTGATGATCCTGCAAAACCCACTGACGACTCTGAGAAACCAACGCTAAGCAAGAATAAAGCCTGAATGTGGTCGAAAATTTTACTTATTATTACATAAATCAGACTTGAAAATACAACCTCAATAATATTAATAATTTGTGTCTGGCGCGTCCTTTAGCTGCTTCATTCGCCAACACAACTTACAATTAGCACTGGCTTCAAGCGTTATTTTCATTAATTCTGTTGAAAGAGTCGGGATGGAATACTGTAAGTTGCATGAAGTCGGACAATTAGACAAAACCTCCAAATTTATCAGTTCCGAAGTCAATGGAGGGAAGTCAAATAAATTTTTAAACTGTGAAACGTATTTTCTTGGGTGGGTAATATTTTGTAGTTGTTAGAGGAAGTGTCTGGCCACAATGAATTAGCGGCGGAGGCAGAAGGAAAACTGAGGTAGGAGTGTTAACTGGGTGGTCCTGTTCCAATAAAGTGTCAGTGGGGCCACACCAATACCCCACAAACCCGCGGAGCAGAACATAACTAAGCAATTTCTCAAGACAGCGATGTTCTGGATCGTAAAGAAGCCAATTAGGCCGGCCACAGCAATAAAGCCGGCGTAGTGGCACACCTGGGCGGGGCGTCACTACACCTCCACACACACACACAGCCTTTTCCTCGTAAATTAGGGAAAAGAAATATACTTTCCAGGGGTGAGTCACCACTGAAATTCACATGTAAATGTTGCGTCTAACACAGGAAACGTTTCCAGGAATGAAAGCATAATTAATGTGCGCTCACAACCGTTAAATTAATTCCAATAAATTTTAAGCAATTGCAATTAAGATGCTCGGTTTCTCATTCCGTTTTCTTATTTTATAAAAATAATCATAATTTACACAAAAAGGTATGCAATATTAATTTTTGATAAATTCCCTGGTAACAATAAATAATTGTAAAAAAATTATTTCTTTAAAAAGTAACCTGGAGACCTTTCAACTCAACTACATCTATTATGTAAACGAGATTTTAGAGCACTTATAGGTCAATTTTTTCGGTTAGATAGAAGACATTAAGACTATTTTGTTGAGTTGAAGACAAAAATCTAAATGAGTTATTATTTTAATTTAAAAAATAAACAATACTACATTTCGCCTCCCTTTCGAGACTTCTTCGGCCGAAATTTAACTCATTTATTGTATACTTAATTGTTAGATAAATTATTTATTTTAAGGAACTTGATACTTGACTTCTCATAAAGTTATATGTGGAATGAATCTATTCTAATTTAGAAGAATGGAAAAATGTTGACCGGTCCCAGGACCTCCCGCTTTCTGGGAAAAGATTCGACATCCCTCCATTTACGTAACCTAAGCTAGGCTGAAATGCAATTTAGTAATCACGTTCTTCACAACCAAATTTCGAGGAATTCGGTGAATAATGAACATTGTATAAATTTATCAAAGCTGCATGGAATTGAAGTCAAACGGAGTAGAAATGATTCTGAGTCTGGCCGACATTTTTCAATTTTTGTGAATCTTCTAAATTAGCAATACGCTTTACCTGAGCTTAAATTTAAGCATTTTTACTTCCTTTGAATCTATTTTATGACTGAAGGAAATTAAGTTTCTGTATTGACTTTGGTGTCAAGGACACAAAAATTTCTCTTTTACTCATAACATAGAAGGGGTGAATAAATCTCTATCAATCGTTTCATCAAAATTCGCAGTAGAATCTGATTGGCTCCCTGAAATTACGGAATTAAAATTCGCTTGGGAAGAGAGGAAATTTCATTTTATCCCACCTCTTTTATTTGGCACGTTACTTAGGCTTTTATACGTTGTTTTCGCAAGTTTGAAGCTCACGCCCAGCGCTCCTCTGTTCCTCCCCGGAGCTTAACGCGACTAGGAAGCTGGGAAAATTATTTTTCTGCGCGGGCGCGCTGCAAATGAGATGAAGAGGTGTTCCAAAGGCAACTGGGGCTCCGTGTTATCACCAGCGAGGCGCAGAGCGCTATCGAAAAGCCGGGCCACGCCATTAAAACCCAATTACAATGCAAACGACTCCATCATGAGGCCGGCGTAAGTGCGAGGCGCGTGATTGCGAACAATCCATTTAGTCAATGGCTACGCACACACGAGCACGACCACTCCGCGACGTTAATTAGTGGCGTGTCTTTTGAACCCGCGCTAAAATGCCGTGAAACATAATTACGTAGGTGTGTCGCGGGGCATTTTGCGAAAAAGCCGCTCGGTAATTACAAATTAATTACGCGATGATTGTTATTAACGACGTTAAGCGTCGGTGCGCTAAGTGCATAAAAGGCGGGCCACAGTTTTGCAGGATATCTCATAAGGGAGGAGCCGTGCAGAGAGGTCCTCGTTTCGATTGATTACTGTGTTTTAATACAGCTTGTTATTGTGCGGGGCGACAGAGAACACTTTGGCGCTGTCAACTAGTGCGTTAAGCGAAATGGACCGAGGAAATCTCCGCGCCCCGGGCCTCAGCGTTGCAACCTGTGTAATGGAAAGTGCACGAATCGGCAAACACTGCAACGGGCAACTATTTGCCACGCGCATAATTAAAAATTGAACCGTTTCACAGCTGCGTTAACGTGGTTTGTGCACTCCAATGGCGCGTCCACAATGCAGCGGAGCTATCTGGAGATCACACAGAGACTTCGTGATAAACAACTCCATATTCACCAGGCCCTCTATCTAAGTGCAACCTTTCAACAGACAAACTCAAAACTAAACAACTAAACATGTAGCCAAATTAATGTTACCACAAATTGACTGCAGTGGAAATATGAATTATGTTATTTGGAATTTATTTATAGGAGTACATACTCATTAAGGGAGGGTTGATGTTGAAATGGAATAAAACTAGCTGTGTGTGGTATTAAGAAATTTTTTTATTATGACAAAGCCCCATGGATTCCCTTCTAATAAAAAAATATCATTTATACCTCACACCCAGCTTGTTTAATTTTATCTCAATATTGTCCTCACCCTTATTTACTACATTGTAGTGGTAATATTAAAAGTAATTTTGACTGCAGACGTGACGTAATACCCCTTTGCAAAAAAATGTAAAATACAAAACTTAAATTACAAAAATCTTTGCTTAAGGTGATAAAATTACAAGATAGGTGCCTGTGGGAGTTTATCTCGCAGACATCCCCCCCTCTAGAGTGACTGCGCGGCTCACCTGTCTATGTCGGAAATGCCTCTTACCCTCTCTGTTTTTTTTCAAAGTATTCACATGCCGAGACACCTTCACCTATTTTGGGAGGTATATATACTGTGCGCGAAGACCTTGGGCATAAGGTAAGAGTTGTCTGCTGATCCCATTAGATCAGTCGGCCAACTGCCTCCTAAAACTGGTGGAGACACGGACAAGGAATGCTGCGAACCCACAACAAACTCTTCTCCCGTCATTCGGAAGGTCGTGGGAATAGTACGCAATGCCCGACCTACCTGATGCAGGTTTTCTAGGGTTATCCCTGCATCTCTTTAGGTGAAACACCGGGTGGGATCCTTAAACTATAGCCCGGGGGCCCTAGTCAACCCTTGGCTACCTTGCTCTACCTTCCGCATCCCCTCTTTTCAATTCCCCCTTCTTATGCTATTAAAGCGGAGTTGCCTGCTTCAGGATCACCCTCATGTAGCCTGTTAACCCAAAAACGTGATAAAATTACAAAAAGAAGTAGTCAAAATGAAAAGAAACAATAATTAAGGTAAAATAAATATCACTCGACGTATAGCTTCTGTGAGATGATGGAAGAACGTATGAGTCACAGAACGTAATACTGCACGAAACAGGTGACGAAATCAATAAAATTTCAATTTTCTTATTTTTCTCCTAAGTCACAAATTTTAAATGTAATCGTGTTGTCGAATGAGAGACTAGTTTGGAGTTTTTTGTCGTCCCAATACTGTAGACTTTTGAACTGTTGATGAAACATGAATTCCGCTGATACACTCAAGAGACATAACAATAGTCAGGACATTACGTGTCTGAAAAGGACGTTAAATTGGCATGGAAATTAAGAGCCACGGATTTTTGGGACGCTCAGAGATAAAGGGCGAACAACAAATTGGTATTATGGTGAACAAATAAAAAAAATACAGCCAACTGGCCAGAAATAAATGTTTAATTAATATATGGTTAATATAATTACAATGTTTCGTTCATAACTGTGGACTTCATCACGTATAAATTTAAATGGATAAAGCTATTACACATGCGTCTCTCGTAGTAAAAGTTTTATCCATTTAAAAATTTACTTGATGAAATACCATAAATATTGTCGAAACGTGATTAAAAATATTATCAACATCATCACCAGCTCTACAGTCCTTTGAAGTGGATCTTGGCTTTTTGTAAGATTCTCCCCATTTGATTCTATCCTGGGCCCTGACTTTCCAATTTCGTACACCGATGTTTCTAAGATCATGTTCAACATCATCAATCCTTGTCTTAGGTCTTCCTCTCCGTCGGACACCTCCCATATTTGCGTTTAAGATCTTCTTAGGTAGTCTCTCTTCGTTTAATCTTAGCACATGGCCTAACCATCTTATTCTCATCGCCATTATGTTACTTATAACTTAAAATATTCTCTGCTCAGAGTAATTATAACACTTCCCTGTTTGATCTCATCTTCCAATTCCCTCTCATATACACTGGCACATATCTTCATATATATATATAGTACATTTGTTCATAAATTTTAATAAAACAATAATTATGTGACCAAAGTAACAGAGAAAAAGTATTATGAAACTCACGACATTTCCTCCGCCAATTGGTGGAATTACTAAGTAAAAGATCATAATAATTAAAAATACAGCCAAGAAGTCAACATTTAATTTTATTACTTTTTAATCAATATAAATACGACGTTTCGTCTTCATTAGATACAAAATTTAGCAAATCATATCCTTCACTACTTGACTCCCTCGGCTGAAAGAATTATTAAATGTATTTACATGAAAGGACTTTAGTGTTGCAGACAATCTCCCGCGTCGGTTACAGCCGAAATTATGAAGTCTCAATAGGAAGACGAAACGTCATATTTATATTAATTATTGGCCATATTTTTATTTATTATTAACTTAAAGTCATAAGGAACTGTTTGAATTTAAAAATATCATAAGTTTTACTTGAAAAATCGCAATCACTTTGTACATTAATTGTGTTACATTGATTTATTCTTATGTTAATAAATGCAACAGCATTAATGGCCAAAGTGATTGCAATTATTTAAGTAAAAGGTACGATCTTTTACTCAGAAAGTTCTTCGGGTCAACATCTTTGGTTTATAAATACATGGGCTTTGGGTAAAAAACCTTATCCAGTTTCGTTCACTTGATAAGGCCCACCAATTGTTGGAGGAAACGTCGTGAGTTCAATAATACATTTGTCTGTTTCTTTGGCCATGTAATTAATGTTTTGTTGAAATTTATAACTATTTATTAACTAAATATTAGCTAATTTTTTGCTGAAAAGATAGTTAAATTTCTTATTTATTTCTACTTAATTGTAAGATTAGTGATTTATTGACATCGGTACAACACCGTTTGCCGTACGAAACAAAGAAGGAAGTTCGTATTTGGCCAGGGAGAAATGCATTTCCATCAATAAAATGAGCGATTGCTCTCGTTCCCAGATTCAACGTAGAAAATTGTCGGATTGTACTTTTCCTGTACCCTAACCTGAAAAAACAGGCCAGTCGAAATATATTCATATGGGTGGACAAGGATTATGTTGCAAAATAAAAATTAATTGTTTTTCTACTTTACTTTTCTTTGCCTCTTGAACTGCGTTCGTAGTTCGGGGTTATTATGTCCAAGGTTTTGGTATAATTATGGACACACCCCAGAAAGTAATTATTAAAGAATATATAATTTTTCAAGCCTGATGAAATCTTGTATCGAGAATCTAAATCTCAGCGTTTCCCAACAGGAGACAAACTAATTAAATGGGATGGATTGTACAGGTTCCCGGAGTCGAGAGCCCAGCAAAACGAAGTGAGATGTCTCAATCGTCGGCGCCTGAAAGCCAGCAGAGGCTGCATACCAGACTGATTCCCGTCGTCCGTTATCCACCAGCCGGACGTCTCCTTCCACTTTCCTTCAGTTTTTGTGAGTCCTTGCCTCGGTTTTTGTCTCACAAGTTTAAAATATCTGTTTTGCAAAAGAGCCACGGCCGTCTCGAGCCTGGCCCGAAGGCTTGTCCATTTCTGGAAAGTTCTTGAGCAACACTGCCTCTGGCTTCCGTCGGCGAGATCCAGTGTCCGCACACTAAAAGACCCTTCCTGCCTCAGCTGGAACAAGAGCTTTGCTTGATGGATCGCACGCTGGACAAAAACATCTCACCGACTCGTACATTTGTCCCCGACAGTCAGCCCTGTCTCGCTCATAGTAGGACTTCAACATGACACTTTTTTTAAGTTAAAGATATTTTCACCACGATATAAACTTGAGAGTAGTGGGGTGAGGCAATTTAAATTTTTATATAGAGAGTCTTACCTTCTCACTGGGGCTAACGTTCATCCAGCCTCTTACAGATTATACAATACCAGCCAATCGTGCATAATCT
Organism: Eucriotettix oculatus; assembly: GCA_034510155.1. NCBI lineage: Eukaryota > Metazoa > Arthropoda > Insecta > Orthoptera > Tetrigidae > Eucriotettix > Eucriotettix oculatus. The sequence goes on from CM067377.1 coordinate 15,285,967, forward strand.
CTCTATTTTAATTGAATCCTTATCGTATTCATTTCTTCTCGTCGTTATTTTTTCAAGCAACTTCACACACTTCAGACACCCGTGTTCCTTTTTGTATAGGTTAAGTTCTTTTACTTTATTTCAAAAACACAAATTGAAGATTTTACCTAAATAGATTGAAGTGGTGGTGGTTGGTGCATGTGTGCTAAAGAACATGAATTAATTTAGGAGGAATGTTCCTAATTAAAAAAAAACATTATAATAATTGCGAATTTCTTCTTCCAATTCAAATAATTTAAACTGCTCGTCTTCCAATGCGCTCCGTTCCGCAAACATCTGGGCTACATTCCTTATAGCACGAGAAACCTGTATTATAGAATTGGAAATGCAAAGTATTTTCCTTTCATCCCCTACTTGCTCGTCCAAGCTACAAAAAGCACAATGCCGGACAGAGTGTGTGTGCTAACGCAGAGAAGATCTCCTCAGGATACAGTTTTGACGAATTAATCAATGATCTCTGTTTGTGGACTTGGGGTCGTTTATTTAAATTTAGCAAAGGTTATATTTTAATAAAATAATAAGGCTTCAATAATTCTGAGACATTTACAGGCAACTATGTTGCCATAATATGTGGCTTCTACCTAAAACTAAATTACTCTATTTAAATCATTTAAGAACTAAAATTGCTTTCGTGATATGCAATCAATACTAGCAGTTAACTTAATTAGGGGCTTCCTATTGACAATAAAATATGAACAGTACGATAAAATTAAACTAGGAAGACTTCTGATTAAAATTATTGTATAATGCTAATCTCTTTGAAATAATAATATATTATATATGTATCATAGAGACTTTGGCTATTTTTAAATCAGCATACATTTAAAGATTTTACTTGAAATAGAGATTATCGCCGGTTAGGCCACGACTAACCTTGAAAAATTACGTTCTGATGTACCTTGATGTATCGAAAGAGTCGTTAAACAAAACTGTTTGTGAAATATTTATACTATACACGAAAAATTAAATATTATTATCTTAATAAATGAAATATGTTTTTGTGGTATTTGTTCCTTAGACTGGTCTCCATGCTAAGCTATTCTGAGCACGCCTTTTCATTTCTACACGGCTACAACACCCTCCCTAATCTACTCAGCGTATTCCATCCTAACCTGCTTCTTCTGTTCTTTATCCACACACTTCCCTCTAATGACAATTTTACAAGACCCATGTGTATCTAAGCGTGGCCTATTAACCTAGCCGTTTTCTTAGTCAAAATCCCTTCATAATGTTCTCTCTTATCTTATTCTGCTCAGAAATTCCTGATTACTAACTTTATCCACACATCTGATTTTCGACTTTCTTCTAAAGCACCAAATTTGAAACTCTTTTATTCTTTTCCTTTCTGGAACTCCTATCGTCCACGTTTCGCACTCATATAACGCTTCCCAAGTAGCAGAATTCCTTAACTTTCTTCAAAACATCCCTTCCGAATTTGAAACCATACGTTATTCCACTGTTTCCCATCCTACACTCCTACACTTCGTTTTCCTTCTATTAATCCTCATGCTGTACTCTTCCTCCAGGACCACTTTGATGCCAAGTATTATGGTTTCGAAGTCTTCTTTCGACTCCACAAATACTACAATATCATCGGCAAAGCGTAGGCATGTTATTTATTCTCTTTGCAGTATGATCCCTTTTCCTCGACTGCCTCCTGTAAAAGTTTTGGATAAGTCATATGTCTAAATATTTTTTTCTTTTCCTTTTCAAAATCCTTAGTAGTTTGCACCAGTTTACATTATAAATGCAATAAGGTTGTTAAATTTATTACTTTAATATTTCTCTGCCATGACGCTGTTCGTAAACTAATGTCGTTCTATAATTACTTGTTGTTTACGTTCTTTGGTTTTAGGGGTTTCTTTTGAAGAATATGTTCACAAATGTTTTGTAAAATTAAAGATCGTGGCCTTTTTCATAGTCTTTAATTTAATTATGAGTTTTAAACTGTTTTATAGCATCTTATTATTTTTGATTTCTGTTGTTAATTGAAAATATAATTACTACTGTTTCAATTTACAGGCTGTTTGGCGGTATTTTTACCTAGTTCTCGTTTATGAGTATGCAATTATCACTCGTTAACTTTATAGATCATAAAGTTTATTTTCCCACTGAGACTGAGGTAAAATATAGAATGCCCAGGTAAATTGTTTTATCCCTTCCCCGCGCAAGAAATCTCGTGTTCCCTCGAGAAAGCGCTTTGTTTCTTGCGTTAGTTAGTTGGAGAAGTACATAATCACCTGAGCTCCACCCTGACTCCTACGGCTCAACATAAAAATGGAACGTAAGTGGCAGGAAATCACTATATCTCAACACCGGAATGCGAAACGACGGCTTCGTTGCTGGGGACTCGCCAAATACGACCTCAATAAACACTGCCCCATCGTCCTCGTTCACTGCGACATCTTACAGTTCAATTCATTAAGCAGGCTCTGCAGCTCAATAAAATGCGCGTCTCGAGGATTTCATCACTAAAACGTCGAATAACCTATTTCTTACGCAAAGAGCTCCTTACACGTATTCGTAAAACGATTATTGCGCCGTAAAGAAAGATTAATTAGCAGAATTATCCGTAAACCAGTTCGGTCGTGTGGAGTCAAAGTTCTCCTATGGGAACCATTTGTCTAACTACCGATAAGTTTTAAAAAGAAAATTTTTTCAAATTATACAACAACAACAATAATATTAATTAAATAATTATTTTGACAATTAAATATATCATTAGACTCTTCGTTAGTATTTCTATAATTTAAATATGAAATATTACGACGTTTGGTCTCTCATTTGAGACTTCTTCAGATAAAAATTTAACTGTACATGAAACCTCATTCCATAAAAAAAATTCGGCCAAAAGAGCCATGGAGAGATTCCACGAACAGTTAAAGTTTTACCTGAAAAAGTCTCAAAAGAGAGACGGAACGTCGTAATATTTTATACTTAAATTATAAAAATAGTGACAAAGAGACTAATTAAATAATTTAATTGATAATAAAAATAACTGCAAAGCTTCGTGAATGTGTAAAAATAGAAGATCATAGGATTTTGTCCGTGAATTTGTTGAATAAAGAGACGGGTTATATTAGAATTTAAAACCATCGTTTCGATAAAACAACTCATTCATCTTTATAAAGTAAATGTTCAAAGTAAAAGTTCATGTCTCCTTATATACAGTCTCATATAGGTTTTTTTTTATTCCTTGTGTTCTTGCGTGTCAAACGCTGATTGACCCCGGGGTTTATCGTCGGTTTTAAATGCTAAAATGACCCAGGTTGTAACCCAAAAATTCTTTATTCAATGTAAATATTTTACTAAATGGCGCATTTTAATCTGTACAGGTGTTTCTTGAACGTTGCGCTCATAGTTGAAATTAAAGTTCCTTGTAGAATTGTTGAATGCTTTTCTTTGAAATATTACCTATTCTATAACTTGCCTGGAGCTACTACGAAAGGTCCGATTCCTCGTCGCGCAACTCCAAGAAGTGAATTCTCCATTGCTCTTGGTTGTATTGTACTCTCTAGTGTGCGTGTAATGTATTCAATCATTTTAGACTATATCCTGTTTATTTTAGTTATTTATTTAAAGATTATTTGTAGTTAATTATGTACCTTATTTTTGCTCTTCTACTTAATTATTTTTAATGTATGGCTTATCTTATTTCCTCAACCGGGACTAACAGAAACAACAATAATTCTAAATCTAAGGTGAAACAGAACACAACGACCAAAATTTCTGGAATGGATTCCTCGTGTTAAGAGAAAAAGTACAATATTGGTCCGAAAATGAATAATTACAGAGTTAAAGACGTCCGGGTCAACATAATTGTAATTTACTCGTGTGTAAATTGACGTCTGAATATATTTATTAAAAATAATAGCAGTGGTCAAATAACAGACCTCGCAAGTATCTGAGGGTTTTACAATTATGATGTTCTTTGCACAAGTTTTTGGACCTTCTCATGTAAAACACAAATTGTGAAAGAAACGTATAATTGTAAAAAAATCTTATATTCTTGTGAGGTCTGTTATTTGGCCATAAATGTTCGTATTCATAATTATAATTTAACTGTTTCCGTTTTGTTCGAATGCATCAAAGATACTTCTAAGCTACTCGATGATGGGAGGATTATCTCTGGTAAGGATGTGATCTATTATACAGGTTGAAATTTTGGTTAGTTAAAGAATAATCTTTAATGATTAATATCTCTGTTATTTTAAAGTACACAAAATATTTCGTTGTGTATCTATTAATGCTCTGTAAATAAAATTACTTCATCGAACAAGCTGTGAAGATATTGAAGATCCGACCAGGTAAATATTATGAAAGATTCTGCTGCTGCTATTACTAGTATTAGAGATATTCCTAAGTAAAATTACCATTTGCGTACTTATATTCATTAGTTGCAAAATTGAATTTAATCATCAAATTTTGGACGTGTTAATCAGCATAAAGGTTAGGAAAACCACGTATGGAGGTCAGTGATTTTTTTTTAATCATAAAAAAATACTTAACTACTTATTTTACGTATTTACATCGAGAAACGTGATTATTCATAGAGAAAGAAGAACTATACTTGATTTTATTCGTTATAAACAGTAGTTATTCAATGATACATATGACAATCGATCTCGGGGGACAAATGTAAAAATTACATTTCCAGGGTTATACGAAAAGTTACTCGACCTTCTATGACTGTAAGAGCATGCTTTGTTATTTTGGTTCTGGCTACTACTGTTACGTGAAGAAGAAAATAGTGCGACAGTCGGCAACCCCCGGCCCGCGGACAACATCCGGCCTTGTCCTGCCCGTCACTAAGTTTCTCAGCTGCCAATTAATACAGCCCGCTGACGACACGTTTCCAAGTCTAATTAATTTTTTATTTTAAATGACGTCCCTCTTGGGCAGTACTTATTGTAAATTATCGATGCTAATGTCGGAAGCCCCTTACCCATAGCAAACAACATCACCTTCAACAAATGTTGAACTTCTTGCCAAGGAAATGCAATCAGAAGTTATAACGCTATTACTTTTATTATATGTATTACCAACACTGTGTGCCTACTAACATAGCTTCTCTTTTTAAATAAATACTATTACTATTAGTTATTTTTGTTTTAGCCCGTGATTCGCCCGCCAAACCTTTTTTTGTACGGCTCCCAACAAAGTGGTTCCTCTCCCCTGAAATAGAGAATGATATTGATGCTATCCAGGTGTCTATCCATCAAGTACTAACACTCCGCGTACGAATTGTCAGACAGTACGCACTACACCTGGCATTTTTGATTGTGTTCAAAACGAAAAGTAAAGAACAGTCGCCTCAAAATGAGGTTACTTTGAACATTTAGTATCATGTTTAAACAGAGCGCTCAAAATAGCTATATATAAAACAAGTCAGTACGTTCAAGTACGACAAATTTCAGTGATTCGGGTTAAAATTTATAGAGAGAACAAATTATTATCCTTCTCCTGGCTATGGAATTTCTCGCCCACAGTAATAAGATTAAAATTTGGATTGTTCCATCAGAAATCAGAGATCCTTTATTCTATATGTGTGCTTATGCTCTAACAGGAGAACGACAGTAAAAGGACTCAAAGCTGGTAATTTAAATTAATTGTAAATTTAAGAGTAAATTACGATTATGTCAAATAATTGCAGAGCGCTAATTATAGTTTGGAGGGAATTGGACACTGCCAACTGCAATTCTATCCGCCGGAAGGTTTCGCTGGATGATTTCCGCCCACGATGCAACGTTGCCTTCAGCTGCAAAAATTACAAATTTCACGAATTAATGGTCATGTGAATCTCATTAAATCATGGCAGCGTGCTGAGGGGGGAGAAGTGCAAACGTGTGTGGATCTCGGGGCTTTTCGAAGGCAGTAATTTTACGACCGATGGAGGCGAAAGCGTGGTAATTGAATTGCTTGTCAAGACCTCGGAGGTGAGAACGGCGACGTTCCTCTACTTTCTATGGAAATAATGCTGGGGCTTCGACACCCACTCAAACTAATTTTACCAGATGCAAGATGACTCTTAGCCTCTACAAGTAAAACATTCATGTTTGTCAGCACGGACGTTATATTTATTTTATCGGTTATTACAAAATGTGACTGTTATCAGCCCCAAATAGAATCAACTCCCGAATTGTCTAAGTAATTTGATGACCACAGAGTTACAGGTAACTTTGCTTGGAACATTGCTCTTCTGTACAAACAGCATTTTCACTACATGATCGAGTTTATGTTTACCTATATCGTGATGTTTTTATTTTCTTTCTCTCTCTCTCTTATGAATTATTAGAGATATTTAATCTCAAATTAGTGTGAAAGGTAGTTGGTCTGTTTATTTTATATCAATGAGATAATTTATGACCTTTCACAGGCTTTACATCTTCAAATTGAATTAACAACAACGTTTCCTCGTATTTGAAAACCTCTTCATGTTTACTTCCTACATGAAGAAATATTTACCAGGAATTAAAACCCCCACTAGTGCAGATGTTGAACAAAATAGCTTAAAATTTAAACAGATATTAATTGAGAGTTCCCAAGTCATTATCAGATGAGAAAGTTAAAGCCACGCATGATATTGAAGCAATTGCAATGAAGATGAGAGGCAGTCACAGTTAACTCCTCTCAGTATTGGTTAATATTAAATCCGGTCCGTCAAAATATCCCTTCCCAATCTCAAACACTTTCCAATGTTTCCGATACTACACTCCATCACTTTGGTTTTCCCTCTATTAATCCTCATATTGAACTCTCTCTGCAGGACCACATTCATGCTCTTAATTATGGTTTCTCTTCTACTTATGACTCACTTAATACTACAATATCATCTGAAAACCACCGGGTTTTTATTTCTTCTCATTGCAGTATGATTCATTTTTCTCATGGATTCAAAATATTTAATATTTTTCATCACTAGATGGATCAGGTAAACCTGGAATGGTAAGCGTATATATGGATGGAATGTTCGGTTACTCACATACGATGGTGTATGATCATCCATGGCTGTGAGGATTCCTGATTGCGTTGTCCCTATCATGGCACGTCCCCATAGCTCCATTCCGAATGTCTACATCGGTTATGTATGTACAACGACTTAATTAGTTTAGACCTACCAAGTCCAATCTGTGTTATGTGCAAGGTGATCTGATCAATTGAAGACAATTTCTGAAATCGATTATGAATGAAAGCGTCATCGACGTCATGTCAGGGAGGAGCTAAATTTAAAGCGACGGTATAAAGTTTTAAAAAGTGATAATCATCGCGAGCAGGTGGTAAAATGTGTCCAATTTGGCTTTATTTATTTGAAAGTCGAGTGAAGCCCCTTTATATTTTTTTAACTATTCAGAGGAACAGCATCGCGGGCTCCCTGGAGGCTTATCCGGCAACACCTTTGTGGAGCTCCCGTTAAGACCGCATACATATTCCAGCACATTTTACACACAGAGTTCGTGACAAAAGCAAGCAACATTCAGCTGCCAGACAGGGCACGGCACAAGGAAACGGTAAAAGGAGAGCCGAGCCGAGCGGTCAGGAGTTTCCAGCCGCTAATCTAAAAGACCTCAACTCGGCAACCCCAAAATGGCATTCGTTTCTTTATTCATTAACAAATGTAAATGCCTTTGTAGTTTCTTTTGAAAGACGCTACGTGTATGTTTTTACAGAAAAAACCGAGAGCATGTTTTACAGGAGTAAGGTCTGCTCCAGTAATTAATTTAATATACTGGAACGCTGGAGCGGCAGCGCGTCGTTAGAGCGTAATAAATGGCAGGTGTTCTGTGTGAATAGGATATTTCCCTATAGAAAGGAAAGAGCTTTCATGGCGTCGACTCTTTTGTTAATGTAGTAAAAACACCGCATGATGTATAAGCGCGCCGGCCACAAAAAAGGGGTATTAAATTACACATCTTAAACTGAGATTATGAACTGCAATAAATCCCCGGTTATTTATTTGTGAGCCGACCTTAAAAGCTTCGCAACTTCCTCGTTTGTGGTGTTTGTTTTCTCGACGTGGGGGCTGTAATGGACGCGGCTAGATTAATCGGCAATTTGTTGTCCGGATGTTTTCGGTTTCTTCGTCTCCGCAGGAGAGCCTGGAAAAGCGTCTACGCTCCTTAATTACCGTGTATTGATTAATAAAGCCCGTAATTGACCTGATGAAACATGCATTTCGTTTCAATTTCTCATTACTTTGTGACCACCCGCTTTAAACTCTTCAGGGACTGGTGATGAATGTTACATATATTGCTACATGGTGTAAAGAGGCTATTTTTTTTAAAATTATTCCCAACGGTTGTTACAATACATCATCTCTTCCGTTCAACCTGATGCTGAACAGAAATCTATATATATTATTCAGTCTATTTGAGATTTTTAATCTAGCCAAGTCGCTTCCAGTATGCTTAGCGCCTTTGGAGCAACGCCTTATCACTACATGAAATCTACTGAATAGTTGACAAACATTTGAAAAAAGTCTTTACAACTGTGATTAGTAAACGATTCCTGCCGCTATCTAAATTATGAAAACTTAAGAATAATAAAATGGTAAAAACTCGACCGCACACCGGGCGGTCGCTCTACCAAATTGAGCCAGTTAGGTTCAACGCCACGACCCAACGCAAGATTCATCCACCCTGTGTATACCTGAAGCTCAAATCACCTACGATTTACGAAATATATTCATCACATCCTAACTCGCGAAAACCGTGAAGAATGGACTTTGCGTAAATTGTGTACATAATTATAATTTCAAACAAAGATTAAAATCTTAAATGGAAGTTCAGAACCAAGATAATGAAACTCAATTCAGATGATCAGAATGGAAAAATCTCTACTGGACCGGAGAAGGGAACCTAGGACCTCCCGCTTACCGGAAGGTTTCTCTACCAAATTGAGCTATCCAGTCCGATTCGACGCCACGACCCGACGCGAGACCCATCCACCCTGTATACCTGAAGCTCAAATCACCTACAATTTTATAATCACATTCATCACATCCTAACATCGGGAAACCGTGGAAATGGAAATTGTGTAAATTGATCAAAGGTACATGATTTTAATTTCAAACAAAGACTAAATTCTCCACTTGAAGCTCAGAATTAAGTTAATTAACCCGGGAATGAAGCCCAGGACCTCCCGCTTACTGGGCAGTTGCTCTACCAACAGTGCCATTCCGGTTTGACGGGTCTGGTCGAGATTTTTCCATCCTTATTCCATTGACTTTAGGTTGAGCTTCAGTTCAAGTATTTATTCTCTCACTCTACACTTGCTATTTACATTTAAACTCCGTTTTTCAACGTCCACATTAAACGCTTAGAATAACGAACACGAAACTTCTATACTAAGTTTTCCTTTGCCCTATATTGGTCACAAACATCTATATCTTTTTTTTTATATCCGAGAGAGTTAACTGATAAAGTTGGTACTACTTACAGTTCTAACGTCCACAGTAAATTGAGATTAAAAGTTCGTAATAGAATAAACAGACAAATGCAATCGTTATATTAAACTTCAATTCATAACTCTACACGGAAAAAATCTTAATCCTCTTACTATAACGTACAAATGAATAAATTTAAATAATTTAGAAATAACTTCTACTGAAGAAATATCATTCATAGAAAATCTGGAGTCTGTGATCCTAAAATATGATTAGCTTTACGAAGCTACATAGTTTTATTACGTCGCATAGTGTTCTTTGCAAAACTGGGAAAGTTTTGAAGTGTCGACAGTCAACATTGAAGCAATATTTCTGTATTTGCACACGTTTCACTTGTAGTAGAATGTGCAAATACATCTAGCTGACAGGTTACCTTTGTCGATTCACTAAAGCAGTGATTTCAAACCAGACTCTTCATGAAGAAGTGAGCATGAAAGTATTAATAGAAAGAATATAAAGTGTAATGTGGCTAATTTCTTGAAATAATTTCATCAGAAAATGAAATAAAAAAGTAAAAAAAAATTCAAACACACACAACGACTATAATTGACCACAATTCTCACATAAATTATTCCGTCAGCCTTTGCAAGTGACAAAATAATTGTATTATATTGTATCAAAATTATGAGGTATGGTTTTTTATCACTCTTTGGCATTTCCTTGTGTTTTTATTCCCGGATATAACTGGACAAGTGTCGAGTTACAAATCTAGCGTAGTTCAGTGAATATATGTCAAGTTAAAAGACGGTTTTAAATAAATAGGAAATACAAAAAGTTTGTATTTTAAAATATCTTTCTTACTACTGTTCGTGTTTTGCAGGATATAATTAGTTAAATGTTACAGTAGCACATATGTAAAGAAAGGGACACCATATTGCCTGAAATTAAACATGGTGTATTACTCTTTTTCAGGGTCTAAATGCTCGCAGACTTCTACATGCTGACACATTAAATTATTTTTTAACTATAAGTCCATATTTGAATTAGGGGTCCTCAGAATAAGTGGACCAATGTTTAGTTCCAATTTGTTCGTCCTTTTTAAAATGTGAAATAAAATTACAAAAATTCATAATAATCATACTTATATATAGAAACAATGAAATATGAATTTTACATTTCATTTAAAAGAAAGAATGTAAGAAAATCCGACCTCCTGTGGTCGCTGCCTCCTAACCCAGAGGCCCCGGGTTCGAATCCTGGCATGGGCTTTAATTTTTATGTCGTCATGGTCGGGAGGACCGGGATTAAGACTCTTGGAGGATCGATACGCTGACCACGTGTCACTCCAAATTCGGAATGTGTCATGCAAGATGGCAGTAGATGGCTGTAGAGCCAAAGAGGAAAGGAAATGTAAGAGAAAAAAAAATCTTTTGCTGGTGCTGACTTTTTTTTCATATTTCTTTCTCGTTTGAATATAATATTCATGATAATCTATAAAAAATGAATAGAGCGTATTTATAGGTACGTGACATACAGAATTGACAAGTAATTAGGATTAGATTGAGTACTAGTGCCCCTGGTGACTGGAATGAAGCTCGCGCTTACCACCTGCAACAGGTCTCCGATTTTAGTTGATATATATGCCGTCGAAGACACAGCACATAAAATATATAAATACTGACAGGAATAATTTCACTTGGTCCAACATACATCCTGTTGTACAGTAGCGTTTACAATAAAACCGATGAAGCCAAATATATCAAAATCCAGGCTAGCTACACACGCAACAGAAAAAAAATTCTCTAATATCCCATTACTATAATGAATAAATCTCGAACGACGCCCGAAATCCAATTACCCGGGCGACGTGAGTACACACTTATGAATACTGATGGTAGCATCAGCGGAACCGTGAAATGTAGTAATGAGCAACGCCCCTAACGACGAAATACACCCAGACAGGCCAAGCAAGTACAATACAATCCATCTTGCCCTCACTCGCCCATCCGCACTTCCTTCCTAGGTTTACAATCGCTAACAACCACTCGGAAATTCAATTAGAGCCACGTGATTCATGTATTCAGTCCTTAGACTCGTCTTATGCAACTCTCAGTGCAAGCATTTTCATCCAACATTATCCCTAATCTTCTCATAGCATTCCATCCTTGGCTTTCCTCTTCTGTTCTATACTCACACATTTCCCTCTAATGCAAAATCCTCGTGTCTCGTGGACTATTATTCTATCCCTTCTCTTAGTCAACATCCTCCATATTTTCTGTCTTTCTTCCCTTATTCTGCTTAGAACTTCCTCGTTAGTAAATCTATCCGCATTTTCAGCATTCTCCTATAGCACCACATTTCAAAGGCTTCTATTCTTTTCCTTTCCGCAACTCCTACAGTCCACGTTTCGAACCCATATAACGCCACACTTCATACGAACGTTTTTATCGTAGATTTTCTAATATACATACTTATGATTTGAATAAGTAAATACTTCGTTTTATGAGAAAGCCTTCCTTTCCTGTGATATCCTACTCTAGTCAAATACTGCCCAAGATGCAGAATTCCATCAAAATATCCATTCTCAATCTAAAAGCCTTTGTTACTCCACTGGTTCCCATACATCCCTCCATCACAGTGGTTTACCTCATTTTAATCCTCATATTGCACTCTTCTACCAGGACAACGTTCCTGCCATTTAATATTGTTTCCGAGTATTCTCCTGACTCCCCTAATACTACACTATCGTCAGAAATCCGCCGGGTTTTTATTTATTCTCCTTGTAGTATGATTCCTTTTCAATATTCCGTTTTAACATTCTTCATTGTGTACAGGTTGAAGAGCATGGGCGACAGACCGCTTCCTTTTCTTGATCTTTAATTCTAATTACTGCTGACTACCTTCCGTAGAGGGTATAAGCATTCTTCCTCGATATTTTATACCTATCCACATCAAAATCCTTAATAATGTGTTTTAGTTCACATTAACAAAGGCTTTTTTCTAAATCTACAAATGTCATGAACGTATTCTTTAAATAATGATTTCTTTTCTCCAGTAGTTACGCTGTTGGAAAGGACATTTTATAACTGTTCGTAAACTTGAGGAAGACCAGTTTATCGTACTTCCTGTTCCCTGCACTAAGTTGATAATATCATCACAACCTGCCCCAGTAAATAAGAGATTGTGATTCGTATAGCAAGTCACCATGCGCCATAACAGTCGTTGCTGTTGAAGCTTGCTGGTAAGGTAATACTTCTCTCTCGTGGTGATGTAATAAACGCTGCGCAATGGAGTAACGCCTACATTTGCATGTCCACGACACCCTCTGGTAGCCGACTACTGTGCAAGGCAAGGGCTCGCTCAACTAGGTCATCACAGACCGGTTTTCGTAAACCCGCCGACCCTTGCGACAGACGACAAAATGCAGTTCTTCAGCGTGGAGAGAAACTGACCACCAGATGTCGGCTGCCAGGCGACTGGAGGCTGGCGAAATTCATCATTCTTGTTGCGTCACTCTGCGAAAACAACATGTAATAGTCCTGACAAAAATACTCCAGTCGATATCTTTGTACCAGAAGAAATGTTTCAATTTACTCATCTACGTTTCACCGATTGATTTACTGTCGATTGTCCTCAAACTGCGCCTTTATTTTGTCTACCTCTACGAGTGACTTTCCATTTTCCCAGTACAATACACATTCGTGAAAAATTTGAATCATGATTTATTAAGTGCTTTTAATTCTAGTTGAATTTTTGAGTTGAGCTGAAAACTTAAGAGATTTTCCAAGAATTATTTGGCTTCTATACTTGGTGTCATTAGAAGATATTCTGACCACAATAAAATGGGAAAACTAATTTTTAAATGAGGCCAAAATATAGAAAAAAATTTATAAAACATAACCAACAATAATTTAATACAACTCCATGTTTCGGTCCTCATCTGGACTCTCTTCACGCTGAACCAAAGTTAACAATACACAAGACATTACAAATTACAGCCAAAGAATACAATAATTAAATAACCAAAGAACATTAAAATTTAACAAATATAATCAGTATACATTTGAAACATTACATTTCTTGAATTAAGACGGTAAAATATACGTATTTTAAAAATCTTCGATAGAGAAGAGTTGGGGAGAAAAGCAGCCACTAAGAAGGCGTGGATGAGGGGAAGGAAGTTTTAATGTAGAACGACACACAAAATATTCCTATACTAGGAGAGAAAGAGAGAGAGAGAGAGAGAGAGAGAGAGAGAGAGAGAGGGGGGGGGTGAGTATTACTAATGAAGGGTATATATTATTTGGCACTAGCTGAAAGCCAAGCGTTGCACGGAATAGTATAAAAATAAATTACAGTATAACATTGTCAAGTAGGATATTCCAAGTCCCCTTAAGAGAGTCAAAAACACTTCATTTACCTCAGAAGAGTCTCAAATAATACGGCTAGCTTAAAAGAGCAAATATGCTAATTAATCTGAGCGACTTTCTTAAAATAATATTTGACACCAATATCTGTTATTTTCGTTTTATTTTTTTAGTGTAACGCACATTCATTCCCACCCCTAAAGGATCAACAATCAAAGCGGGTTTAAACTATTCACAAACAATATCGGGACAGATTCTTCCACTCTCATTGACAAATAAAAACTTTTATTCGACGCAAATATTATACGTTTTCTTATGTTTAAAATATTCCACCCTCAGCCATAGCGGAGCTTGATGTATCCTACCCCATGCTCATGGTCGAAATTGTTGTAATGTTACCTGAGTAACTCCCAAATATTCTGACGAAACATCCACTCAACTAAATGAGATTTTTGGCTCTATGACGGTATCAATTCTTCTTCTTTCTTGGCTCTACAGCCCGTTGAGGTCCTTGGCCTACCGGGTTGACTGCGGACTGTCATCTATCATGACACATTCCGAATTTGGAGTCGCACGTGTTCATCATATCTCCGAGAAACCCTAGCATAATCTCTAAATAGCATAGTTTGTTCCATCCTTCGCCCCCTCTTCTGATCTTACCCCATACACTTTACCTCTATTGCCAATTTTACAAGACCCTCGTGTCTTGAATCGTGGCCAATTAATCTATCCTTTCTATCGATCAACGTCCTCCATATTGTTCGCTCTGCCCCTATTCTGATTAGAACTTCCTCGTTAGTGATTATATCTGTCCTTCTGATTTTCAGAATTCTCCTATAGCAGCACACTTCAAAGGCTTCAATTCTTTTCCTTTCTGCAACTCGAACTGTCCACGTTTCGCACCCATATAACGCCACACTCCATACCAACATTATTAGCGATGATTTCCTAATTTCACACTTATATTACCCGTAAGTAAATTCCTCTTTTTTACGAAAGCCTTTATGACCTGTGCTATCCTACTTAAGTTATTATGTTACCCCAAGTAGCAGAATTCCTAAACTTTCTTCACCTTCCCAATCTAACACCCTTTGTTGTTCCACTGTTCCACCATGGTTTTCCCTCAATTAATTCTCATATTATACTCTTCCTCCAGGATTTATTATGGTTTCCAAGTCTTCTTCTGACTCCTCTGATACTACAATATCATCGGGAAATCGTAGGGTTTTTATTTCTCCTCCTTCCAGTATGATTTCCTTTCCATATTCCGTTTTAACTTTCTTCGTCGCCTGTTCTATATATAAATATCTGTAAATGTTATATGACTTAGTGGCTATTGCAATTTATTTTGTAAAATGGAGACAAGATGTTTCTTGCACATCAATCTGTACGAAAGCTCTGGTAGTTGGGGAGGAGAATTCTAAGACTAAACCTAATTAAGAAAGTATAATTATTGTCTTACGAGACCTACATTTGGATTGTTATTCTATAATAATACTAGATGTGTGCAACGAGGATGGTAGCCAGTATAACTTAGATTTTCACCAATTATGTGACGAATATAATCGAGGATTCTATTAATAACATTAAAACTTTAAGTCACATTTAATGTTGGTGAAAGGCTTGAAGAGTCGTGAACTTTGACGTATATGCTCCTAACTCTGTATTTATAAAAGGAAGCTAATATTATTGTCCAGATGGCAGCACTTAAAGAGATAAGCTAGGTATGCAAAAATTTGAGGTGAAAGTCAGCATCGCCTCCGATTACGACGCGATGGTAACAATGGAGTAGCGGTCGAAAATTCTCAATAATTACGCGGACGGCCCTTCTCCGGGGCTGTGAACGATTTTTAATAAATACTGCAGGGGCAGGAGTGGAGTGGAGTGCAGGTGTTCCCCGGTGCACGAAGCAATTACACGAGTCGCAGTACGGCACGCCGCTCCTTGCAATTACAAGACCGCAATAATAACAAGCTGCTGGCCAAACAATGGCAGCCTGCTCTTCGGATCCGTCGCTCAAGACGGTTATTAAAGGGGGCCCCCGACGCTGCCTTACTTTCACAAAACCCTCACTTGACCCAAAATAACTACGCTAGTTCCTAAACGTGACTAGGGCGATTCTACGTCCATCAAAAGTGCCACTACTACAGAACCAGACATGGAGGGACAACCTTGCAGACGACTATTTAACTATCACGTTTGTAGGACTTAACACGGTTGATACTAGTCTAATAAATAATATTTCTAAAAATATATACAACGATAAATTAAAAGGACCAATTTACTGACAAAATAAAAGATTTATTCAGTGACTACTTATTTCCTTCTCGCATCTGGGGATCCACCACGTACAGGCAATCTAATAGAAAAAGTCTCTCAAACAATTGAAATATTTAAATTAATTTGAAATAGTGTTATAAATAAAATACAAACAATGCCCAAAAGCCAGAAATAGAATAATTTCGACCCCCTGATGTTGCGGCAGCAACACGAAACTTTATTTTAAAATTTTAATTAATGAGCTGAAGAGGGTTCACATGTTCGGGACGATACGTTTAAAAATTTAATGCTATACAATAATTGGATGTTTTAAATTCTCGTCTGCTTTTAATAAAAATCTTCAATTAAAATCATGTTAAGATTGCGAAGTGTAGTTGCAGGCTTTGTAATTACTGTAATGGTTGAATTTATAATGTTTTAAATTAAATTGATGAATTAGTGGTAAATTGATTATTTTAAATTGCAGATGCTGCGAAATTGACTACAGTAGTGCCGCGTGGTTTGAATTCGTTGCACTTGACTGTATTTTCTTTATGAGTATGATTAGGTAAAGTTGTGGTGTTTTCTCAATGTTAACCTTAACATGGTTCATAATATTATTTTGTATGATAAAACAGGTATATGCACATAATTAAAAAGTTGATTTTAAAACGTGATATATAAATTTTATTTCCAGATGGTTATCGAGTGAATTCCGAAAGCTACGATTATATTTTATTTTTCACATTTCCAGTTTCACCATTAATTTTAGTTAAATTATACAAATACTACTTAGAAATTGGAGAATGTATAGCCATTTCTTGCTTGTCGGGCTGATGAGTTGTAGCCATTGGTATGAAATAAATGGTTTATTTAAGCTTCCGATATATACACTGTTTATCTAGCCGTTACTATGGCAATACCAGCGATATCGTTCGTCTCTGTACTCTATGATCTCTGTCGTACTAAATTCCAATTCAGCTGCGTATGTAATTAAACATTATTCATGAGAAAAATAAAGGTCCCATAGTAGATATTTTTATTTTTTTGTCAAGATTAACTGGTAATTCTTGTTCCTCTTCCTATTGCTACTTAGCCCGTAATCGGGCCCTAGCCTCTTCTATCGCTCCCTATCAGCTTCCTTTCTTTTCCATTTCTCGCAACCCCAGAATAAGGCATGGATTCTATTGCACCATATCTTCCAATGTCGCTCGAGGTCTTCTTCTTATTCTTCCTCCTTCACATCTATTATATAATAGTTCTTTTGGTACTCTGGACTCTCTCATTCTAATTACATGGCCAGCCCATTCCAGTATGTTCAATCTTATCCAGTTTGATAGCGGGTCTTCATTAAACTAGCTGTATAGCACTTCATTACATCTTATTCTACACCGGCCTCCAACTAGTTCTGGACCGATTATAGAACTCAGAATTTTCCTCTCGAAAATATCCAGAGCTCCTTGTTTCGTAAAAAAATAACAATAAGTTTTAATTTTAACTAAAAATTTGAACAGTGTGTGTAATACACAATAAATTTATTTTTGATGAAAATATTTTTTAGTATTTCTGTAAATTTTGCAGCGTATTTGGTTTTAAATATCTAACAAGGGGACGTACACCAACTTCTACGCGAACAAGAGATCACGAACTGACCACAATACGTTTCTTAACATGAATGATTTCAAAATAGTTTTTACACAACAAGTTGCCGTAATAAAAATTAGTGTTTAACTGATTTCACATTACATTCTCGGGCTGCGCGGCGTATTTAGAGACGGGAATCTATTTCTTTCTCCGGATAAACCTCTTGAGAAGTCAATTTCAGCGCTGCAGCATTCTTTCCGTGAAGGTTCTGTAATAAAAAAATTGTATATGCTACTTCAGTACTTTAAATCTCTAATTCAGTAACGTGTGTGGGAAAACACAGATTTCAGTATTGATTATTGTAGCGTAACAATTCTTTTTAAGTAAATGTCTCTGTCCAGTTCCTATTTTTTGTTTTTGCATGTGAAGAGAAATAAAACTTTGAAAGCTGCTCTACTTTTCCAAATCATCAGAAAAGAATACAAATAAACACTATTCATGACCACAAAAGATTAATAAATATACAAATACTGCTGATAATTATATTAAAAAAAGGTTGTTTCTTGAAAAAACCACGATCGTCCTATCTGAGAATTGGTCACGACCTCTTTTTAAGGAAAATCCCTCGCCTTTCACTATGACTGTAAAGAAAATCATGAACAAGGTTCCGGGTGTTGAATTTTTTAAAAAATTGTAATTAACATTAACGCGGTTGTTTCCGTAGTTTGCTTGTCATTGAACTTAATACCTGGTATTTTTAATCTGCGTGTTTCCATCACAGCCGCTTAAATTACATTAGAGGCTTAATGAAGGCCGGATTTTATCAGATCCGTGCTTCCTGTAATGGAAGGTATTAAGATGTGCCCACAAAGCCGTCATCGTAAAGCTGGTTAACTCGCCTCGCCTCGCAAGTACAAACAAAGGAATTAACAGACACAAAATATTCTAATGACATCGCGGGGATTCTTTTTTTTTAGTTACGCTAATAAAAGGGGACGGAAAAGTCCATATCGCTAATGATTAGCCCGTGCCTCACCCAGGTCTCAGCACATATTATTTTTCGTATCACTCCGCCTCAAGTTAACATCGTTTTTATAAGCTGCTTTCCCATGACGCAATATAGGTTACAGGAATTACTCCAGAAAACAGAAAATATTACATTTAATTCATGATATGGAGCGGAGGAAATATAGTAAATATTCGGAGAATTAATTGCTTTTATATAAGCACAAGCTAATATCCCGAACATTACGAGTTAATTAAGCTGAAATTTTACAGTATTTTAAAGATGAGAATAAAAAATCCTGCCTGAGGGTTGACTTGGAGTTAAAGTGAAGAGAGGGAAGATTGTTTCCAGAGTGAAAAACGACAAATATAGGTAAAAACCTCGGTGATTCAAACAATTGGAAAGTTATAAAATTGTCAACTTCGCTGCACACATTAATTTATGAGGTATTTTCGCAGGAGAGTAGGACATTATGAAAAAAACTTTTCGCTAAATTAACTTCTATCGATTGCACGCATTGGCCACACGGCGCTGTAAACTTAAAATTTTGTGAATAGTTTAAAATATATATATCTGTTACGGCCGCTAAATAAAAGACAAATGAAGGCTAAGAAAATATAAGTTAGCATAAATCAATTGAGCGTTGTAATTCTATTTTTCGTATAGTAAGTGTAAACTTTTGTTATGTCTGTGGCCGAAATTTTCTTACATACGTAAAATATATGATTACGAAAAAAAAATTGTGAATATAGTTGCTTTACTGGTCAAAACATTGTCGATTATAGTATACAAACGGATATAGGAGGTTAGAACGTCAAATAGAATGCGAGTAAGTAGAAGGTAAGTTTGGTTTTAAGAAGAATGTAGGGACGCAATATTGACTTTGCGTTTAATCTTAGAAGACAGGATAAGAAAAAAACGGCCTACGTTCATGGTACTTGTAAATTTAGAATAAGCGATTGATAATGTGAACTGGAACATACTTTTAAGGATTTTGAAGTGGACAGGAATAAAATATCGAGAAAGAAGGCTTATAGATAACCTCTACAGAAGGCAGTCAGCACTAATTAGAATATAAGATCAAGAAAAAGCAAAAAAATAAGAAAGGAGTAAGACAAGGATGCAGTCCGCCGCCTATGCTGTTTAACTTATATACAGAGCAGGCGATGAAGAAATTAAAAACGAAATATGGAAAAGAAATCATACTGAAAGAAGAAGAAGAAATAAAAACCCTACGCTTTGTCGATGATATTGTAGCATTAGAGGAGTCAGAAGAAGACTGGAAAACCATAATAAAAGGCATGAAAGTGGTCGTGGAGAAAGAGATCAATATGAGGATTGATAGAGGAAAACGCAAGGTGATGGAGTTTAGTATGGGAAACAGTGGAATAACGGAGGGTGTTAAGGAATTCTGCTACTTGGGAAGCACAGGCCTAGGAAGGCTTTCGCGAAAAACAGGAAGTTACTTTCGGGTAATATATATAAGTAAACAGATGCTAAAATGTTCGTATGCAGTGTGTGGTGTTATACAGGTGCGAATCGTGGACGGTACGATTACAGAATGGAAAACAATAGAAGATTTTGAAATGTGATGCTTTAGAAGAATGCTAAAAATCAGATGAGTGGATAGAATAACCCACGAGGAAGTACTAAGCAGAATAGAGGAAGAACAAACAATGTGGAGGACGTTAACCAAAAGGATGGATATATTAATAGGCCACGTTTCTAGACAAGAGGGTCCTCTAAAATTAACATTAGAGGGAAGTATGTGTGGTACGAACAGAAGAGGAAGGCCAAGGATGGAATATGCTCATTAGATTATGGACGATGTGTGATGTGCTAGTTATGCATAAATGATAAGGATTGCGCAAGATAAGTTAATTTGGAGGGTTACATAAGGCCATTCTTAGACGGAATAACACAACAAAAACAATAATTAATTTTAATATACTTCATGATCGACACTTTACGTTTGAATATGTACACATGATAATAATAAGAAAATTAATTAAGTTTATCTGAGTGTTCAGGGAAATTAATAAAATAACAGTCAATTTAGTCAGACTTGAATTTTAATTCAAATTATTTTTAAGAAGACATTATAATAACAGAACATCGTGTCGTCAATTCTTTGACGGGTGTAAAATAAAATTAAAAATAATTTGTATAAACATTAGAAGATTTGGACTGTAAAAAGTGATTATTTAGTACACTTTGTCTTTAAATTAATGAGATAAATTATTTATAAAAATGTTCCTTTGCACATGAAATAGTTCTAAAGAAAGGAATGACAGAGTGCGTTGTTTTCATTTTCCTCAGATGAAACGATCAAATATGCGACCGGAGACAAAAAGAAATTAATTTAATATTCATGTTGAAGAATTTCCAATCAGAAAGGGGGAGGGTAAGGGTAGCGAAACCTCAATTGCTCCCTCGTTACGAAATAAAAGCAAACAAGCTCTGCTAATTTAACTCATAAACCGTTGCCGTGTTATGCAAATGTTTTTGGCAAACTTGGTGGAGGCAATTGTGGTGTAATACAGGGTTTTACAGGAGCAGGAGGCAGTCTCGTTTCCTCCCGCATCGAACAATGCCGAACAGGAAAAAAGAAGAGCCCAGGATGAATAGCCGCAGCCTGATTTCAGAGTCACGTAGCGGAGCGTACAGTAGGCAGGATTACGGACCCTGCTCCTACCATCTAATGGTTCTTGAAATTTCAACATTAAGAGGGGAATATCATTCTCAAATTAAACAATAAAATCATCAAACTGAAAGAGAACGTGACTGAAATGGACGGCTACAGAAATGCAGTTCTATGTTTCGCAAAGCTTGGGAGTCTACTTCTTATGGCACAAAGCATATTCGTCATGGCTTAATACGCCAATATAACATACCAAATAAAAATATGATAATCGAGACGTAGGTCATTGCAAAGACTGTCCAGTAAATTTCTGAATGGGATGTTTTTTTTTACTTATGAAATGTATGGGGGTTCTTAAAGCAATTTTATTTTATTTGTTCTTTTATATAGGTAGCTTAACCACGTTGAGAGCGGATAAAATGCTTTTCTACCTAATTATTTAATTATTACATTATTTTATTATTCTAAATTTTATGTAGCAAATATGTATTTGCTATATGTGTGGCTGATACAAGCATGGTCGGAATCAGGCAAACAGTTCTAGGAAGAAGCTATCGTTTAAAGACAGTCTAGTTTCGGGAATCCGTCTCGTCTCTGCAGACCCAAGCAGTATTCTTCCTCTACCAACCAGGAAACGTTTCATAGATTTGGCTGGAGACGCTGAGTCCGGTTTCAACCAATTAGGGGAGCTGTTATAGAAAAAGGGAGAGGAAAGAAGAAATAGTAAAAATTTGGCAGAAAGTGAAAAAGGCATTCCTTGTGATTCTTGGCTGCGACTGGATGGAGTGAGGGATGGCAGAAGAGACACGAGAGAAACAGAAAACCACGTATCAGAAAGAACCGAGAGTTGCCCCAATTCTTTGGCCAGCTATCCTACTGGTAACCCGTCGGAAGTTTCTTTGCTTGGAGTGTTGCCACAATAAGTTTTTACTTTGTCTTGTTGATCTCATTATTGTTATTCGAGTTTCTAGCCTAAAAACTATAATCTTGGGGGAAAGAGTATTTTGTTGAGTAGCCGGCAAATTATATTTTAAAGTTAATTATATATTTTGTACATATTTTTTCTCTTAATTTTTTAACAAATGAAATGTTATAAAATTTTAATTTGGCTTTATTTAATTTAATATAATAATCACGTGGTGCGCCATACATTCACACTAGAGGTGGCACAAAATGTTGACAACATTCAGAAAAATTCTAGAGCATTCATTGGAAACATTGTTTTAGGTATTATTAAAATTTCCAACAGTTGAAAACACACTATCAAAAGATTTCGTCAACTTTTGTTGGTCAACTTTATTGGTGACAAAAATGTTTTGATACTGTTTGGTGTCATCCAGCCTTTATAAAAGGTAACTTACTGTTAATAAGAATTATATGGAATAATGCTGCAATTAAAATATAATTTAATAGGAATAATAAATAAACAGCTGTAAAATGAGAAAAATCCCGTATCGTTACAATTTAATTTACGTTCAACCCTGATGTAGAAGAATATTCAAAAGCGCCAAGTAACCATGAACTACAAAATTTAAACAATTTACATTATAAAATATTCAATCAAAGCGTTCCTATTAAATCATTCTAGCTGTAACATGAAATAAATTTCATCATCTACGACGAAATATAAATATAGATGAACTGATGATATCATAATTATTATATTCAACAGTACACATGGTTTGCGACCCTTGATCACCGCAATTAAAGGTCTTTGGAAAAATTCTGTTTGACAGTTTAAAGGATTACAAACATTTTTTTTAATACCTGACTTTATTCGTATTCATTGAACACTCATACAAAAATATAAACACACACAATAAGCCAGTGACATAACAAAGGAATGAGGAGATGATCAGGGGAAATAACAAAAAATATATGTAGAAACGTTTCTCGGGTTTCCAACCGGGTAATCTCTGCACACAGCGACGTTTCGACAGATAGCAACTCTGTCTTCTTCCAGTCTGTTGCAACGTCGCTGTGTGCAGAGATTACCCGGTTAGAAACCCGAGAAACGTTTCTTCATATTCTTCGCCGGGAAAGCCTTCGTTCTTTAATAACATAATATATATATATATATATATATATATATATCCAATGGCTCAAAAGCCCTCTTGAGGGCCTAGACCTACCGAGGCAGCTGCGGACTGTCATCTGGCATGACACATTCCGAATTTGGGGTGATACGTGGTCAGTGTATCAATTCCCCAGCAGCCTTAATCCCGGTCCTCGGGACCATGACGACACAAACATCTAAGCCCATGCCAGTATTCGAAAAATATAGATTTAAAAAAGAAATAAACGATGACATAAAGATGTAAAATAATAAATAGATAAAAATATTGAAGAAGACGAGCAACAAAATAGAATTCACTTAAAGAAATAAGGATTAATGTGTTGGAAAAGGAAAGACGGAAACAAACACGGGTAGAATAGAGAAATTTCGGGACTAAAACAAGAAGATCCAAAAAAATCACCGTTTCAGCAACGTAGCAGAAAGACATTGTAAATTCAGGAGAAAGAAGACTCGGATAGTTTTCTTTCTGATAAGAATTTATTTATTTCCCGAGTGTAATGGACGGAAAACGTTTGTTTTAAAAACTTGAAATTGAATTTAAATAAATGTGTGGATATTGGAGAAAATCCAAAACATATTTTATTCTAGTGAGAGAAAAATCATGCTGATCAGTGTTGTCCAAATCACCGGCGCAAAAGCTTTTAGAATCAGAATTGAAAATAATATTTTTCTTTTCATATTCCGATTTGTACCAGAGCTAGTGTGGACGCATCTTGTCGGAATTAAGCTGATGTCGAGTGCCACCCGCGTCGCTTCTTTGCTGCGGTAATCGGAAGCACGCCAATGAAAGGAATGATTGCGTTCAGACTGTGCGAGTTTTAATTGCGTAGTTTCCCATTTCTGGCGACTGTGGAGGCCGCCGAGGAATCTGGACGTCCGTAATGAATCCGTTCGCCATTGAAGTGTTTAATGCCCGTGGCCGGAGGCTGGTCTGCTCCCCGGGGCTTCCCCCGTGTCCACGCACACCTGCTGGGAAACTTGTCCGCACGGCCATTGTTACGCCGGGACAATGCGCATCTGTGCCCCGCACAAAGACAAGCCGGGCTAATAGAATCTCTCGCGCTACAGCCGCAGGCATCCGTGCCTTATAATTACCACGGCCTCGGGACACGTTCGCAATTTAGGAAATTTTCCTGGGGTGAAGGGGGAAGAGCCAGGCAGTGTCCTGTCCTGTCCTGTGTAGAGCGGCCTTCCACGGCGTTCCTTGCCTGCAAAACATCTCACGCTCACCTACATCTATACCACCAAATAACTAACGCATTCTAACACGTTAGAACCTACGTACAAAATATTACAATAATAAGAAGAAAAAACTCGTCCACTATCGGTAACGCTGAATAACTGGTCTCTAACGTAAATGATGAATGAAGTCAGTCGGCGAATTAAACGACATTCCAAGCCGCAGGTAATTGCACATAGCACTCTATACTTGCAGTTTATCGCATATGACAACTTCAAGGATACGGCAATAAATCTACACAGTGATCCCACAAAGCCTGCATCACGACAGACGGAAACGTCATCAAAGTGTAAAACAGAAACAACGCTTTCATTCAACACAAATCTAACAGCAAAGCGGAAAATTTCTGCAAAACTATTACTTCAAAGTTTTTTACAGATTACAATTCTGATGTTCCACATGAACAATTACAAATTTTTATATTTTAATAATGTATAAAAACTTTTATATTTGACAATATGAATGTGTATTATAACCAAAAATAATCTTATAATATATCATTCTAATATAATATTTCTAATTTTTCAATTAATTCGTTTCTTTTTAACTGTAGACGACTAGAACATGTGCCTGAAGCTTCTCATTTTCAATAAATGTGTAATCAAAATTAATAAAATTATAATTATGGTTTATATTTAAATTTGTTGACTGATTTTAAAACCAATTTTTTTATACCATTAAGGTCAGCAAACATTACTTTACATTATTTTGTATTAGAACTTAAGCTTCTCAACAGGCTAGCTTTACACACGCAAGAAAGTGCTCCAATTCACTTCCTGCAATGTAAAGATCCTCACAAACACGTTGTGCAAGCGCTTGCAACTAAGCATGCAATAATAAATGAATAAAACTACGCCTAAATATGTCAGCAAACAAATTTAATGAACATTGAGTTAATATAAAATACATCCATCTTTGTGGACTTGTGTGAATTTATAATGGATAAAATAATTGCATTGAGATTAGTTTGGTGTCGAGGGCTTTAAACAAATGCAACATTTTGATCGTAACTGAAGCTTGAGGTAGTCCGCACACCAAATTACTCACTATGTAATTAGCTTATTCATTTAAAAATTTACCCAAAGAAGTCTACAAAGATGGATGAACGTTGTATTTATATTAACTAAACGGCCGCATTTTTATTGATGCATTTCATTCAATGTCAGAAAATTGGGTTTTGAATTTTAAACTTGCAAGAAGTTGCATCAAAAAGTCCACTACTCCGGCAACAGAGGCAGTGCAACTTTTTAAGAAGTATCTTGCCAGACCAAGGGAAGGAACGTAACTTTAAAATAGTTCACTCTATTGAAATTTATTTGCTATATCAGCAATAATTTTATTTTTTAGTGTTTCAGTTACACGAAACAAATACTTATTTATTAATCAAAGAAATGACCAATAAATCAAATATTCATTAAACTATAAATTTAATTAATAACACAATTTATGACTTTTAGAAAATTAAATAACTTTTTTAGATAAGTTCGTGCCTACTTCTCGTTTTCTTACTATAGAGGAAATACAAAGAATTAAAATCCCCACTTATTATGATTTTAAACACAAACTAAATCAGACTCACCTGAAGAACATATACCGAATCGTCGTTGCTAATTAAAATTAAGGAAATACAGTCTGTGAAAGGTAATAAATTGTTTTATTACTTTATGACACATGTAAAATTTAATCATATAACTTTCAATTATTAGTATTACGTTTCCTCATAATTCCTGTGCCTCCTTGGGCACCAAAACAAACATGTACAACTAGCTTATAATGTAAGTTACTAGTCATATATATCGGACTTCTTTGAATAACTTTTCTTATATTATTTAAATAGTATGTTATAATTTTTAATACTATTAAAATAATTTTCAGACTAATTTGGCTGCTACATTCATTCATAATATATGTTTTTCAATTTCATGACTGGGATATAGAACAAAAATTACCGTCAAATAAATTTCACTATACCACATTTTTCAATATTTTAGATGTAATATGTCATACGAACAAGCCAAGGACATACGGAGAAAAGATTAGCAAAGAGCGGCAAAATACGGAGAAATGTAAAGGGAAGAACATCGAAAGGAACACAACTGAAGGTTAATATAAAGCTGTATAATAAGAAATAACAAGTAATTGAGACAACTAGAAGCTTCAGGGCCATACCACAGAAAATAGAAACAAAGAAATTCATAAAAAACGAATTAGATATTAAACAAATGGACATAACATTAAGAGAACCAACTTAAAGCCAAATGAAGGGATATTCATCGTATGCCCCTACAAAGAATTCCTAAACAAGTAAAGGAATATAACAGGTAAGAGAAGTATGGGAAGACATGGTGAAACCTAATCCTGGGAAAGGAAAATATGCTCCTAAATATAGTCCCTGTACAACTGATAAACATTATGTGAACACACTGTATGAGTATCACGCTGAGCTCATTTATTACTAATCAAACTGTAACTCGTAATAATTATAAAATATTAAATGCTTTATTCAAGATGGCGTACAGTTTTTTTATTAAAAGGAGACGTTAACATCGCTGGACACCTACGTACATTTTATTAAGCTCAAGAGATAGCGGAAGATTCTTCAAATTTGTTTCGTGTTTTATATACATTCTTTAACTAGTCTTTCGATAGACACTGCTGCAGAGGAGAAGTCAGAATCAAGTTATTGATGTAGATGTGACGTCGATGTTAAGTTTCATGCGTGTAGACATCCTTGGAGCGTGTAAATTAGCCACGCTTTTCGAAGCCCACGCGACGACGTTTCCGTAGCTACTGAATATTTTCCGGGGGCAAATAACTGGCCTGTTGCCACGACCCACTGAAAGGTATGATGGTAATAATGGGCTGCCCTTGTGGCGGGACAACTTGTGACTCACCTAAGCGGTTAATGAACTCCTTCGCGTTTCATGAGTCACACAATTATCATTGCATCCTCTGCGGCGACGCCACCCATCAATTGTGAGCACGCACACGCGTAACATAAACCTTCACGTCATTTATGCTTAAACATGTTTCTGGTGACAATGGCAGAAATACAGGTGTTCCAAATGAAAAGTTGTAAAAGAGGAAAACTGAGTCAGCTCTGCAGCTTATTCTGGTGCATCAACTAACTTCCACTCCAGGTGAAGAATTGATTTGACGGAACGACAGCAATAACATATTTTTTAGTTTATTTTAAGTCACGTCAACAGCTAAGGGTCATTAGCTACTACTTCACCATTTTCTTTTCCTAATTGTAAGGGTTATTTGAATTTGGAATACAAAGACGCACACAAATACCCAAACCGTTGCCAGGAATCGACTCCGGGACCTCTGTGGAACACAAATTGACAACAATACAAAACACAATTCTTCAAGAATTATAATTTTAATATGATCGACATATGATTCTGTATTTTATCTCCAATGATTTAATTAGTTTCCTTATTAAAATGGCGACTGATAAATAGCATTAGGGATATGATACATAAAATATTACAATAAAATAAACAACACGCCGGCTAGTTAATACTGTGAAAATGCGGCATAACACACCTCAAATAAGAGATTTCGACAATGTAAAATACTACCTGTTTCAGTGCGATATCTTGGTTATTGTATTAAGAACGTTCATTTATTTTATTTCTTTAAATTAAAGGATAGATCCATTAGCGTACCAAGGGGTTGGAGACGAGCACGCTACGGTACACTTATGGGGTTGGAGAAACCCCAAGCTATGTAGCAGGTTTCAATTTTGGCTCAAGTCATGAATCTGTTACAGTCCAAGGTCAACGTTGAGGTTAATATTTGTTGACGCACTAAGCCGATGTCATTGGCTATGAGGGATGAGTGAAATTGTGGTCGAAGCCCGATCAAACTAAGATGCCATTCATGTGCCATAAGCTAAATAATCTGGGTAGTAAAGAAATAGCGTCGGATAGATCGATTTCTGTGAACACACGTAGTAGAAGGTCTGATATTGATTCAAGCCGTAGATGAGGTCACATCAGGTGTTCCAGCCAAATGTCCAGTCATCTGGTAAGCGTTAAGTTTCATTTCACGAGACACGATTTTGCATGCAGCCGATATTGAAGTGAGCCCCTTTAAGTAGACAACTATTGGAGGTGAAGACTAACCACAAAGATGTGCATAACAAATTTTTCTTTGTTTCTCATAATTTTTTTCTTTGTCACCTTTGTATAATTCAATTCCTGCAGTGCAGGTGATCGCCTTTACCTCTAATCAGGTATATATCATACTAATGAAATAATTTCTGTTATATCAAATTTGAGCTATGCACTTCGTTTTATAATAGTAAATACCACACTGTCTCTGAATTTCTCTTTCACTCTCATAAAATAAAAACTCCAGTCAACGTTTTCACACTCCTCAACTACGCAGTATTTCATAGAAGCATCTTAACTTTCATGTAAGTTTACAAACGCTGACTTTCTTACTGAACTAGATTTTACTTCAGTAAATTTCATTCTTATAATTAATCGACGAATAAATTTCTTCAATATTTCATATGCGTTGACTAAAGCTCTGCTAAAAATTTTCCTAGTCAGTGAAAGCAGGCCACGCAAATATCGTACTTATTTCATTAAGTCGTGGCGAGTGAGGAATAACTGAAATAACGCGGCGGTAATATGGTAATGGAGTTTCAAGGAAAGACATATTTTATAGAAAAAACTAAGTCGGAGCCGGCGGTGCGCAACTTAATTACCAAACTGAATTCGGAAAGGGAAAAGAGACTTAAATGGTGTCAAGAAAATTGAATATCCATAGGTGACGGCAGACATCGCAAAAATCACCAAGTGAATTAACGTAAATTTTCTTCGTATCGAAACCTTTTTTAATTTTGATACGATTTATGTCTGCCTTAAAGAAGCGTGTACAATTTATTATTATTTTACGGGTGGCAGTTTTTTGATTAAATTAAACTACAAAGATGAATGGTTGATAAAGTAAAAGTAAAATGATAAATTATTAAATATAATTTAAAACACAATTTAAAAATTTTATTCACGTCCTTTTTTAAAAAAATAAGAACCTAACTTTCCAGTGTTTCTAACCTCTTTTTTAAATCATTTGTATTCCTAGGGAAAGCCTCTAATACCCTTGCAGGAAATTCATTTCAGTCCCTTATTGCCCTGTTTACGAATGAATATTTTCCCATATCCGTTCTTTGGTCCCTTTACTTTATTTTATAATTATGTTCGCTTTTAGAGAAAAATTTAGGTATACTTAGTCGCTCTCTTATTTCTGTCCAGGCCGGATAGTTCGTGTAAGCTTTGTAGAGTCCTCCACGAATATATTTAATCGATCTACCTTGACTTGGATATTGGTTCAAAAATGTTGGGCTATTCAATTATGAGTTCATGGTTGTGAATACTCCTGGTGATTTAGGATTTCATTTATGGTCGCGTTAGCCGTAAAATACTTCAAGCTATAACGATTTGAAGATGCGAGAAGCAATGTGACAAAGGTCTTCAACCGTTTGTAAAATCATTCGAAGACTGGCAGTAGGCATGCAATTACGTACATTCAGGATTCACTTGAAATTAAAGGGAGGTTCTTTGAAAACCAACATCGGGTTTTTCGTGTGAAAGTCAGATACTCAAGTTGTTTCAAGATCTAGCAGACGAAGTCGATCGGGGTGGTAGAATAGACGCCATTGTTATTGATTTTGCAAAGGCTTTCGATGTAGTTCCTCACGACATCTTGATCCAGAAGTTAGATGGGACAGGTACTGACAAAAGAGTACTTCTGTGGGTCCAAGAATTCTTAAAAAGTAGGCTAGAAAAAGTCAAAGTTGGGAAAGAAACTTAAGAACTCAGATCTGTAGCATCGGGAGTCCCCCAGGGATCAGTTATTGCCCCATTATTGTTTCTCATATTTATTAATGATTTGCCTCATAATATAAATTCTAAGGTCCGACTTTTTGCAGATGACTGTGTAATTTACAGGGAAATAAATTGGGAACAAGAAGCAGCTGCTTTCCAAACTGACTTAGATACTCTTAAGTACATGGGCTAGGCGAAATAAACTCAAAATCAACAATAGTAAAAGTATGGCGATTAGTTTTACTAAAATGCGCGATCGATATGCCTTGATATATAAAATAGATAGGGAAACAGTGGTCGAGGAGACAAACTGTAAATACATCGGCATTTATTATAACAGTAAGCTGGGGGCAGGTAAACTATGCCATAAGGAAAGCGTGGAACACCTTGCACTTTGTCATGAGAACACTCAACAAGGGGAATGCGAAATCTAAAGAGATGGCATATTTGTCATTAGTACGCCCACTTATGGAATATGGTGCAGCATGCTGGGATCCGTACAGGAAAGGTCAAATAGAATCCTTAGAAAAGGTGCAAAGAAGGGCCACAAAATTCGTACACATAGGACCTGGGCATGGGAACGAAAAGGTAAAGCGACTAGGATGGGATACGCTATAGACAAGAAGGGAAAGAGCTAGGCTACACATTTTCTACAGAGCCTTTGCAGGTCAAAAATCTTGGCAGGGAATCCGAGATAGAATGAAACAATCGACTCGGAACTCGAGGACTGATCACTTGTTTAAATTACAAGCAAGGCACCAAAAACAGACGTTGGAAAATACTCATTCCTAAATAGGACAATTAATGACTGGAACAATCTGCCTGCAGGAGTGTTTGGAGAACTTCCTCTAACAGAAAGAAAATTTAGTTCAGTGTAGTGTAGTGCAGTGTTGTGAAGTGATCAATGCTGCAAAATCTCTAAAAATATCTGGTGAAATATCAGTGAAATATATTTCCAGTATTTTTTTTGTTTTGTTTTTTCAGGCCAAAACAATATTATTCTTTTCTAATAATATGATTCCACACTTATTCATTTATATTGAATATAATTATATATTCAATTATAGGTTAAATATGGTCCTTACGACCATGTTATTAATTATTGTTTAAGTTCTATGTATCTGCCACCGGGCATCTGTCCATTTGTAGATTTAATAAATACATTCGTCTCTGACGACTTATTGGTCCCTTCCATGAGTGAAGACGGTTTCGTGTATAGCTGTAAAAATCTTTTAACCATCCACACATTATTACTTCATAACTTGATTATGAGACAGAAGCATCACTGCATAACCAACAGATATCGCTGATTGCGATCAGAGAATAAATGGTAAAGTTTATACTGCCGTCTTACAAGAAAATAATTATTTCAAGTATTACAGAGGTAATACTACGCGAGCAACAAAAGATTCGCAAGTGTGGCAAACTTGTTCCCCCCCGACACAATGGCGAAAGAACGTGCCCCCTTTACGGGAGCCGACTCGACAGTAAAAAACATTCAAGTGTTGGCGCTCAGATATACCATAAATAAAATGGGTGCAGCCGTCTTGAACTGTCGACCCTGGCTGTCCCACGCACGGACATGGCGTTTCATTATTCCACAGGCGTATCGCTTTCAGGACATATTTTCCCCGTCAGCTACTGCGTCGTCTCCACGAATCGTCTTCTGTTCTTCCTCCTCGAAAACAAACGCTCAGTTTTGGAGCGGAATCACAAAGTGGGAACGTCTTTTCAGGACTAGTACGTTTTCAATACAAAACTATCTACCGAACAGAGCAGATAAAAAATTTGGAAGTGAAAAAAAGGATTAGAATCTCAGTTAACTTTGTACATACAATCAATCTGTTAACGTTTTAAGTTTTCTTTTCTGACGTATAATACTGAACTGATCATAAGAAAAAATAAATACTTTGGAGTGCATTTGAATAAAGTAATTACTAATATTTGTTAAATATAGGTGTTTTATTATATTTGGCAAGCCAGCGGGAATCTCTGACTGTTGTTCTTAGATTGGATTATTATCTTTGTCTTGTGCTTTGTCGAACGTAGCTGCAATTTAAGAAAATTATTGTCATCGTCAATACAATATGAACAAATGAAAAATTTAAGATACGTAAGTGCAAGTACTTCGCTGTATTAACTAATTTGGATGAATAAATATGGTGCATGCCGGAATCCTGAAGCTGGACTACGAAAACACTGATCCAGAGAGATTCGGATGATGAGTGAAAAGATGCGCATTACATTCCTTTTCTTTTATTGATGCATAAAATGATTTTTAACCTTTAAAAATTAATGCGTATATTTTATGTTAAATAAATTAAATATGCAGACAAAGTTTGTATTTAGTTCATACGACGTTTCGGTGCACATTTGCACATTGTCCAGCTTCACCGTTTAAAACTTGTGTAAATTAAACAAAGACAAAATGAATTAGGCAAAACCAAACAACTTCAACACTGTTCTTATATAAGAAAATTTACAAAAATAGTAATGTGGTATTTAAAATTACAAATAATTACAGTGACGATGTTCAACATTTTAGAAAATTATAAAGAATCATAAATATTACTTAAATGTTGTGGTAAGTTTGATTTAGTTTCCGTATAAATTTTTAAGTTTGGTTTAACTTTACATATCTTGGTTTTAATTTATTGTGAAATTTCTTCTATAGGAAGAAAACCTGAAGAAGATATGAAAAATATGTCAAAACAATGTTGTTAATTAAATTTTAAAATAATATCTGTAAAAGGGCATACATTTTTATTGACGTATTAATAATGAAAAAATTACGTTATTATCAACATTATTACAGTAAAACTCACGACTTTTCTCTAATTTATGGCTCAGTGTTTTATGATTATACTTATGTTTCTTTAATCTAGTTCTAAGAGCACGTTTAGTTTGCCCTATATAGCATTTTCCACAGTTAATTTAACAAAAGTTGATTTTATAAATAACATTATTGAACATTACTTCCTTAATTTTGTCTTTATTAACAATTTTCAGTTGTATATTGATTTCAAAAATGGCCAAAAAAATTAGAACTTGTAAACAATTTATTTAATTGTTCGCTAATTTAAGCATAAAACGGTAATGCTATAACCTGGTTTTCTAGCTTTATTTGTTTTACTTTCATTATAAGTTTATTTTTTCCCCGGTGTAGTTGTTTAATAAAATGTTATCGGGATTGCATTGGGGTATCGACGCTTGTTTGCCACTTAACCTGAAGAAGATGGGGGTGATAATTTCGAAACATTATGACGTCAGAGATTTACTAAGTTTAATTGGATATATGTCCCTAAGCAACGGTGGGCATTGAAGAAAACTTTCTAAAGATGTTTTAGAATCATGCTGGTTAACTGTAAATGAAGGGAAAATCTTCATCCTCCCCTTCCCCTTTCTTACATCATGTGCGGACTTATTTTACTTTTCCAAATTCACATTAAAAGATGTTACTCGACATTCAAAATATTGATGTTTGCATTTCTAAAAGCAATATCGCTGTCTACAGTTAGAAAATTTATTTTATTGGTAGGGTAAATAGTAATTTCTATCTAAACATTCCACATTTTACGAATTGTGATTGTCCTATTTAAATAGGGCGATTTTTTTTTCGTTATTGGATGATTCTGTACGAGAAGATGTCATACTTATTACTTTGAAATAAAATTAATCTGTTTTAAAATACCTGTATTGGGTCTTGATTATATCCAGCTTGAAGAAAAACGCACAATCATCGGGTAACGTTACTTTGAAACAAAAATCACATCACTGTCGCTCTTGAGTGACCAATTTGATATGTTGTTTGTGATATAAGGGGAAACGCGAGAGACCTTCCTGCCCCCGGTTCCGCTCCCTTTACCGCCCCGCCGCCCACCCCCCACCCCAAACTGAATAATATCGCGAAGGGGAACAACTTTGTAACACATTGAAACAAGGCATGGGCGGGGCAACTTGAGGTAAAAGTTTGTTGTGTCAGACAATTTTCACCTCGAGGCTCGAGAGAAGTGAACAACGAAGTAGGCCGCACCTTCAACTAACTTCACAAACGTTCTAACAGGATTGGGAGCAGATCTCTCACGGGAATCGCTGTCCTCCTGAATGCGCTTCTTCAAACACGTCGTTATGGTCGTAGCAATAGGCCTATAGTACTGGGACTGACAAACACGTGTACGCAACATGGCGGCATCCTCCATTACAACTGTCGAGTTACCCGTACGTAACCAAATTTATCATACCGACGTAAATTCCTCAACGATAAAAATCATTGGCTGTTACATATAATTAATTACAAAGGAAAAAATTCTTACTATATTAAATACCTACACAAGTTAGATAATAAAAGCTATAATAATAATAATAATAATATTCACATATGGTTAAATTAATAGATTAGTCCTTAAATGCCTGTTGAAGATCTACATCAGAACCGATAGTTGTTGTATTTCTAATTAAAGTTTACATAAATGTTTTTCTGGCTGTCCATTTTTCCAACTTAACATAATTTCTAAATGTTTCGACGTTTAGGTTAGTTAGCAAGGAATTTTCCTTGTTTTCTACCTACAATTACAAATACATTAGGAAAAAATCACTTGTGATGCAACACGTGGTGTTTTATTCCCAACTACCTAATCCATGAAGGATGCCTGGAAGAAGCTCGTCCCGAATGGATACGTCCGCTAGAAACACGAAGCATTTTCAATATGAACGGGTCGAAATTGAAATGGAATAATAAGCTATATGTGAGATATTTACGAAATTCTTTTTTTATTTGAAAAGGCCCATGTATGAAGCTTATTTTATTCATTTCAACATCGACCCATCCTCATTGTAAAACCCTATATAATACTAATATATTTTTAGAGACTTTTTAAACTCAATATGAATTATTAAAAAATAATACACGTAAACAAAAATGTTGAATATCGGTATTCGTCACGAATGAGGAAAGAATCTCTCTGCACCGTCTAAATGCCTGCTGTCTAAGAGTATAAAGGCAACAATACCAGGACTGAATATTAGTGAGAACGATGGAGAAATTCGAAAGGTGGACAAATTATTTTTAGGACTTCAAAAAAGTTCAAATAAATCATTATGAAATTTAACGGGATACTTAAGACTATTTCTGGTATTTATTACAGTCTAATTAATCAGTGTGGAGCAGGAGTGAAAATAAAATAAAGTGGTGAAACAGGTAAATGATTACGAGAAAATATAATAATTTTCAAAAACTTATTAATTTAAGTAGCACGACGTATCACTCTTTATTAAGAACCTCTTCAGTCGTAAGTAAGCAATTATAGAAATAATGTTTGTTCTTAGTTTAAAAGATAAATTTTCCACATTGCAGCCGAATTGTAACTAAATTTATTTCCAACTTATTTGCATATTATTATTTATTTCTCTGATGTCAGATACACTTAAATATTAGAGTGAAAGAGGTTGTAAACTACGAGTAAAGAAGAATACTTAAGAGCATTCCAGGAAATATAATTATTAATAGCTATATTGAACTACTGATTCTTTGAAGATCAATGAGTGAACAACGTAGCCAGTCATAAAATAAAATTTAATTAGAAAAATTTAGTACAAGACGATGACGTTGTTGGAGGTTATCCCCATGCTGATTAATAAATTACTGTAATTTACATCACAAACTGTAAAAATATTTGAATGTGTTCACCGGACCATTACGTTTTATGTGTAATTAATTCGGTAAAATGGAACGACACCCATTTTTCTAGTTTCCTCTGAGCTTTATTAAAATGTTCCGGCATCAGTCAAAGAAAAGAAGCATATATAAACTTTTCAAATTCTTTAATTATTGTGAATCTAACATTCGTTGCTTACTTTACAATATGACTGATTTTTTTCTTTCAGCCATAGCCATCTTTTAATTATAATTACATATTAACTTATATGCCCTGATAGATAAAAAGATTATCTCTTTCCAAGCGAATTCATTGCTCAGACAAATTGGAGCTATTTTTTACTGTAGATTTTCTGTTTGTGTGTTGTATTGATGTGGATTATACATTACGTATCCCTACATATGTAATAACCCTAAGTAATTGCATAAGTGAGAATTTTTGATAAACGTGCTTATGTGTGTATTTTAAAATTTAGTTTTTTTTAATTTTTGACGTCATAATAACATTGCAAAGCTGTTAAAAATACGATTTTGAGGTTAAAGGTTATCTTTTGGGCTGAGCGCGCATCGTGTATACGGTTACAGACTGTAAAGGAGTGAGTAGTTACGTCACAGCTCCGTAATTACGAAGACTAATTTAAAACTAAATTTTAGGGGTGTTGGAATCATGATGAGTACCTGCAAATGGCAAATAAGAAGACTCACGTTACATATATCTCCTTCTGCTAATAAGACATTCTAACATCGTTCTTTGAACCAAGGGATAGGGAGGCCTGACAACGCGATCTATACCGCTTGAATCACATTAAATAGCTCATATAAATAAGTAGTCGGGAATGGCCGATCATCCAGATTTCATGATATTCTGTTTGTTTTAAAGTAATGCTCGATCCACAAATATAAATCAGGATAGTAAAATTTTTATTCAATATTTCAATTGAAACGAATTATCAAATTGATGGGTTTGTTTGTAACTGATGATTCTAACTGAAAGTAGTCTGGAAGTGCTTGAGATTCTCCTCGCGCTCATTTGCCAGAAGTGGACGCTGTAAATTCAGCCCAGGGCTGTAGAAACGGTTCTCAACAGCGATTGCTGCAACCGACGGCTCCTGAACGTGAGCGTAGTTTATTCCGACGACGACAGCAACATTTCCACGCCTGGTAAATTTCAACGTTTCCAGCGGCTCATATGCTGGGTTTTCCGCACGCGACAAGTAAATCAATATCTTGCGAGACACCTTCGCAGTTAGTCATCGAGGGAAAGTGAGAAGGCCGTAAATCTCGGCAATGTGAACCACCTCTGCAGTTGTTTGTTCCGCGGCAATTAGAAGGCATTAGCGCTCAGCAATCTGCCTCGCTTATCGGATATTAGGAAGTCCGGACCAATGAAACTGGTTTATAAAAGCCTCGCCTTCTCCAACTAAGTGTGCAGACGTCTTCATTCCGGAAAACAAGACATTCCCTGATTTATAAAACACACGGCTTAAATAGCAGAATTCATTCGTTAACTGCGGCAGAGTGTCGGACGGTGCCAGGACTCATTTATATCAGAGGGCGACACCATCATCAGCCAAACAGTCTGCTCGCCATTAAGGGAAGCAAATATTATACTCAATCCTGTGTGTTATTACTCCGGTAAAAACCAGGTTTTATTTCAGATAAACTAACCAAGCATAAATGTTAGTGCCGGAAGTTGCTTGAGTATTTATTTTTATTAGTCTTCAAGAGGAATTAATCCTTTGGTATGACCCAGCAGAATGTAAACGAATAGACGCCATATTAACAGCTGAAAATATGGTGCAAAAATATGTGTGTAACTTAGCTGTTTCTTGTATAATATTTACAGACTGAGGATGGCCAACGGCCGAAGCTGTGGTTTTTATTAGTGACAATCCACTAAGTTAAAAAATTGTAAAATATTTGAGGACATTTTAATTGGCTGGAGACCTCATACATTATCAAAAGTCGTAGTGTACCTTATTGGCGGATTTATTTGTCTTCTCCATCACCCTAGGTATCGTTTTTGCAAGTTTTCAATTAAAAATAAATCACATTTTTGTTAATGGTTTCTCTGCTCCCACAATGTATTTCTTGGGGTTATTAAGAATATGTTGACTGGTGATATTGCGTCACACTCCATGTCCAGTAATCAACACACTATGGGGAAATGATAATTACATGGTTATTAAATGGGGGTATTTATTAATAGAATACCAAGAGAAGGGATACATTAGTAGGCCACGTTTTAAGACATGAGGACCTTGTAAAATTAGCACTAGAGGGAAATGTGTGCGGGTAAGAACAGAATAGAGAGACCCAGGATAGAATACGCTAAGCAGATTAAGTAGAATGTAGGATGTGGTAGTAATGTAGAAATGAAAAGGCTTGTGCAGTATAGGGTAGTATGGAGAGTTACATTACACTGAATACAATAACAACAATATTTATTCAATTTTAATTGAGTACAAAATCACAGAAAATTGTGTATATTCGCAGAAACAAAAAGATCTTTTAAATCTCGATCCTCTCTAGGCCACGAAATACCATTCGTTAAGGCGACCACGTGGTTTTCAACTTTTCGTTGTTTCTCAGGTTCCTATTTCCCCACGAGAACGTAATGTGGAAAACCTCAGGTCAATCCCGTTCGTGTCAAATGAACATATTTGGGGATTTAACACGACACCAGGCCCCGACAAACTGGCGCCATGTCCAGTCCTCAATCGTCGCCAACTTTTATAGTAAAAATTCAATAAAAACTTATATTGTGCTACAACACATTCTTCATGCCTGAAGAAGACCCAAAAATGTGGAAGGAAACTCAGTATCTAATGGCCGTTAAGATGTTCATTTGTTAAAACAACTTGTGTTGTTTTAGGTCCAATTCCAGCTACACTATCCTCTTCATCTTCTCCTGACTTACATATCGTAAATAATCGGATAAGAAAAGTGGCTTCCGATTCAAGACGAAGCAATGAGACAGCCAGATGTTTCAAGTAAACGGTGGTAACAACTTCTGGAATCGTAACAGATTTGAATTGTCCACCAGTATGACGTCAAAACCGTCGAGGTGCCAAGTGAGTCGTAATAGAGAAATGGAAGAGAATATAAACACTTACAGAGGAAATATTACTGACAGATCGTAGTTCTCGTAAAGAAGAATGTGTTGGCAAGCATTTCGCTGCCGGATAAATCGGACGCCATCTGTGCTACCGTAAACGCGACGATTTTTCTCAGTGTCCCACTGGGGGAAACAAGTAGAATAATGTGTTCGGTGAAGGCGGTGCCTGGAATCCGTAAAGCTGTTGGTGGGCCTTGATGGATGAGCAAGCATAAGCCCAAATGGTACCTGGCACGCAGATGCTAGGGAACGTTTCCGCTCGCTCACCTCCGCCGCTCACTTTAAATCTAAAATATGGCAGACATCCTGAAACACATTTACAGTAGGCCCTCGTAATCTGTTACTCCTTCATGACTTTCAGGAATAATTAAAACCGTGCGCAGTTTAGGATTAATCAACGCCAGAGCCTGACAAACTGGCGATTAAAATGATGCATGGAGCATCTCGGACCTAATAAACACATTAAATTAAACGGAAAGGAGACGGTTGACACACAAACATGCCCACTCTTGGAGAAAGCGGGTGTGGGTGGTCCTCCTAGGCGTGAATCACTCGTGAGCACGTTAAGACACCTCGCTATTGCACGAACAACAGAGTCAACGCGCCTCTGCGCATTGTGACGCAATCAGATGCGACATTCACACCGTAAATAGTGAACAACATTCGTAAAGGCGATTTACGACGTCCACATTGTCAGAACTACACTTACAGATACAGACAAGTGTGACTATGATAATATTTTAGCCAAGACAAAAAGTGAAGCCTATCAGCGTGCCCCATGAAACACCTGAAAGAATCGTACATATAATCTCCACAAACACCAACTTTACGCAAATAATAATTTTCCCAACGATAATTATTACTTTTTGTTGTTGTATTCAGTCCCAAGACTGGTCTGATGCAACTCTACATGCAAACCTAACTGGCGCAAGATTTTACATTTCCGCAAAGCTACCACACCTCACACCCTCCCTAATTTGCTTTGCGTATTCCATCCTTCGCCTCCCTCATCTGTTCTTACCCACATTCTTCCCTCTAATGCTAATTTTACAAGACCCTCATGCCTTAAAACATGGCCTTCTCTTGGTCAACGTCCTCCATATTGTTCGCTCTTCCCCTAGTTTGCTTCGAACTTCCTCGTTAGTGATTCTATCCACCTATCTCATTCTCCTATAGCATCACATTTCGAAAGCTTCTATTATTTTCCTTTCCGCAACTCCTATCGCCCACGCTTCGCACTCATATAACGCCACGCTCCATACGAACATTTTAAGCAACGATTTCCTAATATTCACACTTATATTACCCGTAAGTAAATTCCTCTTTATGTCTACTATACTTCTACCATCACTAGCTATTACTCTTCCTAAGTAGCAGAATTTATTAACTTCCTTCAAAATATCCCTTCCCAATCTAACACCATTTGTTATTCCACTGTTTCCTATACTGCACTCCATTACCTTGATTTTTCATCTATTAATCATATTAATTACTTTTCAACGTGTCAATTACTCCCTTAGTTACCCAAAGAAATAAATAGAAAAACTTTTCTGAAATCAAACTATGATGTTCACTCCATCGAACAAACACTTTCCATTTATGTTCTCAAAGTTTAGTTTACAGAATTTTGGCAGATTTATTTTGCAATTTCCATGTTATATTTCATACTCATTTTAGCGTAAGAGTGCTCTGACACCTTATACAAAGAATAAATAGTTAACAGTCTGTTTTCAAATAATCAAAATAAATCAAATTTAAGGACTAATACGGACAACGTTTTTATTTACTTGAACCGATGTTGTTGTAATATGCCTACACGTTTAAATCTGTACAAACAATATACAAACAGGCAACCAGAGATTCTTAAAATAACATTGAAAAGGATTAAGTTTTTCCCTTTTAATGAGTGTCTGTACACCACGTTGTGCCTTGGAAGAAATAGCCAGTCTAAGTGAGTGAACTAATTGTTAATCCCTGTATTTGATTTGTTAATTTACTTTTTTAAAATAGAACTGTTAAACTTGAACAGAGTACAAGTAGGTAACGAAACGTCGGTTTATGTAATAAAAACGTGTCTGTTAAAGGCCGTTTAATTAATTTCTCTTAATAATTATTATTCCTTTCCACCTATTACGATTTAATTGACAAACTAAATTATAAATTAAACCACTTACAGTTCCAAAAATATTATTGTTCAACAAGAGCCATAATCAACTGAAAATAAAGTAATTGCGTATTTTACTGCATACTAATGGTACACGAGTCACGTGATGTCATTTTGAATTGATGTTAAAGATGATTACCATGTTGTTCCGTATGAAAAGGATTGTTAATGTGTAACTACGCTTATAAATATTGTAACAATTTGTTATCAAGAATTTTTTGGTAACAGTTCGATTGGTGTATTTAGAAGTTGGTAGTTTTATAAAATGATTTCTGTATTAATATTGTAATTGAGCACATGATTACGGCTGTTGATTTTTGATGACTGGAAGTGGGTTAGTTGATAGGATATTTATGTTCACTATTTTATATATTCAAAGAAAAAGGAGAAGAGGCATGGTAATTTCGGTCGTCAAGATGCTCCTTATACCAAGTATTTTTTAAATCACTCATTCCTCATTAAACGGAACGGAATTATTTTCCAAAGTTTATTGTAGGAAAGAAATGGACCCAATTATTGGAGGTTAAAGACCTGACGGAGAAGATTGTGTTGATTTGCCGGGTCCAGAGGGCAGCGGACGTCCCACGGGAACGTGCGTGCAGTTTTGCCAGAGTTCCTCGCTCGGCGATTGATCGAGAGCGTGGCCCACAGGACAAGGGGGGCGGAAGCTTGTTTGAGGACGTACACAGACGCGACTGGTCATTAGTTATGTGTCAACTTCAGTCGGGGCCCCCGGGGGTCTGCGGTTCGACCACCGGCACTAACACGCCGGGCTCTGATCGCAGCACGAGGAAAACTGGACAGAGAGTGCTGTCAGCGGGAGATATGGCTGTGTCTGGGCTTTGACCAGCCACCACTTATCCTGGACGTACACCTGTCAGCCGCACGCATGTTCCAAGTGTCCAATTTGCACACCTCTCTGACACTGAGACCCTCTGATCAAGCACTGAGCCGCCAGCGGTTCATCGAGAAAACGACAAAGACACTGGACACACCGAACGAACTGAAGTCAATTTCACTTCATTAAAACATGGTTGAGAATCCCAAATATTTGCTACGAAATGAAACTGTTGAAACTGACAACTCTACGAGGACACAGAGACCAAACCCTGACGTATAAACGAATACTATCAAAAGTCAGAAAAATGAATGACGATCCATTCATAAGCCCATAATATTCTGTGAACGTTTAAGCTACACCTGAAGAAAAGCGTGATCGACCAGTGGGAAAGTCTACAATTTGTGAACTCCTGTTGCAGACCAATGCATTCCTCCTAAATTAGCTCAACACGACATCTGCCAACGTTCTCCAAGACCAAGCGGTCAAGTGTAAATGATCAGAAATGTGTTTCGTATCAACAGCTCTTTACTCTTAAATTATAATAAATTCTTCGTTCCTATAACCGTCGTGGTCCAATATAATTATTATGATAATATAAATAATGAAATGGCCTTTAATCAGAATTTATAACAACATTTCGTCATCTTCGGGGGACTTCAGGTATTTCAAGTATCAAAGTAGGAATATTATTGAATAAATTTAACTTTAATGTATTTAAGTTAATCTGATTCATATGTCTGGCCGTTAAATCACATCTCCTTTATAGAACCAAATTATATTCTATGCAACATTTTTTTATCTCAAATAAACAGTATAAATAGTTTTACTACTGAAGTCCATTTATATTCGGATGAAATTTTCAGGGTTAACCAACCGGATCAGGTATTTAAAAGAACACAACGTTTCTGCGGCCATCTTCTGCCGCCGTCTTCAGGCACATGACCCGGTTGGTTAACCGTGAAGATTTCATTCAAATTATTCACCGGGAAAGTTTACGTTCATCCATTTATATTGTTCAAATAAATTTAAAATGTTTTTCCATTATTGTAATTGATATTATTTATTTTTATTTAAATAACGGAATGTAAAAGTCATTTCCACCTTCGCGTGAGTACGGAAATTTCGCATTCTCAAAGTGGAATTCTTTCCTAATGCCCTAAGGTGCATCTCTTTATTTACTCTTCATCTTTAATATTATTGAAATATTTTTTAAAAAGTTATATGAAAGATTTGTACTCATTTACCAAAATTATTACATCCCAGGTTTAATACGTCACCAATAAAAGTATAAGTACCTTTTCAATATTATACTTGCACCAAATACCGTTAAATTCAAGTTAGTAACATTACCGCATTGACATTAACCGTCAAATTTATTAAATATTTATTACATAGATAAAAGTCACATATTTTACATAGTGGGGAAGTTAATAGAATATTGAAAATAAAAGTAAATGGAAGAAATTCGTCCACTGTGATTACCTTCCTACTTTCTCGCACTCTCTTACCATGGTAACCTGA
Source organism: Eucriotettix oculatus (assembly GCA_034510155.1). Classification (NCBI taxonomy): domain Eukaryota; kingdom Metazoa; phylum Arthropoda; class Insecta; order Orthoptera; family Tetrigidae; genus Eucriotettix; species Eucriotettix oculatus. Next base: position 15,329,702 of record CM067377.1, read on the forward strand.
GCACGTGGGGAAAAACATCCTTGTGCCACGACGGTTTACCGTATAATAGTACAATATACACTCCTGCAAAACATGTTCTACCCCTACTCAGCTATCAGCGCCCACATCGTCACAATTTCTAAACAACGTCATCTTATCCAAACCATATAAACATTTTAAATATATTTTAAATATTTCCCCCATTACTAATTTAGATTTTCAGCTCTCATGTTGATGGATGAGGCAATATGAATTACAATTAATGTTACTTTCAATACAGTGTGTGGTTTTTCAGATGATTATGGACGAGAAACCTAAAGCTTCTAAGACATTTTAATTTTAACCATCTAATAAAGGTAAAATAAAATGTACGATGACTGTGAATGTAATTAAATTGTTTCAGTTTTAAAATTCGTATAAACTTTTGGCTTTAGCCGTGATCATCTTCGTGATGTTCCCATTTCAAAAGTTTTAAGGCCGTAGGCTTGAAGTTATTTATTTTATTACAGGATGAGAAAGAGGTAACCAATCCGTTAATATATCGGGAATTTCTGATGGCGGATTGATCTGAAGCTAATCCCGAAATCTGGACAGGGCTGTTATCGATAAATATGTCAAAGTTATTGAGTATTTTTAGGTAACAGGCTACATGAGGGCTATCCTGAAACAGGCAGCTCCTGTAGGAAAGGAACTGAAAAGCGGGAATGTGGAAGGTAAAGTAATAAAGCTAAGTATTGACTAAAACCCCAGAGCTATAGTTTAAGGATCCTATTCGGGTTTTCACCTAAAAGATATGAAGGGAAAACCCTAGGAAACCTGAATCAGGTAGGACGGACTAATGGGTAGTATTCTCACGCTCTTCCGAATGACGGGAGAGTAGTTGGTTGTAGGATCGCAGCATTCCTTTCTCCGTGTCACCGCCAGTTCTAGGAGGCACCTCTTACCGTATACCAACGGTCTTCGACCCCAGTACATACACCTCCTAAGATAGATGAAGGTGTACGTGAGAACCTTAAAGAAACCAGAGACAGTACGATGCATTCCCAAAGGTGAGCGAGAAAAGCTTTGCTTTCAAGTTAGTCAGGTGCAACGTTCGAAAATATATTAACGTATCGGGAATTCATGACTGCAGATTAATCTCAAACTCGTTCGGAAATCTGAAAACAGTTAACCTGGTTTTGAAGTTTGTTGAAAATGGCGAGTTAATAGCATTATTGAGATTTTCCCGGTATTCCATTGTCGGAGTGAAGAAAGAAACAAAAAGATAGATGAGAAGCGAATCAGATAGAAGAATATCAGAGAAACAAACAAACAGGTTAGGTTTATCCCTGTGAAAGAGACGCAGTGATACACGTCTAGTAGCACAGGACAATAAGAAATAAAACAGAGTAAGAAAATGGGTGCTATATACGCGGATGTAAGAATAGGTCGAACTGAGGAAGTCTGCGTCTAGATGATTGTACGGACTCTCGTATTACGTATGCAATCCTCTCTCCCTGATGACCTTAATGTTAGAAACGTTGGAGTAATTTGTCTAATTTTTTTCTTACTCTGCCTTCTTGGAATAATTTTTTAATATGTTTTATTACTTTACTTTCTTACTTTATCCTTACTCTATCCTCTGTGCTTCTATCTGATTCGCTTTCCATCTAACGTTTTTGTCTCTTTCTTTCCTCAGGCAATGGAATACCAAAACAAACTGAATAATTATACTGAAATGAGTTGTAGATGAAAAATAGGTCCAAGTTACACTGGATCAAATAAAATTTCTTAAACAATTCTGGCTCAACCGATTGTCCAAACTAACTGCCGATTGATATTATTCGGGGATATTGCGAGCAATTTCGGTTGTTGGAGAATGAGAAATGGTAATAATAATACTTATAAATTATAGCAATCGTCATTGAATTGTACCTTCCATTTGACTCCTTAATCTGACTTAGAAAAAAAGTTGGAGACTTTGAGGAAAGAGTCGGTTTCTTCGACTATCTGGCATGCTACGGACAACAGCACATTATGGCTAACTAGGAGAAGCGAAAACAGCCTAAATATATCTGTCCGGAGTTTCTGGTCGTACAAACAGCGAAAATCTGTGTTTGACACGGCTTCCGTTCTGGACTTCGCTCCTTGCACTTATGGCTCTGACGGGAAAGCAATTAACAAGCCAGCGTTCGTTTCAGACAGGTGTCCGGCTAAACAAAAGAGGAAATATGTTAACGTGGCCGAGTTTTCGGCGGAATGATTTCTCATTTCCCGTTAGGTGGACTATCAGCGTTCGTCGGTCGCTCTTACTCGTCAGGAACTGTTGTCAACGACATGCTCGCTCGTCCAGACGGACCGCAAGTCTTGCGTAAAGTGACCACGCAACTCGATTCAATTAGTCCGCTTAATAGTTATCACGACTGCCGTCGGTTAGAGTGTAGCCCACTTCATCTGCCAAACTGGGTAGTCCGTCAAAAAGACAAGGATCTCCTCCGCCTCCGAGGTCAAGAGGTTGGCTGTTACGTGTCCCACGTTCGAGTACCGGCTTCGAATCAGGATTTTCTCGGTTGCGAAGGTCTGGGTTGGTCTTGAAACCGGAGTCGGTGTCCGTGGGGATTGATCACGTTGTCCCTTGCAGCCGGCCACTATTCCTCCTGTTCTCACAAAAGTAAAAATTCGGCAAAGAATGTAAAAAATACCACGGGACTATCACAAGTCCTCTACCTCTATCATCTACCTTCTGTTGTATATTTTCATTCTCGCACCTTAAATCCATTGGGTTAACAGAATCTGAAACAAGAACGAAGGGTCAATAGAAGTTCCCTTACCGATAAAGCGGCTGTTAACGTAAACTCACTCTCGGTGATCGCCGTAACCCCAGTAATGAAATGAAACATTAGAAATAAATATGAAAAGGCTTTGCAGCTTCTTATTAGCATTTTAACACTAACCGTCAAACGCAGGCTAGTAACTCTCATCCGATACTTAATAACAACTTACACTATCTTTCACTACTTTCCTTACAGAGATCTTCAAATGTTGTCAAGAAAAACTGAATATTAATCTTAGTTTAATCTCAAAATTACAGAGTAAAAGCGATTTCATGACACTTTTTGACAACACAGTAAACTTTGTAACCTAATACACAAAATTGAGAAATAAGAAGTATTTGACGAGAAGACACAGTGCAGATCTTCCCCCACAGAAATAAGCATACCAATATAAGTGGCCAATGAAAAAATAAATCCCTCCAACTTTCCTGGAATTAACCAAGCACATAACCCAAAGTAATGCTGAATGTATTTCAGCTGATGTCTGGAAAGGTGAAAATTCGTTCCTTTAATTTTTTAAATTGTTAACTGCAAATTACTGGCTAGCGTCCTGCGCGTTGAGAAATTCAACGAATGATATCCTGATACCACTGGTGGGAGGAAGAGTTCTTACTAAACATTGTTTTACGGAATCCAGATTCTTCTAAGAGGAACTAAACAATACAGCCAAATTAGCCATGAAACATCTTTTAATTTATTTATCTTCGGCGTTTCGTCTATATTTACGGACTTCATCAGTGCAAGTCAACAAAAAAGTTACCAAAACAATTATAATTCTGAATTTTGAATATTTCAATAAAGTATAATGCACATATGTCATCCAATTGACATGTTACTCTGCTTTGATTTTTTATTTATTGTTTAATTTATAACTATCCCTTTTATATTTTGACGAAATATTATGTGTTCTAAATTATAATTATTTATAAAATTTTTGTTTGTTAACCAAAATAAGTATTTATTAGGAAATCATTATTAAAAGTGTTCGTATGGAATGTGGCGTTATATAGGTGCAAAACGTGGACACTAGGAATTGCAGAAAGAAAAAGAATAGAAGCCTTTGACATGTAGTGCTATAGAAGAATGAGATGGTTGCATAGAACCACTAACGAGGAAGTTCTAACCAGAATAGGGGAAGAGCGAACAGTATGGACCACATTGGCCAAGAGATTAATAGATTAATAGGCCACGTTTAGAGATATGAAGGTCTTATCAAATTAGCATTAGAGGGAAGTTTGTGGGGTAAGATCAGAAAAGGGTAAAGATGTATTACGCTAAGCAGATTATGGAGAATGTGGGACGTGGTAGTCATATACAAATGAAGAGGCTGGCGAAGGATAGTTATCATGGAGGGATGCATCAATGTGAACCAAACTTTGTAGTTTTTTTTAGTATAAATATAAAAATGTTTGTTGACATATTGGCAGTATTATTTATTTATGATATGATGAAAACGTTAGAGTGTTTTCTGATTTTCCGTTTTATGTAAAATGAATTGTGGGTGTGATTCTTTGGGGGAAACAAAGAACCGGAAAGGAGAAAAGAAAATATAAGGAATGGAACATGGAAAAAAATGTGTGAGGAAATTGTCTTAAATTGTGCATAGCAGGTTCTGCGTAAAAGTCAGGAAAACGACAACGCATTTTCCCAATATGGAAATGGTTTAATTATCAGCATGTCAGACTACTGATGGGAGGAATCTACAACCGTGAAAGGGGAATCGCAGAGAACAAGAATAATCTAGGTAGTTACACAAGCGTGGAACACCACCAAGGACGCGGATCCTGATCCAGTGTCTATACGAGGACGTTTCCTATAAACATGACGAATTATTTGCTGGACGCTGCGCATATTCAGGATAGTGCGTTCAATTAAAAGGTACAAAGAAATAATGGTTTTGGATAGAAAATTTACTAGTAAAGTCGCAATTTATTTATAAACTTTGCTCCTGACTTAATTAACTGAAATGTTCCTTCAGCATCAAATTTGCAATAGCATAAAAGTATGTTTTTGCTGGGCCTACATAACGCGAAGTAATATATTTCGTTAACGTATATTAGATTTAAAAGATTCCTGCAAGTGTTCAAATTCACAATTTGCTTAAATTGTAACTCTTACATAAAATCCACTCATTTCGAAGTCTGTGCCCTTTTGATACGTTTAGTGAATAGAAAATATCTTTTAGTATTAACAAAAGAAGCTTAACATTTTTTTATAACAAGACAAATTAAAAGTCTCCTCAAACTTAAAAAAAATTCTGTACGTTATGGGCAACTTCTATATCACTAGTGCCGATACACCCACCTTACATAATCATATTTTCGAATTATATCCTTATTAAGGAATATCACAGGCAAGGAAGGCTTTCGCCAAACTATAGGAATTTAACTTACGTTCGTATGGAGTGTGGAGTTATATGGATGCGAAACGTGGAATACAAGAGTTGCAGAAAGGAAAGGAAAATAAGCTTTCGAAATGTAGTGCTAAAGAAGAATTCTGAAAATCATATGTGCGGATAGGGTAACAAGATCAGGACGTTCTAAGCAGAATAGGGAAAGAAAGAATTTGGAGGACTTTGTCCAAGAAAAGGAATAGATTAATATGCCACGTTTTGTGGCAAGAGGGTCTTGTAAAATTGGAATTAGAGGGAAGTATGTGGGTAAGAACAGATGGAGGCCAAGGATCGAATACGCTAAGTAGATTTGGGGTGAATGTGGCATGTGATAGCTATGTAGAAATGAAAATGCTTCAAAATAAATCAGGACTTGTCACACCATAACGTACCCTTACATAATTTAATATAGGCGTTGTTGTGGTATTCAGTCTTCAGACCGGTCTGAGAAACCCTCCATGCTAACCTAGCCTGCGCAAACCTTTTCATTTGTACATAGGTTGCAGCCTCGTGCTTTCGGAAATTCGGATTAAATCAATAATCATTTTATAAACAAAATTGCCTGATGTAAATACAAATTGCCAATTCCATTTCCTGCTTGCTGATCGATGATAGTCTTATTAATTTTCACATTCTTCTGAGTTACGTAATTGTCTTGGCACCCAAATTCGAGTCCTTAATAGCGAGCTGTCGAGCAGCTGGGGAGGAGAAAATAAAGTTGTGAATTGAGACCAAGGACTCAGCTCCACGGATTATCATTTACTAAATAAATCGACTTGTCTCCGCCTCATATAATCATCGTTCTCAAATTAATTAGCGACCTATATAGGGCATGGGACAGTTACGACTAATCGACGTGGAATAGCTTAATTGAGAATGACGGCACCTGCCATGCCAATTACGGTCCTGTTTACTTTTCGCGACAATTTTAAAACTTCACTCTTAGTTCCACGAAATAGATGCAAAAATATACCAATATCAAATCGTTGTGAAATTAAGTGAAACTGATCTTAATCGGCATCAAGAAAGTTACTAATAACGTATACCACTCGTTTGGTTTACTTTTATGATTATTTTATTTTTGTATGTGAGTATTGTAGGAAATTGAAACCTGTTTTGAGAAAAATTTTAACCATTAATAAACAACTATTAATAAATTATTTTTAAGTCAAAATATTTGTATTTCAATAATGTGTCATTCGGATGCCCCGACGTGACTGTTGCAAACTTTCTAGGGGTTTCCGGCATCTGTTTCAGGTTAATGCAGGGTAGGATCTTTAAATTATAGGCCACAGTTCCTAGTACACTCTTGGCTGTCTTTGTCTCACTTCGATCCGTTCCTATGGTATAAGATGCTTTAAGATGACAGCCCGCGGTCGGCCCGGCGGGCCTAGGTCCGGAATAAGCTGCAGAGCATTCCGAATTTAAGAGTGACACGTGGTCAGCGTATCGATTATCCAGCAGTCTTAATCCCGGTCCTAGTAACCATGACGACGCAAACATTCAAGCCCATGCCAGGATTCGAAGCCTGTGTTGCGCCTCTCAACCCCCCCCCCCACTTCCCCTCCCCCACCTCTCCCAAAAAATATAAATTACGAAAGTTACATTAGTGTTCAGTTTAATTTAACAAATATAAATCAGAACAAAGCACTGATGGAGCGTAATTTGTAAAGAAATTGAAACACGTTCATGCTCAAATTGAATATAACATTAGAGTTTATGAAGAGGGTGTTTGACACAATACAGGAAAGAACGTTGATGGTTGTGCACAATGCACCTTATACATGATGGAGGACAAGAAACATGTCCAGAAGACTAGATGGAAAGTGGACGGAAAGAATTTTCAACAGGGATTCATAAGGAGACCATGGTGGATGGTTTCATATGGGAGAATCGTAGATTGAAAAATTCCCAATCCTCTTAAATAGCAAATCAACGGAGAAAATTGGCTATATGTCAAATTAAGCAAATTTAATCATTAATCTTATTATAAATAAATACCAAAGCAGCGAGTTAGTTAAAAAAACACTACACAGCTAAATGAAGACGTTTGGTCCGTAATTTCGCGACTTCTTTTTAATAAAAGGAGACATAAACAAATTCCTTCAGTACATTCCGTTCCACCCTGACTTCCCCTCATTATTATTAATTCGAATTTTAATCACTGCCGAGATTAATAAGCCATAATTCGATTCAACGTCAAGGATGTCAGTATCACTTCAGTTAAAGTGATATTAAAATTATTGTATATGATGATACTAAAAAGAACAGTATTGTTTTGATTATTAATCATAAACGTTTATTTCTGTTCTCCTTGTTTAAAATATTCACATTGTAGATTAAAGAATGATAATCGTTAACTTTAAAATTGGGGAGTTTCATCCTTACGGACATATTCATCCCTCCGCGTAACACGTCTGACATCCGCAAAGACTAAAGCTCCCCAATTTTAAACTTATTGATGATGATCATTATGTAATATTACTATTTGAGAATCGGCAGTTTAAACGGCCATATTCATCCTATATATATATTATATGACAACAAAATTATCCGTATAGGGTACTTTGTGAAATTTATAATGCTTGTGTTCTAAACACGTCGTCTGGTCAAACTTATTTCTTAGAAAACAACTGTAACCGCGAAAGTTTTTTTAATATTCTTCAATATCAACATTTAACGGTCAAGCAACCCGTTGCCATCAGATTATTTTTTAAATAGAGAATAGAAATAACGGTATATACACAATCAAAAATTTATATGTTTGGTAATAACTTTTTTTACGGGTAATCTCAAATTAGTCCTGCCCTCCATGTATTAAGTCCTCGCTTTGCTTGTCCAATATCAATCAAATAACAATTTTTATAATCTATATATATATATATATATATGGAGGTTTGGTCGATGTTTGCGAGGCATTACAAAAAATTATTTTTTATTTGGAAGGCCCTTTCAGATAAAAAATAATTTCCTTAATACACAAAGCTTCTTTTATTCCATTTCAACATTGACCGGCCCTTACTGAAATCCCCTATACTTCTTGTTTTTTCTCCAAACAGTAAGATATTGTAACTATTTCTCATTAAACTCCGATTCAATAAAATAATATCAACGCGTTACAAAAGCTATATTAGCTATAACGATTATTTTAGTGCTTTATTGAGAAAGCATTTATCAATTCCAGATGTAACTTTTAGACAACTGGGACGTGTATGTTATTTCTTTCTTGACTCTAGTTTGTCTGATAAAGTATGTACTCCCGCCCGTTTTAATTTTAATTTACTACAAATCAAATTGACAAGATGGATTTTTTGGTGAAGGTTGCTGATACAAGCTCATGTAACCGTGTGGAAGAAAACAAGATACTGTTGTTCAACATTTACACTTTGACATTTATAATTTTAGAAAAATCCTCAAAAGCAGCCAATTAGTGAAAAAAACCTAAATTATTCAATATTACGACGTTGTCTACCATTTTGGTACTTGGTTTTTTTATTATTATTATTTTAAAAACTTTTATCGTACAGATTATCAGTTAAGACGATAACGATACAGTATATACAATATTAAAAAGGTATATAATTAACATGATAACGTGAAGATAGGTTAATTCATTTAATTAACCTACTTTAGGAGAATTGGTTATGTTTATTTATTTTTGCGAGTACCTGAGGGGCATACGACTTAGGTGGGTGAGGATTGACAGGTAGAGAACTGATTTATGGAGGATTAATGAGGATGTGGTCTGCGGACATGATGGTAGAGTGGGTTATGGTGTGCCTGAATGATCAGGGGGAAGGATGAGGTCAATCGGAAGTTTTCTTTTGAGGCGACGGGAGCGTGGAGGTGGAGGAGGATTGTTGTGAAATTGCTGGATCGTGGGGTTTGGGTGGTTGAGTGCGCTTTTGATTAGGTTTGTTATGGATTTGGAGATTACAGAGTTAACATTGGGAATTTTGATGTTTTTATGGATGACGGAATTTCTTAGGTACCAGGGAGAGTTTGTGATGGTGCGTAGTATTGTGTTTTGTTTGGTTTGAATTTTGGTTGAATGGGTTTTGGCTGTTGTTCCCCATATGGAGGAGGCATAGGACCAGGTGGGTTGTATTATGGAGAGGTATATGAGGCGTTTTGTGCTAGTGGAGACAGGGGATTTTCTGTTTAGGAGGGGATATAGAGTTCTGAATTTTTGGTTTATTTTGGAGAGGAGAAAATTAATGTGAGGTTTCCAGGATAGTTTTGAGTCAAACATGATTCCGAGGTAGGTGGTTTCCGTTTTTGTAGGGATTAATGAATTGTTTAGATAGAGATAGATAGAGGGTTTTTTGTTAGGGTGAATGGGATGGTTATTGATTTGGTGGGGTTGATACTGATTCGCCATTGTTTGGACCATTGCTCTAGGTTATTGAGCGCTGATTGGAGTGGTTGGAAATCGGAGGTGAGGGAGGAGGTTTCATAGGAGATGGCTATGTCGTCTGCGAAAAAGATTGTGCTAGTGTTAGGATGTTGTGGGATATCATGGGAGAAGATGCTGTATAGGAAGGGGGCAATGACACTTCCTTGGGGGATGCCCGCCGCGTTTGGGTGAGGTTGTGCGGTGGTTATTTATTTTGACAGAGAAGGTTCTGTTTGAAAGGTAGTTTTGGAGTATTTTGTAGTGGGTGTCATTAAGGATGTCTTTAATTTTAAATGGTAGGGAAGGATGGTGGATTTTATCAAACGCTTTTTCGATGTCGATGAAGGTGGTGATGAGGGATTTGCGATGTTCAAAGGAGTTGTTAATGAGGTTGGAGAGGCGGTATATTTGATGGGGACAGGAGTGTTTTGAGTGAAAACCGTATTGAGTGTCTGGAATCAGAGAGGATAGTTGATTAATTAGTTGTGGTAGGAGTAGTTTTTCGAGTAGATGTTGGGGTAGAACGGAATACCCTATTTTCTTTACTGGATAGTGCTGGAGGTTATTAAATAGGGATGGAACATTGTAACAGGTCAAAGAAGAAGTCCTGGCAGCCGACTTGGCCAAGCTCCGACTCCTATTTTGAATCAACTCTTATTTTAAGCGTCTTTCATCTGTGAATTTATAATTTTCGCAGCATTTCTACAGAAGGTAATTTACAAAACTCCTCGATTTTAACTCATAAAGCTACGTATAAGGCTTAAATATACCTGTAATAAGGGGCGGTGAAACACAAATTAAATTAGCGTGCGGGGCGGAAGGGAATAATACTGAATAAGGCAAATTTAATGTGTTTCTCAAGAAAAATTGAGAAACTAAGACTCACCTTATAAGAATAAGTTACAGGATGCTGTACCCAAAAAGAATAGTTTAAGAAAGAAGAGGAGCTATAAAAGGAAAAAAACTAGAAAACACTCTGCAGATGCAAAAAAAAATCTCTTAGGGAAAGGAAAAATTGATAAAGCGATCAACCGTACGCAAAATAAATATAAGAAAGAAAACGCAAATGGAGGTAAAATTTGCCTTAAATAAAATTTTATTTCATTGCACTAATTGTATTCAGAAAGCATCTTGCCACGGTGGTTGTGGCAGAACGGGAAATTTGTAAGTTTCTTTTTAAAACTTCATAAAATATCTAAATTTGTTGTTTCTAGGTTATAATGATATTAGGTTAAGTAAACAATATAATAAACTAATGTTTTATACTTTTATCTAGTGATGTTTCTTTTTCTATGATTTTACCAAAAAAATTGTTTAACAATAAGTGTCCCGTTCCACCCAGAGTTCCCATATACTCTTTCCTTTGTTGATCTTCAAATCGACACAGCTAGTAAATATAATTTACGATTTTCTTCTCTGTTTTTGATCTATGGACATGGTTGTGTTTATGCTGTTGTAGTTTCATTTTGAATTTGAAAAGGTCCGAAATTTGGTGGAGAAAACTTCGTACCTTAAGGGACACGGGGACTGAAATTTGGAATTCCTGTAAATGAAAAGCTGCTGAGCTGAAATTTTAACTGCGTGTTAACAAAAAACATGTGCAGCAATGTAAAACATTTTGTTTCATTAAACCTGTTTCTTGTCGAGATATTTTGAAAATTATTTTGAAAATGTTTTTTTCGTTACGTAACTTAAATATATTTTCGGCTTTTTTACATTAATATGTAGGGATTACCATTGTTATAAATTGCCAGTATTATTTTTGAAAGTGAATAAAACTGTGGGGAGAAAATAATTTTTTACTAAGAGCTTCATACGGTTACTTAAAAATTTGCACAGTTTGTATGTATGTATTTATTAAAACTAAAATGCGACATACCTCCGGTGGCAGTTTAAAATTTGTTTCACTTTAATCTGAAGGTATTAGCTTGTAGATTACGTACAAAATGAATGAAGACAATATCTTAATATTTGTGAGGCATAGAAGGTTATTGGTAACATAAATCATGAAGCTGAGAAAAATACATTTTTCTGAAAAAATTATAATTAATGAATTTAGAATCAAATACATTTAAATTTCTCCTGTGCCTTTAAAAATGATGGAATCGAATTAAAAGTTTTGCTATACGATCGTAAGGCTTCTAGGCATATTAATATGAAAAAAAAACATAGAAAATCGATGTCTTTCAGATTTTGACCGAAAATTTAGTCCCCGTGTTCCTTAAGTAAACTGTATTGTCAGTGTCTGTAAAATTGACTAACTATAGCAGGAATTATGCATTACTGTGATTACGTATAAATGTGATACATAACTGGCTAGAGTCGGTCTATCCCGTAATTTCGAGTATTAAGGACGTGCATAGCTGAGTCCTGTCGCGCAGGGGAAAGCGATTGTTTCTAAAAGCTGCGATCGGCGGCGCGGCGGATGGCCGCGGGGCTGCGGCAGCTGGCGTCCAGCGCAATTACGTACTAAACATCTGCGCACTCTTCATTGTTCTGCTCAGAGTCGCAAATACCGACACCCGAAATGCATCTGCCGCGAAACGTGCCACCAGAGAACGACCTCCTCGCCGAAGTCTCAGGAATAAATCTCGAGAAACACGTGCGTGACGAGACGGGTGCGTAAATAAGAACTCCCCTGGCGCAGATATCGTGGTATTTCCCATTCTGCCATACTAATGTGACACAGTGACGTCTATTGTCACCTTCGTAACAAGTAATACGCTACCCACGGCAAAATTCAACAAACCATTTTTTTTCTCTACTCATGCCAACGTTTACTCTAGTCGCAAGAATTCCCAGCACTGCCAATATACAACACCAAAAAACAGAAATTCAAAGAAGTACGAAACTTGGCTCTTTATATGATCCAAATATACATAAAAATTGGAAGTAACCCGATGCACATATTAGCATAACGTACTGGGGAAGAAAAACTAACTGTAAAAATAAGCAGTATCAGCCACGTTGTAACGTTAATGTTTTTCCTTTCATAAGATTTATTAACACAGTGTCATTTCTAAACTCTTTTCAAGTCAGATGAATCGCATATTCCTTCAAGAAAAGATAAAGAATTTCTGTACGACTTCCTCTTTTCTTTTTATTTAAATTTATTTACAGTCGCATCAACAAAGTAATCATACGAAATTACGATAACCATTACATTTTGGTCTTTATATTAACAATTTTATACATTTTAACTTGACATTTATATTTTCAATGCAAAACTTAAATATACATAATTATATATAATAAAAGCTTACAATTTATGGTCCAATTCAGTTTTTTTTACATCTGTTTCTCGCCTTACGATTCGTCCTTCTATTTCGCCGAAGAATTTACATTCTACCCACAACTTCTCTAACAACACGTTGTTGCATTATACTGTATACACAATAAAAAATCCAAAGTAACGGAGTAAAATTATTCATTTTTCACACCTCATTTATGAATTAAACAAAAGTGTTATGTATTAAAAAATTCCCCTTGCGTACGCTGAAACGAGAATTCTTCAGTTGAGTTTATTATGACGACGGATCAGAAATCGTATAACGTTATACTAAAATATCTTATGACAAAAAAATCGTGTTTAATTTTCTCGTTCGTTGTCGTTTAAAAAATAAAAAAAGGAAAAAAATGGCTTATAGGTCAAAAGATAATTTAAATAGCATTTAATTAATACAAATACAACGTTTCATCTAACTTCGTTGACTTTGAATGCCATAAATGTAAATTTGTAATTTATTTTACTTTATATTGAATATTACACTTCATATGCTAACAAATTTTTATGATTTCAAAATTAATTTTTATTTTATAAACTGTTTGTTGTATAATTATTGATTGATTGATTTTCATTGCAATGGACATAGCGCGGTGGCAATACATAAAATTAATAACAACACAAACCAAAGTATAACAGTTATAAAAGAAAATAATGAAGGGAAAAAAGGAAAAAATGAACAAGAAATGTTCCCCTCCATTACCTAAATTAAACTATATATTTTTAAAAGTAGTAACTTGGTGTCCTACTGTTTTCTGCACCTTTTCCTTGCACTTCACTTCAATACATTGTAATTACTAAAATATTATATTTAAAATATCTGAACATGAAGTCCATAAAGGTGGATGAAAGGTTGTATTTGTATTAATTAAATTATTTACAGTCTTTTTCATTTATTTAAAAACTGAGGTTAGGAAACGATGTTTTCAAAAAAGAAAATATTGCCTTTAGAAATCTTTGTTTTGATAATCAGTTTCACTTACGTTGAGAAGAAACTCTCGTCTCCGATACAAACTCCCTGCAAAGCTGAATGTATTCTGGAAAAAGATGCAGGATTTCTGAACAATTTATTCTCATTTTTATTTTCCCGCTGGTTCTCGCCTTACAAATGTCAAACACGATTCCTCCTCCTCTTATTTTCTGCTATTTTTTTTCTCGTTAAATTTCTATATTCCTACTTCAGCACGATCGTTGGAATTAATTATTTTTAAAATTCTGTAATAGTGTTCTTATGATGAATTTCTCATTTGTAAAGTGGTACGGACGTCGTCGTGGAGAATTTGTGAATCTCCGAGCGCAACACACGTAATTATTACACACGACACGAAGGCGCACTCGTTTCGAGTGAGTGACACACGAGACGAGAAGATGACGGCGTGGCCCCTGCGAGCACGTACCGTCGTCGACTCTTCACACGTGGTGTGTGCGAGCGGCACGTGCACAATCAGCTGCCCGGACGGACGAAGCGCGTGCCACGTGCTCCGGACTAAGCGGCTCATCAAACACGCCAATCGATTCCCCCGCCTCTCCAAGTTCCGCCACTTCACACTTTTAAATTTGTAAACAAGGGACACAAAAAGTATACGCAAAAATTTAGGAGCGGGTGACAGCTCCGGTGTTATTTGAAGTTAGTTGTGTTGCCAGGAGTTAATAATTTTTTAAAAACAATATTAAATTCTTCAGTTTCGTGGAAACTGAGAACCAAATTTTTTTTGTTGTTGTAGAAATATTGGTTTGACAGGACTTACCTTTTTGGGCACGTGGGCTCCAGGGTGACGGATCCTCTGTTCTCCACGGCGACGGAAGGAATGCGGATGAGGTCGTGAGGGAAAATTTTGGCGGATTTTCACTGGACAGCGGTGCGCGAAATCCCGAACCACCCCTGTGCGTGTGAGGCGTGCGTGCGTGCGAGACGTGCGGGCGGGCGGGCGTGGACACTGGTGGCAGCGCGCAGGCCGTACTGCAACTGAGGCTCGAGCGTTCGCGGCGCTGCGGCCCACGGCGAAGCGGGAGGGGAAAGGGGCCGAGGCCGGGGCCGGGGCCGGGGCCGGAGCCCGTCGGCAAGCCTCGGCGCCGTTCGGAACCTATTTTCTAGCCCCGGGCCGTGGGGTGGTTTCCTATCTCGGTTCCCCTGCCCCGCCTCGCCCCGCCTCTACGGGCCGCGGGCAACACGGCATACTATACGCGCAGCCCCCGGGGGGCCGCAGCCGGGGGCGGGCAACGTCTGCGTCTCCGCTATTCTTCCTCAATTACAACACTCGACATCAAGGGCATTATCGTGTGCACTCTAACCAAGATTTCTGCATGTCTCTTCCTTTATTTCAAACGTCGTGTATCCTTATTTTTAGTCGACTACTACTTACGAGGACTCCTTTAAAAGGAGGTACCGATATTTATTAAAAAAATAACAAAACTAAGAGAGAATAATTGCTTCAACTGAAGCTCAGCCAATAGTCAAAACATTCTCCTTTTCTTTGAGCGTTCTGAAACGTCACTCCAGCAGCCAATCATCGTCAGTTCTGTGACGTGTATGGCGAAACAATAATTAGTGGTAGACTGGCGTGGAAGTGGATTAGTTAGTTTAACGTCGGTCGTGAACATGTGCACGATGAGCCACGGTGCGGCCCACCGTCTGTGAAAACAGGTGGCATCTTCCTTCAATGAAAAAGTGAAGATAAATCATGAAAAACATCATAGATATTTGCAAAAGAAAAAAGATCTGCAACAAAAATGGCTGTCTCTCTTTAACCAGGCATAATGAAAATTTAAAAATGCTATTTCGTTTCTTCATTCATACCAAACGACTAATTTATGTATATAAAGAAATGCATCGGGTTGTCTGACCGTTTAAATGTTGATATAATGGATAATAAGAAACACCTTTTTCGGTCACGGTATTGAGAAGCTATTTTATTTCAAAAGTGGTAGCTTTCGGCAGCTTATACTGCCATATTCGTCCTTGTACTTAAAAACAATTCAGTTTAAACGCTATTATCCTTCCAACTTCTGAAAACCGTGACCGACAAAGGGGTTTCTTTTTATCCTGTATATACATAAATTAAAATTATAAACTCTTTTTTACAGTCACAATAGAAAATTCATTTTAATATTGAATTACATTAAAATATGTCCATTGTCATAATCATCACAAATATTAAGAACTTTTTTACTCCATGTGTGTTTATGTTGTAGTTCTCAGTTCTTAAACTAGTCTGATACAATCCTGTATGCTAACCTATTCCGTGCAAGCCTTATCATTTCTACATAACTACTTCACCCCACTTCATCCCTAACCTCCATAGCGTATTCCATCCTTTACCTCCCTCTTCTGTTCTTACTCCACACACTTCCCTTTAATTCTAATTTTACAAGACCCCCATGTCACTAAACGTGGCCAATAATCTATCCTTCCTCTTAGTCAACGTCCTCCATATTGTTCTCTCTTCCCCTATTTTGCTTAGAACTTCCCGGTTTGTTATTCTATCCACCATCTGTAGTCTTCTATAGAATCACAATTCAAAAGCTTCTAGTCTTTTCCTATCTGCAACTCCCACCGTCCACGCTTAGCGCCCATATAACGCTATAATCGATACGAAAATTTGTAGTATGTATTACGGTTATGGAAGGAATCTACCGAAAGGTATTGTTTTAGTGGATATATTTGAATGTAATTCAATTTAAATTAAAATGTTTATTGTTACTGTAATAAAGGGTGTTAGCGTTTTAAGAATTATTTTTTGATATACCAAAGCATAAGGAAATTCCCCTACTATATATTTTTTTCTGAAATGGTCAAGAAGGAATTACTTGTTTGCTGAACCACTTGCTATTGAATAACCTGATTGCAATAAACAAGAAACTTTTCTTTGTATAGTCTTCGTCCAGATAAGGCATTCGAGTGACCACAGAGTAGTTACTGTTGGGATATTTTCAAATGCATAATCTGTAATTTTAGGATATAAGAATGGAAAAATATCGTCCGCGCTCAGGATATTCCTCGCTCTTACCGGACGGATTCCGTTACCACTGAGCGAGTCGACTTGAGGATATGTTGCGTCATCCCTCCACTCTTCTCCATTATTATCTTCCAAAATTAGTAACAAGATGAGCTACATTGAACTATTTCTTCTCACATTTAATGCGTAACATTTGGGGAAATACACCGGGTCTCACCACAGCCGAGTGTTATGGAGACTCGACGATTTCAGAAAACACAGATCGGCGCCAAAATGTCTAGGTTTTATTACTATTTTCGCAACCTACTTCAGTTTCTGTCAAGCCGACTGCCTTTGGCTTTGTAACGCTAAATTTCGAATTTATTTATGTTTTTCATTACAATATAATAATAAAACTTACAATTTTTGTATTGTATCTCAAGATTTGAAAATTATAAGATTACTAAAAATGGATTTTTTTACAAATTTCAAAATTGTATGTTTTATTATTATTTATTACTAGAAGTTTGGATTCAGATATATAAAATTACAAATGTTAACTGTTTTAGATGCAAATTCTCAGGCCAAGCATCATAAATTAAAACATAGTTTTCTGACTGTTAAATTTACAATAAATAAAAAGACAGCCAAAACCTCAGCATATAAATATTTCACTGTTTATTGATATTAATCTTATTAATAATATCTTGATAATTTTAAATGTAAAAATGTTGTGGTAACATATGAAGAAATTCCAAATGTGCTGACGAAAAGGCGTTTAATCTCAATTTAAAAAATAGTCTGTTGTTGTTAATTTATTTCATTTAAGACTTATATATTTTTGGTCATTTGCAAATTTAATTTTTGTAATATCTTTATATTTGCGATAATTGTTTTTTACAAGTAAGGCATTGCGTTAGTTTTGTTACATCTATAGATTTTAGTTTTCATTTATTATTTTGTGATATTTTTGGTTTGGATCAATGTTTTATTATTTATCAAGAATATCGTACATGAGCTTTAATCATGAATACAGTTATTTCACTAAATTCGCTGTTTGTATTTGATGTGAATTATTGATCGAGTGGAAATTAGAGTGTTTGGGATAAAAGTTCTTGTCTGTTCGTCGCCAACCACCTTGCCTGGAGGAGCTTATTCTCGTCGTGGACGAGCATCTTCTTCTCGAAGTCCGCGGCGTACTGGAAAGCCGTTACGACGCCTACCGTTCTGCAGAGTTCTCAGAATCCCTCCGGAGGCCCGTGATTACTGCGGTCAGGCACGAGTACGGTGGTTACCATCAACAAGATTCAGTCAGATAGCCTAAATCATCTCCCTCCTTACTTTAACTATGCAATTATATAATCGCAATATGCAGGATGTTTATCATCGGTTGTCGTTGGGACGGGACTCAGGTGACGTCGACGTGGATGGTTGCGTCGGTCCACGAAATCTCCTACGTCTTAAGCCAATTCTTACCAAATAAAACATTGAATATGATTAAAGCGATGTAACAGAAAAGGATGCAATGGAAGCTGAACTCATCAGATAGTAAAAGAAAACTATGTTTGTCACGAAATTTATGTTCCTTTTCATTTCATTTGTCCCTGAGTGGAAAGCACAGGTATATCTTACGGAGCGATTTCAACTTAGTCGGGACATATTGTGCCACTTAGACATACAACATTAACTAATATGAAAAATTGTTTAACTTCTAACTTTTGGCTCCATACTCATGTCCATGATCACCTTGATCGTCTGTATCCACCTTGTTCGTTTGTATCAATATTTCTCTTATCAGCATCGGGATTTCCTTCTTCATCTGTTTCATTGACATCTTCTACTATATAAGTGTAATATTCATCGTCCATTTTCTTCTTTTCCCATTTTTTAGGAGAGATATAACATTGACAAATATGAGAATTATTTAACTGCTAACTTTGGTTCCATTCTCATCTCCATGATCACCTTGATCGTCTGTATCCACATTCTACTTATATCCCTTTTCGTATTTTTCAATTATTTTGGATCTTGTGCAAATGAAATATCAATTAGTTATAGTGAAAATTTGGGATGAAGTTACTTGGCATCAAAATTGGCTATCGTTCTTGGCCGAATTAACCTGGTTTTGAAGTTTGTTGACAATGGTCAGTTAATGTCATTTTTGAGTTTTTTCCATCCTCTGATTAAAGAAAGAGAAAAGGATAGGTGAGAATCGAATCAGGTAGAAGTATATCAGAGAAACCAAACAAACAGGTTAGGTTTACCCCTGTGAAAGAGACGCAGAGATGCGTCTAGTAGGAAAGGGAAGTAAGAAAGGAATTAGAGTAAAACAGCAGAGTAAGAAAAGAAATTTGAAATTAGAAAATTACTACAAGAGTAAGAGAGAATGTTAGAGAAATTACTCCAATGTTTTGAACAGTAAATTAACTGTGTTCGTTATCAAGGGAGAGGGGATCAGATACGTAATACGAGAGTCCGTGCAACCATCAAGACGTTGACTTACTCAATTCGGCCTACTCTTAGAAAGGCGGCTAACCACGCATATAGTCCCCGACTGTCGGGTTACTCAGTACCCAAAAAAACTCAATATTGATATTGACCAGATTGTTATCAGAAAACGTTATGTTCATTTCTCTGGTCCAGTCTGATTTTATATCGTGAAAAGCTGTGAGGTGGGGTGTGTTGGGAATGAAAGTACATGCTCTTTAAACGATAAATGGGGAATTTATTAAAACAATCATTAATGAGGAAAATATGTACAAACTTCGGAGGTCCGGCGAAGCTATCTGACCTTTGAAATCTCAGGTTAAACCGTGGACGATACTCTCGCTAGAAGTTAAGGATTCGGAAACTTGACAGTGTACCTTAATGGAACGTAATGTCGCCTCTGCCTGCTTTTCCGTAGGACGCTCTCCTCAGCGTTGACGGTTGACCTCCTTCAAACGTCGGTTCCCTTCCGTCTCCTTAAAGGTCCAGAAGAATAATATATCTTCGATTTTCCCTAGAATACTTCGGTTGAAGGAAGAACGTGGTATTTAATTATTTCGTTGATTTCCTGGCTCTCGATTTTACCCGCGAGCGTGGTTAAGGAAATTACACAGGTCATAAACTCTACGTGCCGAAATGTTATCCAAGTAAATTAGAGACGGCATAGGGTCTCGACTTATAGACGCCTTGTCCAGTTCCCAATCCTTGCCAACTTTATATTAAGAATTCATGAAACATCAGCTATCGTGCCACAAAGTATCCTTCAACAGAAAAATAAGAGCCGTTTCATTTATTTGAAGGTTAAATACTTTTCAGTGTCTCAGCAGATTTTATATGTTAAATGTGTAGCACGGTAAAACGTCCAGTAATAGATAATGAAATGTTGAGCGATACGGTTAAGCGATTGATATATGTTGACTCACCACCAATGAGGATAAATTGCACTTTTCAGTGTTGTCAGCAACATTACACAACCTCTCTTCTCGCCTACATTTTTAAGTGCCTCTACGTATAAATGTTGTCGCCGGACATTCATGCGGGTTAATTAACATAAACACAAGGAAAAGTCTCTAAGGATATTCATTAACATTTACAAACTTCTTAACTCCCCGTATTATTTTAAAGATGATTACGCTGTTTAAGTAGAGCAACACCTACAAACAGATGGAACTACAGTCATGTTCGTATACATACATGTATATATATATATATATATATAACGGTGCGTCAAAATACTGACAGCTTATTATCAATTATCGAGGGATAGAAACGTTGGTGAACATCTGACATCGAAAAATAAAACGACTTCAATTCCTTGAATGCAAGTTCAGAGACTTGTTATACTATATAATAACAGCGACAGTATTTCATTGGTCGGCACACTGCATGGGACCAAATTAAAAGTATTCTGTATTCCCCTTATGGGGATTGGCTTCAAACTCTGACCTGACCCCGTTGATTAACCGAGAAATATTTATTAAAACAAAAACAATAATATTATTATTAATTACACATTTATAAAATAAAGAAATAAACATAAAAACAGCATTTGAGTCGTAACTTTTTATAATTATTCAACATTACAGTCGTAGCCGTCACAGTATGAAGAAGAAAAATTTTCTTTTTATAGGTCTCTACTATCCATACGTATTTGCATCCATTAAAAATAAATCTACAGAAGAAATGTGACCGCGTATGTCTTTATCTGAACAAGGTTCAAAATGGTGGACGAAACGCTGTATAAATTATGCTGAGTAATATAAAACATTCTCACTTATTGGCTGTTTCATCTTCATTAACATTATTAATATAAGAATATATTTTGTTTTACTTTATTTCCACATATTTTAAGAAATGACTTACCAATTACGAGTTTATAAAGTATTAACATTCTTTATAGGATTTGGGACCTCACCCACATACTTCAGCCATTTTAAGTTTCAATTAATATTTTAACGGACACTATTTTAATCAAAAAAATAATAATACTAATAAGTTTTTAAAAATATTGACGACCATAACGTTAGGTTTTAGGAAGAATGGACAAGAGAAGCTATATTGACTATGTGTCTAATTATAAAGACAGGACAAGGAAAAACAGGTCTACGTTCATGGCATTTGTAGATATGGAAAAAGCCTGTGATAATGTTAACTGGAACAAACTATTAAGGATTTTTAAGATGACGGGCACATAATATCGAAAAAGAAGAGTTGTCCATAAACTCTAGAGATTTAGATAACTCAGTCAGCAGTAATTATAATTAAAGGGAAAGAAAAGAAAACAGAAAACAAAAAGGACGTAAGACAAGAAAGCAGTCTGTCGCCCATGCTGTTTAACTTATAAATCTAACTGGCGATTAATTAAGTTAAAAATGAATATCTAAAAGGTATCATACTTCGAGGAGAAGAAATAAAATTCCTATGGTTTGCCTATGATATTATAGCAATAGGGAAGTCAGAAGAAGACTTGGAAACCATAATAAATGGCATGAACGGGGGTCTGAAAGAAGAGTACAACGTGAGGATTAATAGAGGGAAAACCAAGGTGATGGAGTGTAGTATGGGAAATAGTGAAATAACAAAGGGTGTTAGATTGGGAAGGGATATTTTCAAAGAAATTAAGGAATTCTGCTACTTGGGCAGTATAATAATTAGGGATGTGTGAAGTATAGTAGACATAAAGAGTAGGATATCACAGGCAAGGAAGTCTTTGGTAAAAAGAGGAATTTACTTAAAGCCAATATAAGTATGAATATTAGGAAATCATTAGTAAAAATGTTCTTATGGAGAGTGTTGTTATATGGAGAAGAATCGTGGACGGTAGGAGTTGCAGAAAGGAAAAGAATAGAAGCTTTCGAAATGTGGAACTATAGGAGAATGTTGGAAATCAGGTCGGAGTCAGTAATTAGGAAGTTATAAGCAGAGTAGTGGAAAGGAGAACAATATGGAGAACGTTGACCAAAAGAAGGGACATTAGGGTCTTTTAAAATTAGCATCAGAGGGAAGTGTGTTGGATAAGTATGGAAAAAGATAGGCCAAAGATGGAATGCGCTAAGGAGATTAGGTGGACTGTAGGATGTGGTAGTTATGTAGATATGAAAACGCTTGTGCAGATGGGTTAGCTTGGAGGGTTGCATCAGTCTAGCTTCAGGGCTGAAAACCACAATAAGTTTCGGTGCACACTGCGTTATTCATGTAAATAAAAATAAATTTTATATTTAAAAAACATATTTTCAATTAAGACAATTCCATGTACAAATACTTCACAAGATTAATATTCTACTGTCAGAATGATTCCTTTTCGTTATAGTCAAATATTTTTATATGAGTGATTGTTCCGGAATCGTAAATGTGTATTTTTAAGTACCAAGGAAAACATTTCTTCTGTATGATAGTAAGTTTTCGAAAGCCGCGGTAGTCAAAATTAATTTCTTTAAAAACTGTTGGAGGTGTTTTATAAATAGTTTTATTAATATATGCTTAAAAACATTTATTTGAAACTCTTGAACAATGTCCTGTATCGTTTTTAATTTATTCAATTTAAAGTTGCCACTTTTATCGGCCAGTGAACGAAACTCAATAAGAAATTATGCCTACGAAATAAAATCTATGACATGAATTGTTATTTGGACTATGAATAAATAAACTTTTTAAAGTGTAGTGTACCTCAATTCAAAAAATTTCATGTGTAAAATACTTTCAAATTTTAGTGTAGTACAATTATTTAAAAAGTGAACGATGCGTTGTAATTATTATATTTTAGAGAAGTATGGCCCGTTATATGGTCTAATTGGCAAGTTTTAATGTAATAAATTAAAACACCCATTACCAAAGGGTCAAATAAATATTTTCAACATTAAATAATTAATTGGACGTATTATTTAAATAGCAAGTGATAAAATATTCTTTATGGACAAATAACGTCATCAAAAGCATGTGTCGCCTATATAATTTTTAAAATTATTAAATAAAGAAGTCTCCCTCAATTTAACAGAAATTATTCTATACTAGCAGAGTTTTCAAATGTGCTATAAGAAGAATTTCTGTAAAAGTATCAGAGTAAGCACAATTTTGGCCCAATGTATTATATGTTTTTATTAATAAAAAGTATATATATATATATATCTGTAACAATTTGCGAAATATGTTGTAACTTTGAAGTGCCACTTTAAATTAGTTTTTCAGCAGTTGGCCACCGATTGAGACGTGTGAAACCACTAAATAAAATCAGGAATATTTTGAGACTAAATTCCGGCAATTTGTGGTAAATAACCGTGTAAATGTTGTATTATTTCTCAAATTATACAGTTTTCATTTTTCAAGTGAATTTCAGAAAGGAAGAAATGGTAACTTTACACTATACTGTTAGTAAGAACCTACATAGATGAAATTTTTGAAGGCTAATCTGAATGAAGAACAGAGGAAATGTCAGCTGTGAAACTTTTCAGGTGAGGCCAATTCTCTTGTCCGACCTAACAACATCGTCGTGATGTCTAAGTGAAGGAATGTGTTATTTCATAGATACTTCCCGAGAGAGAGAAAAGCGTCCGCCATCAAGCTTCGGGCAAAGCGAGGAAAGCCTCATTAATAATCCAGACTCAGGGGGTTGAATACTTGCTAAAGTTACTGTTTACTTAAACTTGTTCTCTAAAAGATTTGGTAATCTATTGTGCCCAATTCTTGGGTACATTTATAATAAACTGTAACCATGGAATGAATAAATGCCATTATCAAATTATAATTTTAATTTAGAAATGATTTATAAATAAATTACTGAATAAATTTAATTAGCTACTTGCAGGTGCAGCTGCAGATTTTATACCCAATCCCTGTAAATCATTTATATTCCTCAACAAACCCTCCAATACAGTTGTCCTGTTTTGATATTAACTCTTGTATTTCACCTTCTCCAATGACAAGGGTTAACTCATCAACTCTCGCCTTTCTCTTCTGCTGCACTTATTTTTTGGGTATTGTATCTGGCTACTTGATATTTCATTATTTCTTAAGATAGAGTTAGTGAAGAAATCGGTAACGGCCTCAAAATCACCAATGCACCGAATGACTGCCCTAAACAATCAGTTACCACCTGAGTTAGATTTGTTTCATTACAATTCCATGGATATTACTTATCATCCAATAAAATATTTCAGCCAATAGTACTTAAATATCTCTTCTGTTTATATGTCCAACTGATACTTCACAATTGTTTATTTCATGTTAATTGCACGAGATTTCCAGTCACTGAGAAGAGCTGCCAGGGAATTCCTTCCGGAGACAACATTTTGATTTTAAATATCATCTGGTATCAACACTGTGCAGTGCAGTGTAATTGCGAAATTTATTGCTGCTTGTGAAGTAAAGTTTATACTTATCTACAATAATAACATTCACAGTGTTTCTTCTCTAAAACCGTAGAAAATTCTCTTCTATTCACACACAGTATTGTTCATATTAGAAAATCTT
Organism: Eucriotettix oculatus; assembly: GCA_034510155.1. NCBI lineage: Eukaryota > Metazoa > Arthropoda > Insecta > Orthoptera > Tetrigidae > Eucriotettix > Eucriotettix oculatus. The sequence continues at coordinate 15,354,453 of CM067377.1, forward strand.
TTCTCAGTAATCAGATTTTATTTATTTTCTTCTATATTTATAAATATATTTGTAATTTTATTTTTAAATACGTAAGTAACCTCGTTAATGTAAGAAAAAGTTGTAATGTAATATAGTGATCACTGTAGTTATAGTGTACGAATGTTCATACTCCTAAATTCGTCTATTGTAACTCTGTTTTTTGGTTAACAGGCTACATGAGGGTGATCGCATGGTATCTACGTAAATGGGCCAACGTTTGTGTAGTACCTACAAGTAAATAAATAAAAATAAAAAGATCGGGAACTCGAATTAACGTCAGTCAGTGCAGACTCTAGGCTACCACTAATCCCAGGGATGTGATTTCGGCACGTAGAGATATGACATGTGTAATTTCCGTAAACACTCTAGCGTGGGAATCGGATGCAAGAAAACACCAAAATATTTAAATACCATGTAGTAGCCTTAACCAATGATGTAATGAAAATCGGCTTCTTCACACGGTGGTGAGGCTGTATGAATTAAATTTTTTCTGTTGGAACTTGAAGGGGACGGAAGGGAGCCAACGTTTGACCCGGACGTTTGAAGGAGGTCAACTTGCGACGCTGAGGAGAGCGTCCTACGGAGAAGCTGGCAGAGAGGAGACGCTACATTACAACCAGATTCCCTGGCAGGTCTCCCAATCTTTGACGTCTAGGGAGGATATCAAACAGGGTTTAAACCTGAGATTAGTTAGAGATCTGATTGCTTCGCCGTACGTTAGAAACTGTAAATATTTTCGTAAATAAGTTTGAAAATAAATAAATTTTATTTATATTTTCATACCACTACCTACAATACATATCATCAGCTGTAATCTTTTGTCGTTATTAAAATTAATTCCATGTATTTTACACCATGTAAAGGACAAATACATCTGCTCGTGCTTTGGCGGCATGGAGTCAAAAGAAAGGAGACTGTAGTTTGAGCCAGTACAAGTACAAGTACCTATATAAATTTGGTTGAAAACTATCATTTGGAGTAAATCCAAATCTCAAACACTCGGGCTTATATGTAGCACCAAAATAGATTCCCTTCTTTAATGCATAGGGAACGGACGATGATGGCGCACCTTAAGGAAGGAAGGTATCCAACGGAAGCGTATGGCATTTTCATTCAAAAAGTTCTTCGTATTGATCGACCAACTACATTGGGTTGGAGGTCAATAACAGAAGCTGTTTGTAACATGAGGGAGCTCTGTGAATTCGGGATACCAGTAGAATAAATGGGCATCGTGGTGAACACTGACAACATGTTTGAAAGCAGAACTATCTTGCAGGATAATATGGGCAGGAAGGAGAACGAGGAATTTGGGGCAGTCAGTTGTGAGCAGGCATTAGGTTGAGAATTGTAATGGACACGAATTTTCGAAGCAATCAGGTGACAGCCACAGGTAGTAATGTAAGGTGATGTAGGAGCTGGAACAAATGTTATGATCATTTGTTATTGGAAAAAAAGGGAGGGAGAGAGAGGGACAGTTGGCCAATAACTGAAAGATGTGAGGCTGCAGGTGAGCGCAGAATCCACCCAGACTTTGCCCATCATGTCAGAGTTTATCGTGTTGCATCCGCAGCCACACCTGCCCAATCGCCGAGCTCCATGTCCATAAAGATGCCCGTCCTTTTATTAAATAAATAGCCTCGCACAGTCATGGTCATTTTATTTCCATTCTCATTTGCTCATTCTAAATTATTTAATTTTTTTTCCATTTTTTTTCCACAGACTAATGCCTCAGATAAGAAAAAGCCATGAGTTTGCGTGTGTTGTTTACGTAAATGCTTAACGTCTGTTTTATTTAATAAAATCGTTTTATTTGAAGATTTGTTTGTATTTTCTAATTATAAAACAGTACTAAATCCATCCCAATCAAATAAAAGTTATTACATGATTTTACAGGATTGATAATATTTTCAGTGTTTCTGTCCCGTTATTAATTATATCTGAACTCCATTGAAAACAATAAACTTGGTTTCCCTGAAGGAAATTATCAGAATACAGAGAAAGACCCTGGACCACTTTCAAAAGATATCAAAAAAGCACGCCCTCTCTGATACTATGTGGATTTTTATGGCTACTCATCAGGAGTTCCGCAGGGTAGTGTCTTAGGGGCCATTGCTGTATAATAGCCTATTAAATGGCATCTGGGCCACATTTAAATCTAAAATTCATCTGTTTGGCTTCTTCAAAGCAGTTGTAAATAAATTCTACTTCATTAATATTCAAATGAGTATTTCTATTATTCATTATTTATTACATTTAATAATTTTACATCTGCATAGGTCCCAAAATATTAGGGATGAAACTTTGTGTATTTAGTTCATTGTATGTTTTATTTAATGTTATACTCTTCAAATTAAGGTTCACCTAAACGTAACTAATTAGTCCGATTGGCAGCAACATGACAGTGACATCCGTAACATCTAACTAGTCGCTACGATGATTCTAGACTTGCGAGATTCCCTTTCATATCTAAATAATTTCCCTGCTCTGTCAAAATCAACCAAACAAAAATTTCTAAATACTTTCAATAGTAAAATCTAAAAGAATAAACGCGACTGTAATTGGTAAAAAAATTTGAGATTATAAATCCGAATTATATATGAAATTATTTTACGAGACGGATGATAAAATATATTTCAATACGGAGGTACGATAAATAGTGTATATAAATAATTACGGGGAATTATTTAACAAATTATTTGTGCTTTTTAAAAGATGTAACAATTTTATTAATTTTGAAACAGTTTCTTTATAGGTCCTGCGCACTATTTACAATTATATATATCTTTAATTTTAAGGGGTTTCTCAGAGTTAATTACTGAACTAACAAAGTGTAGCCGACCTCCTGTGGTGTAGTGGCTAGCGTTACTGCCTCCCTACAGAGGTCCCGGGTTCGAATCCTGGCATGGGCAAGGATGTTTGTGTCGTCATGGTCGCGGAGACCGGGATTAAGACTATTGGAGGATCGATACGCTGACCACGTGTCACTCCAAATTGTGTCATGCAAGATGACAATCCTCAGTCGACTCGGCCCTCAATGGGCTGTAGAGCCAAGGAGGAAAGGAAACAATGTGTAGCACGGACTTTCGTTCTTACATGACGAACTTGTTCAATCTTCTAGGCGATTCCGGAACTTCGGCGTAGTAGATTTTTCCTCCTTCACTCTCAGGCTTCCTTTCTCGGGTTCTGGTTTTTCCCTCGGTCGAAAGAAATGGCATGGATCTGGTTTTCAGGAAAATCACTTTTCCTCCTTCTTTACTCCTGAATCTAACTCACGCTCTTTCTTCTCTTGTCTCTTTCTTCCTACTCACTTCAACTCCATACTAATACTGACTTATTTAATTGTTCATTTATTCTTCTCTCCCACTTCCTCTGCTTCCTGTTCCCTTTAACTTCCGAACAACACTACTCGTCTCTCTGCTTTCCCGTCCTTTCAACGCCCGATCCACAATTACCATTTTCCGCCTTTCTGCCAAACTTATTTTCCCCTTCTCCGAAAGAAAACGCCATCCCACGTTACGTGTCATCACCATTCTGTTTCATATTTCGCAAAACGTGGTATTTTCGCGCTGACAAATGGAAGGGTGATTTTGCGACTTTTTCGGAGTTTTTGTCTCTGCTTCGAAAACAACCCCAATCCCTTGGACATGCGGGCAGACATGACTTCTTTGCAACACCTTGGTGCCTAGATTTCCACAACTTGCCTGTCTGTTTCAGAAATATTCTTACTTTGATCGTTGAAATATTAAAAAAATAAGGTGAATTAAAATTTGGGAGGGGTCTTAGTGCGCTACAATACAAATAAGAAGAGTAAAACGTCTTAGATACGAATTTTAACTACCGCAGCAATAACACAACTCAATTTATAATGACGCTATAAACGTTAATGTATTTTATAAAAATGTAAAAGGATTCATAAATAAACATGAGAAAGCGTTATGCAGACATATAGCCAATGTTTGAGTTAATCCACAAAAAAATGTTTTGAATGTCGTACGACTTACAGTAATTTATGATATAAGTGTATGTAATATGGTTGAGTGCGAACGCAGCTCAGTGAGGTTGCGTGTCGCTTACTCGGGTATTCCACAACAAGCTGATTAATTCGTTCTTTTAATGACTTTTATATTTGAAATAAATCAGGAAATGCACGCAGCTACTCTCTGACCTTAACCTATTCATTATCAAACTGCTAATTGTGTGATGCTGTCGAGCTATATTTTATTCTCAATTTTTGAAATTCTCTTTCTCTTTCAGTATGCGCGGGGGAAACCATACTTTGCAGTCAATTTGCTCTGAGAAATCACTTATTTATTGGTGGAACAGAAAACCAGTTTGTGTCGGGAGTTCTCAGACACGTCGAAACGAAAATAAACGACGTGGTAATAGCAAATGTACAATTATTGCTCTTTGAGCTCAGCAACTCCTTTTTTACTCTGAATGCAAACTATTATTAGTGCATCCATACAAGTTATTCATAACCTAATCAATAGCGCGTCAGTAAGGCAGTTTTTTTAGAATCTAGAACTAATTGGGTTGTTCCTAGATTACGGGAAGTATAAAAACGTAAGCCAAACTGGATGTTGCACTTTGCAGATGCCACCATTACGTATACTAACAAGGCTTCATTTACTCAAGTTAGTGTTTACGACAATTTCTTATTATTATTTTGATTTTTTTATATGGGACTGCTTATTTTATTGTTCACCATCTGGGTGCCCGGCGTTTCCCGGGTTCTTATTTATATTAGCCGCAAAATGTATTAATTTAACACTAATTGCTTGGCCAACACATGAGTTGAATGCATACAGATAAGCCCGTCGCATTTTCAGGATCACTAACCCCAACTTGATGAGCAAGCCTCAACCTATGCCGACTAACCGGGATGGTGACTAAAGTTACCTTTGCCGATGTGCCTGGTACATTAAGTAAGTAGGTTAACTTAAGGGACTCTAAAAATATCGGTGCTAACAAAGTGAAAAGTTATTCCTGGTACCTCAATTCTCCCAACACTCCAATGGAGACATTAATATACGAGGTACATTAAGAAGTCTTTACGTTAAGGTAGTCCAAAAATACATCCGGTACCTTTACGGTGTCAAACAATCCTCCTAACCCTTGCGAAAGGTTCCGAGTTTTTAAGTGGTAATATTGTGAATCATTGAAAATAGAAAGTTGTGTGGGACGGGGGAGGTGGCGTTTAGCGAAATAAATTAAACATCATTTTAATGTAGTAGGTGCAAAGGCTCTTATTGAAGTAGTTTGAAGGGGTAACAGGATACATGAGCGTGATCCTGAAAAAGGCAACTCCCCTTTAAAAGTATCGGAAGGGAATTGAAAAGGTAGCCAAGGGTTTGCTAGGGACCTCCGGCTATGTTTTAAGGATCCTACAATGTGATTCACGAAAAGAGATGCAGGGAAAGCCAAAGAACACCTGTATCGGGTAGGTCGGGGTATTGGTTACTATTCCCACACCCTTATGAAAGACGGGGGAAGAGTTTTCTGTGGGGTTGCAGCATTCCCTTCTTCGTGTCTCCACAAGTTTTGGGAGGCAGCTGGTCGACTGATCCAATGGGACCAGAGGATAACTTTTAACGTATATCAATTGAGATTGAAGATGAAGGTGCCAAGGTATGTGAGAACCTTGAAACTAGAGACAGTAGGGGGCATCCTCGAGGGTAATCCCCATTTTCCCTCTCTACGAGTAAAATTTTACACAGGCATCTTCTGAGAACCGACGTAAATTCATCTTTACGTTTTAATATTGAAATATATTATCGTTTTTTTGGGTGACATGCTTCATGAGGGTGATCCTGTAACAGGCAATTACCCTTTAATCGCAAAGAATGGAATTGAAAAGACAGGTAGTTTTATTTCGTTTTAATAAATAATTTAAGTTTCAATACACTTGTGCGAATAGGAGCTGCATATTGATTGAATTTTAACGTTCGTAGACATCCATAAATCGGTCCACGATAGATATTCTAGATTACATATGGTACAAAGTTTAGCGATGACGTGAAAAACATATAAAGAGCTCGTAATGTCATAATGGCATAACACGACTCGTGGACAGTCGATAAACAGCCTCTGGCGCCTATTGGGACACTGGTAAATGGTTGTCGTTTGTATTGAATTTGTATTATTTAGTAGAAAGGTGTATTTCAAGTGGATACTACTGAGAGGGTTATTACTTCCTCATATATTAGGGAAGTGAATACTACTAAAGAATTCATGAATATTTCCGATTTCTTAAGGAGGTGCATAAGCTCTATAATATACCCTTTCCCCTTTAGTGTAAGACACAAAGGTTTGAAATTTTCATGGGCTACATCTTTGAATCTTGTAACTACTTTAACACATTCCTGTCCGTTCCTCGCGACCTCTCAACATAGAATTAGAATTATGAAAATATTATTATTACCACTTTTATACGATTAGACTATAAACTGCAAATGAAGAAATTATATTTTTATCAAGAAAATGATTTTCCGGTCGAAGTTTCTGTGTTGTTACTGAAGACGGAGCTCTGTTATATGAATGGATAATAAATGACGTGTAAATTATGGAGCATGAAACAACTGCAAGATAAATAACGTTTTACAAGGTTCAAATGTTTCATTGACAAAATTTACGGACGCAGCAGTCAGTCTGGTAGCAGCAGTCCGAGCAAGAGCAAACGTTACAGAAGCAGTTAACAGATAATTTAGAGTCGATATTTGTGGTATTTTCTTGATATACACCTTCACTCCTTGACTTTTGATCCTGATACTCGTATATAAGGAAGAGCAAGTTCTTAGTCTTGGCTATCCTGTTCTTTTCTTTTTTCGTCGTCCCTGACAACTTCTTTCAGCTTGCTGTCGATGAATAACTCCCTAATCTTGCCGTTAAATCTAAAAGACCCCGGAGTCTCCACAGCAATATTTCAAGTTCACGCCAGGGAAAAGCGTCGAGTATCGTACACAAGGTTTTCAATTGGTCGCACTGGAATCGGAGACGTTACTTAGTAATTACATGATACTGCATCTGAGTATCCAAGGATAATATTGTTGGTATTTTATACAGATAAGACTGCGCTGATGTCACATTTATATACCCACAACCTTCAAATGATGATTTGCAGCCTTTCACACACTACACTAGGAGTTCACAACTTAAACCTTCATTTGTCACGAGTGGTATATATTCAAATTATCTATGAAAATGATTTTCAGACTAGGTAATCGGAGTTTTATCTTATAAAATCTTAAACGAAATAAAATTGACTGTTAGCTTTATTTTTGGTGGGCAACAGGCTACATGAGGGTGATCCTGAAGCACGCAACTCCTCTTTAATAGCATAGGAAGGGAATTGAAAGGAAGAGCAGATGGATTAACTACCCTATTCGTATAAATAAAATTCCTTTTTTACATGTAAAAAGAGCTCAAATTTCGTACGCGTCTCTGTATGTACTTTCCGCATACAAATCTAAAACTGTGGAGAAATATCCATCAAATTTTTTACACAGGTTCTCTGTGACACGGAAATCAATACTGGGTAGGGGGAGGGGGGCAGGGGGCGATCAGACACGGTTACCACCCGTAGGGCGGGAATGGAAGGGTGCAAATTTTTAAATTAGCAAAATCGGCCGGGGTTGATTTTGGTGACTCCCGCGACACTATGTATATCCATCCTATCCTAATGAATGACATGAAGAACAACCTGCGTGTGTGTGTGCGGCAGCGGCGACGACGACGTTCGCGAGAAACAAAAAGTATCACAAGTAAAATGATTTTTATATTTAAGCATTAATTTTCCGGGTATCACCGAGCACCCAGGTAGTGTATAATAAATCTCAGCAATTTTTATTTGATTTGCAATGGCTAAAATAAATCTTTCCACATTTACAAATTATCAACGTCACTCTGTAATAAATAAAATTTTACTATATGGTTAATATACATTCTATTTCTAACCCCCCCCCCTAATCTAATGAGGTGAACTCTGATGTCACTCCATTCACGTGAATAACAATTCAATATATAGTCTGTTTTTGCAGAATTATATGAAATTAATAATACACAAAGAATGGCCAAATGTCAGAAATATAATAATTTATTTGAAAACGTTTCGTCTCCCAATTTTCTGAACCTCTTCAGTTTTTTAAGCAGCAGCATCTAATTTTTGTTATATTTGAATTAAAGGACTGAAGATGTCCCTCAAGTTGGGGGACGAAACGCATTCAAATTAATTTTATATAAGCAATGGCGCAAGAGACAAAAGTACAGTGGGAAACAGTATCTAGTGGTGAGACCTACTTTAAAGGCGTTTCACAAAATTTTTCGGTTCACCACCATTTTTTTTCCTTTGTGGCTACAACGTACCGCTACTACCTATAGATTTGCCAGAGTTGAGGTACAGAATTAAACAGATTGTACCTTCAATACTCCGTACTTGTTAATTTTCAATTGTTTGTATGCCATACGTATTCAAAATTTGTAAGAAAAAATAAATTAGTTTACCGTCAATTTGACGTATGATTTATTGTAAATAGTTTAATTTAAAGTGCTATAACATACCACTAAAATCGGTAGTTGTTGTTTGGACACCCTAAAGAACTTTTTTTTAAATACGTGAATTGTTTCTCGCACGCTCAACCCTGTAATTAATTTTTTCAGCAATCACCCTAACGTCATAGAAAAACTATATTCTATGTCGTATGTTCAGGTAACTATGGAATAAACTATCACGTGAGTTATGACTCTCAAAAACTAAAAGAAAACAAAAAAACATAGAACCTTAAGATTTCAATTTCTTTGAGTCCAATTACAAAATAAATAGTAATTTACGAGGCAGGAAGCTGGAAAATCGAAAAAGCAAGTAGTGAGAGGAACGCTAACAGCTGAACGAAGTAAGGTGAACCAAATACTAACAGAAAATGTTGTAAGAAGTTGGCTGTCAAATCATACCTTGTCTCTCGCTTTCCCTTGGAGGAGGGGAAAATAAGAGTTTAGCTGGGAAAAATGAGCAGAGTGGCTGAAGACGTTGAAAGGATGAGGAAGCAGAGGGATTGCTCGGGGGTTAAAAGGAACAGAAAGCAGAGGAAGTAGGAGAGAAGAAGAAATAAAAATTAATAAGTCAGTAAGTCAGTATTGATCAAGAGTTGAAAGGGAGACGAGTAGCGGAGGTGAGGATTGTTGCTCTTGAGTGAGAAGGAAGAGTGAGCAATGAAGACTTGCTTGTAAGTTGAAAGGAAGGGGTAGTAACTGTGTATTGGCGTGTAGAAACAGGAAACTGAGTTTTTCTAATCGTCGATCCAAAATTTTCTTCCGTCAACAGAGGGCAAACCCACAACCCGTCCTGGAAGTATGAGAATAGAATAAGGAAAACTACTACACAGTTCTTCCAAAATTGCTGCACGTTGATACCCCAATAATTGTTGTTGTTGTGGTGGAGGTGTTCAGGCCAAGACTGTTTCGATGCAACCTTCAAAGCTAACCTATCTTGCGCAAGTCTTTTCCTTCCTTATAACTAACATACCCCACATCCGACCTCATCTGCTTAGGCTATTCAATCCTTGGTCTCTATCTTCAGCTCTTACCCCACACACTTCCCTCTAATGTTAATCTTACAAGACCTTCGTGTCTTAAAACATGGCCTATTAATCTATCCCTTATCTTGGTCAACGTTCTCCATATTGTTCGCTTTTCCCTTATTCTGTTTAGAAATTCCTCGTTTGTGATTCTATCCACCCATCTGATTTTCAGCATTCGCCTATAGCACCACATTTCAAAGGCTTCTATTCTTTTCCTTTCTCCAACTCCGATCGTCCACATATCGCACCCATATAACGCAACGCTCCATACAAAAATTTTTAGCAACGATTTTCTTTTTTCGCCGTAAGTAAATCCCTCTTTTTCGCGAAAGCCTTCCTTGCCTGTGTTATCCTACTATTTATGTCTACTATACTTCTACCATCCCTAGTTATTACGCTTCTCAAGTAGCAGAATTCCTTAACTTCGGTCAAAATGTTGCTTCCCAATCTAACACCCTTTGTTATTCCTCTGTTTCCCGTACTAAACTCCATTACCTTGGTTTTCCCTCTATTAATCCTCATATTGAATTCTTTCTTCAGGACTACGTTCATGCCATTTATTGTGGTTTCCAAGTCTTTTTCTAATTCTCCTAATACTACAATATCGTCGGCAAAGCGTAAGGTTATTATTTCTTGTCCTTGCAGTATGATTCCTTTTCCATGTTCCGTTTTCACTTTCTTTATCGCCTGTTCTATATCTATGTTAAACAGCATGGGCGACAGACTTCATCCATGTCTTATTACTTCCTTGATATCTGCTTTATTTTCTTGGTCTTCTATTCTAATTACTGCTGCCTGTCTTCTGTAGAGGCTATGTATTAGCCTCGTTTCTCGATATTTTTTCTAGTTGTCTTCAAAATCCTTAATAGCATGTTCCAGTTTACATTATCAAACGCTTTTTCTAAATCTACAAATGCCATGAACGTAGGCCGATTTTTTCGTAACCAGTCTCCTAAAATTTATCGCAAAATGTATATAGCTTCTCCTGTCCCTATATTCTTCCTAAAACCAATCTGATATTTTCCTAACTCGCATTCTATTTGACGTTCCAATTTCCTATATACTATTTTCGTCAATATTTTGCATGCACGCTTAAAAAAATCCTTTGAAGTTTAAACATCATCCTCTTTTAAAAATATTTATATATTTTTGGTAAATATTGTGCAGGATAAAATTATTCTTAATATTTTTAAAAGCACAACGAATTTGTTAAAATAATTAAAAATAACACCCACTATTAGTCAGTTATAACTTGAACATATATTTTCAAAATGCATTGTAGCAAAAAGAATTACACTCAATATTTTTAATTAATATCTCTCCACTATGCATTTTCCAAAAGAAAAACTATGAAATGGAGACTCCCGCCCGCCGTCAAGATCAATAAACCTCTTTTATGACCTACACATATAACTGTAAATAATGGAACTGAATTTTGAATATTAGTGTAACAAATTTGAAGAACAATAAAATGTTGAATGTCCCAAAGTCGTACAAGTGGTTTCTGGGTTCCCAAAGTACCGGTGGAATCGTTGACCCAGGAGAATGTTTGTTATCGCCTCGACTATGTTTTACGGCTAGCGATGTCATTTTCCGAGTTTTATGGAGATGTTGAGAAGTTTTTCACGTGAGCCATTACGTGAACCCGCTTTCTCATAAAAGTCTTTGGTTTGTAAATTTGTTCGTTGTCGACGAGTGATTCACGACGGGCCGTCACCTGCTCACGGTTTCGCCACTTGTTAGTTCTCGTGTTACTGATAGAAGCCTTTGGCGCTTCGCAGCGTGATACGTTTCCTCCGTACTATCAATTATCTCCTAGCCCGTGCTTTTAATTGGGCACTTCGTTATCATTTCGCAACGAATTACTGAGCGTATCACATTATCACAGACAGAGATATAAAATATTCGACATTCACTGGCACGTTGAAGCAAAACAATTGTCACAAGGTACACCATTTAATATACAGTCGGCCGGTATTATATAATGTATTTTGTTTCTATATTAAAAAAATTACCTGAAGATGTCCGCAAAGTTGGAAGAAACGTTGTATTTATATTACTACAATACTAATTAAATTTATATTCTGACTCATTTCACTTATTTAAATTTTTATATATTACATATATTGTTGTCTAATACATTTCATAAAAATGTTTCAGTGAAATATAATTAAGAAAACTAATTTCAATTTATAATAAGCTACGTAAATCCTTTATTATATCAAACATTAGAACAATAATGAAGAGTATTACCTTTGTAATACGAAAAAAGGATCATTTCATTCACATCAATTTCTGTCATTTCTAAATGCCTGTCAACATTTTAGTATTTGCTGCAAAGGCCTGGTTTACATCTAGTACGATGTCACTGATAAGGGATGCATAGTAAAATTAAAGGTGGAACAGAAAGTACGATGGTTTTTCTAAACTGATGTAGATTACTCATTGATCTTACGGTACAATTTTCCTTCATAACTTCAGTGACAAAAGTTTAAAGACAGGCTTAAAATGAAACGCAAGTACCCACCAACGTATATCGTGCAGATATTTCAAAATAATGTTTTCTTTTTAGTCCCTATGACAAAATGCTATTGTTTAATGATAGTAAAAAATTTATAACGCTTATAATATCTTGGAATAAAAAACTATGACGGTTGAACAAATAATATTTTTCATAAAATTATTTTTACGGTTGGAACACCCAGAGTTAACGGAAAGATGGTTGAAAGTACTTGAAAGTCTAGACCATGAGGGTAAAGAGAATAGTGATTTTCTCTATCTGGGACATTTTGTAATTTTTCCTTATCTTAGAGTTCATTTCTCATAGCTGCACCATATTGTTATGAAGACATCGAGCACCTTAAAATAGCCCAGAAGAATAACGGGAAATTCTATTGAGGTTTTTTAGTTGTTGTATGACGTCGATTTTTCTTTAAAATAAACCCTCAAACATGAAAAATTGGTAGCTTACGATTTACTTAAATGAAACGTAATATTTAATTTGTTAAACAAATTATTAAATGTAGTATAAAACAAATTCATAAGTAAATTTATGTCTTTTGTAATTAAATACTTTAATTTTCAGAAAATCCCCAATACTCTCGATGGCTTCATTCACGACAAGATTTCAGATGAGTTAATAGTGCCATTACAATTTTAAAAATTTAGAAGCAGAAGAACGTTTACCAATGAAAATATTAAACTACAGTATATATGTTTATTGTTTCAATTGACATATGTTTTACACAATTATTAAAGCGAATAAATTTATGACGAATTACAGATGAAGCTTTTATTTAATTGCACTGAGCATTTGAACTTTCTCGGGTAAGTTCTTTGAATTTTTTGATACTTTTTGGTTAAAGCTGCCCTTTTAGTCATGGAATTCAGAATTTTACACATTTGTCTTCCTTTTGTTCAATACTAAGGGGACGAAATGTCGGTTGAATTAAATAGAATATTTGTATGTAAATGCAATTGGTCATAAATTTATTCGATGTAGATGTACTTGTAGTAGGACTACAAAGGGTAAAGCATCTTTGCGTAGTACGAGTAAGGCGAATTATCGTATTTAGTGGAAGAGTTATCATTATTGGCCATCGTCTTGTTTCGTTAGTGAAGCGAAGAAATATTTCTAATTAAAATAAGTGATCAAACTACTAAGAATATGGAACATCGGTTTCAACTGTAAGACGAAAGTTTCAAATACTGAGCTCAAATTTTAGAGGTAAATAATTGTAGCATTTAAAAAAATAGTCTAAATTGTAATTTGTGAGAGTATGTACTTACACACTTTCCATGTGTGACGAGGTGAGTTGCACCGTCAAAAAAAAACGCATATCATCATTAGAGTCCTTCGTTCAGAGGTGAATTAACTTCAAAATTCCGTTTCCGAACGGCTGGCAATGGTTTCCTTTGATACTCGCGCGTCCAAAATTATTCTCGCAGCACACGTCCCCCCCCCCGCCCCTTTCTCTCCCATCCCCGTGGAGGCGGGCGGAGACCCCTTGATTCGATTTAGCGCTGCCCCGACAGAAACAGCAAAGTAGTTGCGAGAGAGGGTTCCTTCAAAGGCGACGCCTGCAAACTAAAAAGCTAAAAGAGATACGCGGCGGCGGCGGCCCAGGGGAAGGGGGGGGGGAGAAAAAACGACGACGGGAGGTGTAGGTGTATATAGGGCGGGGGATATTAAGCTTTTGGCGCACAAGTTTTGGCGTGTTAATTCAAGGGGGCCCGCCTTCGACGCCGTAACTCGATTTGCATAATAAGGTGTGCTTGTTTGAGCCGCGGTCGCTCCAAAGACGCACCCTTAAAATGAGTATTTTCCTTTTTTACGGTACATTACGTACCACCCCCGCAAAAGGTTAATACGCTCCTAAGAACGTGAGAGAGAAGAAAATGGCTGAATATTCACGGTGTTACGCACTATTCATGTGAACGATCAATTACGCAGTGAATCTGTGTAGTTACTCAATGTATGATGGTTACCAACAGTTCCACTGATTAATCCCTAAAATACTCTCCAAATAACAGAGATAGATTCATTTAATTACACTGAGGAAGGCCCGGTGGTAATGTTTAAAATGCTATGTACTGTAAAATTTACAATATAAAATAAATAAATATGGGAACAAACTGGATGCATTAAACCTGCAACGAGTAGTAAACCATATGTAGTGGATATTAGATATTAAGTAGTTGTTCAGATAGATATGTATTAGTCGTTAAGATATTAGTTATTAGTCAATTATTAAAATAGATAGATTCTTGATTTTTTGACTTTGTTTGTTCCATGTGTGTGTGTGGGGGGGGTGAGAAAATAACGTGGGGACATCTACCTGAATAATTGTGTGAGGTAGGACAGCACAAAAAGGTGTGAATTTTTCGTTTACCTGACTGTCCGTGCCTGCGCATCAATTATTTCTTCCCAAGGGTCAAAATGATGAGGAATGACCAAATTCGCGGGCAATTGGGGGCGTGTTCTTCCCAAAATTATAATTTGTGATTGGTAGTCCAGAACGAGAAAAATGACTTGACAACGAAAAAGGTGGAAAAATAACAGTTGGTGTTGAGATGAAGAGAAGAAGAGTCGAGAAGATTCTGAGCTTAAGAGTTGGTGTGGAGGTGGAAAGGAAGACAGTCGAGGCGATTCTGAGCTGAGGACAGTTGGGGTTCAGATGGAGATATGATCAGTCGATTCTGAGCTGAGAAGTTGGTGTTAAGAACGGGAGAGAAGAACAGTCGCAGAGGAGAAGTCGAGTGGAGAAGAGTCGAGTCAGAGCTGAGAGGGAAGTTGGACAGTAAGTCCAGAGCCAGCAATTGCTCCTGGACGGTATAACTTTGTAGTCAGGAAAATAATTTTTACCACGTGGTGTGGAAGCAGCAAACAGACAGTTGTCGAGTCCAGTGACCAGAGGCCATCAGCGACGACACAGCAAAGGGGTCCTGGTTTCGTCTTCCTACACCACAGACGGAGCAGCCATCAGCCATACTAAGAGCCCAAACAGATTCTGGGTACGGAAATTATTTATTTTCCTTGCATTATTTCCAAGGGGTTAATTTATAACGGCGTGGTATGCTTTCTTTATTTAAAATTCGAAATATAATTTTTGTAATTTCCCTAACCACCACGTTCAAGCTGTAAGTCATGCGGCTGTTTGGAGCAAGTTAAAATGATCAGAAATTTTCAAATAGATCAAAATATATCGTATGCAGTAGCAAATTATTTTAATATTGTAAATAGTTTTTTGTATATACTTCAATAATACATATATGTTAAAATTATCCAGACATTAATATTATTAAAAGTGAACCTAAACCCTAAAAGTAAATGAGGTGTTAACGTTAAAGGTTAAATTGCACTCAATTTTATCAATGCCAATCTTATTCTTTTTAAAAAATGTTTTTTATACTCTGTCGACAGGTAATAGATTGGCTGGTAGACTTTTCCAATCCCGAATGTTTTTATTTAGAAGTGAAAATTTCCTTACATCAGTTCCCTTTTTCCTATGTTTAACCTTACACATTAATTGTAAGCTAAAGAAAACTTCACATTTTTCCAGTCAGGTTCGTTATTGTGTGCTGTGAATAATGCATAAACTCTTGGCCGTTTTTCTTCTACTTGACGAAGCCTGTGACGTATTCTCCCTAAGTCTACGAGATTATTTCAATGTTTTTTGTTTTTCTTTTCAAATAAAACTTGTACGACAATTGAAGGTGCTCATTCCCATATAGATCGTAGATGGACTAATGACAAAATTTTCCGTTATAATTGGCGAAGGCAGGTCCCGATCCCTACCATCAAAAGCCACTCTCGAATACGCTTTTCTATAAAATGTAAATCCTCTCTGCTTGCTTTCCTGAGATGATAAACTTGCACTTATTTAATGTTTATTCTAAATTTTGTTTGGGAATGAGTGACCACACAATTGACAATTGCGAATTTCAATTTCAAAATAGTGGAACTTGGGGTGGACCGGGATACCCTATTTTTTAGTGGACTATGTTGTAGATGGAGGTGGAACATTGTCACTGGTCAAATGAAGAATTCCTCGCAGCCGAATTGAACACGTTCTCAAAGTGGCACCATCTTGTGAATGAACTCTTGTGTTGGCGTCTCACATCTGTGATTTTATAATTTTTGCAGCGTTTCGACAGAGGGTAAGCTGTAACTGTTTGCTTTTAACTGTTTAATGGTATATATTGTAAAAAGAAAAACAGAAAAAAAACTTGCAGACTCACCTTATAAGAATAAATTACAGGATGCTGTATCCACAAGAATAGATTGAGAAAGAAAATGAAAAAATACTAGTAAATATTTTGTATTTGGTAAAAAAGTTTGTTTTCGAAGGGGAAATACGACAAAATGACTGTGGGAAAAATAAGTATGAGAAAAAATCACAAATAGTGTTAAATTCTTTCTTAATTTAAGTTCAATTTTATTTTATTAATTTGAAATGCAAAATGGTCACGGAGACTGGTTAAGACTGATGGAGAGTCGATACGCTGACCACGTATCACTTCATATTCGGAACGTGTCTTGTAAGATGATTGTCCGCAGTCGTCCTGGTAGACCAAGGCCCTTAATGGGCTGCACAGCCAACGAAGAAGAAGTACATGCAAAAAGTATATTTTTAAAAATTCATAAAAAATCTAAATTCATCGTCTTAACGTATATTGATATTAGATTAAGTGAGTAATAGAGTAAACTAATTTTTTATTCATTTATAAAGTTATTTTTCTTTTTCCATAATTTTACAAAAATTCTTAAACAATAAGAGTCCATCTCCACTTCGACGTCCCTTTATTGCGTCTGTCTAAGGCTACAACTAATGGTAGGAATCTAACCTTACTTATTTTAAAATATCATTATATTATATTATCTTTTTCTATTTAATTGATTCTAATTAAAATTGATCAAAATTCTAGATAATGTTGCGGTAAAGTCTCTGTTAAACGTTAGCGGCTCATCACTGAGCTTGAAGGTTTCACTTTTGCTAATTTTCTCTTGCCGTGAAGATCCCCCGTTCGATTCTCGGGCGCACAACGGCATTGGATTAGCGTATCCGTTCCCTCGCACGATCCTTGTAATCGCAGTCCGTTAATCATCGTCATGTATATCAAAGCCTCGTTAACGGGGCAAGAGGGGGGGGGGCGTCGGTCATGGAAGCCGCCGTAATCTCCAACAGTCCCACAGAACACGCAGAAATAATTAATATATTACTTGAGTTAATAATAAAAATATTTAAAATACTGACGAACTCATCCATATGACTCTTGTACATCTCTTTAAGAAGATATTTCAGTATCTTAGAGGGAATGACCGCTAAAACAGACAAGTGAACCATTGTCAGTTAAAACTGTCGCTTTTACTTTAGTTCAGATTTACCTTTCTGTAATAATTTGTATATAATACTAGAAATATTATTTTTTACTTTAATATATACCAATAAATGAAATTGAAGTATCTGTCTGTCTGTCCGTATGTTTGTCGCGAATAGGCTCCGAAACAGCTCAGCGGATTTCAATAAAAAAACTGAGGGTTTAAAAACAGGAAATTCATCTTAAGTATTCGTGCATGTTTCATTACGATATATTACGCAAGATATTAATGTAATGTAATATAAATATTCATATAAATCATTCTACGGAATGGTTTATTTTTCAATCGCTCGAAAAAATCTCCAAATTGAATGTGGGTTGTCTATACTCATGATCTGTTTATGCTCCAAAAGAGCTTAACGGATTTCAATAAAAATTTGTGGGATTGCAACTGGAATTTAACTTTAAGTTTCGTATATGTTTCATTTAAATATCTTGCACAGTTCAGAAGATATTCATGTAAATATTTATCAATCCATTGAATTGCCTCGCGGAATCCGACGTGGTATTATAAGCGTAATTTTGCCAGCATGGGAGGGGAACAGAGAAAGAGGGAGAGCGGATATTCTCATTCCATCTATTGTTGCAGCAGGATTCGCGCCGTAATTAACCTATTGTTGACAGAGCTAACACTCTGAGAAATAATAAAATCCTTTAGATCGTCGAAACGATATATACGTAAAATTGTTTTATTTGTGACAACGTGTCGTCACTCACTAACTTTTCCAACTGAGAAATGGTAAATTATAGTAATTGTGAAAGTGTTCCTAAGGGAACTATTTATGAAATAAAACTTTTAGCACAAAATATGAATAGAGACTCTAGCAGTCAACGTGTTAACACACAATGTACATTTTTCGAATCAAATTCATAGTTTCCGTCCAGTTTATGAACAGCTACTACCTTATGCTTTTATGTTTTCATAATTTTAATAAAATTAAATGATAATTTCGTTTATATTTCCTAGTTTCTACCATTTTTCCGATTGACCGTTTCAAGTCGTAAATCCAGAGCAGTAAAACGTACATTAAAATGTTTTACGTGAGCTCTTTTTTATCAGCTAACGTAATATTTTAGTGGGTAGTTATCCCACTTGTCCGAGTTTGCAGCGCCAGTGTTGAAGTTTGGAATCTGAAGACCACCTCGTAGACGATCCACTCAACTCGTTGGTTGGTTCGTTCCTTATCTGCGCAGTAAATACGCGAATGGCCGAGAAACACTCGGGGCTCACTAACATCCGCCTCGCAGCGTACAGTCTTGTAATAATCTGCACTTAACAGGAGCGCGATTATGGGAGAATTTACTTAACTTCAGGGGATTTCTATTTGGTCAAGCTGTCTCTTGAGTCGTGACGTCACACATCGCCAACTCGTTCAGCGTGCATATGTCGTAGATTGCTTAACTCATTTCTAATGAAGCTTAAACGAAAATAATATTCAATGAGGTTTACTGTGTAGCGTCAAAGATGCTTAACATAATAGTACATGACTAGAAATAGCCATCAGGGGCTGTTCAACTGCCTACGTTTATGCTGCAGAATTTCCTCATTTCAAAATTACATGATTGTATGAAGCTGGCATGCACGATATAAACGAGTAATGTAGCGCCTGAGTGAAATTATTTATGTACTATATGAGTTCTTGTCGTTGCCACGTTTATGAAGAGGAAGAAATGTACCGTCGCGTAAATTAATTTATAACACGTTGCGTAACGCGAACTTTAAAACCCTGCATGCGCAAAAGATTTGAAGCTCACGCTATTAATAATAGTTCAATGCATAAAACAAATGTAAAAATAGAAGAAATATTACACATTCGGAATTTTCCCTTGAAATTATTTCGCCAACCGTTATTCATCGTCAAATATATTCATTTATTTTTTATCGTGTTTAAATCGTAAGTACATAAAAAATCTAACAAACTGAAATTATTTGCAATTATGAAAACACAAAAATTCCAACTACATAACTTGTAAAGGAGGAAAGGGATGTTAATTATTTAAATATGAACAAAATAAATTGGGAGTTTGTCCTTTATATATGTATATATCAACAATGCGATTTAGGCTTAACTGAGGGTATTCCTATATATCAGATTTATCAGGATTAATTAGTGTGGAGCAACAATGGATAGCAGAGATTTTATTAAAACGAACCGTTTTACGTTCTTCGTTTGTTCCGAAACATTCTCGTCCAGGTATCTGAGTTGACTTCCGGGAAATTGTTTGTAGATACAGGTAGGAAGCAAGATGTGGCGATCCCTTCCACAAAAAGGATTTTATTTTTGCAGGAGAGTAAAACAGGAGATTTTAGGTCGTCGAGTGATGTGGAAACCCCAGTTTTCCGTCTCGGATAAATTGTTCACGTCTCAGACAAGAGTTTCGGCCAGGACAAAATTTTTTGTTGTGCAGATTGTCTTTGCTTTCGACAAATTATTGAAAATGTCTCTTGCTTACAACATTCAACTAATACTTGTATTTATCTCAACTTTCTACTGCTTCCCCCACTTAAAACGTTCACTGACTGCATTTTCATCTCTCTGTTTCATCTTCCATCCAACTTTAAACACATAACGACTGAAATCGCCTTTGTCTACTTCCTCCTACTTTCAACTCCCATACAACACTGGTTCCTCTCTCTTCCCATTGACCTCCAGTCATTTTCAACTTCAAAACCACACTGACTTTTTCATCTCGCAGTCAATCTCTCCTTTTCCGTTCTTCATGTAAAAATGACACCCCCGTGACTTGTCTTCACCAATTGTCATTAATTTTTGCTGAACGCGGGATCCGCACTTACAGAGTAAGGGTGTAAATATTGGGAAATGTTCATGGGTCATCGTCCCCTGGTGGGCAAAAATATTTAATCCTTGCATATAGCTTGCATACACGTATCTCGGCGACAGTCTGGCGCCTTTCTAATAATTGACTTTTCTAATCTCTGCCTGTCTCCGAATATTCTCATTACACTTTCCTAATTTAATTCGTCTTTAAATACGAATTAAACCGGTGAAGGTTCTTCTGCGCTACAAACGTAAGATTTTCAGCTGTCCTCACCTAAATCATTTCGCCAGTCTTTTCAACTGACAACCCATATATTAAATTATGTTTTGAAAAGTCATACCCATGGATTCGTCACCACCCTTTGATTTATATCAATATATAATAGAAAAGAGCGTAACCGTAAATTATGTGATGTTAGAAGGCGATTCTACATGAAAGGGATATACAAATACTTTTGGATATTAAACATTTTCGTATTCTTTCTCATCATTCAATTCGTAATGTAGGAATATAATCGATTAAATGTGAGAGTGGGGGATTGCATTATGTATTCCTTCAGTAAGATGTCAATGAATGTTGTCACATTCGTATCCTTTTGTTAATATAATTTATTCCACGTTTGTGGTTTTCATACAGGAACTCAGGATTGTATTATTATTACTTAGCAGGAGCAAACAACAGGAAAAGAAATCTAAAAGTATGGAAACTTTTAGAGTAGGTCTCCTGTAAATTTATCATTTTCTGTATGATATCTTTGCGGTTCTCTGAAGAACTGTATTTTGAATATTATATTTTTTTGGGGGGATGATGGGTAACAGGCTACATGAGGGTGATCCAGAAACAGGTAACTCCCCTTTAATAGCATAGAAATGAAATTGAACAGGCGGGATGTGAGAGGTAGCAAAAGTAGCCAAGAGTTCACTAGAATCCCGGGGCTATAATTTAAGGATTCTACCAGCCAATTCACCTAAAAGACATGAAAAGAAATATACAAAGAGCAATAATTATGCTGGGTTATTAGGTAAACACAACTATTTAAATGTTATATAATTCTACTTCTATCGAGGTTGAAAGAGACTAAAATTTAATTAAATAGTCCTGAATAACTAAGTGTAGCTTGTATTGCGGTCAATATTAATCTTTAAAATTAAAAGTAGAAAGTGATCAGTGAGAGTGAGGGTAATTAATGAGGTTTTATATTATCATAATATTAAGAGATCAATGAACAATTTCAAGGAGTAAGAAAAACTGTGACGACCGCCGTCATTCAATTCACGGAAAATACTGCCTACGGTGTGAATTACTTGTATCCAATAAAAGACGTCAATGTAATATTAGAGGAGCTGTTTGTGTGGTAGGAACTACTTTCTGCGGAGTGACGCCGCACACGTAAATACTCGCGAATCCATTAAAACGTCAACGCAGCAGTGCAGCGGGCCGTGTGTAAGCACTTTTTAGACCCCTCAGGTTTTTTAGCTGTTTATACATAAAAACGTAACGAAAAAATAAAGAGATAAATAATTCCAAATTTTTCTCGCCGGGGGCAGTTTATTTAACGCACTCATGCACGAATTAACAAAGTTGTGCGAATTTTTTTCATGTCATAAATTATATTTGCAAGTTGTATCTCGCTGTCCATCTGCATTACAGTTAATTTTTTTTATATTTCGGACAAGGCAAATCGACTTTTGTCTTGATATGCAACAAACATGTCATTCAAACTTTTATCTATTAATAACATTCAAGTGAAACTACTATGATTAGTAAAATTATTATACCTTTAACATATTTGATAGAATTGCGCAGCATTTTTCAACAATCTTCTTTACTCTTTACTGTTTAAATAGGCATGGGAAATGGTTTGAAATGCACCAATATTCTATAGGTAATATCAAATAAAATGGAATTGTGCTTAGTAAATTGAAAATTTTGTCTGGATGAAAGAAGAACGTTTGATGAAAAAAATTAATTTGAAATGTGTGGCTTAAATGAAGAAAAATAATTTACTGAAACATTTTCTTCTTAAATTCAAATCAAATACGATAAATTTAGGGGCATTTAATTGTACATGTGTCGAGTTTCAATTCAATATTGATGTATTAACTTCTCTAATTAAGTAAGACAAACGATTTAATACTTTTTTATATATCAATTAAAAAGTTATTCTGGTAATAATAATTATTGAAGGAGTTATAATTGTAAGAATAATTATTAATTAGCCAACAAAAAAATATTTATATAAACTTTATATAAATTAGGTTCATAGCTTGCCCCTATATTATATTTTGGAATTTTATTTTGCTACCATGAATAACCCTGAGACAAAGCGTCCAGGAAATAATATTTTTGTTCCTTTAAAATGGTACCAACCACCAAATTGTGTAATTCTCATTTTCTGTTTAAAAATAAATGAATTAATTATTCATTAGACTATGTACATTATATTAAAGTTAATGATACATGCAATACGACTTTATTCAACCACTTGAATTCTTCGTAAGATCCTGTCATCGTCATTAACCAAAAAATCATCATCTCGGCCCCTTTGCCGATGATAAGTGGAGAAAAATAATTCTTTGGCATTACAGTCCGAGTAGGTCTTAACCTCTTCTATGACTCTCCTTTATCCTACTCTATCCATTGAAAGCTCCCTCCAATTCCAAATTCCAAATCTATTTACGTCCATTCTTACGCAATTCCACCATCTTGTACCATCCATCCTCCTAAAGTGCCCTAACAATCTCAGACTTTGACATCTTAGATACATCTCCAAATCCATTTCCTTGTACAGTTCATAAATCTCACTGTTATATCAAACTCTCCATCCACCCTCAATTTTTATCATTCCAAAAATCCAACTTAGGATTTTCCTCTCGAATACTGCTGGTTGTTTACAAGTAGGCTATTATCATTTTTTCTTTGCCTTCCCTCTATTTGCTTTTGTACTATTCATAATATATTCATCCGAACAAAAATCTTGCTCTTCCAACCATCTACCTTCAACAATTCCTAATACATCTAACTTTAACATTTCCATTTCCCTCTTTAAATTTTCTGATCTACCATTACGGTTGAAACATCTGAAATTCCACGCTCCGATTCGTAGAACGTCACTCTTTGTCTTTTTGATGACATCCCCCCGGAGATCCATATGGGGGGGGGCTATTTTATCTCCGAAATATTCTACCCTAGAGGCTGCAGTCATATTGTTATGCATTGAGCTTTGCATGTACGCGGGAGATTAGTCATGGCTGTAGTTTCCCCTTGCCTTCAGACGTGGAACAGTAACACAACCATTAAAGCTGTTCCAGCCTTTCTTATGCTTGTCCAACATTGAGATATTCCTGAATCACTATCCTCGAGCCTCAAGTCAGTAATTGTGATACTAATAATAAAAATTGTTTTATTATTTAACACCCATGTTTCTGAACTCTATGCTATAATGGGTCTCATTAACGTTTTGTAGAATTTAACTTTAATTTCTCTGGATGTTATTTCATTTTAATAATTGGTACCAAGAAATTGCACACGATTTTGTACTTATCTTTTGCTGTAATTACACCCGTTTTCAAAATCATTAAACATATTTAACTTTCTCAATGGTATTCTCGTTTCTAATACAGGAGTACTTTAATGATTAAATGTTGCACTAAGCGTATGAGATATTAGTCACCAATGAGATTATCACCACAGACATTTATAATTAACGCGCGAATTTAGTTACGTTTCTAAATATTTTAAGATATTGTGGGATTCATTCCTAAGACTGGTCTGATGAAACCCTCTATCCTAACCTATTTGCGCAAGCCTTTTCATTTCCGTATAACTACAACATCACCTTCTTCTGCTCTTACCCCACACACTTCCGTCTAATGTTAATTTAACAAGGCCCTTGTGTCTTAAAAGATGGCTTAGTCCTCCCTATTATGTTTATAACATACTCGTTAGTTAATATATCCACCAATCAGATTTTCAGCATTCTCTTGCAGCACCACATTTCAAAGGCTTCTTCTGTTCTTTTACTTTCCGCAACTCCATATGGTACATATTCAAACGAATCTTTTACATTTATGAGACGTAAAACACATCCTATAGCCCCACCAAAAAAATACTAACACAACAAATATCTCTCACTGTCTTCTCTTCTCTACTAATTCTTTTTCAAAGTTTCACAATATTTCCAGTTACGAGTTCACAACCTTTCTTATGCGTTACTACAATATTCAGTGTAGTGACGAAGTGAAAGGGAATGATAAATATCATCGTTGCCTTACGTCTATTAGCAAACTTATTTAAATTGTATGGCAATTGTCAAGACGAATTAAAATGTTTTGCATGTAATCCTCCGCGCATCCGGTCAAGAAGCTGCGTTGGGCTACAGGATTAAAATATGTCTTTATTTCTAAAATATAAATTTTATTCCAAGATTCTCGTCATAAAATTTAAAACAATTTTAATGCTCTACGAACACAAGTGACAACCAGATTACTGAGTCCTAAATCACAATCCTGCGACAGAGCGAATCGAGAATAATTCCCAAACGTATTTACAAAGATTACTAAACAATTATTGGCGGTCAAGCAGCAGCATCCGTTATGGTGAGGACGGCAAATCCGTGACTAGGACCAATGATGGGAGGATTTCTCTTTTGATTTGTGTTGATATGTCGAGTGAAACGACGCGGAGGCACGGTAGCGCCGTGGCACAGGTCGGGGGGAAATACGTAGAAACGAGGAAAGATGATGCGAGGTGAAGAACCTCATATCGCCACGATCCACATGAACCTTTTTAGTAATGATTTTCTAATATTCACACTTATATTACCCGTAAGGAAATTCCTCTTTTTTTTTGCGAAACCCTTCTTGCCTGTGCTATCCTACCCTTTATGTCTACTATACTTCTACCGTCCCTAGTTATTATGCTGCCCAAGTAACAGAATTCCTTAACTTACGTCAAAATATCCTGTCCCAATCTAACACCCTTTGTTATTCCACTGTTTTCTATACTATTCCTGATATTAATCCTCATATTGAACTCTTTCTATAGGACCACGTTCATGCCATTTAATATGATTTCCAGTTCTTTTTCTGTCTGCCCTAATACTACAATATCATCGGCAAAACGTAGGGTTTTTATATCTTCACCTTGCACTTTCCATAACCATTATTAACTTTCATCATCGCCTGTTTTATATATAATTTAAAGAGGATGGGCAATAGATTACATTCTTGTCTAAGTCCTTTCTTTTCTTACCCTTCAATTCTAATCACTGCTGCCTGCCATCTGTACAGATAATAGATAAACCTTTATGGATATTTTATTCCTGTCCTAAAAATCCTTAATAGTGTGTTGCAGACCATTAAGATATAGTTTAAAACTCCATCTCACAGATTACATTTGGACACAGAGTGTCTCATTGAAGGAAAAGTTTTAAAATAAATTATTTTTAAAAAAAATTTCAATTTTGATTTGAACTGCTAACCTCACGTGGCTTCTGTTACATGTGCACAATGTTACTGCATACCAGGTTTTACTGTGAGGGCTTAGCTTGCGGATGGAAGCTGGTCGCGCGTCGATTACGCCCCCATCGGGAGAGCTCGATTATTTTATAATGATCCGGGACTCCCCCGATGCGGAATGAAAGCGCGAGTGTCAATAGAGCTATTTCATTGAACGACCGGACCGACCCCACATTGTGGCCCGGCAAGATAAACGTTTTCCATTTCATCGACGTGGGCTTTGTTTGTTTGCAGCGGTATTTTTTTTTCTCTCCTGACGGGGGAGGGAATTGTTCCGTCTCCCTCTACGAAGCGTTTACGATCTGGGTCAGATTTTTACCAATCTCTTCTTTATTGAGCTAATGCATTATATATTTAGGGAAGCTCGCTTTATCGTTCTTTAATGGACCCTAAGGAATTTTAAAAGTTTAACTCTATTGACTGAGGCGAGGGGGAGGGCGAGGAAGAGAGGGAGGGCGCCGATTGTTGTTTTACCTCCTTTTTTATTTCCCCGAGAGCGGTAAGATAAAGTGAGAAGAGGATTTGTACGGAGCGACCAGTGTTATCGGCGAGGCATAACTAATGGCTTATTTCTGCCCGTAGTCATTTCCGTTTGTCTTCTGGGGTCAGCGCAGCCATTCCTACCTTTTACTTCCCTTTCAAACAGCTCTATTTAGTAGTCAGTCTCGTCACTGTCGTGTCCAACGTTCACCAGCAAAATCTGAAATAAATAGTCTGATTTTGTATACAATATTCCGATTACTCAATAATGAACACCCTAAAAAATTTACCTTTTAACCTTTCCGAAAAACTATAGTTTCATAAATGAACCAACACGTTAACAAACACTTTTTAAACATGTTTAAACTTATCGTTTATTATATATATCTATAATTATGACCTTTTACAGACTATATTTTAAATATTAATTAATAATAAAGTCTCAGAATATTTTAATACCTTGTTCACGTTACCTGGCTATAAAGAAAATATTTACAACAAATTAAAACACTGTTCGGCATGAAAGGAAAAAATAAGGTAATGGAGTGTAGTATGGGAAACAGGGAATAACAAAAGGTATTAGATTGGGAAGGGATATTTTGATGAAAGTTAAGGAATTCTACTACTTGGGAAGCATAATAACTAGGGACGGTAGAAGTATAGTAGGCATAAAGAGTAGGATAGCACAGAAAAGAAGAATTTACTTACGGGTAATATTAACTGTGTATTGTGAATATTAAATCGTTGCAAAAAATGTTCGTATGAAATATGGCGTTATATGGGTGCGAAACGTGGACGGTAGATGTTACAGAAAACAAAAGGATAGAAGCCTTTGAAATTTGGTGCTACAGGAATGGTGAAAGTCATATGGGTGGAAAGAATCACTAACGAGGAAGTTATAAGCAGAATAGGGGAAGAGCGAACAATATGGAGGACGTTGACCAAGAGAAGCGATAGCTTAATAGGCCACGCTTAAGACATGTGTGATGTTAGAACAGAAGAGGGAGAGAGGATGGAATACGCTAAGTAGATTAGGGAGTATGTGAAATGTGATAGTTATGCGGAAATG
This sequence comes from Eucriotettix oculatus, assembly GCA_034510155.1. NCBI lineage: Eukaryota > Metazoa > Arthropoda > Insecta > Orthoptera > Tetrigidae > Eucriotettix > Eucriotettix oculatus. Next base: position 15,381,776 of record CM067377.1, read on the forward strand.
AAAAGCCTTGCGCAAAACAATGTTTTATGTATAGAATGATTTAAACTCAGTAATAATGTGATTATGGATGTAATTATGCATCATTGCAATTATTCACTTCTACTTTTATGCCTCAGCTACTTTTATAACAATCATAGATTAAATTAGATTAGAAATATATATTAACTGTAATACTTGGCGCTTTTACCGTCTAACGTTCATTATTATGGGTTTCTAAATAGATAAGAGGATAGAATCTGCTTCGCTTAGGGGAGGAAATGGAATAACTTTCACGCAGATAAATTAATTAATTTACGCCTGTTTAATGAATCATCAATTTACATAACTCAAGAATTATGTTCCTGTACGTGAAGGTGATAGCTTCATGATGGTGACATAACTGATAGAGCGTCAACACTACAGTTGTTGGCACTGAGAGCGAGATCAGCTTGGAACTTGGAATTTTCTGCTTTCTGTTTTCCAGTAGAACTGTTATTAAATTGTTCTATTTCTGGCTTTTGAGTAGACCTTCTATTTATGCATAATATATATCTAACTATTCAATGCTTTCTGACAATGTAAAGGGACTTCTTGCCCAAAATATAAACACGCTGAAAGATGCAATGCGCCACTTTAAATCGTCCAAAGCGCCATGGCTTGGCCACTTCTGTGCTACCTATATGTGACGAAGAACCAATTAAATTCAAATTAAATGATGAGGGGGGCATAAAATTGAAGACTTTTTCGTTCATAAAATGAGTCCTGAAAAGTCAAATCCTTAGTAAGAAGAAAAATATGTTTGTATCATAGAAATATTAAGAAAATATAAATTTCCAAAAAACCTTTTAGGGAAACTAGTTAAAGTTCATGCCTTCCAGCATCTTCCCGTGAAATAAATTCCTAACTGGACATGTTATCCGGAAGTGCTGAGCTCTCTTGCTTATTTATGTCTCGTCTTGTGCAATCAACAGACAAAAAACATATCTTTTAAAGTCACCAGAAAGAAAGCCTACGTTCATGGAACACTGAAACTGACTGATTCTTTGTTTCAATGTTGAATGATAAGTGGTGTGTCCAGATATGGAAGAGACCATTAGTGTAGACATTGGGCGTAGCCTAAGACCCGTGTTATAAATCGCTTATTCCCTTCAATCTTTATGGGCACAGCCTAAAGTGGCACTCGAAGAATTGACGAGGCAACATCATCATCACCTAAAAAATCTTTCATTTTCGGAAAAAAACCGCGGAATGTTGCGATCTTTATAAGAACGAAGTTAACTTCGTCGTAATTAAAAATTATTATTTATAAGAAAACGTGGCAATTGAAAAATACAATTACACCACTGAACAAGACAGTAAGTTCAGAAATATCCACAGTTACGTCAACGTGCTCTATAGTCAGCCGATGACTATATAATTATCTATAGCAATAAATAAATTTGAAGTGTCTGTCTTTCTGTCTATTTGGTTGTCTGAAACAGGCTTCGAAACGGCTTAACGGATTCCAATGAAAAATGGGTGTTTAAAAGTAGAAGGTTTAACTTAAAATTTCGTGTATATTTTATTTCGATTTATTGTAGATTATTTGAATGCAATATAAATATGAATAATAAATTTGCGAGAAGGTTTTTTGGCATAAGCATAGGAGTCTCCAAGCTTTCATGCGGATTGCTTATACCCGAACCGGCTTGACGGATTTAAATAAAAATTTAAGGGATTCAAACAGGAATTTTAAGTTAATGTTTCATTATGTTATCTTGCAAAGTTCAGAAGATATTAATGTAAATATTTATAAATCCATTAAATTGGTGCGCGAAAGGTAGCGCAAAAAACCAACTGCGTTTTATAAGGCTTATTAGGAGTTCCTATACCATTCGTCGAACTTATTATAAGCGTAATTTTGGTAGCACGAGAGAGGGGGAGAGTGAGTATTCTCACTCCATCTTATGTTGCAGCAGGATTTGCGCCGTCATTAATCTATCGTTGTGTCGTATTTAGGGCAAAATAAAAAGAGCTACTTGTCCAAGTTTCACGAAGTAGCGGGCATTACTAGTTCGTAATAAAAAGACTGAAGTACAGAACTTCGATGATTTCAATCGTAGATATTAAATGAAATTTAAGTTTTTCATATTTTCAGTTTCATGAAAAGTACACGACTACCTTTCTGATCTCGTAACTACTATCACATCACGTATGTAACGATCGTGTCGCAACTCTGAATGTGTGAACTTTGCAGGTCAACGCTATTAGAGTAGTTGTTGTGAATGGGGAAACTCGCTGGTTGCGTGGGGCAACCCAGTTCGGTATTAAAAATTTTATTTATAATAACTTGATTAATGATTGATGGTTCATTTAATTTCTTAAGTGTTGGGTTGATTAATAAAGAAGTTATGAATTTTATTAATGTTCTATATGAGGTAATATAACAATTTGGAAATGTGGAACATTAACCAGTAAGTGTGAGTTAAGGTAACCAAACATTTTCGTAAAACGGTTGAACATGACGTCAATTAGAGTAACTGAGAGTTTAATTTATCTGATTACGTCACGACATGCCAGGATTCCAAATTTTTCTTTAGTTCATTAAAAAAATAGGTGTCGCCCCATGAAAACATTTAATTGGCATACATTATTCTAAATTTCATTGAACATTAAATATAAGTAATTCCATTAAGAAGATGCATGAATTGTGGTTGAGAATGAAGATGTGTATAGAATGTAATTTTGATCTATGTCCATGTGGTTGGTGACCATGGTCAGGCAATAAGTCATGTATTAGTGACAACAATCTGAAAGTTATAAAAAGCGAATACTTTATCAAAGTTGATTTAAAAAAGCGTTGATATTGATTTTAAAATAAGAAAGATAAGCAAGCCATTATTATTGTCATTAGTTGGCTTTGTGCACTTATGACTGTGACTATTCTTCGTCGATATTAACGTCAAACATAAAATTTAATTAAAATGGTTATACATTATATTATATAATTTTATCTCTATATTTAAAATCCCGGTGTTTTCGTAATTCTTCTCCTAAACGGCCTGAACGATTTTGATGAATTTTTGTTGTATTTATTCTTAGCTAGTTGGACCCGGTAAGTGGGACTGTTATCAATATCCACATTTTTTTCAACTTCACGACCAAAAAAAATCCTTTTGTTTTCTTATATATCTTGTGGCATTAGATTCAGGCATCAACATTGCGTCGTAGCTTGACATTGTTTCAACATTTAGATTTCCGTGTATTGTAATTATATATCGATAAATTCTACATTGAACAATTAAAGTGTATTAATTAAGATTAATGATATTCAGCACTTACAAAGAAGATTGCGTGAAAAGGTGAATTATTAAAAACTGTGACGCTATAGCTGATAGTTTAATCGCACGTGGAAAAAGACAATACAGTAGAATTGAATGCTGTAGCGGAATAATATAAATTGATTTCCGGGTAACTCCGGGTACCCAGCTCGTATAATTTAGTTGTTATACGGTGATCCTTAAAAATGCCATGGTAGACAAAACAATTTCCCAGGTTTGGGAAATACATCTTGCACATAGAAATAATGAGGATACATGAGACCGCAGTAACTCCACGAGAAGAACATTATACATGGTATTTCAAGAAAACCTCGTTTCATTACATACTAATTGTTTAACTATTTTTAAGTTATAAATTTTAAGGCTTTTTCCGAGTGAATAAGATAACTCATCAAAGATCTAAGATTCTGGATAAACAAATCTCGGGTTTCTACCAGGGTTAAATTGAGTTTAAGCCACAACGTTTCGATGTCGTACTCTGCCATCTTACTCAAGTGAAAGTGAGAAAGTTGGCAGAATACGCCATCGAAACGTCGTGACTTGAGCTCAATTTAGACCAGGTGGAAACCAAAGAACTGTTTATCCAAGATAACTCATCTCAAACTCAAGAAAGAATTCCAGAATTAATTTTGGAACACGGGATAAAAACTCTCTTCTGAGTTGGGAAACCATAAAAGTACCTGATATATTGTAATGTATTAAGTTGAATATATTAATTGATTAATTAAAAACGTTATTAAGCAATGAAAAAGATCATTGGTGGGGAAATTTAGCTTGAATGACGACCAATTTCAGAGCTATTGAAGGGCTGTGTATAGTTTAAATAAATAAATATTGGGTTGCACACGATAGTATTTAGTAAACCACATCTGGTGGATATTAGCACCTTGAAAACATTTTTCACCTAAACTACTTAAAAAATTAGAAAATTAATTCTTGAATTTGAAGGTATTAGCATGTAGATTATGTATAAAAATAATTGAGACAATATCTTAATATTTGTGACGCATAAAAAGGGTTTTGGTACCAGAAATCATGAAGCTGAGAAAAAAACATTTTTCTGAAGAAACTAATTAATTTAGAATCAAATATATTAATTATTCTGCTGCATATGTTACACCTTTCTTATGTTTGTCAGCTGCTATTTTCAGTTTACTGTATTTCTAGACATATTAGTATAAATAAATTAAAAAATCATTTTTATAGATTTTGGTCGAAATTTCAGCCCCCGTGTCCCTTAAGTTGCTATTGACACGGAATTTTCTTGCCTCTCTCGAGACTTGACTATCTTGTGAACTCGCCCTTAGCTTACTTCGTAGAATCCAATAACATCACACGAGCTCTCTTCCTCAGCAAGTGAGGGTGAAAAAATGTCCTAATATTATTTCCCGTCGTTTTAAAAAGGGAAAACTTGTCAAGAGAAACTGTTTTGAGAAGATTTTTTTTCACCTTTCCCCTTGCAAACGAACAATATTCTGCTGCGGGTCGACTCCTGGTGGCACTTTCCTCGGTGACGTCATCAGTCGGCGCCCAGATGCGTCGACAAAATACTGGAGGTTTTTCTCTTATTTGTTGCCAATTATCCTCATGTATTACGTCTATATGTAGACTGCTATGAAATTAGTTCCTTCTGCTCCCGACGCACTCTCCGCATAATTTTATAATTCTGTTTAATGTTATAGGCTATATATAAATTACACCTCTGCAATTATTAATTACCTCCTCTCGACTTCAGATTAAATTGCATCAATTAATAATCATTCATCGAATTGCCTTCAGCTGGATTTATTTTATCGTATTATACTTTGTTCAAATAAATACAATTCCAAGGACATATATTTTACAACCTTTAAACCTTTTTTTCAGCCTCTCGCCACCAGCGAGACTGAACGCATATATGCCTCCCTCTATATTCGCCAATGATTATAATACTATGTCTTCTTATTCCTCCTTCAAAGACAACTTACATATCCTTCGGCACAAAAATAAACATTACAATTCCAGTAAAATATTAGAAAAATAATTTAACTCTTAACAATACATTTACGATTCCATTACATCGGATCCTTATAAAGCTGTTTCTTTAATATACAAGCACATGCTGCTGGTGACTGGTAGCCAGGTGAGACGAGAAGACCACGTGGCAAGATTGGTGGACCGATGCAGATGAGATTATCTCCCCCTTGGATCCCTAGACCGGGCTCCGGGCGTCGGCCGTGGATTATGCGATCAACAGCTGCACTTCACTCACGATCCAACGCCTTTAGTGAACTATCACGGGTTCCTTGCCACCGCGGTTGAAGGGTGTGTACGACCTCCGCTTTGCTCAGGACGGTAACAACTGAGATTCGTAGCCTACAAACAAAAGGTTTCTGAACTGATGATACAGAATGAAACATCCTAGATTGCCGATTTTCAGACTCTAAGAGAACGGCTTGTTAAGATTGAGTACACAGAGTGCGTAATAAATTTCCCAACCCAAACCCTCCCGACGAATTGAACAAAGTCTTTGTGTTTCATGTTATTTAAACCCGCATCAGCAGCGTGGTTATCAGTGGCCGAACCGTTCAGGGGCTACTTGGGTACTAATTGTTGTACAAATGAGGGACTACAAGGGTTGATCTACAACATCACAATAGTTGGCTGGTATCAAGTAGCTGATTATTTCTTCTTGATAATCCGCTGAGTAGTTGACCAGGTTTTGTTTGTCTCCAAGGATTGAAATTTCAGACAGGAATTAATTCAGATGCTCCAGAAGGACAACATTCTTAAAGAGATACTGGATTAGTAAATATGTGTCACCTGCACTGACTCTTCACAGAACCAATTCTTTTCCTTTCTTCGCAAGGACGTTAAAGGTGTTAAAGTTGCTAAATACTTTGTAGGTTGAGCTGCATATTTGAAGAGACTCATTATCAATTCAGTCATGGGACAGTTTTTTTCTCATGTTGTTTGCATAAACTCGGCAAGACAAGTAAGGCCACGAGCTTGTAAGTATTGGGTCATTACAGAATTTTTATACTATAATGAATGCTGGAACGAATCACGTTATCAAGGGCCCCACGAATAGTTTATTTCTGACCCTCATTTTGAACACCGCATTCACAAGGACTTTTCGGATTGATCAAAACCGTTCACCTGGAAGAGATTAAGTAATTCCTCTTTTGACACTCAACACCACTGTAGGTTATTCTCCGGATCCATATTCAACGTTATATTGTACATTTTATTCTTTGAAGGTCTATATTTGAGATCGCAGGAAGATAAGAATGAAAACATTGGCTGGATGATCTAACTACTGTCAGTCCGAGTCTACTCGACGATCCAAGCTGGAGGTCCCGGGTCTGGTTGGTGTTATCCATTCTAATCTGTAATAGACATTAAATACGCGAGTGGAAAACTAAAAAAAAGTTCATCTGTTTCTTGCCCGTTTCTGAATGTGGGAGGTCGCAGGACGCATTCCATGAACAATAGACCTTCCCTTGCCTTTCTAACTAGAGCATCCAAATGAGAAACATCGGCCATCCATAGAAAATTGGGAATCAACGGCTACCGGAAGTGGCCGTAACTAAATAGAAGACATCTGGAAAGACGATGTAGTGATAAATTCCTTTTGGGTGGGGTTAAATTGATTTAATTTAATTATGATAATATATTATATGATATTGATTGATGGGAATTATTGAAAAAAGCGGAAATATAAAAGTTTAATTTTAATCTTGATAAATATGAAAATTATTTTTCAGATTTAGATAATATAAAAAAGGACAATTCGTTTATACATTCGACTATTCTCTCAGGGTTCCACAGTGGGGTGAACGAGAAAGCTTAATTGATCCCTAATGGCAATAGGCCTGGCAAATGTAAAACTCAGAGTCAAATATACGTGTACGGTACCGCATAAAATGCATATGTTTCTATATGGTGGGCGATTGCTGGTTGACTGTAGTTAGATGGTCTCCGTCTTTTCTTCCGCCAATGTCGCTCCGATACCCAGACAGCATCTGGTGACCAGCTCGCTCCGCTCTCCCGACAACTTCTTCTCTGCTCTCCCAATCTAATAATCCTCCTGTCTCCTAAACTTTCCTCCGTCGTCACCTCGGTCAGACGCCACACCATTTTCCACCCAATCAGACGTTGTCCACCAAAGTCTCCTATTGGCTCGCAGTTCAACAATTGCAGCCAATAGAACATTCTCTGTCTTGGAGTGCGTAAATGCTGCATGTTACGCATTTAGTCGTAGCATTTCAGATTCTTCATGAACCTTCCGTTTTTCCGGCCGGTCCACGCCCACTCCCGGTAGCAACTCAACTTTCTATAGATGGTCCCTCTTATCAATGGGCTGCTCTCGTTCAGGGTCAGTCCAAGGATTGCCCCCTGAGGCCTCCCACTTTCAAAACGGAAAGGGTTTGATGTTTTGCCAGAGTTTCGCCACCCAAACACAGAACAAGCCAAGAAACAGATTAATTTTATTTATAATTTCACTACGCGTATGTATTATCCATAATTGTCAGACTGCAAGTCAATGGGAGACTTTGGTGGACAACATCTAATGGGTGGCTGAAGATGGTGTAGTGTCCGACCGAAGTGACGAGGGAGGAAAGTTTGGAAGGAAGAAACATTATTAGATTGTCGGCAGAGCATATTACAAGATTGGGAGAGCAGAGAGGAAGTCGTTGGGAGATCGGAAGCAGAAGTCGTTGGAAGATGAGAGAAAAGTTGTTGGGAGATGATGCCAGGAAAGAGAATCGACGGGAGACACCAGGCGGAGACGATCTCGTAGCAGCCACCAGTCAACCATAATAAACCAGCATCAAGAAACAGATGCATTTTCTCGGTATTGTAGCCATAAATTGATTTTAGAGTTCACATTTTCCAGGCCTATTGTGAACAGGAACAAACCAATGCTTTTCGTTCACCCCAGAGTGAATACACTGAGATTAAAGTTAAATGCTAATGAATTGTCCTTATATTTTATTTAAAACTTGTAAATAAATTTGATGTTTATTAATATTAAAACTCAGAATTAAACTTAAACTTTTATTTTTTTTTATATTTCCCATCAGTATCATATTATATATAATTAAATTTAATTAACCCCACCCAAAAGTAAGCATTAAAAATCTTCTAAATTTAGTTTCGTGGTCATTTATTTCAGCTTCTTTAAAGAAGTTCTTCTCTCCTTAGTCACACTTTAAGTTGATCACTTTTGATTATTGTCTCATATTGCTTTAACTACTATCACTAAAACAATATCTAATTATAATATCATGAAACATAAGTCGTGTGTTTATAAACTGCTGCACAAGATAGTAAGACTACTCAAAGCTGAACTGAACTCCCGAACAGGCGCGTAAGTTTTCAAACTACCTTCCTTTGCTATTAGACGGGAGTTGTCATTAATTGGATCACCCTCATGTAGTCCTAGAAAATAGTATGCATTTTTAAATTAAATTTAAAAATTTTTACTAACATTTTAAATATTTTTGGAACCAAAAAATGGAATATATTGTCACTTTTTATACTCAAACTTCTGCACAGTTACAATTTTGGCAAATAAATTGTTTTAAATTTAAACTCTTGGTCACACATGCCTACGGACTTTGAGCAGGGCAAGGCGCAGTGTTAATGCGAACAAAAGCAACAGAGTACAGTGATTCAATTTAGGGAAATAGAATTTTTAGGAATGTGAAGAAGATAACAAAAATCTCTTCTCGACTCTCAAAGATAAGACAAAATTATAAAAATATTTTCTGCTACAAAATTTGATTCATATTGTGACACTATATTAATTTCTACCATAATATTTTCCCTAAGAAAAGGGCCCAGACAATTTAATTTTATACTAATATTTTTAGTTTTTATTTTATTTGTAGTTTTTTAAGTATTTTCATTTAGAACAAATAAAAATAATTAGACACTCACTAGAAGCAGACTGAATTCTCAATTAGCAATTGTCATTTTTTTTAAACCATGGAACAGTCCAAAACATAAAAACAATTATTTATTAATTTTTAAATACAGGAGCTTTCAGACTTCTTGTCCATAATCATCTGTAATAAAAATAACATTGTAAGCAACACATTTCTGAACTTCTCACAATTACTTCTTCGAAAATAAATAGCAGAGCCGGAAAAGCCGTCCGCTATAAGTAAACAAAACGGATGTATACGATGTTTGACTAATCTGGTGTTACTAGTGCATAAAGGTGGTTAACAAGTAATTATTTTGAAATTTAAATTAGAATGTTAAGTCATTGTAAGAAGACCAAAATTGTATTGCTTTCAGTGTTATTTCTATTACAGATGATTATTGACAAGGAGTCTGAAAGCTCCTGTATTTAAAAACAAATAAATAATTGTTTTTATATTTTTGGACTGTTTTATGCTTTAATAATTTTTTCAAATAAAAATATTGAATTAATGTAAGTATAGAAAAATGAACCTGTTATACAAAGATTGATCAATATTCAGAAATAGTACAACTTCAGAAGTTGAATTAAAACGTATCGTCCCCAAATTTCGGGACCTCTTGAGTTTATTTAAAATTTTATTAAAATTTCGTGTTTCAACCCCCCGGATGTTGCGGTAGAAACACGTAATTTCAATAAAATTTCAAATAATGAACTGAAGAGGTCCCGAAATATGAGGACGAAACGTTTTAATTGAAAATTAATTCTTCTTTTACAGAATTATTGTCATTCTTTTAATTTTATTTTCATTTTTATTGATTTATATTGATAGTAAAATATATGACGCAATTACTCATTGTGCATTTGTAAAAGAATTCAATATCACTGACGAAGTATTTATCTCAAATTAATTTAAGGTCTTATCGTTTTAAACTAATAAAGACCAAAATTATGGACGAAATGAATTTCTCTTGATTTTCTATTGGTAAAAATTACTATAGCGATGATGTAGTAGTGACATTTACCATTAAGCTAATCCCAATTTATTGACCATCTACCTCCTTTGGTCCTATAGGCTAGCGCGGCTGCCTCACAAGACAGAGGTCTCTGGTTCGAATCCTGGAGTGGCCTTGGGTGTTTGTGTTGCCATGGCCACGGAGACTGAGATTAAGACGGCTGGAGAGTGGATACGCTGACCACGTGTCATTGCAATGTGCCATATGAGATGACGATCCGCAGTCGACCCGGTAGGCCAAGGCCCTGAAAGGGCTGTAGAGCCAAGGAAGAAGAAGAAGACTTTATTGACCACTATTAAATAGTAAAATATTCCATATAAATTATTTTAACAGTAGAACGTATACGACGTCCAAATTTAGAACGTTATCTGGCGTGATTTGAACTGGAATCAAGGAATTTAGAAGAGTGGTAATTTTGAGGGGCCGATTATTTAATTAAAATAAAATAAGCGGGATAAAAAATTATTAATTTCTAACCCGTTATATTTTGTAACTTATTATACTGACCGTTATATTTATGTATGTTGCAACAAGTTTTTTTACGCCTCTTTTTTTATTATCACTATTGTTGCTTAAAATATTTTTGTTTTTACTTTAGGTCGGTTTCGTCGATTCCTCATGTCACCAGGCTGAATATTAAATAACACTTAGCCTTTTAAATAATATTAACCTTCTCGGCTCCGTCCCACGATAGACGTTTTTAATTGATATGAACATGGCCAGTCACCGGACTCGGATTTGCCTTTCGCCTGCTAACAAGCTGCGCTGCCCGTTGATATTTGCTATTGTTGTGTCGCTTTGATTCAGCGCTATCGGGTCTATTATTACTTTGCTTTGAATTTCAACGGCACATGGCCGCAGGCCGGCAACGATAGAATAGTCTGTAGGCCCCTGCTCTGCTCTGCTCTGCCTGCCGGTTTCAGAATTTATTTCTCGTGTTTCGTAGTAACAAATGCGACTGCTGCGGCGCTGCCTGCATTCTTCCTCCGGTAATTATAGTAAAGAGTCCTGGACGGAATAACTAATCGCCTTAAGAAGGTCTCGTTACGACTTTCTCCGCGGAGCTTCTCCGGCGTTTTTGTCGCAAAGTAGATCGGCATTTAGGAAGGAAATATTGGGTGTCAAACTATTTACTTAACTTGGACTATATTTAGGGCTCCATACTTAGAGCGCAGGTGCTAAAACTCAAGTTATGCTAATGGAATAGTCAAAAGATTAACATTCTCTTGTTCTCCGTTACCCCAATACCTTACAAAAAGCTCTGAACTAATTTCTCTCTCATACGCAGAATCATGTTAATTCACATATAAATTTCAACTCTATTCAAAAAGATTGAAAAAAATTTATAATTGTTTTGACTATATCTCTGAAAGTCAGATGGGTGGATAGAATCAGTAACGAGTAAGTTCTAAACAGAATATGGAAGACGCTGACCAAGATAAGGGATAGATTAATAGGCCACGTTTTAAGACACGACGGTCTTGTAAAATTAGCATTAGAGGGAAGATTGAGGGGTAAGAACAGAAGAGGGCAGTAAAGGATGGAATACGCTAAGCACTTTAGGGAGGATGTGGGTTGCGCTAGTAATGAGGAAATGAAAATACTTGCGCAACATAGGTTAGCATGGAGGGTTGCAGCAGACCAGTCTTAGTACTGAATACAACAACAACAACAGATCCCGATGAATACAGTAGAATATTTATGGTCAAAATTGGTTAGTATTGAACAATATTTATTACTAAAATATGACACAAAACAATCTGAAAGTAAACCGAAAAAGTTTCAACAACGCAAATAGCCCAAAGATTTTTTATAAAATTTTTAAGTAAAGCACCAATTGTCTCCGAGGATTGTTGTGGAATTCTGGATTGTTTGACAATTAAGGGAACGAAACGTCGTGTAATATTTTAGAAAAGTATATTCTTCAATTCTGACCAATTTTTGCCGTAATTATTCACCTGTGGTCTATTTTTCCTCTATCTCCGCTAAATTAAATACTCTATTCGTACTTCAACTATTAGCTCTGAAGAAATATTTTATATTTTCATGTACTTAAGGAAGAATGGCCTTTTTTAAAAACATACGTGTTTTCTTACACTCCCGTTGGATAAAGGATTATGAATTACCAGGTGAGTTTTTCAAAAGAAAAGTAGGGTGCCCCGAGGCGTGTAAGTAATTTGTGACACAAGGTTTCCAGAGGGGTCTTAAAAGAATAACATGTTCTAAGGAAAAGTCAAAGTTGGAGCAAAACGAAATTTTTTTGGATGAATGTTAAGTGAAATACCAAAACTATCTTTTGCTAAATGTGATGAGTGTATTTCTCTACTTTGTAATAATAAATAATAAGGGCATTTCAAAAGTTTTAATGATTTATTACACAATCTTTATACATAAAATTCCGGTGTACCCATGTTCGTAAATCTCCTCATAGCTGGCAGGTGGCGCTGTTGCCCAGATACAGAATTGTATTTTAATTTTCCCACCTCATATCAGAAAATATGTTGAATAAACAATTCTTGGGTTTCCCCCGTGTTAAATGGAGTTTAAGCCACGACGTTTCGATGGCAGGGTACGCCATCGAAACGTCGTGGCTTAAACTCCATTTAACCCGGGTGGAAACCCAAGAATTGTTTATTCAGAATATACACCGGGAAAACCTTCGAGCTTTAGAAAATATGTTGTTGTGGCATTCAGTCTTTAGACTGGTATGATGCAAACCTCTATGCTAACCTATCCTGCACAAGCCTTTGCATTCCGTATAACTACCACATCTCACAACCTCCCTTAGCATATTTCATCCTTGGCCTCCCTCTTCTGTTCTTACCCCACACACTCCCCTCTAATGCTAAGTTTACAAGACCCTCTTGTTTCAAAGCATGGCCTACTAATGTATCCCTTCTCTTGGTCAACGTTCTCCAAATTTTTCTTTCCTCCCCTATTCTGCTTAGAACTTCCTCGTTACTGATTTTCAACTTTCTCCTATAGCACTACATTTCAAAGGCTTCTTTATTCATTTCCTTTCTGCAAGCCTATCGTCAATGTTTCACACCCATATAACCCCACATTCCATACGAATATTTTTTAAAAAGATTTGTTAATATTAACACTTATATTATGCGTAGGTAAATTCCTCATTTTTGCGAAAGCCTTCCTTACAACAGTAAGCTCATTAAATATAACTGTAATGAAACTGCAATTACAATGCAGTTCGTAATTAACTTGTTCTTCCCAGATGCTCTAAAAAAAGTGAAAGTTATGCCGTTCCACAAAAAAAGGTTCTACAACAGACGTCTCCAATAATCGCCCTCGCCAATATTCTCAAAAATTCTTGAGAAAGCAATGCATATGAGAATTAGAGACTTTCTTACAAAGTTTAAACGTATTTCCACATCGCAGAATTGTTTCATTGGTGGAAAATCTACGAGCAGGGCTTCATACGACTTCGTTCAAAGTATTCATGACGCACTCGATGAAATACTTAAGTGACTCATTTTTGCTGACCTCTCGAAAGCGTTTGATTTAGTAGATCATAATATTCTAGTCAGAAAATTAGATTTCTACGGAATCAGAGGACTTACCCTTTCTCTATTGGCAACGCACTTGCAAAACAGACACCAAAAAGTTACGATTTAAAACACGGATGGAAATGAGTATCTGTCAGAATGGGAAACAATTACCTGCGGTGTCCCTCAGGGCTCAATTTTTGGACCTTTACTTTTCATCTTATACACTAACGATTTACCTCATTATTTAGATCCCTTAAAATCAGTCCTCTACGCTGACGACACAAATTTGGTAATCACGGACAGCGACCCGGAAACTTTGTGCCAGAAAGTTGATACTGCAATGTGCCATCTCAATCTTTGGTTCACTGCAAACAAATTTTCTCTAAACCTAGAGAAAACCAAAATCGTTAACTTCACAGCAAACACAAACAGTTTATCTCCTAACTTGGAAAACATTTCAGTGCACGCGCCGTTTCTTGGTCGGCTGATTGACAATAATTTGAAATGGAATCACCACATTAAAAAACTATCGGGAAAACTCAGCAAAATTTGCTTTACTTTACGAGTGTTATCTCGGGAAGCCGACATTGCTACATCAAAAATGATGTACCATGCATATTTTCATTCCGTCATGTGTTACGGTATTGCAAACTGCGGTAATTCGCATCACGCGCTTCACATCTTGAAACTACAAAAGCGGGCCGTACAAATAGTATCTGGTGTGGAGTGGAATACCACTTGCAAACCTTTTTTTTTTTTGAAAACTTGGAATTTTAACCTTGTCTTGTACGTATATTCTAGAATTTTTTTAATTTGTATGGGGCAACATCAATCTATATGCTTTAAAGATACAACAAAAGAAATCGCTCTCAGCTCCTTGTTGAAAAACATCATCTAAGCCTTTTTGAAACAAGCATTCACTATTCCGGTATAAATCTATACAATACTCTTCCGGAGGAAATAAAAGCTTTGAAGGTTCATAAACTATTTGTAAAGAGTTGTAAATCTCTGTTAACGAATAGAGCGTATTATTCACTGAAAGAGTTCGTAGATAGGAAGGACTAAACAGTTTGCTGGTGTCCTATCAAAGTATCCTGTTATTTTAAAACTATACTCTACTATAATTTAACTGCCGACTTATTTTCTTTTTCGTGTTCGACGGGAACCTACGCAAAATCTTCTGCTGCATCCTCCGTCTACTGAAAATTGAATTTTATCTTTCCTCTTTTTGTCCTTAAATTCCAAATTGTAAAATTTTGTATATTTCTTGCACTATTATATTGGGCGTATCGTATTTTCTAGACCAAGAACTAATGGATTGAATAATAAATCTAACATAATCCACTCCATTTATTATTATGCCCAAGTAGCAGAATTCCGTAACTTCCTTCAAAATAGCTCTTCCTAATGTAACACCCTTTGTTATTCCACTGTTTCCCATACTCAGGTCTGGACTCAACAGGCTGGAGTTGTGGTGACGTCACTGTCAACTTGCCATAACAACCTTGCACAAACCAAACATCCCGAGAGAACATTACATAGATGAACGAAAACATATTCGTTGGGTAATTTGACGGGTATGATTAAAAATAAATTAATAATACTAAATTAACATTCCAATTGTAGTTAAAAATATATCTTGAGATATTCCTCTGTTTTGAGTAACTATACTGTTAATAATATTAAGCAATACAATCCTAATGAAATATAATTATTGTATAATCCCCAGAGCCGAAATTAGGCTTCTTAGATTAATATATGTTTTAAATTTGACGCTTCTTATGATCCCACTCTCTAATAGCTGATGTCCGTGATTCCCCCGGATCGTATCCCACTGCTACAACAACAGTAGAAACATGCAATGGAACCCATGAAATACCATGGAAGACATCGCCAGCGATAACAATATACGAAAAGCACTTTATAGGAATTTTTATGTTTTGTTACATTATTAAATCGTTGCAGAATGTCAGACGTTAATAATGTCCATCACAGCACGTGGTTAGTGTGTTGATGCACTTTTTGTCTTCACCCCTCTTTTGTTGTCTTGTAAGAATGTATTGCCGGCGTCTGTGGTCTAGTGGTTAGCGTCACAACCGCGCACCAAAGAGGTCCCGTGTAAAGGAAATAAGATCCCTAAAAAAGTCTAAAAGTCACTAAAGACCAAGCGACTCTTAACATCACTGAAGAAAAGAAAATGCCTTACTGAAATGCCCCAGTGCTTTACTCAGTAAGGAAGTATCTTCGTAGTCCTTGTAATTTAAATTTTCTGTACTGCAAAAATGTTGCTTTTAAAACTCTTTATTTAATAATTTGCTCACATTCTGTTTTGCTCTTTTCTTTATTATGTTTTATGTATGAGCTGGAGTTACAGTTTGTGTTCGTGCTTCTCCTTAGTGTGCGTGTGTTACAATTTGTCTCGTGTGAGGTGTAATTCCATATTTAGTGGTACGATATATTTGTCTAAATAATTATTTTACCTAGTGGGTATTTACCTTCGGTAACGTTAAATATTATTTTTCCAACATTATATATTATCTTTAGTTATATTTGGGACAGGCGAAGTTGCACGCCGCGAATTTCAGTTACTACACTTAGACTTATAATCGTTAATAATTGTAGCATCTTATAATTTTATTTATGTGAAATGACGTCTCCCATTTCCTCATTCGAAGGCTAACTGAATAAATAAATCAAATAAAAAGTTTTCACAATAGTAAAGATAAGCATCCCATGTCGGGGCTTGAACCCATGATCTCTGCCGAAGGAATAATTTGAAAAGGGAAAAATTCAGGGGAGAAATTGTCGCATCCTGGAAGCAGAGGGAACGCCTAGTCGACCCAGCAGCTGTAGAAGCTGAATAATCGGGTATCACGGCGACGCAAACAACCTTGTTTTTTGTTTTACATAATTTTTTTAATTCATTCAGTCTCGACTCTTATAAATTACTCTGAGAAAATGTAGCTGTCGTATATAGCTGCAATAGTAATTGCCATTAAACTGACCCTAGTTGATGAAACACAAATTTAACTTCTTAATAAATTCAATTAGCTTTTAAATATAAACCATTTTAATAAAATAAACCAGTATTTTTACAGTATATTTCCTGGAAATATAATTCAAATTTTGTCCAATATCTACATCAGAGTTTCACGAGATGGTTTAAAAATTGGGTTGCTTGTATATAACGATAATGGTCGGTCTGTATCTCTACTTCGTATTTAATCTACTCGTAATTCAGTTGGTGCAGTAGCATAATGTAGCAATCCTGGCATGTTTTTACCGTCAAAATTATTATGGAGCATCAGGTCTTTTTTGAAGTAGTCCCCTTTAGTGTAATTTGTCAGCGGAGGCGTTGTCAGACAATCCCAGTGACCGCGCGCGCTCCTTTGTAACCTCGAACTGTGAATGGGATGGACCCGACCAACGCATCAAGCTCTCTGCCCTGTCATTTCACACAGCTGCTAGCCGAATTATCCTTCTATTGGTCGTTTCTCCTACTGTAGCCTACTTCCACTAATGGGTTTAAGCGTGTCATTTTCTGTTGGCCTTTATCTTCCTTATAACAACATTCAAAGACTTAAAAAAATATTCCACATTTCTCTGTTTTTATCATTACATATGTACACACACACGTATATTTTATAATAAATAAAATTGGCTGTAAGCAGCATCAGATCTTCTATTTATATGGAACGTCTTCTAAGGACTATGTGAATTATAAAATATTTCTATATATGTATTAATAACTACGATTTATATCAGATCGAAGAATGTATCAGATATCTTCGTATTATAAATAAAGGTCACTGTATTTGTGTAAAAGAAAACAGAATTTCGTTATGTTCCGTATAGAAATCTAAACACGGGTGACAATTTGGACCAAATTTTGTACTCGGGTACCTTCTGATCCAAAACAAACCCTCTAGTGTAAAAAAACAACTCCTTACTCAAAAATAATAAGGATTCAACATCTGAAATTCAAAAAACTGCAATTTTGCATTATACTGCCTTCAGTAGAGGATATGTAAGCGTTCTTTCCCGATATTTTATTTCTATCCTTAATAGCGTGTTCCAGTTTACATTATCAAACGTTTTTCCTAAATCTACAAATACCATGAACGTAGGTCTGTTTTTTCTTATCCTGTCTTCTATAATTAGGTATTGAGTGACTATTGCGTTTCTTGTCCCTACATTCTTCCTAAAACCAAACTGAATTCTATTTGTTATTCCACTCCCTTTTTCAATATTTTCGTTAATATTTTGCATACATGAAATACTGAACTAATTCTCCTGTGCTGTTCGTATCAATCAGCCCCAGTCTTCTTCGGTACGGGTATAATTAGGATTTTACTATCCGATGAGTCGAAAATTATTTGAGGAAATTTGATAAACTACAACCTAATTTGTGAGACACACACACACATATATATATATTACATTTTGCCAATGTGTCTCTTAAATTAGGCCTAACTTTATCAAATTTATATCAAAATTATATATATATATATATACAAACTACGGTCAAAAGGAAAACGGCAGTAAGTCTAAAAAATGCTTTTGAGAAAGGAATAAAGTTCTTTTGGCTTCGACATTTACATAAACCTCTTATCTTTTTGAGAATAGTTTTATGCGTACCAAGAAACATGAATTTCTCTTTATAAATTTATTATAATACATTTACCCGCGAAATTTTATCAAAAGCCGAAAGTATGGTCGTATTCTCAAGTTTATTTATATTTTTTAAAGAGCAAAAATAATTTAGGGCATTTTATAATAACGGGAAAACGGGTATAAAGCGTAGTTATGCGTTGCAAGTTGATGTGAGCCATTTGGCTGGTTCTTTCACAGATATATTTTTCTTTTTTAGGATAGGAAACAATTGAGGTACAATAAATTTTACATTTAACAGGGCGGCATTGGCCGTGCAATCAGTTGATTGAGACAGAAGCGATCCCCGGGGACGAATGTTTTGTCGCCCTGGGAGTCAGCAGCATGAAATACCAGTTGTTAGCGTAGGCCCTCGTTGCTTGCTTTGCCATATCATCGGAATAGCCACGGGGTTAATGGGTGGCCTTCCCCTCACTCATTCCACACGACAACATAATTCGCAGCGTGCCCCGCGGTGAGGCGTTGCCGCATACGTAAACAAGCTCTGTCACCGCACAGCTCATATTCCTCTCTCTGCACAAATACCTCTTCTTATTGCCTGCCTGCGTCCTGCCTGCCTCCGCTGCTACTGATCCACAATCAAATGGAAACAGATTGCCTGCCTTTGCGCAAGATTCGTCCTCAGGGAACTAAACTACTGTTTAGCGATAACTGATTCAGCCAAAAAAGAAAAACCGTGAAACAGAGCTTTCACAATAAAAAAATCCACGGGAGGTTTCACCTAGTAGCACGTATTTTCACTCTTCCAATACTTGCATTCTATGAGCTGTCGATAAACTCAATTAATTAGTTCACATCCTGACTCCAACCTCTGTCCTCTTTCGTAACGCGACAAACACGTACAATGCTTACCTGAAAATTTCTCTTTAGCCGTATGCTAAGCTAATAATATTTTTTATTTCAAATAATCGACAATATGACTGATTTTCCTCACTTAATTTAGATAAACTGTGCATCAAAACAAAGGAGACAGCGGTTAACACTTGGGCTATAAAACCTAGACTCGGCGTCTCGGCTCGGGAGTTCCCAAAATTGTTTCAGAATCGGCGACCGGGCGGCATCTTTTTCTCAAGTGTAACCATGAATATTATTGAAGGAGATCCATCCCTGCCACCTTGATGATAGATGTCGCAGAAGTGATGACGAGGTATTAAAGAGGGAGACGGAGACATTTTGGCATCAGATTGGTGGTAGAGAATGTAATGAACAGATTGGTGGTAGAGAGAGAATTTGAGAGATGTAGCAGATTGATTGGTGAAAGATTGGTGGTCGAGAGCGCTTGAGATGGCCAGATAGATTTTGGAGGAGATTGCTGGAGAGTGATGACGATCTGGAGAAATGATAAGGAAGGAGCTGGAACGTGCACGAAGATGATTAGGTAATCTACTGCATCTGTAACTGTTTGTAATTTCCCGTTTTCTGCCAGATTCGAGTGGTTTTGTGTAATATAGTATCTGTTCTATGAGGAAGTCCATAAAGTGCGACCCTGAGATGAGTTTTCAAATTGTTAGTGTTTAAGTAATTAATATAAATAATTTTTGTAAATATATGTGCAGTTATTATTGAAAATAAGTGCCCGTGTATTTACTTAAACTATTAAAAATTTGTAATTATTATTGTAAATATGTTCTGCTTTGTCAAAGTAAATTGTTTATTGATATTATCATAAAATCTTAACATTTTTTAATTATTAAAATTAGTATTTCCCCTATTTATGCATTATACACTCATTACGCGATCTCTCTTCTTCGTGAGGCTACTTTTCTTAGCAGTAGTACATGCTAAGGGGTACTTTCCTAAATCCCGAGTCCCTGATTTTATTTTTGGTGAATTTGGAAAATAATAAAGTATTCTTATATACCTGAATTCAAATTGAAAGGATAGCACCACATTTCAAAGGCTTCTATTATTTTCCTTTCTGCAACTCCTAACGGTCCATATAATGCCGCGGTCCATACGAACCCTTCCGGTAATGATTTCCTAATATTCACACTTATATTACTCGTAATTAAGTTTCTCTTTCTTGCGAAAGACTTCCTTGGGCCTGTGCTATCCTACTATTTATGTGCACTATACCTCTGCCATCTAGGACCACGTTCATGTCATTTATTATGGTTTCCAATTCTTCTTCCGTCACCTCTAATACTACAATATCATCGGCAAACCTTAAGGTTTTCATTTCTTCTCCTTTCAGTAAGATTCCTTTTCCATGTTTCGCTTTAACGTGGTTTGTTTTAGCGACGTCAGAAATTTGGCAATGTGTCATTTACTGATGAAGTGTAACGTAACAGTAGTATGCCACCTAATCAATATTACAATTTTAGAAGAAAGACAAGAACGGCAAAATGTCTACCGGGCCAGGGACTCGAACGCCGGACATCCCGCTTTCAGGGTGGATACTCTACCCTACCACTTAGCTAATCTGATCGACGACCAAGGACCGATTAAACATCCCTTCATTCCTGTAACCTAAGCCAGTGTCACCTACAATTTACTAATCACACTCTTCACGACCTAATGGTAGGTCGACATTTTTCCATTTTTGTCTTTCTTCTAAATTAGCTTCAATTGAAGAATTCTTTTCATTCTAAATTACTATTGTGCTCAAAAGTGTTGCAATTTGGATAGTACTATTCGAAAATTAAAATACATGTAATCCCACGTCAATTCACAAAACTAATTCAGGATCGGTATGTATGTTAACGGAGCAACTGTAAGGTCGCTGGTGTATTCATTTGAAAACTGAAATCGTTCTATATTTTTGGGGGGTAACGTGATAAATGTGGGTGATCATGAAACAGGCAACTCAACTTTAATATCATGGGAAGGAAATTGAAAAGGAGGAATGTGGAAGGTAGACAAAGGCAGGCAAGGATTGACTTGGGGCCCTACCCGGTGATTCACCTAAAAGAGATTCAGGAAAAACCCTATAAAACCTGAATCACGCCTTCTGAATGACGAGACACGAGTTGCTGTGGGGTCTAAGCATTCCCTTCTCAGTTACTCCATAGTTCTCGATCAACAACCTCCTCTTATAACAGGTCATGAATAACTCCCAACTACTGGAGTGATTTTTAATTCTGCTATAAACACAGTTCCACGTCGAAATTGCAGGATAACCATAATTATGTGGCATAGTTATTAGTTCAATTACACTTATTCTGGGTGGTCGGGGTTTCACTATTCTTTACTGAGTTATATATTAAAGGGAGTAGAAAATTAGATTGATGAGATTGTCTGAGACCAGGTTGCTACACTCACCACCCATGATACTTCTGCTCGTGGTTGGAGACAGCCTCAAGAACTCGTCACAACACTTCATTTTATTCCTGACTAGTCCACGTCATATTGAACAAAACGTCTGGTCTCCACAAGCTTTCTAAAAAAAGAGAAGATCGGGCCCCGTTAAGACGCCCACCGTTCTGTGCAGAGTTCCCAGAATCCCTCTGGGGACTTATGATTACTACGGTCAGTCACGAGTTCGATGGTTCCTACCGAGAGGATTGGACGAAGATATTCCTTAGGAAAACCCTTTGTGTACAAAAAAGCATTCAGAGTGTAAAAATAATGCGTTAACACGAACACTCATTTATTTTCTAATAAGTCAATCTTTAAATGCAACAGGAGGGGCTGAAAATATTATTAATTGTGCTGAAAGTTGAATATATCAAATATCTGAAACAAAAGACAAAAGTAAAAATAGAACAGTTTCTAACGCTTTATATCAATTTTAATATCTATCACAATGTTATTAAAATGAATATTTACAGAATAAATTAGGGAAAAAAATAAAACTTAGCATTAGGAATAAAAAAATCAACGAGAACTAATTCAATGGTTCTGGAATCGCTGATTGTAACATGAATATCTTTCAAAATACAATTAATTTACTAATAAACTGAAAGTTCCTCATATTTTTTTGTTAAACAAGTTAAACGCTTTTATCACATTCGCAATGAAGTGAAGTACGGGTATATTATTTAAGGCTGCGAAGTTTTTTTTGTGTGTTTGACCGAATATTCGCTCTTTGGACACAAGCGAAAGACATTTTTCTCGGAAAATGTGGATCAATGAAGACAGAATAGCTTCTGTCAGTTCAGAGCTACGCATAACTAATTGAAATATCTGCTACCGTGCTTCTAACTAAGACCATGCAAGAACACGTTGGCAAGCATCAGGCTGCAGAAATTTTACCACTGCATGCAACGGCAAAAAATCCAGCCAATGTGAATTATTTAAATATTATGCTGAACGGTTGTTGGAAAATGGAAGAGGAAATTGTAAAGAAAACAGGAGATGAGGTGGAAAGAAGTGTTGTGGCAGGACGGAATCATTAGAACGATGGCTGCGAACTAGGGCACAAGTGAACTTTTGAATTTATAATATTTTAAGGTCAAAGTAGTGACCGAGAGGAGATGTTGAGAGCTGGGTAGGTGTCTCGACAATCCTGGTCCAAGCCGAGACCTACTAGGTGACACAGCGGGCAGAAAGTCACAGAAATTCCGTCTCGACGCAGTTTCAACCAGAGACATCAGAATTCGGGGCCTCTCCGAAAAATTTCACCAGAAGCAGACTGTCACAACTGGCACCTAAGGAAAGTGCTGCAGTATCGTTAATTTAAATATTGCTATAGTATCACATTTCCTGACCTATTTGACAAATAATGTGCTTCATTATGGTTCACCCCGCTAGTCATCCAGTTCACATTTTATTCATTTGTTTTTATGAAATGTCTTTATTCACCCGCCTTTTGTTAAATAAATTTTTAATTTAAATTCATTTCTTTCGTTACTATTTTTTTTCTATCACTTTTAATATGTCAAAATAATTTATTAATAATTAAATAAATAGTACACACTTAATTGAATTTAGCTTGTACGAGGGTGGTCTAGAAAGGACTGCACCACGTTTTCCTTCTATTTCTATTTATTTATTATTTAACACTATTAAACTTATACACAAGAACTAATCATGTTTATTCTACACTTTCTATTTTCCACGGCCTTCTTCCTGTCGATACCACTCCTTGTTCTGTTCTTCACTGTGTAAATCACTTTTCGTCATCGTCAAACTGTCTCCCACGAATGGCATTCTTGAATGGCCTAAACAAGTGAAAGTTCGAGGAAGCTTGGACAGGGCTGTAAGATGGATTGGGCAACACTGTCCAACCCTGTTTCGTGATGTGTTCCCACGTCCTCATACTTATGTGAGGGCGTGCGGTATCATGGTGAAGCAAACAATCATCTTGGTTGTTATGGCTTCCAAGTCGCTGGAAACGCCTTTTGACTTTGGTTAATGTGTTCACATTCACCTCATATCACATACCTTACCGTTGCAAATCTTGGAACTCAGCCGAACAGCTTTCTGATGGCCTCACCCTCTGTGTATGGCGACTAACCGTATTTCTGTCGACTGCTGACACTCCGTAATCTGCACATATACGTTTATGAATGTTTCCAACCATTTCTAGCTCCGCAGTGAGACATTCAATGACGACAACGCTGCTTGTAGCGTACATCACTTACAGACGCCGTGTTGAACCATTGCTGAAAGTACGCTATCTGTTGGAAGAAACGGAAATATTTTGCACACACTCCGAGAAAAAAACTTTTGGTGCATTAGTTCCTGGGCTCCCATTGTAGATATTAGTTAAATTAGTCAGAAATATATTTTAATAAAACAGAAAAAATTGATAAGCATTTAGTGGATAAACCTCATATTTGAGAAATTTTTCCTCTTCCTATGGCTCTTTAGCCCGTAATCGGGCCCTAGTCTCCTGGATTTTAGAAATTACATATTGATATTTATAAATATTTATTTGGACTGATTAGATTTTGTGTTGGGTTCAGAAGAGGTTACAATTAAGGGATAATATGTCGCTAGTTTTTTGATTTCAATAATATATGTTAAATGTATATTTTCTTAATATTTATCTCTACCTAATTTTCAGTTAATTCATTCACATTCATGTAAAAGGAGGTCTAATTACATTATTGAGAGCATATATTTATTTTGTTCACAACTTGGTGGAGAGTTTTCTAATATTTCCAGTTAGTGTGATACAGAAGTATTCCCATAATTGTTTTCAGTATAATTAACAGCGCGGAGAAATACTTTCATTCGAAATACAATGTAAGTGCATAATTTATTTTTTCTACTTGTGTGAGACGCGGAAGTATTCTTGTAGATTAATAAAGGTTATGTGAACGAACCGGCTTTCAAGGAAGCTCTCACTCTCTTGTAACTCCTTAATTCCACGTGTTTAATGATTAAGTAATGAGTGTGAAGGTAATTATACAATCGTATGCAAATGAGTAATCAGGAAAATGTAACGTCTGTTAAAGCTGTGTAAAGTGAAAATTATTAATAAAAGATTCTCGGGCTTCTAACCACGTTTAAACATTTATTAATAGTTGTTAATTTTAACTCCAGTAATTACCTGATGACGCTGGCAGAGCAAGCCATGGAAATGTCGTATGCCCATTAATGTTTAACCCAGTTTTAAAGCAGAAAATGTTTCATTCCTAGTTCAGACCGAGACATTCCTCGCTCTCCTGTTAATGATATGGTCAATAAGTAGAAAAGAAATCAAATTTTTTGAAGTTCTGTGATTAATTCTGTTCCAAATATTTCTATATGTTTTCTTCTTAGGTCGGTAATCATAAAACAACTTTGTCAGCTCATTTTCCCTTACATTATTCAACGTATATTTGACTTCATGTAATATAATATGTATGGTGAACGATTTATCAACGTCGTCTTCGACGGTAGAAATTACGGTGAAAAGATATTCTTGGAGCGTATAGTTGACGACAATCGACACTCTTGTAACGCCAATGGATGGAACACCGTGGGAAGGGGTGTAATGATGACTGACACCGGAGTTCATTTATTCTAGATAATGAATAGCAAACTACTAGGAGTCACCGTCAACGAGAGAAGCCGACATCAAGAAATTAACCATAAAGGAATTCGTTTGTACATTTCCTTTTCTTTGGCAACTAAGCCTGGCAAAAAAAATATTTTATAAATAAATTCAGTGTATAAAGAGATTATATATTATATCCAGTGGTGACTGGTGCATATGTGCTCATGTGCTGCAGCACATGAACTAATTTAGGAAGAATTATTTATTTCGTAATTATAAGAAACTTTAAAATAATAGTATTTAAACAGTGTGAATTTCAGCTTCGATTTCAAAGACATTAAACTGCCCGCCGTCACGCGCGCTCCCTTCCGTATATATCTGGGCTATATTCTTTATTGCACGAGAAACCTGTTTTCTAGTATGGAAAATGCGCATGCGCAGTAGAATTGTATGATCTACAAAACGCATAGTGTCGGACAGTGCTGACATAGCAATAAAAATTTTTTGGAGGAACTAACAAAAGACGACTATTTATGGACTTAATGTGATTTATTTGATATAATCGAAGGTTATTTAAAATAAAAAAACGTTCAACGTACGACATTTCGAAGACTTACATAATTCTGAGAAAATTGCCGCACTATCTTGCATACAATACTGCCATATGGTGTGGCTTATTCCTAAAATTAACTTCTTATTTAAAATATGTAAGAAGTAAAAATAATTGCGTGTCAGTAATTTGCGCCAATTTGATTTTTTATTTTTACAACTTTAAAAATTCGTTTCCATTGCACCTTATGTACACTCAATTATAAATGTAGCACGGGTCGTGAAGTATTATCAACACTGTAGCTGTTGTAGTATTTTTAATGTCTTACGTAAGGGGAATTATCCTCGTAAAAATTGTTCCTTGGGGTGATGTAGCACATAACTTGAAATACGAGCGGCCACTGATTATAATCAATTACAATATCGCCACACTTTAAAATATTTGGAGTGTTGTAGCTATAGGCTTAACGCATTCGAGATTCAAATATTTTGATTAAAGGGAATCTTAGTGTGTGAAGAATAGGACTGGAACAAGTCACAACGAATCCGAGGATAATAAATTTATGTTAAACTAGGAATTCAAATGACCGTATTATTTTAAACAGATTAAATAGAGAATACATTCCAGAAATAAATGGGGACATTGAAAATTACCAAACATGTGGATTTAGGAATGTCTCCAAATGTTCTTATTATTTATTATAATGGTGAAAAATTAACAGTTTTCCTCTAGTCCCTTAATTACAATATTTGTGTTACACGCTATGGGACTGCATAATCGTGTACGAGAGCGTCATCGCACGTTTTTCTCTTATATATTTTATATCCCTTCATGTCTAATAGCTCTTCGGAAACTCTCTGGTCACATTGGTTACGTTACGTTGAGCTTCGTCAAAGAAACGACGGCACAGAGAATACACTAGAGTTCAATTTAGTTATTTACGGTTATTTCAACTTTAAGAAATTAGAACCTTCTAAACATTAATCTATTTTATGAACTGCAATAATATCACTAACGAAATGAATATCAAGTGTAAATTTTTGCTGCCATTAAACCTAGCAGTGTTAATTCTATATATTCTTAACCTATTTTATGAACTGAAACCAAAATACGAACACATGGTAGAATGTTGGTAATAAATATCAAAGATTTTTATAAATCGTTAAATGTTCCCACATTTCAAGTAACGATGGTTACGATGGTTCAGACAAACTTATTAAACCAAACTAAGATTTTTTTATCATTATAATTTAACATATTTTTTTTGGAATGGGCTAAATGAGAATTTTCAATAAAGTTAGTTGAGTGTGTATTTTAAATTTTATTTTTTTGAAATTATATTCTTTTGACATCATTATAAAATTGCATGTTTGTTTGAAATTTAATTTTGATTTTAGAGGTTATCTTTAGAGTTGAGTGCGCATCATTTTAACTGCTTTGGGATTGTAGCGGTGTGACTGGTGACGTCACAGTGAGATGTCCGTAAATACAAGTTGGAATTGGAAAAAATTACGGTTATTGGAATCAAAATGAGTATCTACAATTGGCAAATAGGAAAAGATTGGCATAGTTCCATGATATATATCTCCCTCTATTAATGAGACTTTCTAAAATAGTTCTTAGAACCAGGGGGACGACGCCCTATTCCACTTAAATAAAATTAAATTACGTTAGTGTCCAATTAAATACTGTACCAGATTTATACAAATAAATACCCGCGTACGACCAGGCACCTAACTTGTATCATAAGAAAAGTTAGTTCCATCTAGACAAACTACTAGGGAACAAAGATAACGAAATGATTAAAACTATAGTTTTTGATATAGACATAACGGTAGTCGTAAAAGTTTGGTGAACAGATCGAAGCGTACATGATTGTGGTTAGTAGAAGCAGGACAGCGGCAATCCACGCCCAAATTCCGTTCGTATCTGGCTGACAGACGACTTTCATCCACGACTGACAGGTGACACTTGAATGGTGAGAGTCGGCGTACTGTTACCGTACACTGACACGGGGGAGGGATAAGGAAATCAAAATACTTACCTTTACCACCCACAATGATTAAAACTCCGTTCAGAATCCTCCAATTAGTAATGAAGTTTCTGAGTGTCCGGTGATGTACAGAAATTAATTTATATTGGCCCACAGTAGAATTTAATTCCACAATAATCTCTTTGTCAACACCTGACTAAACAATAAGCGATGGCGTCCCAATTTTGAATATTTACCTTTCCACTACCCCTACTTTAAGACGTCATAGTCACCGCGATCTGAATCGAATCAAGAAATCTGCTGATACCTTAAATAAGCACATATATACAGAAAAATTCACACAAGCGGTCAATTATAATTATAAGGAGAACAACATCTAAGTCTGATAAGCGTGGAAAAGTGTCGATAGATACATCTTGAAGAAATAAAATTGAGTGTGTGTGTGTGCACCATCTGCCCTGTGAATTATTAAACATTTTGCATAGTTATTAACTAAATATAACTATCATTACGTAAATAAAAGTTGGTTATTTTTAAGCACTATTTCACGCTTCACAGAAACTCAATCATCCCGTTTGACAGGTTCAAATCGTCAGGTCATAAACTATCCTGTTGGAAGTTCTATAGGAACTTTTTTGGTTTTAAAGGGTAGAAGGAAGGAAACTGACTCTTCAAAAGATCGACAGAAAACTTCTAGGTGGTGATCAGCGCTAAACACAAAAATTTGACGGCGGTGGGATGGATGTAAAAGGATTGCTTAAGGGAAAACCTAACAACACGCAGTGTGCTCGAACAACGACCGGTAAATAAAGTCTAGGACGTACAGAATTAATATATTTTATTTATATAAATTTTCTTTTTACACACGGAAATATACACAAACTGGTACCGTAAAGCAACTTATTCCGATTGAATTTTAAACCCTATTCAGAACACCCTATTAAACAAAACCAAAAAAAGGAACTGTTACCTACAACATAACTGATGAAGCCCTGTTGCTATCTCACTATAAATTCCATAGAGGAACGCTAAAATTATCAGAGAATTTAAGTAGTTAATTTCTATGCAATGCACGAGATTACAAAAACAAAATTTATTAGAAGAAGATTACTCAAACATAAAGGCCAATACAAATCCAACCAAAGCTCTGACACGTCATATTACCAAGCTTTTACACAAATATTCAGATCCTGTAACATTAACCTCGCCACTAAGTCCATCCTTCAGTTATCAACTACTATACAGAACTTGATAATCATATTGATATATGACGTTTACCGAGTAAAGTGCAATGACTTTTCATATTTAACAATAGGTCAAACCAACACATCAACATCAACCATCATCACCAAAATTAAATTTCCACAGGATAAATTGTCTAGCATCCCCACAGAAACTTATTGAGGGCGGCAAGATTTTACAAAAAAATAATAATAACCTGCAATCTGAACTGAAAATTTGAACTCTGTACAACACGCAACAACAAATTTATTTTGTCGAAAAGTTGTTTTGAATTCAGGTAGATTTTGGAGTCTTTTGGATTTAAATACTTTAATAACGTGGCGGCAAATTTAGCCTACGACCCGAGGTGGCTCAATCGCTCCCTAAACCACTGAATTCTCCAATCGTATTTTATATCATCGAATGTTGAAAGTCTTTTAAAATAAAACCAAGTTCACGCGTAAAATTGTATACATATATATGCTCAGTATACTAGGGCTTCAAATGTTAAGTTTTGATACTGTTGTAAGTTTAATTTAGTTTCCGTATTAGATTTTTGTCTTAACTTCATCTTTCTTGGTTTAATTGGCTGTAAATATTTCCACCATAGGAAGAAAACCTGAAGAAGGCATAAAAATATGCCGAAACGTTGCAACCAATTAAATTTAAAGAACAAAGTTATTATATATAACACGCGATCAATTTAAACTTCGCAAGTATTATTAACATATGTAAAGTTTTACTTTAATTTCTGTTATAATTATTACATTACTATTTATAGCAATTTAATCGATTAAATAAATCTATTATTTTGTTGCATACTGTCAGTTGCATACTGAATTTAATATAACTGTTAATGTATTTCTTAACGTATCTTATTTATTAAATTAATAATTAACGGAACTTTTTTCATAAATAATGATTATCAAATAATTGTAACAGTCGGATTGATATTCTAAGGCCTTCAGTAGGCTGAAGAGCCAAGGAATAATAATAATTTTAAATGAATTACCGCTCAACATTCAATTCATTCAATTTCTGTAAGCTGATATTAAAGGAAAATAAACGTAACAATTACTAATATAGAAAGGATGAATTAATATATCAACTCTGTTACTCTTTATTCTTTGTAGGCATTACGCTCCCATCGCTATATATATATATATATATATATATATATATATATATATATATTCGTTTTAAATGGCCCTCGGAGGCAATTCAGTTTATATTTTTATGCATATCTCCATTTATTTATCAAACGTATTCACTACTTCATTAAACATTTGGAAAAATTACCTGATTAAGTTTTAAACGTTCAAACGTTGGAATAATTAAATACAAACTTCATTGTCTCTAATTGATCTTTAATTTTGACGATTTAATTACTGTATATATGTTAATAAAACAAGGTATTGAGCAAACCAATCTCTAAAGTCAAAGTTAAATCCACGTTCTTGAAAATTAGAAATTCAGATTTTTTATTTATAATTTCAATGAGAGCAAGTAATATTCGAGTTTTCTTTTTAAAGTCTTAATTAACGGAAAAGTATTTGCTCAAATTAAAATGTAAATTTGAAGCCCGCCAATGATGAAGCCATTTGAGCTATCGAATTACGGTATTAGTTGTTTCTTTTATCGATTTTAAAACAAAACCAGTTCCTCCTTTTTTAATTTCAAGTGGATTCTTTCGGTTCGGTCACCAATTAAAATTATGTAAATGAATATGCATGGCGCGCTATTGATTGCAGGTTTAAGTCAAGGCCTAATTTCCGATATCGATGTCATTTGGCAAGAAAAGGGAGACAATAACTCTTAGCTTCAGCAACGTCCTGCGACGGGCAATTCTGAGAAAATAATTCACAGCGAAAATTTTAGGAGACCAACACACCGAATCGTAGACCATTGGAGGACCAACGTTTTGAGACATGAGGGTCTTGTAAAATCAGCATCAGGGAAGTTTATGAGGTAAGAACAGAAGAGGTAGGAAAAGTATTGAATAAGCTAAGCCTATTAGGGAGGATGTGATATGTGGTATTTATGCGAAAATGAAATGGCTTGCGCAAGATAGGCTAGTGTAGAGGGTCTTAGGACTGAATACCACAATACACACAACTTTATAGTCTTAGTTTATATTGCCTGTTAGATTCCACGTCGTGCAGCTCCAAGACATGAGATTTCAATTGTTTATGCGCGTGTTTGTACTTTCTCCCAAGTGTGCCGTGCTTTCAGTTCTTTTATATTGTATCTTGTTTACTCTGTTTACGTATTTAAGGATTTTTTTGTACTTAATTACAGTTCACTCTTCTCCTATTCTGCTTATAACTTCCCTTCCCATCTGTTTACAGCATTCACCTATAGCGCCACATTTCAAAGGCTTCTATTCTTTTCCTTTCTGCAGTTCCGGCCGCCCAATTCTCGCACCCATATAACTAACATTTATAACAGTGATTTCCTAATATTCATACTAATATTACCCGTAAGTAACTTCCTCTTTTTTACGAAAGCCTTCCTTTTCTGTGCTATCGTACTCTTTATGCTTACTATGTCATCCCTAGTTATAATGCTGCCCAAGTAGCAGAATTCCTTAACATCCGTCAAAATATCCCTTCCCTATCTAACACCCTCGTTATTCTGCTGTTTCCCATACTACACTCCATTACCTTGGTTTTCCCTCTATTAATCCACCTATTGAACTGTTTCTCCAGGACCACGTTCATTCCATTTATTATGTTTTCCAAGTTTTCTTCTGACTCCCCTAATACTACAATATTTTATGTTAAAGTATTGTGATAGAATATTTAAAAAATAACCTTAATTTTACCTATTATGGCAACGAACAAGAAACCCTGTACAGAGTAAAATAGCGGAGTCATTTGATAAAATGTTTTCACATAGATTTACAAGAAAAAACTAGGCACTATTTATTCAGAGGAAGCACCATCTGAAAAGACGTTTCCGAGGTGTTTCCCGGAGTTAAGTTCAGGCGATTTTGCCGCTCCCTATATTTGGCCGCCGTAAACAGTCGCCTACCATGACAACCGCCTATGAACCGGCTGAGTTACTCTACGCCCAGTTTTGAACAGTGGAAGGAGGTAGAGCCGAAAGCGGTGGAGCTGTTCCACACCCTCACGGAAAGAAAGCGTTGTCTGTAAATGTTTGGATCAGTGGGAGAACTGTGTTGACTCCAAATAGGGTCCTTCTGAAGGCGATCACATCAAGTGAATGAAGAAAGGTCCAGTTCTTGTTTAGTCTGAAGCTGTAGTATGCAGTATGACCAGTCGGTGAATGGAAAAAGGGACTTCTGACCTGCCAATAACAAGGTCATAAGGCAGGGATAACCAATCATTTTCATTTAAGGGCCGAAAAATAAAATAAAATTTATAAAAGTAGAGCAGTATAGTACAGGGGATGTGGGTGAAACTTTTTGGAAAATACAGCAGGCGTGTTGACATTCACGAAATAAGTACACACTATAACTTACGTCACCAATAGAACATAATCATGTGATATGGACAAACAGATACACAGAATGATTATGTTCCGTTGAACGAAAGCTCCTCTATCTTATCAGTGACATGTGAAATTCATTCAATGCAATAAGTTGATGACGTAAATTTTATTGGTGTTTGACTTATTCCTCAATATTTATTTGAAACGTTGTGATTCAACAATGCCAATGAATGTTTCATAAAATCAATTTGCGGGGTAAGCATAAATTATTTGAATAATAACTACTTTTTTTGGTTTCTTTTTGTTGCAGGAAGTAGCCTGCGGACTGTAGTTTGGAGAGAATTGTCATAAATGAAAAAGAAGGTGACGTTTTTACAGGTTAGAAAGGAGCATAAAGAATATGACTGGGGCCATTCGAACGAAAGCAGCACGATTTAAGACGGAGAATCTAGGACTTTGTATGGGACGATAGAAAAGGAAGTGAAAAGTGCCGATTCGCATGGTATAACTGTAGTTGATGATGATGTATGGAGAAAGTAATTATTCGTTGGTCTGGAGCTGGGCCTCGCAGCGACACCTGCATGAGACATGGCACCTGCCGCCCGCCCAAGGCAGGTGTCCCTCTTATGGCCTTATGGGGAAGTGGTCCCGCCCTGGCATGGTGCCCACATGCTTTGTTCTAGCTCTGCCCCCGGCCCTGTCTTATTTACTGGCCGGATGCAGATGAAATGCGTCTTCTACTTACGGCAACGTTTTCCTCCCTCCCTTCTGGCTCGGACGTCATGCTGCGTCCCGGCGAGTTTTAAATCGCGTAAATTATCGCCAACCACTCGCTGTCAGCCAGCTAATGGCATGATTATTGACGATACATTGCCATGTTTTTTGGGGTCATGTTCATCTGGGCTATCTTGTCCATACTAAGAGCTGCCTATACAACATTCTCTCCTTATTCCTTGCATACGTAGACTACAAGACAAATAAATTAACGTCTGAAAAGAAACAAGAATAAAGAGTACGACCTTAATAAGCAGACGATTTCTAGTAAGAGAAACAATTTGCACAAAACAATTTTTCAAAATGTAGGGCGTTTTGACGCAACGTTGCGTTTTTATTTGAAAGCGTAAAAGCATCGAATATGAATGAATATTACTTATGTAACCTAGAATATTAATAATAGTGAAGCAATGTTGGTGTTCCTTGAGTGCTAAAATATTTCCATTCCTGAACAAGCCGCTGCAAATGAATAATAGTCAATAGTCAGCCATTGCCTTAGTATATTTTATTACATCACCATATAAATAAGCCCCGAGTAACGCTCTTCTCGAAATGTTCGGTCAACCACGGAAACTCTCGGCTTTAGCTTCGTCAAAGAAACCTTGTATACACCTCTAACCAGTTTTCCATAACAACAACTACGTTATATTACTTATTCTTTATTACTAAGTTTAAGATGATTGAAGTACTTCGAAGTAGTTACTTAATACTTCTCTTGCATATGGTAGGTTTTTCATAACTTGTAATAACATACACACTTAATATTTATTGTTTTGTGTAACATGGATGACTTAATTCTTCTATAACCGTAACATATAAAGGAAGACACATAAGGTACTTTTATTGGGTAACAGGCCACATGAGAGTGATGCTGAAACAGACAAATTCCTCCCTAATAGCAAATGATTGGAATTGAAACAGGGAGATGTGGAAGGTAGAGCAAGACAACCGAGGCTTTGACTAGGGCCTCCTGGTTATAGCTCAAAGACCCTACCCGATGTTTCACATAAAAGAGATGCAAGAAAAGTCCTAGGAAACCTGCATCAGATATTTCGGGCTATTGTTTACTATTTTCATGCTCTTCCTAATGACGGAAGATGAGTTTTCTGTATGCCCAAGGTCTTCGACGCCAGTAAATAGACCTCCTAAAATAGGTTAAGGTGCCTCGGAATGTTAGAAACTTAGAAAAAAAACAGAATACGAGGCATCCCCGAAGGTGAGACCCGCAATCAATCTGGGGAGAAGTACCTGCGAGAGAAAGCTCCCACAGGCATTCCTTTTCTCCCATAAAGTACATTTTGGGCCATCCAAATAAATATTACCCGTTTGCTTCCATTAAACGTAACAGTTTTAATTTGATATAATTTAAGCCTTCTTTAAATGGAGGATTGAATAAAAAGACGAAGACGCTTGGCTAATGTGTGATTGGCCTGGACAATCCCTGAATATGATGAGGAATAATCAAGCAGATTTAATTCAATAGATACTGAACGTATTTTAAATGGAGGATCAGGTAGAAGAAAACGACGTATTTTGAGACAGCCGGTTTCTGAGTTATATGCCCGGAATTGCACAAACAAAATATTCATCAAGAGATTACTGCCGGGTGAAAGACTGTAGCGAGAACATCTAAATGAATTCCCGGGCATTGCCGGGCAACCAGATAGTATTTAATAACAGTTTTAGGAGATCGCTTGTTAACTATCTTTCAGTTAATATACGAGTACTATTTGACAACACGCCTAAGACGTAGCGGGGGACGATGCCATTTTAACACGTGACGTACGAAGTTAACAAATATCATTAACATCAATGTAACGAACAGATTTTAAGTGATTGAAAATGTCAAGATTGTCGAAAGCTCCAGGAACTTAAAATAAATATTTTACATTCAGATTGTACCCGGTTATTACAAACACATATCTGATCAATTCATCAACCGACTTTTCTAAATATTTTTTATGTAAAAAAATATATGATACAAAAAAACGGATTATAAATATAACTCAACCTAAGGTACCATTATGTAAATGTAGCGTATTTACAGTTGTATTAATAAATAAAATTCCTAAAAAATTACATTTAAATAATTTTTGTTCAAATCCAAACTCGCATCATGAAATTCATGATTTTCATATAAAACTTAGATTTAATGTCTTATTAATATTTTTGTGTTGTTTTAAACGGAATTAGCACATCAAGTTTGTCCTATATAACATTTTCCACAACTATGCTCCCCACAATTATTTTTATAATTTTTCTGTATATACAGGGTGTTTCAAAAAGGATATACGTATTTCGAATGCATATATTTATTAAACTTCAAAACATACGAATATGAAACTTTACACACACCTAGCGGCTATTAATATAAACTAGACTATGTATTCGTTTTCCAATAGCCGAGTCGAGGCGCAGCGATCGATATTTTTGACAAAATAATACTTTGTAATACGTATATTATTTTTGACACACCCTGTATAATTTTAAGGATGGGCATTAAATTATTTAAAATAAAAATAAATTTTGTTAATACTATTTTTTGATAATTTTCACCTCTTTTACTATAATACGCTGATATTATAAACTGTTTATTTATTGTCTCATTACTTCTTCACATCGCAGTTTAAATATTATATTTATGGTTATTAGTTCTGTTTGATTTGTTTATTAATTAAGTTTGTAATTGGTAAAAATTATTAATTAAAATATTTTTGTCAATTTTAACGTTTTCATTAATCCTTTCTTAGATTATTAACTTTTTTAACCAAAGTTTATGATAAAATGAGACAATTTAAATATTTCACAGCGGAAAATAACTAATATTAATAATTGCTGCATGTTATAGGCTGTGTGAACGTTTTTTTTATTAAGATATCAGACCATTTAGTTGAAATTTATTCCTGTGAAAAACTTAATTATTTGCACACCAAAAGTAATTATTTCGACGTGTTCCCAACAGGTTCTTTTGGGTCGTTTAATTTGCCGCTGAAGATGTTAGTTTCGGATTAGCACTCATTTTCTCACTCTCGGGTTTGGTTTTTACGACGACGCGGTGGGGATTTAAGTAACGTCTTATTTACGGGGAATAAGCAAAGTGTTTTGACGGTTAGAACTTGGACAAAAATATGATAGAGTAGGAAGGATTGATGTGAACTTACGTGCGAAAAATAGTTAACTTGATTCACTTAGATGTAAAAGTTGTAGGACAAGCTCGACTCCGCAAACTGATGTACGTTATTACACTTATAAACCTGTTCCCAAGACGAAAGTAAAACCTGAAAGTGAACGTTAAAATAATTCACAGTGTTTTGAGATTACACAAGAATAACTGATTCAGCACGTTCGTACTTGGTTGGCTGCATACGCACTGCCGTGTAATTCATATATTACTTTCACTTTGCTCTTGTAGTGCATAACTGATGAACTCGCAGAGCGACACATCCGTAATTCGGGTGACAACAATAATCTTTGTCTCACAGATATGCTTCTTAAAAGTGAACTAGATCTGTGACAGAATCTATACCCGAAGGTACCTCTTTTTAAGCACAATACGCTCACATTGGAACAGTGAAAAGGTCATATGGAAAAGGAGTGAACAATTTTTAAGTTTTATGCATAAAATGTGTTATAAGGACATTAAATTAAATAAAGGAAACATTCAATGCTTACGTTCTTATGGAGTGTCAAACATGTAAACGTTTCTGGTCAAAGTGACCCACTGAGTACAGATGTAACTGAAGTATTTCTAAAACATAACACTAAATTAAATAAAACGTGCATACATATACATATTTGTTCTTTATATATTAGTCAAATACAGCTTGCTCATTATTTATTGTTGGGGATTTCAAAAAAGTGAGTGCATTCAGGTATTCGCAATTCTTTTATACCTTGACATTGATTATTGACTGGTATATTTACTCGGATACGCATAATAATAGGCTAAATATAAATTTAAATAGAGTAAATAGTATAGAAAATGATGGAATTATTTTGAGAGATATTTTTAAATATGCACTGAATGTCATTCCAAGAATTTTTAATACTTTAGTTATTTGTTGATGGATTTACAATGCAGGGTTTGTAAATAACGTTCAACTACAAAAATTTTAATTAATTACGGTCAAAATTCGACCAACTACAGGAGAACTAGACTTCAGCCAAATACATAATATTTTGAGCAAATGTGAAAGGTGCATTTTTGGATTTACTATTTATACACATGTTCATTCGGCGGTATACCATCTAACCTCCTAAATAAAACATTTTATTTTCAGCGTTCATTAGTGCATTTTCAATTAAAGATGGAAAAAATCCGTCTGATGGTTTAATCACGTGTTGACGAAGAGATTACTGTCGAATTAAATAATACTCTCGCAGGAAAATATAAGACTTAGATTTATTTATCACTCTCTCTGGGTATTTTTTATCAAAGTTCTCATATGCCGAGACACCTTCACCTATTTTAGGAGGTATATGTACCGGGGTCAAAGACCTTGGGCATATGGCAAGAGTTGTCCGCTGATCCCATTGGATCAGTCGGCCAATTGCCTCCTGAAATTGGTGGAGACACGGAGAGGGGAATGCTGCGACCCCACAGCAGGCTCGTCTCCCGTCATTCGGAAGGGCGTAAGAATAGTACCCAATGCCCAACCTACCTGATGCAAGTTTTCTAGGGTTTTCCCTGCATCTCTTTAGGTGAAACACTGGGTAGGATCCTTAAACCATAGCCCGGGGGCCCTAGTTAACCATTGGCTACCTTGCTCTACCTTCCGCATCCCCCCTTTTCAATTCCCTTCCTATGCTATTAAAGGGAAGTTGCCTGTTTCAGGATCACCCTCAGGTAGCCTGTTAACCAAAAAAAAATACATAGTGAACAAGCACATTAATAAAATATATAATCCTGAAAATAATACATAAATGTAACTAATGTACAATGTATTGATAAACACAATTATCACATACACACAAGAACAAGACTTATAAAACGAATATATTATAGAAAATACAAATGTACATATGTAAAATGTTAAAATAAATACGTGGTTTAAGTTCATAAATAAACCCAAAGAGGAGAAATATTTACATAAAAGGATTAATATTTTAAAATATAATTGATAATAATTTTAATAGCATAAATACTAATGTTTTTTATTCGCTTGTTTATGTGGAAGCACAAAGACACTCGAAAACATTTATTTCACCACAGAAACGCAATCAAAACACTATTGAGTAAGACTAATGAGTTATGGGGCACCGCCGGGTACCCAGCTAGTGATGTATATAAAATTAATTTATGGCGTTGTAGTTCTTTATGCTTTCTTTTTATTTATAAAGGTCGCCTGGTCTGTCTGGTCAATTGTAGTTCTTGTTACATCTACTAAACCCGATTGATTACGAGGATATGAAAAACACAAATATAAATTCAAATTTAGAACCATAAAATACGAAACACAGCTATAAATTTAATAATCTTAACAATTTTGGATTTTTGATAACGTCACAAGATTAGGAAAGGAACCTAACTAAATATAGTAAAAGATTAACCTCGTAAATTTTATTTATTAAAAATAAATTAACATAGAGCTTTACACGGAACATCTCAGGAAGTTGTATATCTTATGCTAAGTTCTTTGTTGTTTCTGTATTTAGCTTTGGCTGCATGCCTTTAACTTACTGATTATTTTACGATGAAATGGTACTAGAAAAAGGCGCAAAATAGCAGCAAAACGTCCAGGGTTTTTCAAAATATATTTTATTGGTGTAATTGTTTTTCATATTAACATTTTTCTGTTGATGAAGGTCGTATTTTTAAATTAATAAGTTAAACCGACCTTAAACCATCATGTCTAGAAATTATTATTCCCGTAACATTCTCTGGTTAAATGAATACGTTTTCACACTGAGAATATAAAAGAATAGAATAGAGTGTGGAGAAAACACAAATCGTGTATCAAGATCCCGCGGGACGATAGCTTGTTTCCAGGTTGTTGAGAGTCTCAAGACCGAGGAAGACAAACTGGTTTCGACGCTGGGCCTTGGAAACCACGAATACGGTTGTGAGGAGGATTCGACGACGCATTTCCTGTGCGTCACCCAGGAGAGTGAAGATGGCGGGTGAATCATCACCTAAGGTAGGGCATCACGGAAAACTCCTCACAAAATAGTATTACAAATTATTAGTATCAGCCGAGATTCTACTCACACAAATGTAAATAAAAAACGTTTAGTTTTTAAACATGTTGGCAACTGTGAGAAAATTTTGTTACAACTGCTTTTGGACATTCCACAGCCTGAGTAAAGAGGTAAGAAGAACAGATATATAGTAAGAGAAAAATCGACACGAATAAATGATAAAGATATACAGGAAACAAGGCAGATAAACCAGGCAGAATAATTTCTTGTGCGAAGTTAATAGCGACAAGGTAATAAATTATTCCGAAGAAAAAGTATTTAACAAGGTAAATGTGCAGTGAAAGTGGAGAAAATGCAACAGTTTCACTCTACTGTACATTCATTCAAGAATTCTTTTTTGTATTAAATGACTAATTGTAATTTAGATGTACATAAATGAAATAATAACTTGGTTTTCATTCCGTCTCAATTTTTATAAAAAACAGAATTAAATTGAATTATATTGATTAAAATTTTATTTAACTAGAAACCAGAATTATATTTTATTATTTTCTTTTAATATATGTATAAAGGAGATTTAGGCACGTCCCATGCCATAATAATCTACAAATAAATTTAAATGACTTAATTTTACATACACATCAATGAAAAAAAAAGTTTTAAATCAGTCTCAATTTTAATAAAACCAAAACTATATTGCATTTTTTGGTTACAATTTCTCTTAAATAAAAACTAGATTTAAATTTTATTGTTTTCTTTAAATATATGTATAGACAAGCTTTAGGCACCTCCCATCCCATAACAATCTACAAATAAAATTAAACGACTGATTTTAGATATACATAAATGAAAAAGAAATTGGTTTTAAATCAGTCATAATTTTTATAAAATCCAAAATTAAATTAAATTAATTTTGATTTTAATTAAATATACAGAGGAGCTTTCGGTATCCCCCATAGTCATCTACAAAAGAAATTAAATGATTAATGGTAATTTAGTTGTACGTAAATAAAAAAACCTTGGTTTAAATTAGTCTTAATTTATTTGTGGATGACTCAGACACATTACAGAAGTCCTTCCATACATTTCCTTAAACATTTGTAAATTCATAAATATAATTTTGGCTTTTATATATTTTGTTGGTTGAAACATAATTTATGGTTAGGAATAATTTTAACTCAAATATATAAAATTAAATTTATAATTGTATTATACTTCTATTTTCAGTTATTGTCACTCTGTGTTTTTTTGAGTATCTTATAAATCTATTAACAAACTTCATAAGTTGAAAAGTAGGACGTTAAGAATTATTTTATGTTGAAATAAACATTTTAGTGTAACGATCATCCGTTTGGTAAGTTTTTATATTACTATATTTTTGTATAAATATATTGGTAAGTTATTAGCGTCATACTTAAATAATTATTTAGCTTGAAAGTATGACTGTAGCCCATCCAGTGTTAGAATTAGATGCAAATGGGGCTCGGGTAAGTTTAAAACAAAATCGTATATTTATTAAAGGAATAAAAGTAATTAAGCATTACGAATGATATATATGACGGTATGTGAAACTATTAACAAAGTGAGAAATATTTCCTAAACTATTGAAATGTAAAATTTTGTGAAATATTTGTACTGTAGTATTGAGAATAGATTTTTCAAAATGAATTCATTATTATTACCTTGAAATGTACCACATAACTAAAAACCAGAA
This sequence comes from Eucriotettix oculatus, assembly GCA_034510155.1. Classification (NCBI taxonomy): domain Eukaryota; kingdom Metazoa; phylum Arthropoda; class Insecta; order Orthoptera; family Tetrigidae; genus Eucriotettix; species Eucriotettix oculatus. Next base: position 15,422,890 of record CM067377.1, read on the forward strand.
AAATACTAACAGTAATAGAGAAATATATTGCATAATAAAATAATCTGATACAGTAGCAAAGATTCCTCCTCCTTTTTACAATTTAATAAATATTAATAGGTACGTGGCCGTTCTCCTTCGGTGTAAAGGCTAACGGCACTGCCTCACAACGCAGACGTCCCGGGTTCGAGCCCCGGCAAGGGCATGGATGTTTGTGCCTTCAAATTGTTCCTCATTTGAACCTGCTGTTAGACAGATCACTAAATACGTATTAATAATTATATTAATCACATAGCAGTCTTGTTAGTCAGAAATAAATTTTAAGAAAACGAAGAATTTATAATATAATAGTAAAAGTAAAAATAGCATAGCGGGTTTTTATTTTCTTTGGAACATCTTCTGGCGCAAATATAAATGTTCATAAATCTAAAACAAAATATTTATGACACATTTATAGTAAATTTTATTTAACATTATACACATTTTATTTGATAAGTTATAATGATGAAGAAAATCTTAGAGCCCATATATTTTAGGACACGTCTGAATGATTTTGAACGTTAAATTTCAAATTGTTTTTATCTCCATCATTTTGCGTAATTAAAGAGCGTTTTGGTTGGCCGGTATAAGAGGCACTGAAAGTAAACAATTACATGTTTTAAATATCAATATTTATCTAAAACGTTATTAATATTTTTACTAAGTTTAAATTATTGGAAGCAGGAAAAATAAGTCGGAAAACATAATTATCGAAACAGTAAATAACTTCCAGCTGTTTAGGAAAAGGTAGTACAATAAAATCAAGTTATTAGTATCCTTAAACCATAGCCCGGGGGCCCTAGTTAACCCTTGGCTACCTTGCTCTACCTTCCGCATCCCCCTTTTCAATTCCCTTCCTATGCTATTAAAGGGGAGTTGCCTGTTTCAAGATCACCCTCATGTAGCCTGTTAACCCCCGTCCCCTCAAAAAAGAGTTTATAACATGTCAATTGTTAGTTTTACGTTTAATGTTAATCAATATAATTTTGATATGTCAGTAATACAAGTACTCAGTACAAATAAGAAGTAAATTAATCTGGACAGAATTGTAAAATGAAGAATTTGGTAATATTTATAATACAAAAAATGAACTGTCTCTGATTAAGTTTAGTAAATAAAAAAAGTACAGCCAATTGTGTCAGAAAAAATTAAATTAATATTTATTTAACATATTTCAGACGTTTTGTCTACTTTTTGTAAACTTTTGTCCATTACACAATTTGCTAGACGAAGTCCACAAAGACGGGATAAACGTCGTAATTATGTTAAATATTAATAATTAATTAAAATTATTTCCTGGCAAAATTGGCTGTAGTTTTTGTTTAGAAAATATATAATAATCGAAATTAATGGTACACCTAAATAAGTCATATATTGAGGACGAAACTTCGTGTTATTAAATTATTTGTGACTAATTTGGCTGCTTTCCTCCATTCAGTATGATTTGTCTCTTTGAAGACAGACAGAAAGTCAATTTAACTGTCGCTATATTCGTTTCACCCAGAGTCTTTATTAATACACGGATAATTATCTTCATTTATATTCCTGGTAATATACTTTTAACAAAATGTACCTAAATTGAAGGCCACGGAAAGCTAGTTTTAGAGGACAAATTATCTAAATATACTCTGTTAATGACTTTATTTTCTTCATGTATTCTGCCACCTTTTTCTTGTCATTCTGACAGATTGTTTCTTGGAATGTTGTTCCTGTCAGAACGTGCCAAGATTAATCTCCGGCTTCGTGCGTTCCACCTACAAATAATTCCTTCGTCCAGTTCTGTTTGTTTTTACAACCTTCTCATTTACGGCAGAAAATAGGAGATCGTGCGCTACACTAAAATTTTATTTCATGCCCTCCGATTCTATTTAAATAATTATGTTCAATTCATAAACTAATATCCGGATATTAGCAAAGATATTTGTAACAGTATGGAACTAAGATGGCGTCATCTAAAAGAAATCGTCATGAAATAATATTAATGATTTTGAAAACTGTTTATTGAAATTACAGTCCGCTAGTGACAACCAAGTGACGGAGTTTACTGTTATAAATTAAACATTTCTGCAGATAAGAGTAATGAGTTTGGGTTGGCCAGCCGCAAAATAAGAATAAGTCAAGCCCGGAACCTGAAACATGTCTCAAGTGACGCAGGTGCTGTTCCCTTATAAGACAAGCTGCTCCTCCTTATGCAACGTGACAAGGTTTTCAGGTAAAGATTCAAGGTAACAAGAAACTTTCGGTAAGTGCAGGCCTCCATTACATGACGGGAAAATCACCAACAACACCAGAAATGTTTCCCGAAAGAGCTCAGCCTTGAGGATTTGAAATGAGGTTAAAGCCAAAGTTCAAGAACATGAAATATTTAATTGATGCCCCGAACTTTTTTTTTAGATTCTGTATTAGTCTTGACCAATACGTAACGAGGTTTTCAAATTTCATCTCCCATAATTACGATAAAATACGTAGTTTTTACATTTCTTCACGAAACGAGGTTCATAAAAGAAGAAAAAATAAACACTTTTATTTTCATTTAAAAATATTGCATTCACGTTTACAGTTATGGAAAAGATGAGCGTCAGTAGGCAGATAAAAAGAACAGAGCTGAAACTCTGAGTGGCTGTAAAACTTAGTATCATCGCATGGAGAAAACAGGAAAATTGAAATTCGTCTACTATACAGACAAATGATAATACTTACTTTTCGTTTTAATCAGCAGCTTTGATGCGATTAAAAGCTCAGTGACGCTCTTCGTGAAACGCTCGGTAAACCACCGAAGCGCTTGGTTTAAGCTTCGTGAAAGAAAACCTCTTTCTACAGATTACACTTCAAACCAGTTGTTCACAATAATAATTACTTTCTGTTATCTCCTTAAATTTTATTATATAGTTTAAGGTGATTTTAAATACTCCGAAGTGGTTACTTAATACTTCTCTTGCATATGTAAGTTATAGATTTTCATACATTATAATAACATACACACTTAATATTTATTGTTTTATTTGAAGGTTAGGATTACTTAATACTTCTATAACCGTAACATATTGAAGGAGTCGTATGGCTACTACATAAAGTACTTTTTGGCTCAAATAAATAAATACCAACCGTTTGCTAGTAGATTTTATTTAATAGATTCTAAACCTAATTTAAATGGATATTCCGGTAGAAAGAAGGATACGCATGGCTAGTGATTCAGAATAAGATTAGGAATAATCAAGGGGACTTAATGTAGGATTCGGTCGAATGTAGAAGACGCATGCTTAAGGCAGCCGGCTCCTGAGTAATGTACCATGAATTGCACAAAAACAATGCGAGTTATAATGTGCTGTAAGACTTCCCTTAGGCGTTCCTAAACCATTCATCAAGAGATTACAGTCAAATTAAATACTGCAACAGTCTAATGTAAATGTATTCCCGGGCACCGCCGGGCAGCCAGATAGTTTTTAAATAAATATATTTTGCGTAAATTTTGTAATTAATTTTATATTTGTAAACTTCTTTAAAATGGAAAAGCTGTATATATTATTAAAGATTATAATTAATTGTTACAAAGTCCTGTTTACTGTGATATTCCCCAACTTTTAGTACCTTCTCGATGTTTTTCTCTGCTACAAAATAGCCCAAATACGGAGTCCTTCTTCTAATACTTATAAAAATATTCCTATTAATACTTTATTAGTGTCACGTAGCAACCGTAATTATTCTAGAGTGACGGAATATTGTTGTGATATTCAGTCATAAGACCCTCCATGCTAACATATATTGCGCAAGCCTTTTCATTTACTCATAACTAGCACATCCCACATCCTCCTTAATCTGCTTAGCGTAGTGACGGAGAGTATGTGAGAATATTCCACGACGTTCCTTTTTTGGGGGAGGAGGGAGGTTTAATAGATTACACGAAGGCGATTCTGAAACAGGCAACTCCCCTTTAATAGCATAGGAAGGGAATTGAAAAGGGGGGATGTGGAAGGTAGAGCAAGGTAGCCAAGGGTTGCCTAGGGCCCCCGGGCTATGGTTTAAGGATACTACCCGGTGTTTCACCTAAAGAGATGCAAGAAAATCCCTAGAAAACCTGCATCAGGTAGGCCGGTCATTGGGTACTATTCTCACGCCCTTCCGAATGCTGTGGGGTCGGGCAGATCTTTCCCATATTTGGAGTATTCAGTGAGTCAACTGTGCGATTCATTCTCTAAAACGAAACAACGTACTGTAGAAACTTTTTTTCTCTCCATGTCTTCGGACAAAACCTTTTACAGGTATATGGTGTCCGCTAGAAATTTCCCCCAAATTAACTTTCCTTTCTTCATCGGACGAGAATCGTATCCCATGTTATGTAACAATGATGCTCGGCTTTGAACGGATTTCCGTGTAGCACTTAAAGGAGCCATCAGAATAGACAGTTTTATTCCATGTTAAACCGTGATAAACGCTTTTAATAGGGAATATATTTCAGGGAAGAGTGACACGAGAGAACCCACGATACACTGATCTTCAACAACTTAATAAAGGGAACTGTCCCCCTAATAGGATCTAATAGGCGTGTTCACCTCACTTTACGGCACTGGATTCGGCAAGGTGAATCAGATCGATTCGTAACTAATCGTTACAGTCAGAGATTTACAAAGCTGAGGGCGTAGAAGATATGCAAAAGTTTCAGAAAATACCTGATTAAAATAAGCTTTACTCAACACTGTAACAGGTATTTTTATAGTGAATGGTGATATTGAAGTATGTCTCTCAGATATGTCACTAAGAGAATTTTCACAACCGGAATATTTATCCAGGTACAGCTACAACACTTACATAATTAAAATATTTTGTATTTACACCAAAACATTTTACATTGGAGAATTACATTTTATGTTCGAAGAGGTCCCAGAAGACGACGAAACGTCGCTTTGAACTGGATGTTTTTGTTACACAAGGCCATTTATTTATTCACATTATTATGAAGCGTATATTCAAGACTCATGGTTTCTCATTTAAATTAATTACTTTTAATTGGCCTTTATTGATTTATTATTGTTAAAAACTTTATATATAATATTCTACGATAATTGTACATGAGAATGTGCAGAAAATTAAAGATCATGTTAAATGAAAATACAGACAATTTGTCAGCAAGATATTATATAATTATATTTAATTTAATTACGGCGTTTCGTCCATATTTTACGACTTAATCATGCAAATTGGTAATGACCCTAACCGTCGCTGAACCCAGTCCAAGACACAAATTTATCTTTATGTGTAATAGTTTCATCTATTGTAAAATATAAGTGATTTGTAGGGAACATAGTCTAATAAATTAATAGGGGGTTTTATTTAATTTTAAATGAATAAAATTTTGTGCAACTAAATTTTCCGAACATCGGGGTCAATGCCCGACAAGGGACGAACAAATAACCATTTAAGTGGTCTGATGGTGATTAGAAACTGCCGCTAGCCAGTTGTAAATCAGTCGCTGGCGTGAGCTTCAACCTCAACATTATGACAGGTCTGAAATTTTCCTCAGCGAAATTTCAGTTACCTGGTGCGTGAAGTTTCACGACTTTGAAAAAAAAACATGTGAACCCAGTATTTGTAATTAGGGGAAGTGTAAGATGAATTTCTAATGGATAATGTAGTGAGTAATTCGGATATAGACGGTAGATCTGAGGAGTTGAGGTAGGTGAAAAGGATTGAGGAAGTCAGTTGTTAATGGAATTTCAGAAAACAAGTAGCGAACAAGAATTCCTAAGTGGTGGCTTCATTGACGATCCGTTGGCTGCAGGTATCAAAGGCCACCGCCAGTCCTCGAGTTTTCAGAATCCAAAACCACATCAATGACTTCAATCGTATTCCTGAGCGTCGGTGATAATTATCCCTGAGCACCTCGGTTATGTACCCATATTATGCCACAGTGGTCATTGTTAGGAATTGTGTTGTTATTAATCACCATCCCCTGATGAAAAGGAACCAAATATTTTATTTTAATTTATATATTGTAAATTGAGTACATACAGTACGTAGATATTAGCAGTGCAGGAAGATAAGGATTCAATTTATTATTAATAAATATACTACAATCATTTAAACAGACTGCGCAATATATTAAAGTAACTATACCTTTCACCTACCTAACTATTAAAAACCTTACATATGAAGTCCACAAATAAGGACGTAATGTAGTAATTATATTAACTATATATTAGTTAATTTTTTGCCAACAAAATGGCCGTATTTTTATTTATTATATTTAATGTCACATAATTGATTTTTGAAAGACAATTTTAGCCGTACTTCTATACAGTAAATTATGATGCATAAATTTTTGTTTATTACTCATATAATTTTAAAGTCGTTAACAATTTGCAAAAAGAAACTGTTAGAAATATTTTTAAAACTTCAGGAACAGCAAAGTGGGGTTGAGAAACCCCTAGCATGAAGGGATGAAGGGGGAGGGAATTTTAGTGTAAAAAAATGCAAGGATTTGCTTAAAATGTTCTGTGCGCAAAATCACTGCACAGGTTTTCAATCTCGCGAACTCGATTGAATTAAAAGTGCAAATACATCTGGCAAGACTATAGAATAATAATAAAACAACACGAAATGTTTTACGGGGAAAATCAATTCGGGAGGATAATTTTTCTTTTTTTGAGAGACATCTTTTAAACCAATTCACGTATTTCTGCTGTTAAATAAAAATATGGGAACCTAATTTAAGTTATCTTTATAATAAACGAGATTATTTTAGCTTTAATTAGAACCGCCTTTTAATTTCATGAGATGTAATATTTCACGGAACCACGGTACCTGAATGTGCTCCTTTTGCCCCTTCCCCTCCATTTGCATCCAGCAATAACTCTAGGAAGGATTATAAAAATCAGTGCGAAAGGACTCGTAATCATTATAATTAAATGGATTTGATTGCCAATCAAACTGACGAAATAATTTCAAGTAAGCATTATTGGAGGTATTCCGCTTGTATTAAACGAGTTGTATGAATATAAGGAGTTGTAAAAAGTTTCTTAATCTATTATATTAGTCACGTCATTCCAGTATTGGGTCGTTGAAGATCATTGGATCGTACGTTTTACGCCTCTGTATATAAAGTCACTCTTCCCCGAAAATACCTCCACTGCTATAACTGTAGTATTTTATCATGGTATAGTAAATAAATGTCCATTGGGACGGCTCTCTCTTAAGTGCTACATGGAAATACATTCACAGATTGAACACTATAGGTAGATAAAAAAGACAAACACACGGACAAACGAGAAACTCGTTGTTATTCTCGTAAAATGCAGGATTTGATTTGAAGGTATTTGTATTGACTCTGAGAGACAAACGTTTGGGATATATTAATCTATTCACACATCATAGGATACAACTAGGAATCCATTAACTAAGTAATTACAGAAAACGTGGTAGATTTACAGTATAAACTGAAATCTTGTCATTTTACTCACATACACACATATCTACTCACAACACCCTAAATGATTCTTAAGTTGTTTCCATGAATTTCAAGATGATTTTCTAGTTATTATTTGAACTTATAATTTTTCACAAAAAGTATAAACACTTTTTGTTATTTATTAATAAATAAAAAGTTATAAAATGAAATAATAACTCTAGAAAATTTATTTTTATAATTGATAAATTTGAATGGTCACTAGTGGATTTGGATATTTTTAAAGAACAATATTCATACTTAATCGTATATTGAAATTGTTATGTCACTGATTAAAAGTTATTATAACTCTACAGCAGCAAGGCAAATTAACAAAAGTATTTTCCACTTAAAAAGTTATAACGCAAGGAGTAAGGCGTCAAACAAATCTCATTATTTCTTTCACCTGACGTTTTAAGATTCGTTTGTCCAAAATAAAATCTTTGGTGGTTCATATGAAAGGAATTTGGTGAGCCGAATATTTGCAGTATTTTATAGCAAAAGTGTGGAAATGGAGGGCACTTTGTAATTGATTAGGTTGTATTGTTGTAGACATGTGTGACAGATGCTAAAGAGCGTCCGCCGTGTGAACGGACGAGAAAAAATATATATCTGCAAGATATTTTGGAGCAAAATTAAATATTTGTAAGAAAAAACGGTAAATTTGTTTAGGATTTCGCGGTGGGGCTACTACAGAATACTTGTGACAAAACTATCTTTCGTTAAAATGAAAGTCATTACTAGAATATTATTTTATATAAACATAAAAATAGAAAGAGAAATTGTGACTGTTTGTTTTTTATTACTATTGGTCAGTATACTGCGCATATTTCCAAGTTTCTATTGCGTTTTTCACTGAGCATGCTGGTATTTATTAGGTTCTTTTCTTTGGTTGTCTTGCTCCCCTGCTCCCTCTCCCGCATCCCTTCCTAAAAAACTTATTTAATGAGAAAACGTTTTATAAGGCATATAGCACAGTGTCGTGGACTCAGTCATCAGCCTTAAAGTATCCCAATTAAAAAATTTCTATGGGCTGTATTAAGCTTAATTTCGTAATTTTTTTCTGATCTTTTACACACGTATTTTGTTTTAATATTATGATGAATTTAACGTAATTATGGACATGATCCAAATTCTATTTCGATATTATAAGAAATGAAGTGAATTAGTAAAGATGTTTATATCAGCATAGTATGGAGTGAAGCGATCTTGAGAGCCTAAAGTGAAAAGTGTGAGGCAAAATTTAGCCAGAATAGGTGGAAGGGATTATACAATTATATTTGCACAATTAGATAAAATAATTTTATATTAACGTTCGTTTACAATTTTTAGTACATATGACTGTTAATTTAATTTTACAAAAACAATCGCCCAACAATAACGTATCCAGAAAGAAAAATATTCTGATTGACTCACAAACTGCTCTCGGATCGCAGTTCCCGCGATGAGTGAGTGATTCAAAAGCCAAACACTAGGTTGCTCTGGGACTGCAGCCCCAGTGATCTGATTCGTGAGTGAGTGAGTCAAACTCTCAGATCACAGGAGCGGAGTGAATCAAAGGTGCTACCGCTCTTTTCTTTCTGATTCAATGATCACTCACTCCGAAGATGGAGCTTGTTCTCATAATCAGATCTCGATCAGATCGCACATCTCTAGTCAAGACACGGACATTTACTGTAATTATTGCGTGGCCAGGCTCGGGAAATAGTAGTGTGCCGGACCTGCTGCTGATATGAGAAAAAGGAAAATGTTAATGCCCTAATGCGACATATCACAGAACCAGACAAGGCAATGTATGAACACGTCGAGATCAATTTTAAAATCTTTCGCTCACCGTAATTTCACCGTTATCACCACTAAATACGAAATGGAACGGGAAAGAGCTTACGTTTGGTGTAATAGATTATTTTCCTCATAGAATCTGTTTATTTTAGGCTGTAATTAAATAACGCTTCAATCTGATGGAGGATAAATTTATTTAAACCAACCATGTAATGTCGACACATTCAAGAAACAAAACCCGAAACTCATTCCCGTTCCGTCGGACTTGTCATCCATGTACGCAACACTACTGGGAATTATTTCCGTTTCTGAAATTATTTTCGACATTCCCCCCTGAAGGGGAGTTTATATTGGAACTAATGAACCTTGTCTGAAGGATCGTCACGAAGGAAGGGAGCTCAGCTGCCTGCGGTGGCGCCGGCGGCGCAACATGAAGTAGCGCGGCTGCTAATACCAAAGGTTCAAAATAAGCTACACTTGCTACTTGATTCGCGAAAATCTATATATCTTTTAATATTCGCGCATTTCTTACGGTGACCTCCATCTCTACAGGCGTGAATTTATAATCACGCTGTGTCGCTTTATTTATTATACTTATGGAAGTATACGGACTATGTAGTGACTCGCTCTGCATCATTTCAAGGCAATTCCTACAATATGACTCCACTAGCGTTGATATTGGTTAATCAATAGTACTTAGGAGGATGGAACAACAAATAGTATGCGAGATAGGTGGAGATCAATTTGATCTTGGGAAGAAGGATAAGATAAGCAATATTGACTCTGCGCCTAATTTTAGAAGACAGGATAAGAAAAAACAGGCCTACGTTCATGGCAGAAAAAAGGTTTTGATGATGTGAACTGTAACAACCTATTAAGTATTTTGAAGTGGATAGGAATAAAATATTGAGAAAGAAGAGTTATCCATAACCTCTAGAGAAGGCAGTCAGGAGTAATTAGAATTGAAGGGCAAGAAAAGAAAGTATAAATCAAGAAAGGAACAAGACAATGATGCAGTCTGCCACCCATGCTCTTTAACGTTTATGTAGAAGAGGCAATGAAGAAACGGGAAGTGGAAGAGGAATCATACTTCAAGGTAAATAAATAAAAACCCTAAGGTTTGCCGATGATGTTGAAGTATTAGAGATGTCATGAGAAGACTTGGAAAACAAAATAAATGGTATGAGCGCGGTCCTGGAGAAAGAGTTCAATATGAGTACGAATAATGATGGAGTGTAGTATGGGAAACAGCGAAATGACAAACAGTGTTAGATTGGGAAGAGATATTTTGAAGTAAGTTAAGTAATTCTGCTACTTTAACAGCATAATAAATATAATAATATATCACATGCAAGTTTAAGCAAGAAACACTAATTTAATGACGTCTAATTTAAGTGCGAATATTAGGAAATCATTGCTAAAAATGTTCGTATTGTGTGTGGCGTTATATGGGTGCGAAACGTGGACGATAGGAGTTGCAGAAACGGAAAGAATACAGGCCTTTAAAATGTGGAGCTATTGGAGAATGCTGAAAATCAGATGAGTGGATAGAATCACTAACGAGGAAGTTATAAGCAGAATAGGGGAAGAGCGAACAATATGGAGGACGTCGACAAAGAGAAGGGATATAATAATAGGCCACGTTTTAAGACATGAAGATCTTGTAAAATTAGCATTAGAGGGAAGTGTGTGGGGTAAGAACAGAAGATGGAGACCAAGGACGGAATACGCTAAGCTGGTTAGGGAGGTTGTGTGATGTGGTAGTTATGCATAAATGAAAAGGTTTATGCAATATAGGACAAACTACACAACAACAAATACAATGCAAAATAAGGAGGAGAAATATAAACATCAGCAGTTAATTAAGAGTTAGTATATTAAAACTATCGAGGTTTACACTCGGAAACACGTTAATTTTGGGAAGATAGTTTTCTTCTACAGAGTGGGCGGAAAGTTCCTTTACACTGAATTAGAAACTATATAGCTGCGTACAGCATAGCAACTATGGGTCCAGAACGTCTGTGTGGGTTCCTCAATATTCATTGCATAGTTTGATGCAATCGATGATCGATTGTTCATCGACAACTTCGCATTTGGCGTAATGATTTTAAACGCCGCATAAATTTCGGTTTTCAGCTGCTCATCGTTTAGGTAACAACGTTTTATCACATCTTATTTCAGAATACCCCACAGTGCCGTATCAGGTGGGGTGAGGTCCGGACTTCTCGCAGGCCAAGGTCTTGCTGACAGACATTGCTCTGACCCACGTCCAATTCATACAATTTCGATATGCGCGAGTTTCTTATTATTCAACTCCTAAACGACTTGGCCGTTCTTTTTTGACAAAATTACTTTTCTAGTATTGTATGGAATCACTTGGATTGTTCTTAGCTAAAGTTGGACGCTGTAGGTGGCACTGTTGTCAAGATCCACAATACTTTCTTATTTTTCCGACCTTTCCTTTCGGATTTCTCGCAAAAAACAACAACATATATCCCAATTTTCAGCTTGATCACTTGAATAGTCTGTGGCGTTTGTCTTACGCATGGGCAAGTTCATTGCGTCGTAGCTTGACATTGTTTTGACTTTTCCATTTCTAATTGCTGAGTTCCTATGTTGTTGTGGTATTCAGTCCTAAGACTCGTTGATGCAACCCTCCACGCTAACCTACCTTACGCTAGCCTTTTCATTTCTGTATAACAAGCACACCCCTCAAAATCCCTAATCTGCTTAGTGTATTCCATCCTTGTCATCCTTCTTCGGTTCATACCCCACAAACTTCCCTCTAATGCTAATTTTACAAGATTTTGTGTTTTAAAAAGTGGCCTATTAATCTTTCCCTTCTCTTAGTCAACGTCCTCCATATTGTTCGCTTTTCCACTATTCTGTTTAAAACTTACTCGTTTGTGATTCTATCCACCCATCTGATTTTCAGCATTCACCTAAAGCACCACATTTCAAAGCCTTCTTTTCTTTTTTTTCCGCAACTCCTACCGTCCACGTTTCGCACCCATATAACGCTACGCTCCATACGAACATTTTTAGCAACGATTCCCAATATTCACACCTATATTACCAGTAAGGAAATCCCTCTTTTTCGCAAAAGCCTTCCTTGCCTTTGCTATCCTACTCTTTATGTCTACTCTATACCTACCATCCCTAGTTATTACACTTCCCAAGTAGTAGAATTCCTTAACTTCCGTCAAAATATCCTTTCCCAATCTAATACCCTTTGTTATTCCTCTGTTTCCCATACTACACTGCATTACCTTGGTTTTCGCTCTATTAATCCTATGTATTCCGTGTATTGTAATTACGTCCGTACTGAGTAAATTATTTATCCATTAATTAGACTTTGAACAAATTAAGTGTATTTGAAACAATATTTTCTACAAATGTGAAAGATGCATCTTTTGGGATACAGAAGTATATCTAGCGATCTTACAGGTCAGTCACGCCACGTGTTAATGGTTCAAAGTTGTGAAAGCTTATTTCAGTAAGTTATATTAAAAATAAACTGCAACTTTATAGACGTGGTTCTGGAGACTTTGAGAAAGTCTACAACTTTATTAGCACTCTATATTATTCCTGAAATACGCTTATTATAGTTGGCAAGTAGTGTTGAGCCTGGTAATTGCAGAACGTAGCTCAAGTGTGTGTTGTCCGGCAGCATGAACGATATTTTCGGAAGAGCCGGGGGCCATCCAGCGCAGCCCAGCCCCTGTTATCTGAGGGAAGTAGCGAGGGAGCCGGAGGCGGCACCAAAGGCGGGAATATTTCCAGAACCAGCTCCTCTTCCCATTTTCCTCTAACCGCCTCCGCTACTCTTGTCACAAAGTCTGCCTCCCGCGGGGTGAGCCCCAGATAGACGCATAAACTGTCCCTTTGAACAGATCGCTAGGAATCGCAAATCCTTTTCTCGCAAATTCGTTTCGTTCTCTTCGTATCAAGGATGGAATAGCAACGGCTGGGAGGAGGGGGTGAGGGGGGGGAAATATAAGCTCAGCCAGAGGGGAATACGCTACAAACACCCTTGTCTCATCGCTGCAAGTTGTCTGAAACGTTTCAAGATTTTCCATTGTAAAATTGTTCTTGAGCCCTTTTAACGTGCGAGTAAAATCCCTGATTTTCATTTTTAATTTCTCCGGGCGATGGAGTGGGTTTGACGTGACTCTTCCGTACTTAACTGAAATTATTATATCTATATAATAAAAATGAATTGTGTTTGCTTTCATGTAATTCTTTTTACCAATTTATACGCGTGGACAGATTTAAACAAATAATGGTACACATATTCTTAAAAAAGTCAATGAAAAAGCACTGGAAGGGTGAGAAACCAGTGACATAAACCTAAAAGGAAAATATATAATCGACACGTAAAAATTGACGCATCATTCCGTGTCAAGTGGAGGAATTTTAGGAACGATCCCCTCTCGACCATTTTAGATTTTGATAAAATTTGTTAAGTGTGTACCACGAAGCCTTAGATAGACATCCACAAAACTCCAGTTCGAAGTAAGCATGTCTGGCTGAGATATAAAATTGAGTGTTTGGACTGTAGAGGCTGTTACATTGGCCAAACAAGAATTAAATAATATTTCACCATCTTAAAACAAACAGTACATAAATAATCTGTGTTATCTAAACATGTATAATTGAAGAACCCACAGGATTGATTTCAGTAATGATAAAATTTTTGATGTAGAAAGTAATTATAATTCTAGATTGACGAGCGAATACATCAACATAAGGTCAAATGTAAATTCTATAACTGTAAAGACAAATAGGCAAATTTTAAATGTAATGTATGACTGACTATTATTATTGTGATTTACGTCTGCATTCTTGAATCTTGGAATTTCAATTCTTGTAGTTTAGAAATATTCGCTTCAAAAATATGAATTTTGCGATTTGTTTCTTCGGCATTGTTTTCCCTCATTTCGGTCCCGGACGTTGCGACAACAACACGAAATTTCCATTGTAACTAACCACAACATACCGAGTTAGTTTATTCATGTAAGTATGTGCAATTATACAATATTTTTGTAGAATAAACTGAAAAGGTCCTGAAACTTGGGGACGAGACGATTTAATTCAAATTAAATTCTTCTGTTTCTGACTTTTGGCAATTATTTGTATTTTATTTAAAGAAATATATATCGACTAAAAATATGTTAACATTGACTATATTGCCCTAATTTCTGGAATTTGAAATTTATTACACAAATGAAATAGCAAACACATATTGCAGGACTAAAACAGACGCGAAGTTCAGCTGATTCATAGGGCACACGATATGTTAGTCGAATCTTATTTATACAAAATAAACTTGACTGTGAGCGACCCAATACGTCACTATTAAATGGCACAGAGTGTACGCGGCACACGAGGGATAAACATTTTAGTATATTTTTTAAGTACTTACAATATATTGTTACTTACGTAAAACGTTCATTAAGTTGACAAGTTATTTCGGGCTAAAGAGACCAAATAAATGGATCAACTACCATATCTTTATAAATGAAATTCATTGTTTATATCAAAACAGAGCTCAAATTTCGTACGTGTACACGATTTTGAGTGTGTATGTTCAGCATACAAATTTAAACGCGTTGAGAAATTTCAACAAAATTTTGCACACATGTTCTTTGCTACTCTAAAATAACCACCGTTGGGTAAGACACGGATACCAACCCTTGGGGCGGGGTTGGAAATTTTTAAATACACAAAATCGGTCGTCGACAGTTCAGTAGAATAAATACTTTTCGGAGTCAGTTCTATTTGTATCGGTCCTCCTCTAATGACATGTAGAACAGGCTACATTATGCCCTTACGTAGCCTGCGTGCATGTGTGTGGCGGCGACGACGACGTTCGCGAGAAACAAAAAAATATCATAACTTAAGTAAAATGTTAGTTATATTTAAGCATCAACATCGCGGGCAGCGCCGGGCACCCAGATAATCTACAGTATAATACTATCTAATACCTGAGATAAATAAAATAATGAACACCTAATTAAGCCAGTTTTGCGATAAATATAAAAACATCAAAATAACGTAGTTACGGGGCAAGTTTTTGCAGACCATTTTAGAAATCTAGTATCAAAAAGGTGACAGATTTTAGATATTTGAAATTAGTTTAGCAAGATGTTGATACAGTTGTGGTGTAAAGATTTTATAGAATAAAAAAATTATTGCGGGAAACTTGGACGAAGAGCATCAGGATATTAAGTTACGGCGGTTGTATAATGGTAGCATTGGAGAAATTTGGCAGAAATAACTTTGGGAAAACATGAGCATATTTCAAAAACTCTTCAGTATATGAGGTGTAAGGCTGCCTACACCCTGGCAAATGAGATCAAGTACGACATAACGACATGTAATGAATAATAATAATATAAAAATATAATTGGCGGAGAGTCAGGTAGTGACAGGCAATCAGAAAGCGGCGTTGGATTGAATCGTAATTGGAATTGGTGGCTTTAGACTCGTCTGTGATGGTCTTTACGGTCGCCACATCGATCATCGCGTAATACTGGTAATTGAAGCAGATAACAGAGCGCTGCTACGCGGCGAATCAAGGACCCGCCACTTTGCGGTAAAATACTAACCGCAAAGGACGCGCGCGGCGCCTCAGACCAAAGAGAAGAGGCGACGTCTTCTCTCTACCACTAGGCACACAATTACCACTTTACAACGCTTTTCCTCAACACGCGAAATACCTACGCTGTCAGAAAAATAGTGCATTTACGGAGTTTAGTAGATATTCACCAACTTCCCAGTATTTTTGTGACTCGTGTATTAAATTACAAACTGCGTGTAAACATGGCAGATCTCCCTATCCCATGGTTCTACTGTCTTATTAAAAAGGGAGATATATGTAATTGAACTATGTGAATCTCTTTATATTTACCATTTATAGATACTCATCATCATTCCAATATCATTAATTTTTTTTCAATTACTACATGTAATTACTGAGATATCTCCTATGACGTCACCACTCACTCGCCTACAATCTCAAGCCATTACACTCAACCCTAAAGACAACACGTAACCTCAAAATTGTGTTCCAGCACGGTAGCGATATTTTGGGTTGAAATATTAAGTTTCTGTTAATAAAATAGGTTAAAATGTATAATTTATAAAAGTATAAATAGCACTAACTAGCTACGTTGAACTGAAGCCCAACATTGTTTTCTTGACGAAGTTAAAGCCCAAATTTTCGAGGTTTCCCGAAATGCGTTCCTAAGGGCTATTAATTAATACATGCTTATAAGTGCAGTAATGATTTACTTAATGTCTGCTAACAGTAATATAATATGCTTTTGTATCTTTTGCACCTAATGACACGGGATCGTTGTCAAATAATTATATACCGTATAACAATATTAATGTTGTTATTGTGGTATTCAGTCCTAAGACTGGTCTGATGCAACCCACCATGATAACCTACCTTGCGCAAGCCTTGTCTTCATAACAAGCACAACCCACTTTCCTAATCTGCTTAGCGTATCCTATCCTTGGTCTCCCTCTTCTGTTCTTACCCCACACACTTCCCTCTAATGTTAATTTTAGAAGACCCTCTTGCCTTGAAAAGTGGTCTATTAATATATCCCTTCTCTTAGTCAACGTCCTCCATATTGTTCGCTCTTCCCCTATTCTGCTTAGAACATCCTCGTTAGTGATTCTATCCACCCATCTGATTTTCAGCATTCTCCTATAGCACCACATTTCAAAGGCTTCTATTCTTTAACTTTTCCGGAGCTCGTATCGTCCACGTTTCTCACTCACATAACGCCACACTCCATACGAACATTTTTAGCAACGATTGCCAAATATTCACACTTATATTACCCGTAAGTAAATTCCTCTTTTTCGCGAAAGCCTTCCTTGCCTGTGCTATCCTACTCTTTATGTCTACTATACTTCTACCATCACTAGTTGTTACGCTTCCCAAGTAGCAGAATTCCTTAACTTCCTTCCCAATCTAACACCCTTTGTTATTCCTCTCTTTCCCATACTGCACTCCATTACCTTGGTTTTCCCTCTATTAATCGTCATATCTTTCTCCAGGACTACGTTCGTGCCGTTTATTATGGTTTCCAAGCCTTCTTCTGACGCCCCTAATACTACAATGTCGTCAGCAAAACATAAGGTTTTTATTTCTTCTCATTGCAGTACGATTCGTCTTCCACATTCCCTTTCTTCATTACCTACTCTATATATAAGTTAAACAGCATGGGTGACACACTACATCCTTTGCTTACTCCTTTCTTGATTACCGCTTTCTTTTTTTTGGTCTTCCATTCCAATTACTGCTGCCTGTCTTCTGTAGAGGTTATGTTTAAGTCTTCTTTCTAGATATTTTATTCCGGTGCTCTTCAAAATCCTTAATAGCGTGTTCCAGTTCACATTATCAAACGCTTTTTCAAAATCTACAAATGTCCTGAACGTGGGCCGGTTTTTGTGTGTTCTGTCTTCTAAAATTAGTTGCAAAGTCAATATTGCTTCTGTTGTCCCTATATTCTTCCTAAAACCAAACTGATCTTCTCCTAACTCTCATTTTATTTGACGTTCCATTGACCTATATACTATTTTCGTTAATATTTTGCATGCATGGGATACTAAACTAATTGTCCTGTGCTCTTCGCATCTATCAGCCGCAGTCTTCTTCGGTATAGGTATAATTATATTTTTAGTAAAATCCTCTGGTATTCCTCCTGTTTCGTAGATTTCGCAAATTATCCCGAACAGCCATGATATTGCTTCTTCGCCCGATGCTCTTATCAACTCTGCTGGAATGTTATCAATTCCTGGCGCTTTATCATAACTCAGGTTTTTCAGCGCCCTATCAAACTCTGACCTTAAAATTTTGTCTCCCAATTCTTCATCATCCACTTCCTCTGCTCCTTCTATTACTGACTGATCTAGACTTCCACCACGATACAGCTCTTCTAGGTATTCCTTCCGTCTTTCTGCTTTTTCTTCTTTATCCATATTTGGCTTCCCATCCGCTTTCCTGATGTTCTTGCAAATACTTTTTATCACCGAATGTTTCTTTGATTTTCCTATAAGCTTCTACATTAATATATTATATAATATTATTGAATGGTCACAATTTAAATTATTCAAAATTGTGACTCTGGCGCCCTTGACGTATTTTTCTGTGACTAAAAGTCTTATCGCTAATCCGGCTATCAGGAAAACAAAAGTATCATTACTGAAGTAAAATTTTATTTTACTTTATATATTTTTAACGAAATTTTTCATTTTTAAATTATATTTTTCGTGTGCATAAAACCCTAAGGAAAGTATTTACAACTCCAGTCCCAAATATGTAAACGAAACGTCGTAGTTTAATTGTCTCTGGTCTCTCGATTTATCTTTATCTAATTTTTAATAAGTTTAATTAAAGTGAAATATAACTTGAAAATGAGAATTATTTTCAAAGCCCAAACCACTGAAATTCTGGGATGTTTATTGCACCAATTCACTCGTTTTAAATACTGTGTCATCCAAGTTTACTGTAATAATGTCTTCTTTTATGACAAATATTTTTTCGTCTCATAACTAACAGATGAACGCTTCCATTTTGTGTCGAGGGACTGTTGAAGGATTTTACTCTTTGATTGAATGTTCTTGGTTGGAAATCAGCGCATTCTTCTACCCTTATATAGTTCCCAGAAAAATTGAGGGTCCATTCGCAACACGTAATTATATTAAGTGAATATTAATTAAAATTTATTGCTGACAAATTGGCTGTATTGTTTGTTTATTTACACTTGTCAGATTATTGATTTATTGAATTATATGTGTTATTTTGTTGCTATTGTGTCATCAGCATATGCAAATGTGAACTGGAAAATTGAAACTATGATAATTTAAAGGGAGAATGTATAAAAATGTCACCAATAAAATATTTTTTTAATTTTTGTTTATAGTCGCATATACTGGAAGGTCAGTAGCGACTGAACGATTAGGGGAAACTTTTATTCATGTAAGGGTATGTTAGTAAGGTTTCTCAAACAACACAAACATCAAGGCAATGCCAGGATTACATCCCGGGACCTCTGTGGTGCAAAGCAGCGACGCTAACCACTAAACCACAGGAGGTCGGCAACAATAGTATTGTCTGATACAGAAAGGTGGAACCAAATACTAAATAAATCAAAATTGAGGACATTGAAATGCGCATATTATTATTAGCACTGCTAAGAAAATACAAAAATTGAAAATATTTCCTAACCCATGAATTTGCAGTTTCCTTTGAAACTTTTGTCCGATGTCCTTTTCAGTCCTTCATTTCATATAAATTGGCCTTAAGTTCTCGACAAGTTACAGTGAAAAGGACGATTCAAAGGACTATTTCAATTTATACGCGACAATAAAAGAGCCAAATCCGAATTCTTACACAAAAGCATTTTGAAAAGCTGTCATCATCAGCCATTTTATCTGTATGCAGAATTCACATTTCATCGTGTCGTTTAAGTAATTCTGACATTGAGGTTTTTGTTCGTTGATAGAAATGAATTCCAGGGAAAGCCACCGCCCTTTCCTTCCGCGTATTTCTCCAAGTGATTCTACGAACAAGTGACGTACCGTGGAAAAAGAAGTGTACCTGTCACTTTATTTATTATTTTATAAAAGAGGGGCCTCATTTCTATATATTTTTGGTGTGTGTCTTAACTTAAAATAACAAACTACGAAGACCCCAATTAAAAGATAAACGAAAAAAAGAGAAACTGTTACTAATCCTAAAAATTATAATGAATATTATAATGAATCAATAATCTGATAATTCATTATAAATAAATAAAACAACCAAGATATGGAAAAAATTCAGAAAATACTTAATTATAATACAAGGAAAAATAAGTATGATAATAATTTTCCTTCTGTTAATCAGTCACATGAACAACCAAACCTGATTTCAAATTAATTTAGCAGGAGCTTTCGGCATTGCCATAGTCAACATCTTCTAATTTAGTATGTATATATAATTTCTAACTTTCTTCATGGATTGTATGTGATTACAGACTAGGCTGGTCTACACAGAGAATTTATCGAACGTCGACGTGGCTAAATTTACAAGTTCAGGGCTCATTGAAAAGATTTTCAATGTAAATTTTAGACAATTCGTGGTTGTATGTTGCCGATTGTGCTTGGTGAGCACATGAGCATGAACTTCTTGAACTCCCAAGTTCGATAAGTGCTCTGTGTAGGCCAGCATAGTCTGGAATCACGTACAATCCATGAAGAAAGTTTGAAATTATACATACATGATTACAAGAGGATGACTATGACAATGCCGAAATATTACATTATAGTTTTGGAAATTTATGTGACTGATTAGCATATGGAAAATTATTATCATAATAAATAAAAATCAGTCTTTTAACAAAATTTAATAAATTCCTTGAGGAAAAATAAGTGTTCCTCAGCTCTGAAACAGATCAAAATGGTGATATTGAATAATTTATAATTATCTCTGACGTCACTACTAATAATCTAAATTTTTATTGAAGACAATTTGCGCAACCTTAATATTTCTCCAGGCACTACTACAGATTGTAAAGAATAATTTGCACTTTAACCAAAACATTTTTCATTGTTGATTAAAATGCTTATAACCGAAGATGTCTCAGAAGTGGACGAAATGTCGTTATATATATATATATATATCAATAAATAATATAAATAGTTCACTCGAGACCATTTATTTATTCATATATTTATAATAATGTATTAAAGGCTAATACCTTCTTTTAATATAAATTATTTTGAATTATCTTTTACTGATTTGCTTATTCCACGAAAACTTAATTGTACATACAAATCTAGAGAATATTAAGGATAATACAGCACAAATTTTTAATTAGTATTTATTTAATGTAATAGGTACGTTACGTCCATATTTGTGGACGTCATCAGGTAAATTTTTAAATGGTTACTTTCGGGCGTAATTGTCGCTCTCCGCGACGAATGTCATCTACATGTATAATAGTTTTATCCATTTAAAATTTTACCTGATGAAGTTCGCAAACATAGGTCGAAACGTCGTTGTTATTTATTTAAATTTTTCTTTAGCTGACGAATTGGCTGTATTCATTTATTATGTACTTACTTTTCTGATAGTACAGGGTGAGACAAAAGTCGCAGTAGATTCAAGATGACCGGTTTGAACATGGCGTCCATGTTCGGTGAAAGATAGACCATATCACCCATACCTAACTGGAATATTCAAGGTTCCCAATTCCTGCAAGTTTTTTGAAATGAAATGGTGCATTCTGACTTTTGACTCACCCCAGGGTGTACTTCGACTTTTGACTCCCCCTGTATTATAACACGACCCTTCGAATTACCAACTATTAGATAAAACCTATTAACAACTATCGAATGAAGCCGGAGAAAATCTAAGTAATGCATAAATGTGAACATCCTTATAAACGTTAGGTCCCAGAGTCATTTATATTTAGAAAAACGGAATTAAAATTTTAAATACTCGTAATGAAATTTCATGGTATTAAAAACGTATAATGATGAAAATCCCTTTGTTTTAAAACAGTCACAAATTTAATAAAGCCGAAATTATATTTAAATTTCGTTTAAAAATATGTAGAGAAGATTTCGGCATAGGACATAGTTATCTACAATTTAAAATAAATATTAATTGATACGTTACAAAAACACTATATATATGTGAACTTTTTTTCATTGTAAAAAGTATACTTGATTATAATTTTTTAATCTTTAATCTACTGCAAATACTGAAATTTTGTTTATATATTTTTACACTCCATGAATTTCATATACATTGGGTTTATGTAATATTTCAAATGATTTGTCCTTTTACATTGTAGATAACTGAAGCATATACAGAAATATCTTCAAAGTTTTAATAAAATCTGTAATCAAAAGTGAAATATTATTTTCGTTTTCATTAAATTTCTGACTGATTTAAACCAAGGGTTTTCCATCACTATACATCAAAATTAAAATCAGTTAATTTATGCAACTAAAATTCTGTGAAGATATTAGCTATTTTGAAATATAATTTTACCTAACTTATGTTTCCCTAAAAAATTTAAGAAATATATAAATTATAAAGAAAAATTTACAGGCCTAACGGTAGTTTTCTTCAATCACATCTACGTTTCGTTAATCACATTGGGTACTTCATCAGGTCAAATAAATTTCTTCTGGTTTTTGAAATTTTGAAGCATGTAGTAACTAAACATTAATCTTGAAAAAAGATAAAGGTGCAAATATAAAATACCAGTATCATCCAGAATATAAGAAATGCTTTGAAATGACGTTCAGCTATTAAAAGATCATGATGGAAAAATATCGACCAAACCAGGAACCGAGGGCTACTATTGCAAATCCATCAAAATATTACGAATATTTTATTTCATTTATTTATTCATGATGGGTCAAACACAAATATTTTATATACTACAAATATTGTATATTTAAACGAGCACTATCGTAAAATCTTTCAACTTTTACTAAATTACAATTAAATGGTAACCGAAGGCTTTTCTTACAAACGAACATAAGCGATGATATTTAATGTAATATATCAGAATACGTATGGTCGGAATGCTAAGGTATTCTGAGTGTTTTTACACTGTGAACGATGTGTTTTAAATGGCTCCTTCGGCTGAATGTTATCCAGACATTACAAAGAGTTATCCTCCGAACGAGGCGAAATTTATCATGTAGACCGTCGAAAGGACGCGGTACGTCACGTGAGACGTATTTGGAATACAAATACCTACGGCCTATTGAGAAACAGATGTTGCTTACATGAAATTCAGTTAATCTCGCTCACGGGTGAGATGAATAAGGATGAAGGACTATCATGAGATGTTTCCGAGTATGGTCCATCACCAAAATTGTAATTATCTCTGACGTCACTACTAATAATCTAAATTTTTATTGATGACAATTTGCGCAACCTTAATATTTCTCCAGGCACTACTACAGATTGTATAAAATAATTTGCACTTTAACCAAAACTTTTTTCATTATTGATTAAAATGCTTATAACCGAAGAGGTCCCAGAAGTGGACGAAATGTCGTTGTGAATGTCGTGCCAGTAATAAAAACTTGAAATAGTACACAATTTATTATATTTAAAGATAAATAAAGAAATATATTATGTGCTTATCTCACTAAAGGTGTATATAAATAACGATATATTTTCAATTACAATTAAAAAATCCATAAGTATGTCAAAAAATAATATTTAAAGCATTATAAATAAAAAACAGAAAATGAAAATTGAACGTTCCGTCCCAAAACTTTCGGGACTTCCTTAGTTCCTTAATTAAAATTATTGGTCCTTGATGTTGCGATAGCAACAACAAATCTTAATAATAATTATAGTATCAATAGTGTCTGCTGATAAATTGGCTGGATTTGTCATTTACATTTCAATCAATAAATAAAATTTTTCTTTATAATTTATATATTTCTTAAATTTTTAGGGAAACATAAGTTAGGTAAAATTATATTTCAAAATTAATAATCTAATATCTTCATGGAATTTTATTTGCACAAATTAACTGATTTTAATTTTGATGTATATTGATGAAAAATCCTTGGTTTAAATAAGTCAAAAATTTAATAAAAACGAAAATAATATTTCACTTTTGATTATAGATTTTACTAAAACTTTGAAGATATTTCTGTATATGCTTCGGTCATTTACAATTTAAAAGTACAAATCATTTCAAAAATTACAAAAAACGCAATGTATATGAAATTCATAGAGTATAAAATTATAAAAACAAAATTTCAGTATTTACAGTATATTAAAGATTAAATAATTATAATCAAGTATACTTTTTACTTGAAAATAAAATCATATATATATAGTGTTTTTTGTAACGTTTCAATTAATATTTATTTTAAATTGCAGATAACTATGACCTATGCCGAAACCTTCTCTACATATTTTTAATAAAATTTATAATCGAAATTTAAATATAATTTCAGTTAATTACACTTCATACAGTCTTATTATTCAAAAGTTTTCAACTTATTTTTTCCTGAATAATGTAGTCGATACAAATAACAGCTGTTAAATTTTTTTGGTTTAATTGTGTATTTTTTTAGTTTAATCCCTCGTAATTATTAGGTGGTAGTCCACCAAACTTGTCTTACTTAAATCCATCAGTTGTGCTTTTAATATATGGCAGATGTTCTCTTATAGTTTTTTAAGTCCAATATATTAATGACTGTCATTATTTCTTGCTTTTTTCTAATTTTTCATATTTCTCATATTTTTATATGCGACGTTGTTGGTTTTTAAGGTATTCAGTCCTAACCCTCCAAATTAACCTATTCAGCGCAAGCCTTTTCATTTATACGTATCTTCCTCATCCTCCCTAATCTGCTTAGCATATTCCATCAATGTCTTCCCTCCCCTACTCTTACCTCACACACGTCCCTCTAATGCTAATTTTACATGACCCTCTTGTCTCAAAATGTGGCCTATTAATGTCCCTTCTTGGTCAACGTTCTCCATATTGTTCTCTCTTCCCCTATTCTGCTTAGACTTCCTGGTTCGTTACCCTATCCATACATCTAATTTGCAGCAATCTCCTCTTGTCCACATTTCTAAATCTTTTATTCTTCTCCTTACCCCAACTCCTATCGTCCACGTTTCGCACCAAAATATCGCCACGCTCCATACGAACATATTAGCGATGGTTTGCTAACATTCACACTTATATTACCCGTATGTAAATTCCTCTTTTTCGCATAAGCCTTCCTTGCCTGTGCTATTCTACTCTTCATGTCTACTATACTTCCACCATCCCTAGTTATTACGCTTCCCAAGTAGCAGAGTTTCTTAAATTCCGTCAAAATATCTCTTCCAAAACGAACACCCTTTGTTATTGCACTGTTTCCCAAACTACACTCCAGTATCTTTGTTTTCCCTCTATTAATCCTCATATTGCGCTCTTTCTCCAGAACCCCGTTCATGCCATTTATTATGGTTTCTAGTATTCTTCTGACTCCCCTAATACTACATTATTGTCGGCAAAGCGTAGGGTTTTATTTCTTCTCCTTGCAGTATAATTCCTTTTCCATATTCCGTTTTATCTTTCTTCATCGACTGTTCCTAATACAACAATTTCATGAGCTAACCTTACTTCTTCTCCTTTGCAGTGCGGAGTAAGAATGCCTGCAGCTCTGCGTAGATATTATTTAATTGAAGAGAGATGCGCTCGATGTTTACCCGTGAGCTGAGGTTGTTGATGTTGGGGCCTGTCCGAGACAATGGCCGGTGTTTGCGCGCACACCTGTACACCACATTGTCTGCCTTGCATGCAGGAAAGCCAGCGGAGGGAGGTATTGTCTTGGGAGGCATCTTACAAAACCGCACACCAAACAAATGTAAACAGTTGTAGGGTGAATGCAAGCGGCCGTCCATTCACGTGCAGCGATTCTGGGATGTCTGCAAAGAACCATTTCTCTGCGGGTATTAAACAGGACTTCCGAGAACAAGGAATTGTAAATCGTTCGACGTCAAAACTGCCAACGACTTTCACTGAGAATAGCGAAGGTGATTCGTCGGAGTGAATATACGATATGGTTGCCTGTAACGTGACAGTGACGTAAGGTGTACTGTTTGTTACAAAGAAAATGTACAAATGTGTTACTTCAAATCTAAATATGACAGTGTACTATAATATATATTATTGTTGTTGTATTCAGTCCTAAGACTGGTCTGATTCCAGCCTCCATGCTAACCTATCTTGCACAAGCCTTTTCATTTCCTCATAACTAGCACAACCCACATCCTTCCTAATCTGTATAGCCTTGACCTCCCTCTTGTGTTCTTACCCCACACACTTCCCTCTAAATTAGTGCTATACATTAAATTACATAGATAGCCAAAGAAGGGTTCAGATTAAAAGAGAAAGACAGTAAATACAATCATATATGTTCCTGTGTATATGTTAGACAAAAAAATTAATGAGTCACAGCACGTACATTTAATTTTAGATAAAAGGAATGGAAAAACGTCAACCGAACCGTGGACTGAAACCTAGCACCTCCCGATTTTCATTGGCAGGATTAAACCCGATATATGGGCGAAAGGTCCTGTATATGATTGTAATTTTCTAATTTATCATGACTAAATGCTATGATATTTGAAGTAAATTAGCGATGATGCATTTAATAGGTTATTTATTATTTTTACTATTCTGCTTTTTGGCGATATTTATAACTTAATATAAGAATAAGTACAATAGGTGTGAATTGTGGACGGTAGGAGTTGCAGAAAGGAAAAGAATAGAATTTTTTGAAATGTGGTGCTTGGAAACCATAAGAAATGGCATGAACGTGGTCCTGGAGAAAGAGTTCAATATTTGGATTAAAGAGGGATAACAGGTAATGGAGTTTAGTAAGGAAACAGCGCACTAACAAAGGATGTTGGATAAGGAAGGGATATTATGAAGGAAGTTTAGGAATTTTGCTACTTTGGCAGCGTAATAATTAGGGACGGTAGAGGTAAAATTGGTCGAGAAGACCGGTATTAAGACTGTTGGAGGATCGATACGCTGACCACGTGTCACTCCAAATTCGGAATGAGTCTTGCAAGATGACAGTCCGCAGTCGACTCGGTAGGCCCAGGCCCTCAATGGGCTGTAGAGCCATGGAGAAAAAAATAAATTAATATAAGAAGTAAAATAGACGTAAAGAGTAGAATAGCACAGGCAGGGAAGGATTTCGCGAAAAAGAGGAATTTACTTACGGGTAATATAAGTGTGAATATTAGGAAATCATTACTAAAAATGTTCGTATGGAGTGTGGCGTTATATAGGAGTTGTGGAATGGAAAAGAATAGAATGCTTTGAAATGTGGAGCTATATGAGAATGCTGAAAATCAGATGGGTGCATAGAATCACTAACGGGGAAGTTCTAAGCAGAATAGGGGAGCGAACAATTTGGAGGACCTTGACCAAGAGAAGGGATAAATTAATAGGGTTTTTTAAAATTAGCATTAGAGAGAATTGTGTGGGGTAAGAGAGGATGAGGGAGGCCAAAAATGGAGTACGCTAAACAGATTAGGGAGGATGTGGAATGTTGTTATAAGGAAATGAAAAGGATTGCGCAAGATAGGTTAGCATGGAGGGATGCATCAGACCAGTGTAAGGACTGAATACCACAAAAACAAGGAGAATGCTGAAAATCAGATGGGTGGATAGAGTAATTAAACAGGAATTCAAAGCAAAATAGGTGAAGAGAGAACAATATGGAGAACGTTGAGCAAGAGAAGGGATAGATTAATAGGCCATATTTTGAGTGTAATGTAAAATTAGCATTAGATGGAAGTGTGTGGGGTAATAACAGAAGAGGAAGGCCAAAGATGGAGTTTGCTAAGCAGATTAGGGTGGACGTGAGATGAATTTTTGTATGAATGAAAAGACCTTCGCAGAATATGTGAGCATGGAGAGTTGCATTGGGACTGAAATCTGCAACACACAAGTATAATGCAACACTGGGTGAGGTAAAATAAATCCAATATGAAACGAGAAATGCTTATAAACCTGCTCTTACATAACATTATTCTGTTCTAAACTTTTAAT
Organism: Eucriotettix oculatus; assembly: GCA_034510155.1. Classification (NCBI taxonomy): domain Eukaryota; kingdom Metazoa; phylum Arthropoda; class Insecta; order Orthoptera; family Tetrigidae; genus Eucriotettix; species Eucriotettix oculatus. The sequence continues at coordinate 15,450,742 of CM067377.1, forward strand.
CAGTATTATTTGAACATCGTATTTTAGTGCCCAGGATATGAGAAATTATGAGCAGCAAAAAAAATTAAAGGTTATAAATTTGGCGATATATTACCGCGAGGACCTGTGCTAATATATGAAATAAATGGGACCGTCTCCTGTAGATGCTCATTAATAAGACCAAGAGAACAGAAACGACTGTTCCATAAGTAACTATCATGCTGGTAAAGAAATGATGCGGGGCCATTACGGAGAGGAATGGGTTTGCACGTTGCACCGTTCATATGGACACGCCGAGACATTACCAGTAATTGGATGCTTTTATGGAAGTGCAGCGACACCACGCACTCATCTAGAGAACCGGTACTCAGATGGTGTCTGCAACTAGGTACAACTCTCTTCTCACAAATAATACAACCTTTTCCGTGGGAAGGTCCAAAATAAGATGGAAATTGTGTTTATTATTCAGAGGTGACAGAGGCCTTCGCGTACTTCCCGCAAACTATATAAAGAGTAAGTAACTTCATCCCCCGGCTCACTAATTGACTCCAAATCAAGATCTCACTGGCTTATAAAGCTCTTTCTCTTCGCATTTTTCCTTTCAGGTGACTTCAAGAAATAACCGTGAACGTCCAAAAACAATTAAGTGTATTAGATTCTACGGAGACCGAGATAAGAATCGCAAAAATCAAGATCTCACTGGCTTCTATTCCCGTTTTTCCTTTCAGCTGACTTCAAGAAACAACCGAAAACGTCCAAAAACAATGAATGGTATTGGATTCTGTTGAGACGGAGATTAGAATCGGAGAAAAGGGAATTTTTTACCGTCCTTCGATATCAACACAGAGTGATGAGGTAAAGATTTGAGTGCTGCAAAAATTGTAAAAAGGTTGAGAGATATAAAGTCTGAAGAAAATTATAGAACGGCCACAAACAAAAAGAAAAAATGAAGACCAACCTGAATATTATCTAAAGCAAGTCCAAATTAATATAAAGGAAAGGGGACTCGAAAATGTTAAATAGGGTGGTTTTGAGAATAGGATACAAGAGATGGGCAAGATCTGCGTGCATATGTATTTATTTAAAATTGATACTTATCTGACACTATAAAAAATTAAATTATACCAATAAAGTCATTTGAAATGTGGTGCTACAGGAGTATGCTGATAATCAGATGGGTGCATAGAATCCCTAACGAAGAATTTTTAAGGAGAATAGAACCATAAGAAAGACTTGAACCAAAAGAAAGGATAGATTAATAGGTCACTTTTTCAAAAATTAGGGTCTTATAAAATTAGCATATGAGAGAATTGTGTGGGGTAAGAACAGAAGAAGGAGGCCAAGGATGGAATGCACTGAAAAAATTAGGGAGGATGTGGGATGTAGTAATTATGTGGAAATGAAAAGGCTTGCGCAAGTTAGGTTAGCATTGAGGGTTGCAACAGACCAGTCTTAGTATTGAATACCACAACAACAATAAAGGCATAAGATCGAACATTTAATAAATTGTTAAATTGAAAGATGACAAAATTAAATTTGATTTTTTTGATAACATGGAACGTCATCAGTTAATACTGTCATATTTTAAGTTGGGAAATATTTTAATTTGCTTAATAAAATAGCAAACAATTTTCATATTTTTTCTTTGGGAACGGTTGGCTCGTATAACTTAAGTGGTCATAATATTTGTAAACAAGAATTGTTGACTAAGATCACTGTCGGCTTTGATGGAGTACATGACCGCTGTAGCTCCGAGAAACTCACTTCTCAGGTAGATGATTGTATTTGCGACGCCGACGATGTCCTCTTTGCACTTTAAGCCGCCTCTTCCATTAACAGTGTCAGTTGCTTTGTCTGTTCCCTTCTTTCTCCCAACTCGTAAGACTCATTGACTCCTATAATCACCTTCCTATAGTAAACCTCTGCTTCACGTCTCCTTTCATCACTAGTCACCTCGGTAAGCATTGCCCCTCCATACTAAAACGTTTCGACGTTAAAGGCGAATGACAAGCCATTACCTACCTATACAGAGCAACACGTCTTCTTCCAGAAACGTGAAATATTACGATTCATAATATTCCTTTCGTCCTTTCGTGCCAATATTGCGGCAAGAGAGATTTTCCCCTTGAAGAAAAATATTACGGTATTGCTTGGTCAGCAGCGACATTAATCCCTCGCAGGACGCCGATGTTTGGCCAATTTTTTCCCGTTACCTCTCGATGCCTGACGAGCAATTAGTCCACAGTTCCCGGCGCTCATAATTTTAGTTCTACAATTTAAAAAAGAAACAATTAATTTATTAGGATTATGCACACCACATTACATTCACAAGGAATGAGAAAAAAAGTAAAATAAATCAGTGGATTACAAACTTAACTACGAACTAAAGTACAAATTCTGTAATAAAAAATTGTTAAAATTAATTCATTATACTAAATGTAGTTTACAATTGGTTTCAAAAAGTCTAAGGATTTCAAATTAGATTGCCACACTGTAATCTTACAAAACCCGCGGCAATGGTGTCAGACTCTCCTTCACCCTAATACCGGTTTCTTTCGTCGCTGAATATATCTTAGACCCATGTCGGTATTCGAACTCTCTGAGCAGCTTTTTGTTCTTCACCAGCATGACATCATTCGTACCAATTTTTAAAACTAAAAGAAAACCTTGAAATCTTAGAAAACTAATGGTAGCAAATTTTATAATTTCATTCGGCGGGCGTTTCGGTACTGTTGGAAAACTCTTTGTATTTAATTCATACATTAATTTAGTGCTTGTTGCAGTAAATTTATCATCACTGGATGTCAACGGTCTGTGTGCAATTAATTGAAGTCCGCACAGCCTTGAAAGGTTGACAAGCACAAGAAGTATTTCGAGTGATCCTAACTTGCCAGTACATCCCATGGTGACGGACGTGAAGGTTTTGGGATATCGCTGGATGGCAGGCGAAAGACCTGGGTTCAAGCCTCGCCCGCGGCGCCCGGGCTCTCCATCTATCACCAGTCCATCTGTTCGATGAGCAGTTATCTCTGGCAAATGAGCCGTGAAGCTGCAGAGCCATTAGGGCTCGCTCCCTGCGGCCGCACGTTATCCTCCGTCTCTCCACAGCTCCACAAAGATACGCCATTCCAAAGAAAAAAAAGAATCAATCATCTCGTGTGTCTCAAGAGCAAAATTCACGAGGATCGGCGGAAGTGATGCGGAGTTGGTCAACGGGACCCGGGAATTAATTGAGAGTGAATTGGGTGTTACTTCAGCACACAAATTAATATTATAGCAGAAATCGGCCTATAGAATTTGGCAACATTGATATTTAAGCTTCAGGATTAATTAATTTTAAAATCTTCAGCAAGGATCTTAATTTTCTACAGTGTTATAAAATTCAATTGACGTTTCACGTAAGGACGTGATGGTCATAGCGTGAACCGGAACTTCAGAGTGTGCCTTTAATCTGGGTAAAGGAGAAAATAATCTAATAATTGCCGACCTCCTGTGGTGTAGTAGCTAGCGTCGTTGCCTCACAACCCAGGAGTCCCGGGTTCTAACCCTGGCATGGGCTTGATGTTTGTGCCGTCATCGTAACGAAGACCGATATTCAGACTACTGAAGAATTGATTCTCTGACCACGTTTCACTCCAAATTCTGAATGTGTTGTGCAGGATGACAGTCTGCAGTCGTCCCGGTAGGCCCTGGTCTTCAATGGACTGTAGAGTCAAAGAAGAAGAGTCTGATAATGAAAACAAAATTTAGTTAAAAGTGTAATTATAGGGACCATGTTCTATAATTACAACTAACTTTAAAACAATTTAATTTATAATTCTTTGTTTATTCCACAAATAAAATAAAATAAAACATGTACAAAAATTTGAACTCATGCTCCAGTATAAGATTTTATTCCAGGTTTCACGTGTTCAGGTACAGAAACTTGAAACCTCAAAGAACTTAGAAAAAAATTCAGCAGTGCAAAATTCAGGAAGGAAAACCCGGACGGCTTACCGGTGAAAGGTTCTCTGCCATAGAGATCGAAGCAAAATGGAGGATAACCTGGTCACATGCTTGCCAGACTTGTCAGGTTACAGCTTCTACCTCCCTACTCGCCGTGTTTTCAAACCAAGAGTGTCTCTCGTGCTCTCTCTGCTTTTCTGTCCTCACTGTTTTCTCCTCACAATTCACATAATCCAGATCATTCGTGGAAATTCATCTTAGAAACAACTTCATTATTGGCTAGTAGGGTTATTCTGCCTCTGTCATTGTATGAACGTCTTCCTGGAATTCATTGTAGCGTACCTTTCTATCTATTGGGATTAAGGAAATATTTACGGTTTTACGCTCCTAATATCTATTTGTTATTGTGGTTATCTGTCCTAAGGCTGGTCTGATGCAACCCTGCATACAATCCTATCCTGTCCACTTTTACATTTCTATATAACTACCACATCCTACATCAACCCTAATCTGCTTAGCGTATTCCATCCTGGACCTACCTCTTCTGTCTGACCCCACACACTCCCCTCTTATGCTAATGTTGCAAGACCCTCACGTGTCATTTTATCCCCTATAATGTATGCCCAATCTTGGTCTTCCAAGTTGTTCTATCTTCCCGTATTTTGCATAGAACTTCCCACCCATCTGATTTTCAGTATTCTCCTATTCTTTTTTTGAATGCAACCCCTATTGTCCTCGTTTCACACCCACATAACGCCACACGCCATACGAACATTTTTAGTAATGATGTCCTCATATTCATTTTTATATCAGCCGTAAGTAAATTCCTCGTTTTTGGCTAATATTGTAGTAAACCACATGTAGTGGATATTAGATATTAAGTATTTGTTAAGATAGATATGTACTAGTCGTTAAGATATTAATTATTAAAATAGATAGATTCTTGATTTTAGTATCCGGACGACCACATCGAATAGACGTTGTTTGTTTCATGTGCGGGGGGATTAGAAAATAACGTAGTATATCAGTCTGAGGAACTTTAAGGGTAGGTCAACACAAAGAGATGGCTACTTTTGCTTATACCTGACCGTGCGTGAGTGCGCATACATTATTACTCCCCGCCAAGGGTCAAAATGGCGAGGATTGCCCAAATTCGCGGGCAATTGGGGGCGTGTTATGCTCAAAATTACAAGTGGTGATTGGTGGCCAGATGGAACGAGAAGCAGAGGCGATGACGGAAAAGGTGGAGAGCTGAACATTTGGTCTAGAGAACGTGAGAGAAACAGACAGTTGGGATGGAGATGGAGAGTCGAGTCTGAGCTGAGGATTTGGTCTAGAGAACGCGAGAGAAGAAGAGAGTTGCTGTGGAGACCGCGAGGAGGACGGTTCGAGCCGAGTCTGAGCCGAGTAGTTGGTCTGGAGAAGGGGAGAAAAGGACCGTCGTAGAGTTTAAGTCGAAAGAGAGCTGAGAGGGAAGTTGGACAGTAAGTCCAAAGCCAGTCATCAAACTGTTCTACGTGGCGAGGCGTCAGCAAACAGACAACCAGCTGCCGAGTCCAGCAACCAGAGGCCTTCAGCAACGAAGCAGCAAAGGGGTTAATTTTAACGACGTGGTATGCTTTATCTATTTAATTGGTTAATTGGTGTAATTTTCCTAAACCACCACAGTCAAGCTGTGATTCATGCGGCTGGTCGGAGCAAGTAAAATGATAGAAAATTATCAAATAGATAAAAATAGTATATGTTGCAACAAATTATTTTAATGTTGTAATATATTTTTTGTATATACGGCAATAAAACATAATGTTCAATTGATTGCTAAAATTCTTTTATCCCCACCACACTATATATCTGCCATCCCTAGTTATTATGCTTCCTAAGTTTCAGAATCCCTTAACACCTTCAAAATATCTAACACCCTTTGTTATTCCATTATTTCCTAAACTACAATCCATCAACTTGGTTTTCCCTCTATTACTCTTCACGTTGTACTCTTTCTCCAGGACCACGTTCATGCCATTTATTATATTTTCCAAGTCTTCTTCTGACTCCTTAATATCACAATATCATCAGGGATTTTAATAAATGATTTAATCAGCATCTTAGTCTATAATTTTATAATTTAAAAATTAAATATTACGTCGTTTCGTCTCTCATTTGAGACTTCTTCAGGTATTAAAAAATTTTAAAATAGTTTACAATGTGTAATATGTTATGATTTTTTTAAAATAAAATACGTGATTTTTACACTTACACTTTACACTTGTGCATGGAACATCATTTAGCGATTTTATTTCTCGTCATTGCAGTTTGGTTCCTTTTCCGTATTCATTTTAAACTTTCTTCATCGTCTGTTCTGTACATAACTTAAAGAGTATAGGTGACAAACTTTTTCCTTGTCTTATTCTTTTATATTTCTGCTTCCTTTCATTTCCCTTCTATTTTTATTATAAAACACTCGACAATTGTATTTCAAAACATTGAAAATAATAAAGTATATAAATTATTTCCTGGATAGCTAAATGTGCAAAAGTTCTCTACACTCAAGGTTGGCCGTGGGGTAAATAAGCTATCAACGCATTCCGCACAAATTGGTCGTCACGGAATAGTCTTACCGCTACCACGTGACCCGCTAGTGCACTCTGAACTTCTTGTCTCCATCATCAACAACAGCAGAATTATCGGATCACCCAACCTTTCTGTGGATCAGTGATCGTCAAAAGTCTTTTTCATCGTAGAACCAATCAGTAACCCTTTATCCTTCTGCGTCGCGGCAGCGTAGGGCAAACGGGGGCTGTTTTCCGAGAACCATTGCACCGTAACGGAAGGAGGAGACGAGCATTCCTTCGTTCCTGAGACATGGCGTATTCCATTGGCTGCGGTTTATTTTAAAACCGGGAAATACTATATCCCAGGCGAACGTGTGTAGCTCTTTCACATTCCTACCTTTTAAATTAATAACATTTTCTATAAGATTTCAAGCAGCCTTGAGACGCGCTACATCAGACATTTGTGTCTTATCTGCGGAGTCAACAGAGAAAAATGAGCTATAGGAGTACGAAAAGCAGTCCACAAGGAGGATCCAGTTGGTACAGGCATCAATAATTTCATTTGTACAGAATTCACGCTTGTAAGCAATTAACCACCGAGATAAGGCGCCTGGGTCTAATGGACCCGACGGATATTCGAACCAAATCCTCCCAGGTTCCTTACGGTACAACCATTCGTTTTGGAATAGGTAAATACGAGGCGAAACTATAAATACTATTTGATAAAATACAATGGCAAAAACTTTCCGGTCGAAGAGTGATTATTAGTGTTAATCCGTTTGGTAGCCGATCTTCTCGTCTTTTAGTGCATTAAACTCTTCTTATCTTCTGTAATCACACCTGCATCGTTAAATCGGTATCATTGATTACTTTCACTTTTACATTTCTACATCTTTAATAATCAATAATCTTCTGGGTCATTCGGTGCAATGAAGTTGATGATTATATTAAAATCAATTTATTTTGTGTTGGTCCTCTGCCACGCATCAAGTAGGTATTTAGGATGTATATATAATCGCTCCGATTCATGAAGCATAAGAATACGTAGACAGAACACTTTCAATTATTATTATTCGCAATTTTTTTCTTTTCTGATATGCAACAGAGCCGGAGAAAACAGAAAGTTGAGTCCTCAGAAAATGGATAATTTATATTTTAAGCCTGGATAAACTCCTGATACAAGTTTTCAAATACTTATCAGGATTCTGTTGGCTCTTCATTATTTTATGTAAAAAAATTCAGATATATATTTTTTAATTTTTTCCCCGGCACAGATGTGTTTTTGTGCTGCGGTAAATCAAAGAGTCAAAAAAATTCCAGATTTTCTTCGTACGTTATCTGTCCTCTAGTTAGCCTTGAGGCCGTCCTGACATTCGGCCCCGGCTCATTAGCGCTTTTAATGAGAAATGAATGTTAATGTAAATTTATAAGTGGCCTTATTCTTCCTTCAAAAAGATTTTATTTTTCAATGTTCAAAGTGTTTTGATATTCAGAAATCTTATTTTCAGCGTATTTTAAGGAAAATATAGAAAAAATATGTAACTATTTCATGTTATCACGCTGTAATTATTTGTTGCATAGTAACACTGTGGACTACTGTTGCTTTATATTTTCTATAGCTTGTTATCCGTCCTTCATACTATAATGAAATTATGTTCCTGCTACACAAATTAAATTATCATTCTTGTTAACGAGAAGATAGATTATCTGTGAAGACGGGTGATGGGAGTATCTTTGAGACGGAGGAAGAACTTTGGCGGCATATCGGAACATTGGGTATTAAATTGATTAAAAACTGTATTAACAAAATATATTATTCGGTATTGAAATCTAAGTACCAGGTAGTACAATTATTTAACTTTGAAAGTCGATGTTTTCATTTTCTGATAAAGTCTGGAAGTTTATCGTGTTATTTAGTTTCGTTTATAGAGTATTCAAGTAATAATTAGTTCTTTTTAAGTGATCGGAGATTATGAGGAAGAATAAAAATTGAATCCCTTTTCCTTTCCTTTTTTCTTCTTAACTTATATAAAACAATCTGTAACAGTTTTTAACATTTAAACGGGTTTCAATTTATTCGACCCATTTGTTTAAAAAAAACTCGTATTTCAATACGGTAAAACTGTGCACAGTTCTTATGATCTCATTTTCATATAAAGGTTTGTCTGTAGTGAATACCATTTATAGGACAGAGATCCTTATCATTCATTGTTCCAGAACCAATTTCTTTTATTTTTCATATTATAACATATTTAACTGAATATGGAAAAGGAATCAAACTGCAAGGGGAAGAACTAGAAACCCTACTGTTTGCCGATTATATTGTAGTATTAGGGGAGTTGGAAGAAGATTTGGAAACCATAATAAATGACATGAACGTGATCCTGGAGGAAGAGTTCAGTATGAGTATTAATAGAGTGAAAACCAAGTTAATGAAGTCTAGTATGGGAAATACTGAAATAACAAAAGGATATTATGAAGTAGGTGAAGGAATTCTGCTACTTTGGAAGCATATTAACTATAATAGGATAGCGCAGGCAAGAAAGGCCTTCGTAAAAACGATGAACTTACTTAAGGTAATATAAGTGTTAATATTAGGAAATCATTGCTAAAAATGTTAGTATGGTGTGTGGCGTTATATGGGCGCAAAGGTGGACGATAGGATTTGCAGAAAGGAAAAGAATGGAAGTCTTTGAAATGTGGTGCTATAGGAGAATGCTGAAAATCAAATGGGTGGATAGGGTAACTAACGAGGAAGTTCTAAGCAGAATAGGGGAAGAGAGAACAATTTGGAGGGCGTTGACCAACAGAAGGGATGGATTAATAGGCCACGTTTTAAGACATGAGGGTCTTGTAAAATTAGCCTCTGAGGGACGTGTGTGGGGTCAAGGATGGAATACGCTAAGCTGATAAGGGAGAGTGTTGGATTATGTCGTTATGCGTAAATGAAAGAGTTTAATCAAGAGTTTTGCATCGGCACAGTCAAAGGACTGATCACCTCAACAACCACACTTTAAAAATTAATACGAACCATTCAATGTAACATACTTAATATATTTTTTTTGAAATTTTAAACCTCGATGATTGTTTGTATGAACTGTGTTATGACACGTTGGCTATTAAGTTAGCATGTCCTCTGTTTGCTTCCGGTCAGAGTAAAATTCCATCATTCGCGCGGCTGACTCCACACTGAAACAGAGAATTATTTAAGGGATGACGAGAGATTCCTGGACGCCATCACTGCATTTAATTTAAATAAAGATGCGGCCGGACGTGTGTTTTGTGAAGCAGAGCCCGGGGCCAGGCATCTTATCTCCGCCTATCTCCCTGTTTTTGTACTTGCTGGCCCTGGCTCCGGGGTCTCCTTCACAATACAGATAATGATAAATGCCGGTGCGTAAGGCTGATCTAGATGGACGCTTGCTTGCCTGCTTACTTGCCTGCTTTGCCTGAGCACAACTCACGAAACAACCGACCACGAACAACACCGTTTTTGTGCCGATCCTTTCAACTTGGAACGTATTCACATTGACTTGTGAACAAGAAACGGCCTCGTGTCAGTCACCAGAGCCACACAAGAGAGTGGAAAAAAATCATTAACATTGAATGCTGATCTATGAAACAATCCCATCGTCCATTTTTAGTTCGTAATAAACGTAGTGAAATGTTTTCCAGCTTTGGTAAACAAAATTCTAAGATTTCTTCGTTTCGCGCAGTTTTAAAAAGTAGAAGACATCCAAGCAAAGGTGTAGTATCGCTGTCGAGCAAATATCTCTGGAATGGCAAAGAAGAACTTATTATCACGACTATTCTTGTGATTGGTCGAAATTCGACCGTAATTCTTAAAGTTTTAACGTGCAACATGAAATTGTAAATCTCTCAATCCACAATCAAATGTATTAAAAATTCTTCGAATGACATTCAGTGTGCATTTAAATGTATCTCAGAAAATAAATTCATCACTGTCTATACTATTTAAATTTACATTTGGGCTATTATTATGCGTACGTGAAGAAATATCGGAGAACTCGAGGCTGAATGGGATAGCAGGGTAGATATCATATTATTTTGACTGGATAGTGCTGAAGTTTGGTAAATAGGAGTGAAATATGGTCACTGGTCAAGGAGGATATCCCCCAAGCCGACTTGACCAAGTTGGGAATTAACTCTTGTTTTAACTTCTTACATCTGTGAATTTATAATTTTTGCAGAATTTCGACAGAAGCTAAGCTACAATACCGCTCGATTTTAACTCCTTAATGGTATATATTCGTAAAGTAGATGTATTAACCTGCATATAAGTTATGTATTAGATTTAAATCTGCTTGTATTAAGGCTCGGTGAAAAACCTTATACTGAGGCTAGCGTGCGGGGTGGAACGGGAGACTACTGTATGAGGCAAAATTGTAATGTGTTCCTCAGGAGAAAAAGGAAAAGATAATAGACTCGCCTTACAGGATACTGTACTCGAAAGAGAATATATAAACAAAGAAAAGGATCGGGAAAGCAGAAAATATGTTAGCAAAGACTGTGCATTTGCAAAGGAAATCTCTGTGCGAAAGAAAACGTTGATAAAGCGATCAACCGTACGAAAAATAAATATAAGAAAGAAAAGGCAAATGAGGTTAAGTTTTTCTTAATTTCAATTAACTTTATTACACTGATTTTGATTTTTAAAAAAATCTTATTCCGCTCTGCCCCGAGGGGTGGGCAGAAAGGGAAATTTGCAAGTTCCTTTTTGAATAATTCACCAAAAATCTAAATTCGTTGTTTGAAGTTATACTGATATTCTATTAACTAAATAATAGAATAAAATAATGTTTTATACCATTATGAAGCGAATTTCCATTTTCTAAACTTTCTGCAAAGTTGAATAAAGAATTCTTGGGTTTCCACCCGGGTTAAGTGGAGTTCAAGTCACGCCGTCTCAATGGCTTACTCTGCATCGAAACGTCGTGGCTCAGACTCCATTTAAACCTGGTGGAAACCCAAGAACTGTTTACTCAGAATATACAGCGGGAAAACCTTCGATCTTTTCTACAAAGCTGTTAAACAATGAGTGTCCCATTCCGCCCCCACTTCACCTACCCTTCAATATTTAATATCGAGGCACGGTGGAAGTAAGTTCGAAAACGGAATGTATTCACATTTTTGAATGTGCCAATAATAAATAATAAGCAAGCTGTACTTCACTAATATATAAAGCACAAATATATATTGTATGACACGTTTTATTTAATTTAGTTTAATATATTCGTAATGCTTGAGTGATATCTCTTTCGCCAGCGATATTGATGTGTTTGACATTCAGTAACGTTATGCATAAATATTATGGTTGTGGACTCCTTCTCTATGATAACTTCAACTCTGCCAAGTCTCTAACTCCTCCATGGACGCAATGTTCTTAAAAAGAGGTACAATTTGTTGTCCTCACTTACTTATATATAGGTGAAATGTAGATTGAGTTGAAGAAATCGAGAGTATCATTGTGTCATTATGATGAGACTCAGTACGTGGAAAACGGGAGATTACGTTTTCAAAGATCGAGTATCCCAGGTGTTTCTGCTTTTAAAATATATTCTCTCGCCTATCTGTTTAAGTAACAGTTGTTTAGATTTCACATTACGAGCAGAACCATAGTTTCCGCGTGTGTTTGTGTTTCCCAGTGTGCGTTTGTGCCGTGTTATCAGTTATTTTATACTATATGTTGTTTCCTTAGTTTCAGGATTTTTGTTGGTTAATTGTATTTTATTTTTGTCTTATAATTATTTTTTACTTGACGTCATGTATGTCGTATCCTATTTCCTCAACCGAGGACTAATGAAAACAACAACAAACCAAAATCTAGTAAATGTAGAGGATGATCTGCTACGCTTTGTGTCGATCTGACCACAGATCTTTATCAAGCAATGTTCCGCCATCTTTAAAATATTGACACCTGTCGTAAGGTTGTTTTGTGGCTTCACGTCGAAATGCTGGACTTCCTCCGTGTCTTCCGCACCACATTCATTTGGAAGCCAGTCGCAGCTAAGAAGTAGCGTCACTTTGAAATCTTTCCTTTCGTAAGAGCGTTTTGAAATTGGAGGGTCTGCCACTTGTGAAATCAGATCAGTGACTCGTTTTTTTGAATGTCACGCCAGAAAAACACTCATCGGCAATTGTGTGAGGTGTAATGAGTGCTGGAATGGTGAGGAAGTGGATTAGAAAGTTTAACGAAGGCCAACGACGATGATGAGGAGACAAATTGTTTATATTCTTTCATTCGCTTTATTTGTAGTGCGCACCTGATGAGGTCCACGGAATGTGGAAAAATATAATAATGTGAATCTAGTTTTTCTTGAGCATTATGTATTGCAAACTATTAATTTCAATTGTAAATACATTATTTTCTACATATACACTTTGTGAATTATTCGTATGGTATTAGGTTGAATGAACACGTAGCGTAGTGCCACTACACAATGCGGTGATATCATATTCGAGGGGCGTTAAACGGCTGTACATCATAATGAACTCAGTGTAGAGAGAGGCTAAAAGGCGATAAGAGCCGGCCTCTTAATAATGGACCAGGAAAGACGCTGCATCACGAGTATTTGTGAAGGCAACGAGAAATTCATTACTGTTCTAAGTTATACCAACGGTTGTACATTTTGTATTACAGCCGCACTCCTTTTATTCTTCGTAATTTCCCTGTCATGAATCGCGCGAGGACGGTACACAGAGAGAAGAAAAGAGACGGATAGTCGGAGAGATTTTTTTTTCCCGTTATAAATCACCGATGCCAGAGGGGACGTCATTGATGTACAGTACACAATTTCAACTGTGGATGCCACAGCAAGTTTGCTTACCTCCGCGCCATAGAGCCCCGGAGGCGTATCTCTATCCCTCTCTCTTTCTCTCTGCTTCTCCTTCTTCCTCTCTTTTCTCTTCCTCTCTCACTCGTTCCCTAGCCGCACACACACACACAGAACTCACTTGTCATAGCCGCAGCTTAAATACGGCCGGACCAATAAAACTGCCCGAGGCTGCGGCCATGCAAAAATGACACGATAATTACTTCTTCGGTCGGCCTCTCGAGTACCGGGGAGGGGAAGCCCCGGGGGAGGTGCAGGATTCCGAACTCGTGACCGTTTATTTTGATTGGAGCGGCGCAGCTCCAGCTCAGCGCGGGGCGGCGGCGGCGGCGGCGGCGGCTTGGTCGTGGAGGCCTGCGGCGGACACACTCCACTGGCTGTTGCTTGGGTCGCTGCGAACCGTATGGGGAACTCGACCGAAAAACATCTCCACCAAAGTAACAACTCCTACATATAAAACCCAATCACCACTCAACACTCGACGTGCCCATACCAGTAAGACCACAAGTGGAATACCTACTACTTCGCCTCAATCAAAGATTCACTTTGGAAGCCCAAACAAAACATCAGTTCAATCTTAAGACAAATCTAATGCACTGGGGACTTGGGCGTAAATCACATCTCACTGTCATCAATGAGATGGCAACAAGAAGAGATCAAAGCGTATTAACCACTAACAAAACAAAACACGCCAAACTTACCAACCTCCATTACATCACGGATAGTTCCCCCAATCTACGTTCAGTGTGACACTCCGATCACCGTAACACGCTTCATCGCGTCGTGCGCGAAGTATAGAAGGTAAGGAAACCAAATACTCGAAATACATCGCACCAAATCGATCACCCACTTGTCAGCATACCAAGGAAAAACCTATGAGTTGATAAAACTACTAACTCAACTAGCACTAAAGATTTGTATCCATATCATATAACATAGGGCCTAGAATTATAAAGTAAAACTATTTTGAGTGGGTCGATCACACAACAAACTAAAACTAGCTCAAACCCTTATTCTTAATTCTAGGTTGATGAGTCAGATGCATCACATCGGAACTAATAATTGGGTCATTAACGTAAAAATTACATTAATTAAAAAAAATTCTATTCTCTATTATTTCAAACTTTCTGGTTTTATTCTTCTTCTTCGGCTTCTCCCCCTTTGCAGGTTTGCCGTCTTCAATTTCCATTTCTGTCTGTCGTTCCAATATCCCTCTTCCAAATTCCTATCTTCCATTATGGTTTTCATATGGGTTTTCCATTTTAATCTGTGTCTGCCCCGCTTACTTTTTCCAGGAGGTGACCATTGGTATATTTCTTCTGGCCATCTTCCGTTTTCCATTCTTTGTACATGACCATACCATTTAAGGGTTTGATTTTCAATCCTTTTAACGACGGACGTATTTACGTTCATTTCTTTACAAAGGATCTCATTTCTAAATTTATCCTTTCTTGTTTTTGAAGACTTCTCCTCAGATAATCTAATTCTACTGTTCTATTTTTTTGTAATTCTGTCAGGGGCCACATTTCATTTCATTCCATAACATAAACTGTTCTGTATTATGCTCTAATAGATTTTAATTTTTGTTTCCTTTATTAAATTTTTGTTCCAAATTATTCTGAGTACAGTCTGGGTAGCATTCTTTGCCATTGCAGTTTTAGTTCGTATATCTCTCATGTTCATAAATTTGTAATTATTGACCCCAAGTATTTAGAAAATTCACATTTTTTTATTTTTCCTGTTTCTAGCGTTGTTTTTCCCGCCTTTTCCTAAACACATGTATTTATGCTCAGTCCCCATTTTTTATATTCTTCCATGGGCTTAATTATCATGTCCTCTTCATCTCCTGCAAATATTTCCTGATCGTCGGCAAACAACAATGAATGTAGTGTCTTATCTCCTATAGGAATACTCATTCCAGAGCATTTTTATGCCATAATTTAAGTGCCTGATCCGAATAAGTATTAAAAAGAGTCGGTGATAAACTGCATCCCTGCATCCACACTAAATTCTTCTGTAAGTTTATTCTGTATTTTAACTTTGGCTTTTGTATTAATATACTTTCTCCTAACAATATTGATCCATTTATCATGGATATTCCAATTTCTCATAGCCGACCATAATAAATGTCGAGGGATATTATCATAAACCTTCTCTAAATCAATAAAAGTCATATGTAGTTCTTGATGTTTAGTTAACATCTTCTCTTGTAGTTGTCTAATACAGAATATATTATCAATGCATGATCTTTCACTCCGGAAACCACTTTGTTCCTCTCTTATTTGGCCTATTGTCTCATTAATTTTAAAATTTATAATTTTACTAAAAATTGTCGCTGTCAAAGCTAAAACACTTATACCTCTATAGTTGGAACACCTTATTTTGTCACCTTTTTTAAAAATAGGGATGATAAATGGTATATTCCAATCATCTGGAATATCGTCTCTAGTTTCTTTTTTATTAAAAATTTTCGTTAAAAAGGTCACTAACATTCCCTCTCCATATTTCAGAAGTTCTATTTGGATATTTCCTTGTCCTGTTGCTCTCCCATTTTTTGTCTCTTTCAGAGCCTTTTCTTACATATTGTTCTGTTACTTCTGGAGTTTCGGTCTTATATTCTACACTCATCTCTTGAAAGTTAAACTCATTTCTATTTTCCTGAAGTTGATCTGTATAATTTTGTATCCATTCTGATGGTCTTATTAGCTGGTTTTATTAAATTTGTTATTTTGAACATTTCTAAATTTTCATCTCCTCTATTCTCCATATTGGTACATAATATTTCTTTGTTTTTCTTATATATATATATATATATATATTGTTCATTTCATATGCTATTTTAGATTTAAAATCGCCCCTTATGACGTTTCAAATTAAAGGTACACATCGTATCACTAAAATAATGATACAATCAAGACGTTAACACTAAATATCAGTCCGTCTTGCTATGAAGCAAAGTTTCTTACAATGAAGACTTTTAAGTAATCCTGAACCAAAATCAACCGGGATTATAGAGTGACCCAGGATATTAGTTCGTTGGGAATAAAGAATTTCCTGACTACTGCTATGAATAGAAAATAATAGCAGGAACTTTTAGTGGGCTGTCGAACAAATTTTCATCATAGTGGTGAATCAAATTCACACCAACAGGACGGTAAATTTAAGTAAAGTTAACCCAATAACTTGGACGAAGTCTCTGACTAAAACTTGGTACACATGTATGAGTGGAACAAAAGGAAACATCCGGGGTGCCACAGGGATCAGTAATTTGGTCTATATTGTACCCTCCTATACATCATTGATCTATAAAATAGAATCAGTTATAACATAGCACAGACAAGGAAGGTTTTCACAACAAAGAGGAATTTGCTTACGGCCAATATAAGTATGAACATAAGGAAATCATTATTAATAATGTCCGTATGGAGTGTGGCGTTATATGGGCAGTAAACATGGACAGTAGGAGTTTCAGAAAGGAAAAGAATATTAGCTTTCGAAATGTGGTGCTATAGGAGAATGCTGAAAAACAAAAGTTGGAATGTGGAAGTTCTAAGTAGAATAGGGGAAGAGAGAACAATATGAGAACAAATAAATTAATAGGCCACGGTTTGAGGCGTTAGCATTAGAGGGACGTGTGTGGGGTTAGAACAGAAGATAGAGGCCAAGGTTGAAACACGCTGAGAAGATTAGGGAGGATGTGGGATGTCGTAGCTATGAAGAAATGAAAAGGATAGGCTAGCATAGTGGCCTTCATTAGACCAGTCTACTACAAAACATTAGTACCTCTTCAGGCGGTAATTATTTCGGAGACTTTTCCGGGTTTCATTACAACGATTACGTCGTCAAACAAATGCGCACGAAGAATTTTCAGTTTTTTTATTTAACTTTATATTTTCTATTATTAGTCTTTAATATATTTATGGCATTGATGAACTTCAAGATGTATCAGTCTCCATAAAATGAAAATCATTGGCTGTGGTTTTACATTACAATCTACAGATGTGGGACAGAAAAATCAATGGCGTATTTTCAAACTTAATGATGTTTATTGGGGAAGCCAGACTGAATAAAGCTGGAGGTTCATAAATAGGGATGGAAAATTGTAATTGGTCAAGGAAGAAAACAACCTGACGAAGTTCTGTCTCCATCTTGTAAATGAACTCTTGTTTTGGCAACTTACATCTGTGAATTTTTAATTTTTTCAGCATTTCGACAGTAGGTAATCTACAAAACTCCTCGTTTTTAACTCTTTAATGTTAGTTAACTAGGTGTCTTTATCTACCTATAAGTAAGGTATGAGGTTTAAATCTACTTGTATTAAGGCTCGGTGAAAAACTTTAAACTAAAACTTGCTTGCAGGGAGGAACTGGATGCAACCGTATAAGGCAAAATATATTGTGTTCCTGGAGAAAAAAAGGAAAAACTGAGCGACCTGCATTGTAACAATGAGTTAAAGGATGCTGTGCCCATAAAGAATAGATAAAGAAGGAAAAGGATCGGGACAAAGGGGAAAATGCTAGCAAAGGCTGTGCAGTTGCAATAAAATCTTTTTGCGAAAGGAAAAATTGATAAAGTGATCAACTATACGCAAAATAAATATAAGGTAGAAAACAGAGTAAATGTTAAGGTTATTCTTTATTTAAATTTAGTTCTTTGTATAAATTGTTATTAAAAATCATCCTCGGGGGGAGTGGATGTACGGGAAATTTGTATGTTTCTTTTCAAAAATTCACCAAAATTCTAAATTTGTTATTTTAAGTTATATTAATATTAGCTAACTAAATAATAGAATAAACTAGTGTTATGTAACTTTACAAAAAAACTGTTAAACAATAAGTGTTCCGTTCCGCCCCGGTTTTGTAATTGACTACAAGCGGTGCAGTATAAGAACTTATTTATAAGATGGCGAGAAATTTAATGTTTCCCCAATTTATATTGATAGGTTCTGTAATTACACGCACCTTGTTGTTTGGTTGATGGGCTTATTTTTCTGAGCTGCTGCTGGATTACGTAGGACACATGCACGCACGCACTGGACGCCATCTTAGATATCTAGAAGTGTATCCGACTTTAATGGGACGGTATAGCCACGGATGTAATAATATGATATAGGAAGGAATACACGGAGCTCATTAGTGGCAACTCAGTACCTGTACCAGTACCAGTACCAGTGTGGCTGGGCGGCCTACACGCACGTAAGGGGCTCGCTTACGTCAACCATTCTCAATTATTATCTACATTACCTCAAGTTTCAGTTTTATTACACAATTTTCCCACTTACAATATAAATTTTTTTCACAGTTTTCTGATATTTACTATTTTTGTTACCTAACCTGTAAACGCTCATGAGCTTCTTCATTTTCCCACATAAATATCCTATAACTAATATATTTATTACCATAATCATGTGTACATATTTCAGTGTTAGAGAAAATCCACTTCACTTCTCTAATCCGATGTTACATTTATTACTAACGGATTCTGTAACTCGCTTGCAATTCAAGTTACACCATTACTTAACGTCGTGTTATTATAAAATTAAAGGGTTCGCGAGGTAGAAGTAAAACTTAAACAACGATATATTTATAGTAAATATTTGGGCTGAGTAACAATAATTTTTGTGGTAGTATTGCGCGTTGTACACTGCACTGGATTGCTCGTGCTCGTCCCAGTTTATTATATAAATCCATATTATTATAGTTTACTAAACGCATTACACTACACTAATATATACTCTTACGTTTTTATTTATTAGTGCCCAAAGATTCTTTCAAATATAAAACGTAGCAATCAGTTTACGCAAGATAAAATAGCATTCATAATTTCTAGATTTGTTTTTAATGTCCCTTTGTAATAAATCGTCACTAAATCTGATGAATAAATCCAATTGTGTAGTTTTAATTTATTTTTATAAATTGTAGTGAATATAAAAAAAATTAGTTACTATGAAATTTGAATTAAAAATTACCAGTATTTATATTTGCTAAAAATAGAACTGTTTATTATCTTTGGCAAGCGAGCGGGAATCTCTGTCTGTTGTTCTTAGATTCTTTGTCTTGTGTTTTGTCGAATGTAGCTACAGATTTGAGAAGAATCAATTAATTAACATATTGAGATTAATTATTGCCTTCTTGAATCCATTATGAAAATATAAACAGATTAATCTCAGTGAACTAAGGGCATTACTTAATTGATTAATTGGGTGGGTAAATATGGCGGAAGATAGTGGCAAGTTTCCAGATGCAGTCCACATAGACCCTGATCGACAAAGATAATAGTGAGTAAACCTTGATATATAAAATAACTATAAAAATAAACAATTCAATATATTTATATTAAAACGTTTTTAAACCTCCATAAAAACACTATATATATTACTTTAAATTTCATACGAAATTTATGAATCAGGAGCTTTTGACTCCTCATGGTTCATATTCATCTTTAATGAAATAAGAAATATTCAATTTTCTTTTTACACTCTTATGTTAAAAGCTAATCAGACATTTAAAAAGATTTATTTAACGTCATATGAGAATTAATTATAAATTTGATAGTATTTAATGTTCATATGGAGTTTGAAACATTGTGCAAACCTGTTTAATTTAAGATTGACGTCGTTTGAACCTACTAACTCAAAATTTTATTATATTTATTTGGGAAAACATTAAGGTTTTACAATTTTCTTCTTCAAACTGTGTGTTATGGTCAGCACCTATATCTCGAAGCATTCCGGTTGGCCAACTAAGGCTTTTTTCATAATTATATTTTATCACATATATTGCTAACATAATGCTTGCCAATGTCACCGATTTTAATGGGTACCGTATAATTCTTTTAAGAAGCTTAAAAGTCTTTTATTTTTTATTTAGCGTTGATTCTATGTATTTTTTTTAACTTCTCCAAAATTAATATTATACTTCATTAGGAATAATTTTACTTTCTGTACTGGGTTTTGAGTAAATGTTAGAGGGAAAACCAAGGTAATAGAGTGTAGAATGGGAAACCGTGGAATAACAAAGGGTGTTAGATTGGGAAGGGATATTTTGACGGAAGTTAAGGAATCCTGCTAGGGATGGTAGAAGTATAGTAGACATAAAGAGTAGGATAGCACTGGCAAGGAACGCTGTCGTGAAAAAGAGGGATTACGGGTAATATAAGTGTGAATATTAGGAAACCGTTGCTTAAAATGTTCGTATGGAGCGTGGCGTTATATGGGTGCGAAACGTGGACGATAGGAGTTGGGGAAAGGAAAAGAATAGAAGCCTTTGAAATGTGGTGCTATAGGCGAATTCTGAAAATCAGAAAGGTGGATCGAATCATAAACGAGGAAGTTCTAAATATAATAGGGGAAAAGCGAACAATATGGAGGACGTTGACTAAGAAAGGGATACATTAATAGGCCACGTTTTAAGACACAAGGTCTTAGAAAATTAGCATTAGACAGAAGTATGTAGGGTAAGAATAGTAGAGGGAGGCCAAGGATGGAACACGTTAAGCGGCATAGGGGGATGTGGGGTGTGCTAGTTATAATTAAATGAAATGCTTGCGCAATGTAGGTTACCATGGAGGGTTGCATCAGACCAATATTAGGACTGAATACCACAACAAAAACATTACAATTCTTAATTCCTCGTCTCTTTCAAGGTTTAGTTAATGTGTACTTGAACTTTAAAACTGAACTACAATTAATTCGTTGGGGTCAAAATTGAGGGTAAAAATTTTTGAAACAAATAAAATTCATGCCTAATTCTTTATCTTCATTTCTTCGTTTTTTTAATTTTATGGGCGTGCCATGGAAATAATCCAATCGATGAAGCACAGTAGGATAGTTTTTCTAAATTTATTTTGGTTCTCTTTTACTTTTACATCTTCATAGTCACCTACAAGCCTGACGGATGCACTGAAGCGTATTTTGTGAAGTAGTGATTTAAGTCACAATTGGTCACAGGTAGTTAATATTTACGTCATGTTACTTTCCTTCCTCTGGTGTACTGGGGAAATATTTGATTTTTTAAGGTTTTATTGGCGAAAAATTCCATGCGGCGAGCTTCAGACAACTCTCTTCCAATTTCCTCTTACTGCCGATTTCAAGTTAGAAATCTGCTCCTATGATTAAACGCTAAATTACGGCCCTATAATAATATCTCAATGATCTACATGTTAGTTGTTGAGTTATTAAATTTTGTGTTGAGTATAAATATTATTAATCGTAAAAAACAGGATGATTTGTGCATTAAATGTGTATTATTCAATTTTAAAATTAATTTGTTCACTCAATTCCTAGTTTAATAAAGGTTTAAACACCACTTATTAATATCAATCACCATTTTTAATTCCCACTCTAGCAGTATCGATTTTGTTGTTTTAGCGAAAATTGAAAAGTGGAAAAATCTATCCATATGCAAGAGTATAAATAGTTTTCAAATAAAATACAACCTTATTATTACGCTGACTCGTAAATATATTTTCTGGTTATGGTTCTAACTAACAAGGTAATTTTTTTCTGTACTCTGATTCTATTTTATAGTTTCCCCATAATTCAATAAAAATCTTCCCACCCAATTTGAAAAGTGATTCAACAAAATGCCTTTATTATCGGTGACAGGCTTTGTGTCACAACACACAATAAATCGCAGAATTCCAACCTAATAATTGGATGCATAGAGAAGAAGGCGACGCAAATGCAGAGCACAAAACGGTCTGGCGAGTTCCTCTTCAATGGCGGCGAATTGGTCAGCAAATGTAAAGCACACAATGCAAAGCAATCGTGACTAGAAGATGCAGGGTGATAAAGGAACCCAGTTAGCGTGAATAATTCACCGTCTGGTTGCGTATTATGCCGAGGATCGCCCTTAGTGCCGCGTTTCTCTTATTCGCAAGTCACGCCGCGCAGCCTTCACAATTGTGGCCGAGGAAGAATCCTTCAAGCGTTCAGGTTGCTCACATGCACATTTCCCTGCAAACACTATGTCGACAACTTGAAAATTAATAAAATCATACAACGGCTGTAATTATGGTGGGCCATGGATTTCCGTCGTAATATTTTTAACTTCTTTATTGGGCCTTAAATATACATTACCACTGAGAACAATTTTTAACTATATATTATTAATTTCTGGTCCGCTATGCAGTATTTATAAATTATATACAGAAAATTAGGTATTAAATTATTACTCAATGGATAAATAATTGTAGTGGAAACTGTGTTGTAATGAGTTTAAAACGTTCAGTTGCAGATGAGGTTGACGAAAGTCGAAAGCTACTGCCGATAAATTTACTTATGGACTTATTTGCTTATTTAAGTTTATACACAGAAAAATTAAATGAATATTTTAAATACATTTTAAAAAGATTACTCAACTACAGAAATACAAATTTGACGAATCATCATATACAAGGGAAGTATATACATAATTTTCTTTAGACTTAGAACTATTCAGCAACAAATTTTAGTTAAAATATAAATGGGATGACCAGATCTTGGGTTTACACCCGGTTTAAATTAAGCATAAGCCACGACGTTTCGATGGCGTACTCTGCCATCTTTCTCACTTGTTTATCCGGAATATAAACCGAGAAAATCTTCGATCTGTGATAAAAATATAAATAATTAAAATATTAAATATTACGACGTTTCGTCTCTCATTTGAGACTTCTTCAGATTAATATTTAGCTGTACGTGTAACTTCACTCCATGACTCCTTTGACCGAAGGATTCAATTTTACAGTAAAAAATTCAATAAATGATTTAATAATTTAAATATTAAATATTTATTAGACAAATGCTGACAAAGAGGCTGATTAAATCATTTATAAATAGTTAAAATTTCGGGTATTGAATTAATATCGTTAAAATATACCAATAATACATTTTTTATTCTACATTTGTAATTGCAATATTAAAAAGTTAAGTTCATAATTACATATTATTGTTATCATTTATTGTTAAATTGGAAACACACTAGTTTCAATATTATATTGTGCTGAGTTCTATAAATACTGGTTTTGACTGATATCATCGGATTGTATGCACCTAAAGATACATCTTCGGAAGAAGCAATAAATAGACCTTTAAAATTTTTAAAAGATATCAATATTTATGAAAAAATGCAATTTAACTTTTCACCTTATGTAACAATTCTATGTTCTATTCATATGACCTAAAGTAATTTCTGTTCTAATTACATTTATGTTGGTCGCTAATGACTTTATTGTAGACGCGACCTAAAATAAATTAAATAAAAAAAGGATTTAATTACACGTATTTTTATTCATAAAACGTCACGTTTAATGATCTACAATACCAATTAATCTGTATTCTTAAATAGTATTACGGGTGTAGCGGTTAATGTTAGCAGCCCACTGTTGTACCAGTTCGGTTGATACGATCCCACTCCCTCTCGCAGTTCCTACCACCTGGCGGTTAATCTGCTACTCGCCCAGTGGAGGGCTTTCCATTTAGAGGCCGTCGTTCTGCCTCCCCGTCAAGCGGGGTAGTTAGTTATCTATGCAATGTGGACCGCACTCCAAGGGGCGATTCCCTGGCGCTTGCTGACGATTTCGACTACTAGCGTTGCCGTTCGCTGCTACATGTGCAATCCAGCTCCCGAGGCCAACCGGAGTGGATTCTACAGGCGTCCCATTTCCGATTGTATGGCGACGCAGAGCTATTGTACATTTATTTTCTTTGTTTCTTTAAATAGCCAATTGTTTGGACTATGTGTAATCTGTTTTCTGAAATCAATACTTAAATTCTTTATTATTATAAACTGTTTAAACGAATATGCGTTTGTGATTTTTATGGAAAACAATGGTAAGAAATTTGGGCTCCCTCCCAAGAAATACAGATCGTTGAAGGATCCATGTACTGCTACATACTGAAAAGGGTCCAACTCAATTACTTTATATCATTGTGCAAAGTTTGGTAATTCAGCCTCTATTTTGGAACAAGACATACGTATATTTACATGCATTAAAGTTACATATGTTTGTATTATTTATATAATTTAACAAATTTGATGTAAAATTATTAACGTAAATTTGAATAGTTTGATTGTAACCTTAAAGTTTGTACAAACTTTTTGTATGTAGCTAAGAATCCGAAGATTTTTATAACTCCTTCGTAACTTATAAATTCACAAATTAAAGTTGCATGGTTTAAAAAAACAACAAAACTTAAAAATATAATTATTTATGGCGGTATGAATCAGAACGAAGATATATTTAACTCATACTACTCGACTATGCGCGTGCATGGAGGCTGGTGACAAGTGATACACGGCAGGGTTGGAGAAACCCAAAGCTGTGTGGCAAGTTGTTTTAGACTCATATACTGAAGCTGCTGACCAAGGTAAGGTCAGTGAAACGACAAGTTTATACTGATGCATTAAGGCTATGTGATTGGCTACAACGGATGCCATCGCGCTTCCATTGAAAAAGTGATCAAAGTCGATTAAACGAGGAGATGAAAGATGCTCTATCACGTGCTATGGGTTTAATACAGAGGACAGCATCTGATAGAACTTTTTCTGCGGACACACTTTTAAGAGTAATGCCCTGAGAGAAGGTTGAATCAACCTCCACATCAAGCAGTCTACTAGTAAGCTCTATGTTGTGGTCTTCGTATGATGACACGCGTGTTTACAACAAAACATAGCGGTTTCTTCTGGGAGACGGAATGTTAACCCCGAGAATTTGGAAAAAGCTACGAGATATGCTGGCGCTAGTTTCTTTCAAATACTTCAGTAGACACCTGTCTTCAGTGGCAGTCAACCAATAATCATGATAAGGTAAAGAAGAGAAATTCATTTTATTCTCATTAGTATTATATCTATAAACCCTCCCCGTCAAATTCAGAAAAGTGAAAATACTTGTCGAAGTTAGGGATTTTCCGGCTTGGCGTCGCGTTGGCGGGGTATTTTAATCAATGAACAAAGTAAAGTTACACTCACCAAGTTCTGCAAACAAGACCATAAACGCAGGAGTTGATGGCCGTGTGCGTGAAAACAAGCATTTATTAAGGTCGTTTCTATTTCCTTTAAAATGCCCACCACAAGCTATATCATTCATATCTAAGATGTCAATAATTGATGTTTTTTTGAAGTAGCTGGATATGAAAGTATTAGCGATGTTGGATACACCTTTAAGGTTTCACCTATCTAAACTATATGAGGCAGGAGGAATATTTACGCCTTCATTATTATAAGTTTAAATCATGTACCCAGTTTACCATTCATTCCTAATTTTTAAGTAGTAATTTAGAAATGAAACCGTAAGTTCCCTTTCTATTTTAGTCGTCTGTAAGTAAATTATTTGAGCGTCAATTGTAACACACTGAGTTTTCGATTTTTATAAATGTAATTCTTTATTTATTTTATAACAAACATGTGTAACTTTACGGCTTATTATTTTCTTATTATCGCATATTTTTGCAACATGTGTTAGTTTTGTCCTCGCGCTCTGTATATTTGTCTGTTATACCATTTATGAGAAATGTACAACGGCCGAAGCCTGTCGCTATTTTGACTAATAGCTGCTCGTCGATCCCCAAGCTGTCTCAGATAAAGTGGCTATTGCTACGTTTGCCGCCTCATTTGTTAAAACGTTCTTTTTCCCCCTCTTTCAGTCGTCAGTACTCCTCCGTCTGGTTTGATGCATTCAGTCTTCCATCATGCGGTATTGTGCATAAACTATTAATCTTTGCAGTTTGCAACTGATATCAGTACTAGTTTCAACCAGAACCTTGAATAGACCCACAAATTGATTGAAACGGTATTAAAAATAATTTATCATTTTTAGGCACATAAACGTGACAGTTCTTCAATGTGCCAACATTCTGGTAACAATTAGCAATTCTTCTGGAATAATGAGCTCTAGTCATCAGACAGAACTTTCGTTAGTACTTCATTCCACCATTTTGTACAGGAAAACAGACGTTAAGCAGTGACAATACCATATCTACAAGACGTACACGTATGTATGTATGTATGTATGCATTTATTAAATCTACAAATGGGCAGATGCCCAGTGGCAAATACATAGAACTTAAACAATATTTAATAATCTGGTCGTAAGGACCATATTTAACCTATAATTGAATGTATAATTATATTCAATATAAATAAATAAGTGTGGAATCATATTATTAGAAGATGAATTTTTAAAAAGAATAATATTGTTTTTTCGTGGAAAAAAACACTGGAAATATATTTCACTGTAGTATATTTTTATAGATTTCGCAGCACTGATCACTACACTACGCTAAACTTAGATTAAGTTTAAATTTTCTTTCTGTTAGGGGAAGTTCCCCAAACACTCCTGCAGGCAGATTGTTTCAGTCATTAATTGTCATATTTAGGAATGAGTATTTTCCGTCTGTTTTTTGGTTCCTTGCTTGTAATTTAAACAAGTGATCACTCCTCCCGTTCCGAGTCGATTCTTTCTTTCTATCTCGGATTCCCTGCCAAGGTTTTTCACCTGCAAAAGCTCTTTAGAAAATGTGTAGCCTAGCTGTTTCTCTTCTTGTCTGTAGCGTGTCCCACCCTAGTCGCTTTACCTTTTCGTTCCCATGCCCAGGTCCTATTTGTACGAATTTTGCGGCCCTTCTTTGCACCCTTTCTAAGGATTCTATTTGGCCTATCCTGTACGGATCCCAGCATGCTGCACCATATTCCATAAGTGGGCGTACTAATGACAAATATGCCATCTCTTTAGATTTCGCATTCCCCTTGTTGAGTGTTCTCATGACAAAGTGCAAGGTGTTCCACGCTTTCCTTGTAGCATAGTTTACCTGCCCCCAGCTTACTGTTAAAATAAATGCCTAGGTATTTACAGTTTGTTTCCTTGATCACTGTTTCCCCATCTATTTTATATATCGAGGCATACTGAACGCGCATTTTAGTAAAACTAATCGCCTTACTTTTACTATTGTTGATTTTGATTTTATTTCGCTTAGCCCATGTACTTAGAGTATCTAAGTCAGTTTGGAGAGCAGCTGCGTCTTGTTCCCCAGTTATTTCCCTGTAAATTACACAGTCATCTGCAAAAAGTCGGACCTTAGAATTTATATTATTAGGCAAATCATTAATAAATATGAGAAACAATAATGGGGCAATAACTGATCTCTGGGGGACTCCTGATGTTGCAGATCCGAGTTCTGAAGTTTATTTCCCAAATTTGACTTTTTGTAGCCTATTTTGGAAGAATTCTTGCACCCAGAATACTATTCTTTTGTCAATATCTGTCCCATCTAACTTATCGATCAAGATGTCGTGAGGAACTACATCGAAAGCCTTTGCAAAATCAATAACAATGGCGTCTGTTCTACCACCCCGAACGACTTCGTCTGCTAGATCTTGAAACAAATTGATTATCTGACTATCACACGAAAAAACCGATCGAAATCCATGTTGGTTTTCAAAAATCCACCCTTTAGATTCAACATTAAAATTTTTATTATTAATTAATTTTTAATATTTGTTTTCTATGGTAAATTTTAGACGTTTTCGTATCAATTACTGATAATACAACTCATCTATTCTGCTTCCATACACGTACGGAAGCTGTTAAAATTTCAGTTCTGTATCTTTAACGGTTTCCGAGAAACAATACCTATTTTAACATCGGCAAGACGCTCTTAAAGAAAATGCCGAATAAGAATGTTTACTAACAACTTTTCCATATATTACTCCTAGGTATGAGTATAATAAGTCACATACAATTTCAATACTTAAAATAATACTTGCACCTTTTAAGTAAACTATAAAAAATGTAAATATAAGGATCTTCATTATTTTTAATATTTGCAATTTTTTATGCTTAAAATTTGACTTTTTGTTTCATTATGTCATTATCATTATAAAAGTAATGTATTATTATATTTCTACATATTTTTTTTATAATAGAACGACTATTTACAAACATTTTTTATTTATAAAAACGTGTTTACTATTGAAATACAGTTTAAGTAAATATTTGTACAGGTATGTGTAAAATTGGGGGGGGGGTAAGTGTAGTGGGAATGCCGTCATTAGCCAGGAATAATTATTGCTGAAATCTACTAGCAGTATTGAAAATATTCATTATATTCTCACAAACGGCGACAAGGTATTTTTACCACAACCTGTATTTATCATCTTTTAACATTTACCGATAAATTCTGTCATAAACCATGTCCTCAGGTGAATAGTTTTCCACTACGAAGTTTTTGAAATGTTATCAAAGATCGTATGCTTTCCCGGCTTTCGATAGCTAGTTCGGGCTACTATACATAATTTTAGCACGACGTGGTGGAGGAAGGTTGGTACATGTGGCGCCCAACGTGGGGTACGAACCCACTGGCCTTGAGATTAACAGTCTCATGCTCTAACGACTGAGCTAGCTGGGAACTTACTCATAATTTTAGCATGGCGTTGTGGATCAGGGTTGTTACATTGTTGGTGTTATGGTATTCTGTCCTAAGACTAGTCTGATGCATCCCTCCATGCTAACCTGTACACACCTGTACAAATATTTACTGAAAAATGTCTGTTAATAGTAATGTTATTATTAAAAAATATGTAGAAATATAATGATACATTAATTTTATAATAATAATAATGACACAATGAAACAAAAAGTCAATTTTTAAGGATGAAAAATTTAAAATATTAAAAATAATTAAGATTCTTATATTTGCATTTTCTATCGTTTACTTAAAAGATGCAAGTATTATTTTAAGTACTGAAACTGAATGAGAAATGTATGGAAAAGCTTTTAATAAGCATATTCTTATTCGACATTTTCTTTAAGAGCGTCTAGCCAATGTTAAAATAGGTATTTTTTTCTCGGAAACCATTAAAGATACATTACTGAAATTATCATTGCTTACCGTAAGTGTATGGAAGCAGAATAAATTATTTGTATTATCAGTCATTGATACGAAAACGTCTAAAATTTACCATAGAAAACAAATCTTAAGAAATAAATTAATAATAAAAATTTTCTTTTTTGCGTCCTCTTTGCGACGTGTTTCATATCTTCAATAATGGACCGTATTCGTATTAGTCATTTCAAATTTTTTCTGAACATCTAAAGTTTATTATAACGTTCCCAAAATTTAACACACATAAATCATTCACACAGGCTGCCGCCATGACTCGTCACCAGGGGAAATTACTCTCCACTTCTCTACTCTTTTTGCTCCCAGTCATACACACCAACAACCCCTCTAATTCTTATTAAGCAAATACACAGGTTTTCACAGACAGCTTAAAAGTGCCCTTACACTGAGAATACATGTAATTTTAATTTCATTACGTGTAATTGTATAATTAATTTCTTTATATTAATTATGGATTTTCCTAGTTTCAAAATATTTTCACTTATATTTGCAAATAAGGATGACTTTAAATCTAAAAAGAATATTGAATAAATGAGACTTGGTTAATCTGTTTATTACGAGCCCATAGATAGCTGCGAATATAATGAGCAATATAAACTTGATTTTGCCGTGTACATGAATGTAAATTACATTATGTCAACTTAAATTGTGAACAAGAACATCTCCCAAAGGATATTTCGTGATTTTTTATTTCCTCCAGGTCACAAATCATAGTATGTTAATGGACACCGCTCGTATAAATTATGCAAACGAAACTGTAGCCTCAATTAAATCTTTTAAATCCGATAATCTTTTCCAAATAAATTCGGTTATTAAAACAGCATTGACTTTAAGAGATTTACTTTATGACACTTGCTGGTAATTATTGCCGTGTTGGTTAATTTGAAAGGGCAGACATGTTGGTTGGAACTGGTCGTCATTTACCACGATCAAGGATATACGAGTATAGGATCTGGGTTCGAGAAACGATTATGTCGGAGTGTGACTACTTGTAGCTCTGTTATAATATATGGAGACAAGTCGTGTGTTGTACAAGTCTACTTGGCTACCTGCAGGTAATTATGGACGCTGCCAACGCGCATGCGCTAATGAATGCATCTACTTTACCAAACAACTTTGAAAATGTTGATGTTCTCGTAATTTACAGCCGTCTCGAATGCTCATATTCGTTACGCGACGTTTCGGTTACTTTAATTAAATTAAGTGTTTTATCGCGCTCAGTTAATTATGCTGGTATTAAACTTTTAAACCTATTCCGCTGATATTAAGGCGAAGTTGTAAATGGACGTTTCTAGGATTCACATGTTTTAATTGATATCAAAAAGGATTTAGCGGTAGGACCCAAGCTAAATATTTGCATGTAAATGAAGAAAACCCTCCAAGTCCGTCAGAAACGAGTTCTCAAGTTAACCATGACGCCACTTAGTTGAATTATTGTCTGGAAAACTAATGAAGCAATACAGGCTTGTCACTCAATCATTTACAACTTTTTTTTCATTAATAATTAAGACACAACGCTGAAGTACCAACTTTCTTGATTCTAGAGATTAAACACTCTTCATATCATCTATTTTCTGAATATAATCGAAGTTCATTATAAAAAAACACTGTTATAACTAAAATCCAGTTACAAAGAGCAGATTTTACTTTTTCAATTGAAATCGGCGTTATAAATAAGGTAATTTATATTACCTGACTTCTAGATGCTGTTGTGGTATTCAGTCCTAAGACTGGTCTGATGCAACCCTCCATGTTCAACTATTCTGCGCAAGCCTTTTCATTTCTACATAACCTCCTCCCTAATGTGCTTACCGTGTTTCATCCCTAGCTTCCATCTTCTGTTGTAACCTCACACACTTCCCTCTAATGTTAATTTTACAAGACCCTAGTGTCTCTAAACATCTATTAATTTATCCCTCCTCTTGGTCAACGTCTTTCATATTGTTCGCTCTTCCCCTATTCTGCTTTGAACTTCTATCTACCCATCTGATTTCTGGCTTTCTCCTATAGTACCAGGTTTTTAATTCTTATTTATTAACTGATTTATATTATCTATAAAGCGCAAAGACTGCCCAAAGAATTAGTTGATTAGAAAACGTTTCGTCTCCCAACGTTCGACCCTGGACATTGCTGAATCTGCAGGAAATTCTTGTAATATTTTAATTGAAGAACTGATGAGGACGAAATGTTTGCTAATTAAATTATTACAAGTCTGACTTTTGGCCAGTCTGTGATTGATTGAAATCGGTGTTTTTGTATAATTAATATACGCGGATATAAGGAGGGAAACCGCGATTGTTACGAGCACGTAGAGGGATATAGAACGTCATCGAGACGGATTCGGCTAGAAGGAACAAGCCTTTATTCCCACTAATTTTAAAAAGTTATATAGGGGGGTATGGCAGTAGAGATTAATGATCCATTGAGATAGACAAAAATGTTGTCTTGGTTTTAATGTTGATTAAAAAGTATCTGCATGTTATTTAAGAAAGTAGAAAAGCTTATGAAAAGTGTATTACATAAAACTTCCAATAACATTGTGCCCTGCTGCTACTACTGTACTACGACTCATTTGTTGGAGACAATTCCAGAAAGTACATTTTCAGATCTTTTTATGATGATGAATCTTACCGTATCACATTTCATTCTGTCCTTTTTAAGACTGAGATTTGTTGGTTGAATCGAGAAAGTGCATTGTCTTTCGGTTAGTGAAAAAGTTTCAAATAAAGTGTTTAGCCGACGACATTTGTCTTAAAACGTGGCCTATTAATCTATCCCTTCTCTTGGTCTACGTCCTTCATATTGTTCGCTCTTCCCCCATTCTGTTTAGAACTTGCTCGTTAGTAATTCTATCCACCCATTTTCTTTTCAGTATTCTTCTATAGCTCCACATTCCAAAGGTTTCTATTATTTTCCTTTCTGCGACTCCTATCGTCCACGTTTCGCACCCATGTAAAGCCAAACTCCATACCAACATTTTTAACAATGATTACCTTATGAGTAATGTGATTATTAAATTGTAGACGAGTCTATCTTAGGTTTATAGCCGTGGAGGAACGTCGACTCAGACTAGCTCAGTGGTACAGTGACCACGAGGAAGGTGGAGGTCCTGGGTTTGGGTCCAGGGTCCGATTAAGATTTTTCCGTTCTTGCCTTTCTTCTATATACGTATATACATCATATTCGAATAAAACATCATCTCTACACTCAAGGTCCATTCTCTTTATCCGTATACAATCTGACAACTGCAAAATGATTTTTGATGTTGTTGTAGTAACAGTTGATAACGCCACGTCATCTTCATCTGCAACATCCTCGTTGACATTCTACTTCCATTATCCAGAGCTAGTTCAGCATTGCCGACAGTTGTTTTCCTGATAGACCAACGGGCCTCCAGAATCATCTGCAGTATCCTTGTCTGATAAGGTTATATTTTGATTTCGTTAGAAATACACAGTTTACACATCAAAATAATTCCAAAATTCATTATATTCTTAATAATTTGCAATCTCGTTAACTATCAAGCTAAAAAAACGCAGAGTTACAACAACCCAGTATCCTAGAGTTCCATGAAGGGAACGTTATTAGAAGCATTCATTTTATTGTTTCTATTTGCACTCATTTATCATATGCAGGATTAAAACCTTACAAAAACAATGGAAATTTACAGTGAAAGTTTAAAAATCAGGAAATATATGTCATTTCTCTTTTTGGTTTCTTATTTTACGCGTACACAAGTTCAACAATCACAATACACTAACATTTTCCAGTGTGAATTATCGATCAGAAATTGTTAATCTGCACTCAATTGCGGCGAGAGGAAAATTATGTGTTTTAATATATATTTAGGCGATGTAACCATAAAACATATCTACTAGGAATTTGGCTGTACGGAATCAAAGGTAAGCTACGTGAGGGTTACAGACAGGGGTAATAAAAGTCAGACACTACCAACTACTGGGTTTTTCCCACGTCCCGTGAAATTTTCTGGCAGCAGTTGGTAAGGAGGTTGTGTTTTTCCCCAAATTCGTCGGTGATGGGGGCAAACGCTTTCCCCCAGAGAGGAAAGACAATAATTTTTATTGTACAATATCGAGCCCAGCCACTGACGGCATACGAAATAAAGCAGTGGGTGAAAATTATTAAAAACCACAGAAAAAAGGAATTTTGGTGATTAAGGAGACGAGGAGTAGGACATTAAGGACATAGAGGTGTTTATGCTTTGAACATTAAGGAGATTATAGTTTGATGATTGAGGACGTGGAGGTTATGATTGGAGGTTAAGACTTGACAGTTAAAGATTGGAAATTGTTCAATAATAATAATAATAATAACGGCAGGAAGGCGTGATCCAGTCCGGAGCAACGAGGAAGCTGGAAAGTCCAGGTGAGCTGACACGATACGGTAAATACCACAGTTTGTAACCTTTCACCGATTTCCTGGTTCTGCCAGTTACGAGTAGGATTAGTGTTAAGTTAAGGAAGCCCATTTAAACGACCCGTAGTGCAGAGTCCTTTGGTTTTTAATGTTTACAATTATTGTAAATATATATATAGTATTTATCATTAAAAGAAATTGCCGGCTTATAAGTTTGAAGTGAGCAAATTGTAGCTTGTTTGTAAAACTGGCAAATATAGAGTAAATGAAATTTCATTCTTATAATAATATTAAATTATAAGTTAATAATAACCACCCCACCCCCCTCATTCATTTCAGCGTGTTTAAAGTTAGATATGTTTTGTGTTCCTTATACGGAACGCTAGTACTTAGCTCATCAACAAGTTACTTATCCCAATTTTATATATTGGACGGGAAAAGCAATGAGTTATATCCATAGTATAAAGAATAAGTAATTTATATACTGATATTATAAGGTACATTATGTTTCCGGGTTCGCAACCCGGCGCGGCGCGTTACCGTATTCTTCATTAGTAGAGCTACCAACCAGTCACAGAAGTTGGTTGTGACACGTTAAGAGCCCAATAAATTATTGCGAGATCCAACTAGCGAAACACAATAAGAAATTATTATTTCATTACACAGCTATCTGCGGTAGTGATGTCGAGCAGACCGTTAACTCGTGCACCGTGTCGTAGATGAAGTTGACGGCTTGGAAATAAATTACTGAAATGAAACCCGTCACTCGAGAGCAACGCCCATTGTCACGGAAGAACGGGCGACGTAATTGAAGCGAAGGATGTTATTAAAATCTTGCTTGAAATATGCCACTGAAGTGGAGCGACCATATCAGATTTGACGGTCCGCCTCTTAAGAGTGAGACGTCAAAAATCAAATATAAGCTCATTTTTGGCACACACGCAAAAAACATTATTCGGGAATTATAATCGGAAATTTTTCTCCATGAATATAATATTTTGATTCATCAAAACTGTGATATACTTATATTTACAAAGAGAAAAAAATATAAACGCTGAAGAAGACTAATTTTCAGTTGTAAATAACTAACGATTAAAATCATTTTAATTATACCTAATGTCTTCATAATGCAGTTTTACAACTTCTTAGTCATAAAACCCTACAGGAGGCAGTCAATAGTAATTAGGATTGAAGATCAAGAAAAGAAAGCAGAAATCAAGAAAGGAGTAAGACAAGACTGCTGTCTGTTGCCCATGCTGTTTAGGATTGAAGATCAAGAAAAGAAAGCAGAAATCAAGAAAGGAGTAAGACAAGGATGCAGTCTGTTGCCCATGCTGTTAAACTTATATATAGAACACGAGAGGGAGGTGAAGGATGGAATTCGCTAAGCTGATTAGGGAGATTAAGGAATGTAATAGTTATGCGGAACCGCAAAGGCTTGCGCAAGATAGGTTAGCATGGAGGGTTGCATCATACCAGTCTTAGGACTTAATACCACAACAGCAATAGTCACAAAATAACTTTGGAGATAAACGAAAAAATAAATTTAATTGAAGTAAACGCCCAACTGACGTCAATTATTTATTCAATAATTACAAAATTTTGTCCCCAAATTTGGAACTTCATAATTTCTTCAGGATTTAAAATTTTTAAGTATATAGTTAAACATTAATTTATACACAAGGTTAAAAATTAACCTTGAAAATTTCAGCGCTGTATGTATAACGGTTCCTAAGAAAAAGGTACCTATTTTAACATTAGCAAAATAGGTGTCTTCCGTCATCCCTTAACGGATTTCGTGTCCATTGTACATTGACAACATTATAAAATTGGAACTTAGGCATATTTTATCACTAATGACGCGGTACTGTAAGCATCTGCCATGTTCTTGTGTAGAAAATTTTGTTTTAATAAAAGTACCGGGAAAATCGTTGATTTTAAAACGAAACTTGTTTCGTGATAGTCGATATTTTATTATTTCTTAATAAAAAGTTATCGAGGATTGTAAGCTTGGAGTTGGCGTCAGCATGTCGTCGTCGGGTGCCGCCTCTAATCCCCTGGAATGCCTTTGGGCACGTAGGAATATGACCTGGGAATTCTGTAAACATGGTCCCATGGGAATCGAGACCCACTAAGATTACGGAATTTTTAAATACCGCGTGGTTACCTTTGGGGTTGCGTGGTCTAAAGATAATCGATTATCAAACATCGATTTTGATGTTTCTTAACACAGCGGTGAGGCTGTGTGAATTGATCATTCTGCTTTTGGAAGTTGACGAAGACGGATCGGAACCGACGCCTAGTGCCGGACGTATATGAAAGAGGTCAACAGTCGACGCTGAAGAGGGGCGCCCTTACAGAGAAGCTGGCAGAGAGGCGATACTTGACGTCTAGAGTGAGTATCACCCACGGTTTTTGTCCTGAGATATGTAAGAAATCAGATTTCTTCGCCGAAGTTACAAAATTCTAAATATTTTCTACGTTTAAGTTTTCCAAATTGAGTGCATTTTCAAATAAATTTCTCGTTATCTTTTAATTACCCTTTTTATTTTGTCCCACATCACTCACGAAAGCTCTTGAAGAACAAATAAATTGTTACCAATAAAGAGTTGTTAGGGGCTGGGTATTAAGGTCATTTGATGTCTTCTTCCAATTTAGAGCATTATATCGTTGAAACATAGTGCTATTTCGTACTATTTTCGGGCGTATATCATTCCCACAAATGGGCTTCTTCCCCGTTGAGCGACATCGTGAACCACATTAGCCCTCGGGGCTTAACGACTGCATCGAAGGACAAAGTAACCACGATTCCATTGCAGCATTTGTATCCGGGTAATAGAAACCACACTAAGTCGCAGTAATACTAAAATGTTAACAGCGCAAAGAAGTTGTACAAACAACATCAACACGTTTGTTTCTCTTCCTGAAATAGTTGGAAGTCTCTGCGCTACCTCAGACGGTTCGTAATTCTCACAGGTATGCGGATAATGTTTATGTAATTTATAGCTGTTAACGATGCTGTAAAATGTCGTCTTTAGAAGAATGCGTGACTGCAGTCTTCAGAACGCGTACACAGGATCTTAATCAGAGCGTCTGGAGTCGCTTACGCCTTATTTGGACCTCGCGTCGCGAATAATTAATGGTTATGGCTAGTGATTGCGGGGAAACGCTGGAAAATCAACTAAATTCGTCTTGGAAACTTAGAACTAAATATTTATTTGTTTAATCAGTCAACACAACCGTGATGCAGATTCCAGAAGTCGTACTCGTAAATTGGATTCCATTCATCTAATCATTCAGATTTCGTTACAAGTTTTATTCCTTCTTATGGGGATGAAAAGTGTTACGATTACCTTTGAAAACTTTAATTTTTTCACTCTGTATAAGATCAACTATCAAGTGAATGAAACACTCAGCTAATATGTTGTGCTGTGGTATTCAGTCCTAAGACTGGTCTGATGCAACCCTCCATGCTAACATATCTTGCACAAGCCTTTTCATTTATACATAACTACCACATCCCCAATATGCATAGCGTATACCATCCTTCGCCTCCCTCTTCTGCTCTTATCCCACACACTTCCCTCTAATGCTAAATTTACAAGTCCCTCATGTCTAAAAACGTGGCCTATTAATCTACCCCTTCTCTTAGTCTATGTTCGCTACATTGTTCGCTCCTTCACTATCTCTTTAGAACTTCCTCGTTAGTGATTTTATTCACCCATCTGATTTTCAGCATTCTCTTATAGCACTACATTTCAAAGGCTTCTATTCTTCCTTCCCCCAACTCCTATCGTCCACGTTTCGCACCCTTATAACACCACGCTCCATGCGAACATTTTTAGCAACGATTTCCTAATATCACATTTATATTACCCGTAATTATATTCCTTTTTTTCGCGAAAGCCTTCCTTGCCTGTGGTATCCTACTCTTTATGTCTACTATACTTCAACCATCCCTAGTTATTATGCTTCCCAAGTAGCAGAATTCCTTAACTTCCGTCAAAATATGCCTTCCCAATCTAACAACCTTTTGTTATTCCAATGTTCCCCATACTACAATCCATTACCTTGTTTTCCTTTTATTAATCCTCATGGTGAACTCTTTCTCCAGGACCACGTTCATGCCATTTATTATGGTTTCCTAGTCTTCTTCTGACTCCCCTAATACTACATTATTGTCGGCAAAGCGTAGGGTTTTATTTCTTCTCCTTGCAGTATAATTCCTTTTCCATATTCCGTTTTATCTTTCTTCATCGACTGTTCTATTATATAAGTGAAACATAATATAAGGAAATATTAATAGCTGTAGAAAATATTGATGTTTATAAATCAACTGCATTTTAAATTATACATATAATACATATTAAGAATTAACGTCTCGTATGACAGACTTAAACGATAATATTTTATAAATTTAGAACATAAAGTTGGAGTTGGAACATAAAGTAGACGTTTCGACCATCCAATGTGGTCCTCGTCAATAAATTAAATCAACTAAAGATATAACTCAAAGAACATATAATTTATAATTTATTTAAATGTGAAGTGTCTCGTTTGATATTTACAGTAAATTTGTTTCTTATAATAAACATTTCTGAAGTTTACTTTTATTATACTTCAATTCCTTATCTAAACAATAGTATTGTCAAAATTAATAGAATGATTTACAACGATACTCCTACATGTATATAAATTACCCTAATCGTACACAGCCGCTAATGAGCTTGCAGTTGATGCGACTATAAACAATTTTTTTAAATAAATAATGATTCTATTCTAAACAGTTTTTAGTAATCGGAGAGTGTTTATATAAAGGAAATTTTAAATTGGCTTTACGTTCCTGAATTCTAATTGACAGAGATCTCTTAGTCTGACCAATATAGTCAATGAACAGTTTACAACTTAAAAATGCTCTTTGTGTTATATGTTTAGTTGATTGAGTTCATTGATAAGGACCACGTTGTATGGTCGAAAAGACTAGTTTGTGTTCAACAATTTTTCAAAACCTTTTGTTTAAGTCTGTTATCTATTAAAATTTTGCACACTGATATAATCTATAAAGCAACAAAATCTTTATTCTACATTTGGAAAAAAAATTGTATCAAAAATTTAGATAAGCATAATGTAAGACAAAATTTCCTGTAAGGACTGCAGTGTTTGTTACACAGGACAAATATAGGGGAAATTAAAAATTCGCATAAAAACAACATGTTGCTAATTTAAAACAAACATTTAGTTTTCAGTAAGCAGGTCAACTCAAATAATCACTGTTTTGATTGGAATAAAGTTATAATATTAGATTCTGAAACTAAATATTAACGCCGAATCCAAATTTTCACTAATTGATCTTTAAAGTTGATACAAATAATCTCAGCCATTTTTATGACCCTATTCTTTAATAAGTAATTTTGTCTCCCTTGTGAAAATAATTGCTTATTTCTTTGTTTCATTTCATTTGTGAGTAGCTGGGTGCCCGGCGATGTCCGGTATATTAAATCTTAAATATAACTAATATTTTACTTAAGTTATGGAACTTCCTTTTTCTCGCGAATGTCGTCGTCGCTTCCATATATATATACGACGGCTACGTAAGGACATTATATATCCTGCCCCACATATCATTAGGGTAGGATGGATGAAAATAAAAGTAATTGACTCCATAAAGTATTTATTGTACGGAAAATATCAGCCAATTTTTCATGTGTAAAAATTTCAGTCCCCTCCACCCCCACCACTATGGGTGCTAGCCGTGTCTTACTCCAACAGTGTTTATTTATGGGTCGCAAATAACTTGTGTGCAAAATTTGGTTTAGACTTGTATGTGGAGCATACGTATAAACAAACACACGTTTTTATTTATAAACAATGAATTTCATTTTAAGGAATAAGATAGTTGATAGATTTATTTGGATTGTTTAGCGCGAAATTACTTGTAAATTTAATGAACGTTTTATTTAAATGAAAACGTTTTTAGTACTTAAATAATATAAAAAAATATTTATCTCTCGAGTGCGGCGCACACGCTGTCAATATTATTTTGTTTATAATATACTCCCGATGAAGTTATTATGGATGAAACGTATTTTATTATTAATGTTTAGTTAACATATTTTACAAATAAGACTGTTTTGCAAAAAATGTATTAATAACCGACTTTTTCGCCATTAAATATTGTGAATCTGAAGATGGCATACAATCACTATGAGGAAGTCATTGTCAATCATAGCTGAATTTAAAGATAACTGTAATTACATTTCATCTACAATAATAGTTTTAGATAACTTTTCTGTGCTAGGAACGTTTTTTCTAGTTCTCGATATATCCTATTCAATCACTGGGAATTTAGGGGTGAAGAAAATAATTTTGCTAACGTAAATCTGAGAGCATTGGTCCAAGCTGTTCCTTTACTGGATAGTCCACCATTTTATGAGGTGAAAAATATAATTACAGAGTCTTTATATTAATTTTAATGAAAGTGTTCAGAAGTAGAATTTATTTAAGTATACATTACTCTGAAAATAAGAAACGTTAATAATGTTTAGAATTTTAATCACGTTTAAAGGAAATTTGTTTTTATATTGTAAAAATTACATAAAAAATTCTTGTAATGCTTCAAA
The DNA here is from genome assembly GCA_034510155.1 of Eucriotettix oculatus. Classification (NCBI taxonomy): domain Eukaryota; kingdom Metazoa; phylum Arthropoda; class Insecta; order Orthoptera; family Tetrigidae; genus Eucriotettix; species Eucriotettix oculatus. Next base: position 15,490,946 of record CM067377.1, read on the forward strand.
TAATTTGTGTTTTTTAACTTTGTAGAAGATTATGGCATATGCCGAAAGCTCCTACAAAATTGAATAAATTTGAAATCAAAATTAATATATAGTTCTGGTTTATTAAATGGCGTAATTGATAAAACCTAGGGATTTCACCATTTATTCATTTAAATAAAGAGATTATCGTCCACAATTTATAAACCAAAAATGATATCTGTATTGAATTTCAGGAAACATTAAAGAATTTTATTTTATATTTTAATTTAATTTACTGATGACAAACCAGATAAATCAACACAGTTTGGCTATTTATATTAATTTAATTCAATATTGACGTTAAATATTACATCAAATGAATATGTATTTCAATTCGTCATAATCCAATATTACAATTATTATATGCGGGAAATAATTGGACGTAGTGTTTACAATAATTAGTACACGATGAAATGGGAACAAATATAGCGCTTGATTGTACATGTAAATACAGGATGATTTTAAAAGATTATATTTTTATAGTTTAGTGTAAATTAGTTGAAAAATACAGAAACACTCGGCACATGAGCTCACATTGTATAATTTATGTAATCACATGTTTGTCGTCGTGTTTCTATCGGCACGCGAAGGTTCGTGGATCACTCCGTACTAGCCAAATGATAAATATGATCCACCTTCATTTGCATTAGAGGGTGTAGCTATTTTATTGAAGAAGAATAGGTTCTCCTCGTTGCTGGACAGAACAAACGGTTGGACGAAGCAGCTGCGGTCTGCTACATGCAACGTGATACTGTGAACTACAGAATAAGATAAATCTGTCCAGGCTGAGAACACGTGACGCTCGAGGAAACCTGATCCTGATGTCACACGTCTCCACCCACGCCAAAGCCTGAGTAATACCTGAAGTTACGAGGAGGCAACACGACAGCGCAACCGCAGTTGTTACTTTAACAACCAATTGAAAGCAAATTACATCCAGGGATTGGAGAAAGGCACAACGAGTCGTTCACGTTGGTTTCAGAGAGTAAATGACTTTAGGCTAGGAAAAGCTAAGGTCATGGGACTTGGTACCTGTTATTCAAAAAACATACCCAACATTTTTATTCTATTGAACCATATGCTACCTGGAATTTCCTTATCCCTGGAAAAAAAAGAGAACGCTAAAATATTTATTCAACTCAGCAACCCTGATTCTTGCCAATACGAGTTCCATATTTTTACCTTGTTCGGAAGCACTAAGCAAGACGAGGACCAGTTTCCTATTCCTGCGACGACTACCCCGTCCAGGAAACTTTAGTTTTACTTTAGCTAATTATACCATGCCGTCCAAACGAGAAATGTCAAATAAAAATTATCAAGTAATAGTTGATTTAAGATTTAACATTTACATAAACCACTCATCTCTTTGAAAATGCTTTTATCAGAACCAAGAAATACGAATTTTCCTTTATAAATTAATTATAATATAATTTTCCTTGAAATATTTTCAAAAGTCAAAATTGATTTCTTACTGCATTTCTACTTTGGACGGCGAAACAGCAGTATAGTTGCTTGACCGTCTCAAAACATCAATTTTGTAGTTGAATTCCCTTATTTTTAAAAATTTTCACCGCGTCTCTTTAAAAAACATTGTTTATGCAGACCGCAAACTGCTTTTTTGCGTTTGCAGTAATCTCTGATTTTCCTAACCTACACACAAATAAATAAAATTGAAGTGTCCGTCTGACTGTCTGTCCGTATGTTAGTCTCGAATAAGCTCTGAAATGACTCAACGGATTTCAATGAAAATTTTAAGGTTGAAAAACGTAAAATTTAACTGAAATATTCGTCCATATTTCATTTCGATATTAAATATAAATATTTATAATGATACATAAATATTAATTCCATGGGGAGGTTTCTTGATATACGCGAGTCGAAGTCTTCAAATTTGAATGCGGGTTGCCTATACTCTTGATTTGATTATGCTCCGAAACGTCGTAATGGATTCCAACGAAAATTTCACGGATTGAAACTTAAATTTTTGAGTATGTTTCATTAACATATCTTTCAGAGTTCAGAAGATATTAATGTAAGTATTTATAAACCCATTGAATTGCCGCGCTGAAGGTGGTGTGAAAACCAACTGCGAGTTAAAAGTCCTCTCAGGCGTTTCTTTACCATTCATCCCACTTACTGTGATATTATAAGCGTAATTTTGACAGCATGATGGCCAAAATAAGAAGACGAACGAAGTCGCGGGCATAGCTAGTTATAAATAAAATACGAAGAATGGTCATTAATAGAAGAATTCTAAAACGTTTCGGCCCCAACAATCGGGACCTCTTAAGTTCATTAGTTAAAATCATATTAATATTTTATGTCAGTTCTGCAACATCCGAGTCTTAAAATTAGATCTCCATATTTACTTAACAATATGTTTATGCGGGATAAAGGGGGTACATTAGGATAAATACTTCACATACGAAAAAATGTATTTTTAGCTTAATCTTTCACGATTTTTATAACAACTTGGAGTTGTTATTGTGAAAGTTGAAAATTTATACGTACGTGTGACACTACAGAGACCTTTCATGTGTACAAGTTTTAGATTTTTATCTGGTCCACTAATGACAGTCAAACTTTGAAATAGTTTCAAAAACTCAATGTTTAACCATCTGAAGCCTCTAAAGGAAATTCCAGTTAGCATTGTTAGTATATATAAAGTAACTACAATCATTTTCGCGAAAGCCTTCCTTGCCTGTTGTATCCTACTCTTTATGTCTACTATACTTCTACCATCCCTAGTTATTATGCTTCGTATCCTACTCTTTATGTCAACTATACTTCTACCATCCCTAGTTATTATGCTTCTCAAGTAGCTTGATTTCTGTCTTCTTTTCATGATCTTCAATTCTAATTAGTGCTGACTGCCTTCTGTAGAGGTTATGGATAAGCCTTGTTCCTCGACATGTTATTCCTGTTTTATTCAAAATCCTTAATAGTGTGTTCCAGTTCACATTATCAAACGATTTTTCTAAGCCTGTTTTTTCTTATCCTGTCTTCTAAAATTAGACGCAGAGTCAATATTACTTCTCTTGTCCCTATATTCTTCCTTAAACCAAACTGATCCTGTCATAACTCGCATTGTATTTGTCATTCCATCCTCCTATATTCTCTTTTCTTTATTTTGCATGCATGAGATACTAAATTAATTGTCCTGTGCTGTTCCCATATATAAGCCCCAGTTCTCTCCGGTATGAATATAATTATACTGCTACTAAAATCTTCTGGTATTCTTCCTGTTTCGTAATTCTAATTTATTTAGCATATCTTTAATCTCAAGATGCTTGATATAATATAAAATAGCCCTTAATCTCTATTCCTTATCACTTACAATTTTTCAATAGTTCCTTCAGTGTCACGAAATTGATATTCCCGTTTCATAACTTTCTGTTCCATTGACTACATCAATGAATGATACTAGGTAAGTAAATACAGATTTTAATTTTAGGTCAGAATGTGAACACAATGCAGGGAATTTAAAATAATAGGAAAATCCAGTGTTGAGTAATTAAGAAAATTCTAGATACCTGGAAACGCAACAACGACGTCCGCCTCTTTTCTTTATTTTTATGCTACCAAAATATTAGCAAATGGACCATAATAATGTAATATTTTTAGAGATGGTTATGCAGACAATTACTTTTTTTCTGATTTTTTGCAGTGACCCTTTCAGGAAAGTTATTGCACCTACAAATTTTGAGCCAAGCACTGAGACACATCTTAGAGCCAGGAAGTGATTCGGGTGTCAAATTATGTTGCCATTTAATGAAATTTGTTAATAAAGTATTTAGTTTACGGTGATTAAATGAAATGAAATACGTGTATGGTCGCGCCGAGTTGCGTGAAATATAGACGAAAATCTAGGTCGATTTCGACACAGGTCGCGGTGCACACGTCTACATTGAATTTATCAAGGCTGAGTCCATGTGTTATTAAACTCACGGACTTATTATTCATTCATGCACTTCACTGGAAAACGAATGTAAGAATCAGAAATATCAGAATATTAATAACTTTATTTTAACCAAATTGTGATACATCCAAGAGTATAGTCGCGGACAAATAGTCAGTCTGGTGTTACAAAATCGGAATCAATTCCTATGAGTATGTTTCTACCTTAACATCAACTAACTGATGAAGATGAACTTAATTCTCGTGAGTCTGGAGGCCACATTTCCGTGTTTAAGGTTACAATGCACATAATTAAACTGTTAATATTATGTTTATGCAACGTCGATCTCTATTTTTAAGATTAGAATAGAAAATTTTCGAACATGGGACCTCACGTTTACCGGAATGATAAAAAAAACAAGAGATTTAGTATATTTCCGTTTCATTTTGACCGCCCTTTAACGTGGCATATTTCTCGGAACTCTTGTAAATAGACTTTTTTGGATTATATCAGTCAGTAATAACTTTAGGAAACATCAAAGAGTGATAAAATTACAAGATTTTATAATCATTATAATTTAATATAATTGTTGTCAATTGGGAATTTAAAGTGGGAATCAAGTATGTTTGGTTATGTGTGTATTTTAAATTTTGTGTGACTAATACTATTTAAATACGAAACAGTAGTCAATAATTATAATTAATAGAATTAAGGACGTGTAAATATGAACGTAATAATTTTAAGTGATAATTTTAAACATGAATATGCTGATATCACTCTAAATTCGGAATGTGTTGTGTAATATGACAGTCCGCAGTCGACCTGGCAGGTCGAGGTCCTCATTGGGTTCTAGAGCCAAGGAAGAAGATAATTCCAAACAACTAACGACATTGCGCGTAACTAATTTTTAAATATCCACTTATCAATTAAAACTGCTTTATGAATAATCCTAGGTTTAAATTATTACCCCATTGTTGCACTAGTTTCTATTTAAAATCCACCTTTATTTTGGGGCAAGAGCTTTCGGCTTACTGTCATTATCAGCTACATACAATTTCCATCATACCTAACATACATATAAAATACATATATGTGTTACAAACATAAACAAGACTAATTATATAAAATTTAATTTTACATTTGTTGTTTGCCATACCTATTGTCATTTAATTTTCCCAAATTTTGAAATATACTAGGCATGAATGTGATTGGGATAGGTACGATTTACTGGACTTTGAGGAATCAAGATACAAACGGAGTCTATTAATAGGACTATATCTCCAATAAAATATCAAAGAGCTTGTTAAAAGAAGAACTGATGTGATGAACATGGGTGTTTCTATGAAGCCATTATAGAAAAATTTTAAATGATAGGAGGAAGGAAAATTTGATAACGCACCATGTAAATAGGGATGATAAAAATAATAAAATAGACAATACGTTAAATGATATTGTTAAATTTTTAAGTAAATTGCATGTGTTAACGTTTTCTGTATATAATGGTATTAGACGGATATGTATTAATTGTATGAATCAGTATATATGGATGTACTATGAAAGAAAAATAACTGTGATGTATTGAATTTAAACAGAAAGAGTAAGAGATAACCTGTCAATTTTGACTTGATGTAATAAAAACTATATTTAATATTTAAATGACAACGGGTATCGCAAACAACAAATGTAAATTTACATTTTATATAATGATTCCGGTTTATGTTTGTAACACATGTATGTATTTTATATGTATGTTAGGCATGATGGGAACTTTATGTATTAAGCCGAAAGCTCTTGCCCCAAAATAAAGGTAGATTTTAACATTGACTTAATTATTTAAAGCTTAGGCTATTTTATAAAATTATTTGAAGATTTCATTCCACTTCAAGCTTTAAAATTGTACAGTTACATGATTTTAAAGTTCGCGTTGAAGAACCGATATTCAGAACTTGTAACTGACGATTCCACAAATATTAATGGCAAGAAAAACTCACTAAATACACTGGGACATTACAATTTTATTCATTTAGCAACAATACAAAAGTATCATCCAAAAAGTCCTAAAATTGACTTGTGAAGTACGCATTTTTAACGAAATTTAAAATTGTAAGTTTTCTGTTTCAGATATGCTGAGAAGATCAGTTATATATATATGTTTTATTTTGCCCTAATCAGCATTTGAAATGTAATTTAATAAGAAGTAGTAATTGTACTCTGGTAAGTGTCAAAGGTTTTTAAGAAATGATATAAATTCCGATGTAAATAATGTATTGTTGGTTTGCAATAACTCCTGGGATGATGCGAAATAAAATAAATAAAAAAGAAGCTCGCGTTTCTCCAACCGTTTTAAATAACTAAATTGACACGGAGATACGTTTCAGAATCGATTCTTGTTTGTACCGTTTGCGAACTGTCGTTGGAAGATTGAGGGAATTGGATAATTAATAACGATATAAGTATTGAGCGTATTTCTAATACCACTATGGTACAAGGAGAATTTTATACTTCTTTATGGTACGGGGAATATTTTTCAGTGCGTGTATTCTTGACTCCTTTTAGTGTACCTGGAGAATTTTTAACTCTATTTAAATAAGTGGGATGTTTTTACTCCGTTATGTCTTAAACTCTTTTAAGGTCGCTTACTTATTTAATGTACCAGGAGACTTCTTGACTCGTTTTGAAATACAGCGATTCCAGTGTTTGAATCACTCACTCACAAATCAGATCGCGGAAAGCAGAATCTTTTTCTTTCTGCATAGGTTATCGTGGAGTAAACTTAAATTAAGCGGCATATGCACAAAATATTATAATCGAAAGTAATATTAAATTCTCTTATCGGATTGTGCAAATATAATACCTATTCTGGCTACATCTTATCCTACACTTTTCACTTTAGCCTCTCAAGATCGCTCCACACTATATTATGCTTTTACTAACATTCTTAATAATTAACTTCATTTCTTATAATATCGACGAAAAATTTAGATCGTCCTTAATTACGTTAAATTTTTCTTAATAAAAAAATAAAAAATTCAACTTTTTGAGTGGAAAAATACTCTTGTTTTATTTGCCTGTTGCTGTAGAGTTGTCTAATAATTTTTATTCAGTGGGCATAGCAATTACAATAAAAACATACGTATATGATAATTGCCAGTAATTTTGTTCCTCTATAAAAGAAAAATCCAAATCCATTAGTGGCCATCTAAATACCTCAATTATTAAATTAAATTACCTAGAGGGACTTATTTAATTTTATATCAATTTATTACTTTATTAATAAATAACAAAAATGTATATAATTTTTGTCAAAAAACTATAAACTCATATAGTCACTAGAAAATCATGTTTACATTCATGGAAACAAGGTAAGAGTCATGTTGGTAAATTGGGTGCGGTGACAATCCGAATATATATATATATATATATATATATATATATTATAATATCCTCTTCATGGAATAGGTTTGAAATTAGTTAATGAACAAATTTTAAACGGTTTGAAAATTTTATATTTATCAACTTTAAAATGCTTACATGAAACAATATCTCAGGGGATTTTGGGTCTCTCCAGAAGTGAAGTACGCAGTTACTGAAAAATAGAAAAAAATCATTTAAATTTATACAATCAGCACAGTGAGCCAGTTTCACAGCTTTGATGAACTTACCCAAAAATACTGGGCCTAAAAACATTCAACCTCACGAATGTTTCCGCGTCTCTCTGTCTTTAGTGCGTCATGCAGGAGTTTTACATCGAGGAATGTAGTGGGATCCAGGTCCAACTCCTCGTCTGCTCTCTCCTCCTCTACTGCATCTCGTCGTCCCTTCTGGCTCCGACTGAATTTCTTCTCCTCTCTCTCCCCCAACTGAAATTCGTCGTCCCTTCTCCCCGACTGAATTTCGTCTCCTGTCTCTCCCCTTATGCATTCTTCTCCTCTTTCACTCCGACTTCGACTGGGGTTTTATTTTGTGATTCTGTTTGATATATGTTGCTTAGAAGTGATTAATATGGAAAATTCGCAGGAACTAGAATTTCAGTGTGCACAGGTTGAGAATTTGGAATACGAGGAAGTGATTGGGTTAAACGAAATGTTTGATGAAAGTGAAAAGGGGCAAGAGGCGGTGATAGAAAATATAGACGTCAGCAATACGATACGATAAGGGGAAAGAGTGATAAGCAAAGAAGAGACAGTAATAGTTTTGATATTGAGATGCTGATGAAATATTTGGGTAATAAGATGGATAATATGGGAGAAAATTTTAATAAAAGTTTGTCTGAAATAAAATTAGAAAATATCAAGAATATGGCTAATATAAGGAAAAATATGGAAATTTAAATGATTTCTTTTTCTATTTTTCAGTAACTGCGTACTTCATTTCTCGAGAGGCCCGAAATCCCCTGAAGTATTGTTTTATACTTTCAAGGGATAATATCAATCAATTAATAAAATTACACATACTTAATATTTACTCTGTTGTACAAGTGGCGGATAGATTTTTTACATTTTTTATGGAGTGACCATAAGTCATACTTTAAAGCATACGAAAGTGATGACTGTCAAAAAGAGCTTAAGTGACAAACCAATATTATTACAAGATAGATTTTCCACATCAGTATAAAATTCTAAAGTATTTTTATAACAATATTTTTATGTTGTAAGTTAGGTTATCTACGGAAATGGATCACAGTGAGTATAAAACTGGTGAGAAATATTTCTTCCACTCAGTTACAGATAAAGGAAAAATGGGAACGTACAAAAAGGTACGTTTTTATATTGATAGCAATTAAGTACAATTCAGTTGAATCCAGTTGCTTTATTACTGCGCTATCGTACGGACGTTTGCAACAATTCAACCAAATATGTTAATCAAGCAAATTGAATATTGTTTGGAGTATAAATCTTAATTTCAGAATACTTGGTGTAAAATCGATCATTGCAATAATGATAATTCCGCTGTAACTAAACCATCGTGACGAGAGACATATGAGAAATGTATTAAACGTTTCAGCCTCGTTCTGCCACGTTTGGTTGACACAATGACACGACGGACAAAAGTATTAATTTTTACGTGGTCGCAAAGTTAAAATGTATTTGTGAGAAAAATATTTTTAAATTGAGCTCAAATGGAGAATATAAACACTGACTTGGGAATTTGATTGTGAACAAATTGTCTGCTTATTCCAGTTGACGCTCAATAAATTCATCCCTGATGATTTTTACATGATACATCAGTGTGAATACATCTAAGAAGGGACTGGAAAGAGCAACTTATTGACCGCATCAATCAGTCTTCCTTTGAATTGTAAGAGTGAATTACTTGAAGCAGGAGTAAGGCACAGAGTGATTCAGTTTCGTTTCTCTTTGAGCAATGAACTCTGACTAGAAAATGTTCTATTCTCCCTGTGGAGCTGATCCTCGACACAACCAGCCCTCATCTACATAAATAAAATAGTACCTCGGTTTATACATCGCTGAGGACAATATTTCGTGCATCAGGAGATGTGAAACCGTCATCATCTGAATGTCTGTTGTTTTGTATGTTTCTGAATGATGATGATACCTTAATTTTCCGCAGTCCTTTTTTAATCGTGGTTTTGAATTGAGCGCGCCACCCTCTTGACGTCGGTGGCCTTTCCTTCCCCATAGAAGACACGTCCAGAAGAAAATGGGAAAAACGGATGATTTATGACACGATTCAAGGTCATGCTCCAGGTCACGCACAAGGAAATAATAGAAACGGGTGACCTTGAATTTATGTTAAAAGTAACTTTGCTATACTACTGCTGTGCTTTCAAAAAATCTGTACAAATATCATCAAGAGGCTAATGGTCCAAAAATATGACGGTTTCGATTACAGGTAATGACGTGTTTCGGAAGAAATTATTCTCATAAACACATGTGCAACGCTGTGCTTTCAAAATTATTACCTGTAAAATGAAGTTCATCCTAAGAAGATAGAAACACGTTACCATTGTGGATAAAAAGCCATTACGAATATTTTCATTTTACCAAATGCATATAGAAGATTAGTTAACTTAAATAAAAAGTGATGTAAGATGAAATGAAAAAAGAAACAAAACGCAATACTTGTTGATGAAAGCTCAGGAACAAATTTCATTCGTGAATTAAGGTAGTATTTATCCATGAATATCCTTTAGGTACCCTATTAGGAAATTACTAGCTATTTTAAATCCACATTAGTAACCCCATTGGTAATTTGACTAATAAATTAGCTTGTACAGATTTTACAAAAATTGATAATTTTGGACATTACTTTAAGTAGTTCAGAAAAATTAATGAAACTGATATATATTTTACTTTTGATTCATAATAAAAATCGTTAACTTTCCTGGAAGACGGGCACAAAGATAACTATTAATTTATTCGAAATTATTCTAAATTTTTAAGAATCTGGAATTAAAAAATATAAGTTTAAAGTCATCGTTTTAAGGTTTTATAGCAAATATATAATGTCTGCCTTTTATCATGAACGAGTGATGTCCGTCTGCTTTCCTCGACGATACTTAATGTAATTCATTTAAACTACGGACGTAAGTACAATTTAAAACCAATTCCAGGAAATTATTTATAATAGCCTGGAAATATTTGTGGTAAAATTGAAGATAGTATGTTCCTTCCACATTCCTTATTTGGATTTCTTGCTTAATTTAGGCAAGTGAGGTACTTCAGTGTAATATGGCCCGCGAATTCTTTCGAAACGTTATTAATTGAAAGTATTTATTAATTAATGGCTTAGTGGAAATATCTTAGGAAACAAGTATACTTTCTCAAATCTAATTAAAATAAAACGTTCAACGATATCGTTCGGTAATTTCACATTGAGTGCCATTTTATGTAACTAAATATAGAGAAGCTATAAATTACTTTATTGAATCTCTATACGAGAATCTAACGGCTATGTTAATTACTAGATGGGGGTCCGGCGTTGCCATCGTACTTATTTGTATTAGTTCGGAACATCAACGTGTGGTTTAACCGTCGATATTTGGAACGTTTACCTCGTCACCCCTACGTATCCCGAATAGAGATAGGCAAAACCGTTCTTTTCAGAGATTGGATCGGAACCACTCGCCTAGTAGAAACAAATAGCTCTTTTAGATGATTCACCGCTCATTTATATATATATATATATATATATATATATATATATAATTTTAATATCCTCTTCGTGGGATAGGTTTAAAATTTATTTAATGAACAAATTTTAAACGGTAGGAAAATTTTATATTTATCAACTTAAACTTAACAATGCACCCATAATCCAAGATTATTACAATACTCTCTTATACAATTTGCAACAAATCTACAAAGTTATAAATAAATAAAAATCTAATGTATAATTCTTATCACACTTCGATACTCAAGTTCGTATTTAAAAGGTCTAGTTGGGTAAAATTCAAGTTAGAAACATCCCTTGCTTTGACCCGTGAAATGTTGGCATGTTACAAGACATCAATGAACCCAATACTACACAAACTACCATATTTAACAAATCATTCGTATTATTTACCATCATTCTACCAAGAGTTTGTATTTTTCAGCATATTATTCATTAAATGGTTGAAAAGGAATTTTGTGTAATTAAATAAGGCCGATATCAGTGGTTAAATGGATTATGACGTCACAGAATAATATTTGCATATTTTCTTCTTCAACTGTAACTCCTCTTAAGTTTATTGTTGGTCATAATGACGTAACGCAGGTGCGGCACTTGTGACGCAACAATATTAGCGCAGTATGTCTTCTGCTATTTCCTTAACGAACGATCTTTCTCCCCTCCTCCCCCCCGCCCCCACCACCCCAACACACACAGTGTTTACCCTCGGATGTATTTTTTAGGAAGATGTGTTTCAAGCTTTGTTGCAATCTGTTCGAAGAATTGAAAACAGACGTCCTTTTATAATTACGTATATTTTTGGTGGTACATAATGAATAGTTGCTTTATCTTAAGTCCATCTTTGAGTTACAGTTGCTTCAATTTGATATATCTTTCCTGTTGATAACTATTCAGGGCAGAATTGAATTATTGTTCGTTTAAAAATAAGTTTTTGCCAAATCTCCAAGCAGTTTGTAACCTTTTTATTGATAATGGAATCCTAGTCCAGTGTATATTTCATTTAATTTTGATAAGGCTTTTATTATAAAACTTTTATTCAAAGATGCCAATCAAAGATCCTCCGGCAAATTGTAAACGCCCCATGGTACATAACGAAACGCACATTGCACACAGATTTCAATGTTCCTACGGTACAGAAAGTCATCCATAAGAAAGCCATCAATCACCACGCTGTCTTGGACAATCATTCCAACCCACTTGAACCTGTGATAAATAAAAGACTTAAAAAGGTGTGGCCTAGTTAACTATGTTAAATTAATTGATTCATTGTTTATTTCTATCATACAGGTGATATCATTGAATATCTCCAAGTAAATGTTACTATTAGAAACTGTCAGCATTTTAGCTTATAGAATTGTATTCTGATTGCTAAATAAATTATGATAAAAAAAGGTACTGACGCAGATACCCGCATGCGCGCAGTCACCGCATGAAACACTGACATGTTTTTGCCCCCGAGACATATTGTTTGTGCTTTATTGTCTAGCAGGATTGTTAGGCACGTCCTGTTGGCCAGTAAGGTCCAGAGATCGGCCTTGGACGGCGAACAAGCCTCCGGGGAATGCGATCAAGGTTAACTCTATTGCGAGAGCCAGAAACTGACAGCTGCCAGTGAATGCTGTAGCTGGGGGCAGGGCAGCGGGGGTGGAGAACTCTGCCCGCGGGAAACAACAGTCGCTCGCCTTTCTTTGTTCTGCTCATAATTAGGCTAAAGTAAAACTTACGCTGCACGCTAGCAATAATATAGGTATTACATCAAAGAAACGAAACGGGCACAGTATACCCGAGCCGTAATATGTGGAAGCACAAAGTCACTTTGACAAGAGCTCCAAATATGACGAAGGAAAACAACTATTTGAACATTTCAAGGGAAGAATGTGGATAGTTTCCTTTATAGCTTAAAATATATATTATCTTATTAATTAAAATAATAATTGCAACGAAAGTGATAATCGATATAGGTGTTCAATAAAAGATTAGCTACCGAAATATCTTGAAATAGTTCGTGGAAAATTCAAAAACGGTTAAAATATCGTAAGTTAAATTATTTTTCTAATAGAAAAACGTAATATTTCATAGATATGTCAAAAATTACCACTAAATCGGCAAATAGGCGTTTATTATACAGAATTTAAAAGAACATTTGTAACAAGTTCATTATTTCAGAATGTCATTTAACATTTTCGAATGAACAACATGCAATCTTGTCTTGCCTCCATGGGATGTACAAAGAAATCGGTAGTTTACACGAGCAAATAGTTAAATAAAACTAGTGTACTACGATCCTTATAATATAACACATAAACAGACTTAATGAAGAAATACGAAGAGTGAGGCACTACCTTACGTTAAACGTGTATCATGCCAATGAAAGTAATTATTTTTATTTAATTCAAAATTAGTTTAGTATCTCACCGATGCAAAATTTTAACGAAAATAGTACATAGGAGGATGGAACGACGAATAGAATGCGAGTTAGGAGACATCAGTTTCGTTTCAGAAACAATATAGACATAAGAGAAGTAAGATTGACTTTGCGTCTAAGACAGAATAAAGAAAACAAAGCCAAATCTTCATCGCACTTGTAGATTTACAAAAAGCCTTTGATAATGTGAACTGGAACACACTATTAAGGATTTTTAAGAACACAGGAATAAAATATCGAGAAAGAAGGCTTGTACATAGCCACTACAGAAGGCAGTCAGCAGTAATTAGTATTGAAGATCTAGAAAATAAATCAGAAATCAAGAAAGAAGTGAGAAAAAGATGCAGTCTGTTGCCCATGCAGTTTACTTATATACAGAACAGGCGATGAAGAAATTTAAAACGGAATATGGAAAAGGAATCATACTGCATGGAGAACCAAAAAAAACCCCTACGCTTTGCCGATGATATGGGAGTCAGAAGTAGACTGGGAAACCGTAATAAATGGCATGAACGTGACCCTGGATGATTAATAGAGGGAAAACAAATGGAGTGTAGTATGGGAAACAATGGAATAATAAAGGGTGTTACATTGCGAAGGGATATTTTGATCCCTACTAAAAAGAGCAGGATAGCACAGGCAAGGAAGGCTTCCGCGAAAAAGAGGAATTTACTTACTGGTAATATCGGTGGAAATATTAGGAAATCATTGCTAAAAATGTTCGTATGAAGTGTGACGTTATATGGGTGCGAAACGTGGACGGTAGGAGTTGCAGAAAGGAAAAGAATTGAAGCCTTTGAAATATGGTACTATAGGAGAATGTTAAAAATCAGATAAGTGGATCGAATTAGTAACGAGGAAGTTCTAAACAGAATAGGGAAAGAGCGAACAATAAAGAGAACGTATACCAAGAGAAGAGATAGATTAATAGGCAACGTTTTAAGACATGAGGGTGCCGTAAAATTAGCATAGAGGGAGACAAAGGACGGAATACGGTAAGTGGATTAGGGGGGATGTGGGATGTTGTAGATATGCGGATATGAAAGATAGGTCAGGCCAGGCTTAGGACTGAGTACCACAACAACAATTCTTGTCTAGTTTATGTAAAAAAAGGACACTAATTGTTCTATATCCGAGTAACTACTATTTGAAATTTCGTGACGAATAGTTGATTTAACTGTGAAAGGAAAAATTGGAATGCCTGAATGTATTTTTTATGCATAGTTTGTATTCTTGACAAGTAACTTCCAGCTGATGGCGGCTATGTTGAACCGAAAGCTTCGGTAAGTCAATTCTGGTTAAAGAAAAAGAAAATTCATAAAATTTTATGTACATGAATATGGAAAAATTATTGGTCGAAAGCTTCTAGGTTTCCAAATTAAGCATTTTACTAGGGAAGTTTTAAATTATTAATTCTGGTTACAAACCTTAAGGGTTATAATACCTAAGTTCGTCAATTGAATATGGAGAAGAGTCTTGAAGGTAAAGGAAGCTACAAGTAGGAACATTAACGACGTGAGAAATTAACTATGTGACAGACGTCAAACAAGTGTTGTATTCAGCGGTGCTGCGAAGGCAATTACTCAGCCGCCGCCGAGAAGCCGTAATTAGCGACCGATACATTGAGCGGTGATACCGCGAAGGAGTCGTTCGTCACTGATTGATTACGTGTCAGGGGAGATTCTCGTCTAGAATATACATAACTTGGCAACTGTCAACGGACCTTATCAATCAGCGTGCCTTGTGGATAAATGCGTATCGGAGATTCGTGTCGCTGAAAGGGGAACTAACTATAAGTCACGTCCGTTACCGCGTCTTCATGGAAGCTGGCAAGCGTGACATTGACCTGGCGGCTCCAGGCAACGGGAGAAATTGCGACCTCTGACATCAGCCAGGAGCGGGTGAGAGATTCACTCGCTAGTGGTCGGGACGTCAGAACGGAGGCAGCAAAGGGCTCATTCAGTCATATCTCCACATTATCTAAAACTTCCTTCGGAAAAGCTTTTGTCATGACAGAAAATTTTATTAATCGGTACTATGTTAACTAACCAAATTTTGTGTATGTGGAAGCTTTATCTCTCAGGTATTTTTCCACAGAAGGAGAATGGACTTCCCTCGCCCCCCCCCCTATCTATCTATCTATCTATATATCTATCTACACAACATAATCTCAAAACACTTTATTTTACGACGGACTCAAA
Organism: Eucriotettix oculatus; assembly: GCA_034510155.1. NCBI lineage: Eukaryota > Metazoa > Arthropoda > Insecta > Orthoptera > Tetrigidae > Eucriotettix > Eucriotettix oculatus. The sequence goes on from CM067377.1 coordinate 15,506,622, forward strand.
ATTAACAATAATGTGCCATAAAATATAAAAGAAAGTAATAATATACAAACATTCAAACGAAAACTCAAGAATTATTTAATAAACAATATTAACATAATGTAAATACTGTGAATAGATTATTCAATTAAATCTATAAGAGTAAAAAGTTGTCAAGTATGATTAATTAAATTCTTCCGTAATTCTTAAAAATTGTAAATGTCCAATTAGAAGACAAGAGTATTATTAATATTATTATCGGTGCCTAATTATTTATACTTTGTCTTAAAAACGGTTAATATTATGATTATGTAAAATAGCCATGTATCATCATTTGTAAAAAGAATTGGTAATAAGTTAATAAAGGTTTGTAATTAATGAACCTAGACTTTCCCGGTGAATAATTCTCTCTTAGTTGTTTTAGATGTTTGTGGAAATTTTGTGGAAAAGGATTAGACATTTCAACAACTTTGTTGAAACAGGAAAAGCAGACTTATCTTTCGTCACAGGCGGCATCTTTTTTTTTCGACCAAGCATAAAAAATTAGTTTCACATTTCGGTATGTGGAGAAGTGTAAGGTAATGAGTGATATAAAAAGGCTGGAAAATTATGTTACATTACTTTCAATAAATATCAGTGCTTACTTTGAAATCAGCCCTAGTATATCCCTTAATCGGAATCTTCCCATTTTTCTGGCAATAATTGGGTTTGTTATATCCGGATTTCGCTCTTGTTTTCAGAGATTGTAAAAATTTGCTGTTATTATTACTATTATTATTTTTTATAAAGTCTCAAAGTAGCATTAGGCAACTAATAACCTGACATATATATTTATAGAAAAACTTTCTCGCACTTTGAAAAACAATCCGGGCCAGCTTTCATTAACCGCCTGTCTAAAATTTAAATTTCGTCACTCTTCTGGTGTTTTCGAAAGACGTATTGAAAAGCTGTTTATCCTTGTGTAAAGTTGAAACAGTTGAAGATGACAATCTAATTTCCTTTTTTCCTTACATTAATATGTTTATTCAGCAGATGATTTCTCTTAAGATTTCAACTTATTCTTTAACCTAAAGAAAGATCTGCTTTCTTGATTCTTTGTCCAAAGAATTTTAACATTTTTGCATTCTCTGTCTCATGAAGGTGAAATCTGACTCGCTAAAATTCCCCATCATAATTTTTTCTAGCTTTACAAAGAATGTTAACGTTTTTAAATTGTACTGTCTGGATTTTCCCGCAATTTAGAGATCTTGGAAGGATGATTTTTTTCATACTAGGACTTGGCTGTCCGCTTGTTATATTTTGATCAATTTATACACAAAAACAATTATTTTAATTGAAAAAGTGAAATTTGCTCGTTATAACAAAGTTGTACTGAATTTACAAATTTTCACGTTAGGAAATGAGCCATTGGATAAGGCAAGACAAAAGATAGAGCGTAGTAAAATCATAGAGTATGAACATAATGTTCAAGAAAGCTTAATTCGTGCAGCTCGTGGTTTCAAAAGGAGTAGGAGAATGCAAAATGTAGCGTCGGTAAATATTCTTCTTGAAATTTATTGAAATGAGTGTTTTTTATATTTAAATTTTGTTAATTACATTTTTCTGTAATTAAAATTTTCGGTGACGACAGAACAAATGCAACACCATTCGGGGCACTCAGGGAATAACTGGGGGACGTGTAGCAGAGATCTTTTGGCATCTGAGTATACCTGAATTCGGTACTGGTAGACAAAGTAGAGACTGAGAATAGACGGCAAATGGTAACTTGTTTCGTCAAAGTCGAGAAGTTGACCGCTTACAAAATTTAACATCACCTTAGTTTCATACAATATCCGCACGTTTCAAAACAAACGCTTCGTATGTTATAATTTGTTTGTCGTTACGTAGCCAACGGAGCGACGTATTCCAGCAGCCGTTAAGCAGACGTGAGCAAGACGTGGAATGTGACTTGTGCGTATGTCACTCGCGGCCGCTCTGCGCGTGCGACATTCCGTCCTGGCAAGCAAGGTCAATGCTGCCAGCAACCATCTGGGAAAAGTCCACGGCTTTTCTGTCACCCGGCAACACAAACGCTCAACAGCACCGGCCTTTTAGCACTCACTTTCCACAAACAACTTTGCTGTCCAAGTTTCATTCAGAAAGAGCTCTAGGAAATTGTGCAAACAAGCTTTGTACAACGAACTATGCTTTCCCCAGATATCTAAAGAATGCCTCAAGGACACAAACTAACAAAACTGTAGATCTCAATTGCAAGGTTGTATGAACCTGAAACCCTCGTCGTTGGTAAATCCGAAATGAATCCTGAAAAAGCAAATGACGTGTCAAACATAAAAATAAATTTTAAGCTTATCGACTATAAGACGATACAACTTCATGGAGAATGACGACATGAGAAACAAAAGATGACGAGGTTTTGTTCACTGCTGAATGCTGTTGTTGGTGGTCGCATTTTAGTTGAGTCAGCACAGACCCTGGATACCGTGAGGCTGCGTAGGACCATCCGACGTTTTCCGCTGTTCCAAAATTGAACCGACCTGAGTTTTGGGATAATAGAAACAAATAGAACGTAACTATACCAGAGGAGCATGGGGAATGTTCAAGGGGCTGTTGATGTTTCTAACGACCAAAAATTTACTGAACAGATCAACCAGTTGTTCCATAATCAGGGCGGCTGTTTCCAATACGTAACCGAGATTATCCCAAAACTTGTTTACCATATTATTACTGTCCGTTTTTTTCCAGGCACTGACTTGAACTTGGAGCAGCTGTTTGACTTACGGAAGAAGATGTTTTCAAAAGCACGTTTCTAAATACCCCGATGAGACATCGGGTGTAATAATACTCATTACGACACACGAAAGAGCTGCTGTATCCACCATTTTTTGGTGCAGAAATTTTTTCTAATTTTTCAATTAGTAATCAAAAATTTACAAATGTACAGCATAAAACACGATTGTATCCAACTGCTTACCCACTACAACTGAGTTGATGAATCGCAGATCCCTGACCTTACCAAGGAATGGAGATGAAGTGATTTTCAACTAAATGAATAAAACGGTCTTCAATTTGTAATATTCTAATCATCTTCAATTCTATTTTGTCTATTTTCAGTTACGTGTTTTGGTAACGCCATAATTGTTTTAGATTTAATCATTTTATTTGACTTATGATGGGATTTTCTATTTTTTAATAACATTGAAGTCATCAAGTGTATATTTCATGTTATGAACCAGATCTACCAATTTATATGTTTCTTTAATTCTTTCAAACCACGTTTTTCAAATATATTTACAGTATGTTCAGACATTATTCAGAAATATTCAATACAATAAAATGAGATGAAAGTTAATAAAATAGAGTTCGTGTATAAACACTCGCTAGGTGTGTTTTGAATAAAATAGCGAAGTAGGTGAGACAGTCCGTTACATGATGGGAGACATAAACTACAACTTACACAGTGAATGGCAAACTAAGACTAATCCATATTACTGATATAAGAAAATAGATAAAATTAAGTTATTGTGTAAATGCCCTGAATTGAGTGAATGTACCAATAATTTGTTACAGATGAATATTGACTGGTGCCTGAAAGCTCTGTATTTCAATATAGAACGAAGATGAAAAAAATATACATTTTTCTTTTATAAGTTAAGGACTTATTTTACTGGTTTGTATTGACATTATAATAAATGTTGGCGAATACAGTATCACGTTTTGTTAATTTATCGACAAAAATAAATAAGTTTGCTTCAATTGTTTAAATGTCTTTAAATGTTAAAAAATTGGTTAATATAGTAATATGGATTATTTAAGGGGTTTAAAAATAAAACATTCAAAGATGATTTAAATAAATTGTTTAGATAAATATTTTATGGCACGTTTAAGCATCATATACATAATCATAAAGTGCCCTTTCTTTGATCTTATAATTATGAAGATGCACAGGCCGGTCTCGTTTTCTAATTTATTAAAAAAAGGTTTATCGTAAGCGAGCAAACAAATTTTTACTAACATTATAACACAAATTCACGATTAATTTTTATTTCCCTTACGTGAGGAAATATAATAAAATGAGTTACGTGTTTTAAAGAATTTCTCCTCAGCGACAAAACCTTTTTTTAATAACTATATACGTCTTTTGTGTTATTTTTTATAGAAAAGATTAAAAAAGATGGACCAACTCAAAAGTTATTTATTAGTAATTAGATTACTAAATTACTTACAAATTTCGCCAGTAATCATCTTGTTATTTGTTATCACTCTAAAAATCATTAAAAAAAGAAGAGCCTGCACGTCAATCTTCTTTATTTTGCCAAAGATTCTCTTACACAACTAGCCATAGATATTACTCTCAATTTCCGCACCTGGTATGTAATTCGTAACAATATACAGTATATCTTGATTGTACATTTTTCATCAATTTATCTGTAACCTGTATATTTTATTATTTTTCCAGTCTCTCAAAACACGTTTCTGACAAATTAAAACTCGTCTTTCAGTTTGTTACAGTTACATTTCCCGACTTGAATCTTGACAGTCTCGCAGTTGTCAGGAAAGAAATGGCCATAACGCAGCTAAAGGAAGCTGACTTCAAATGTCCATAGCTGTGACAGGTGTGAAACACACTCAAATACAAATACTACACTGCTGTACCCCTGTGATATTCCACCTGTCAAATAAATCTTTCATATTACTGTCGTTGCAATGATTCCACCTTTGCTCTGGAAGCTCGGATTCCAGTAGATTCTGCAGTTCATTTTATTTACGTTCATTCGTCAATGACGATCTGTTTGTTTGCAATTCAGGTTCTTCATATACATCACGAGAATTATATGAAGTTAATCCATGAACACCAAAAAAAATTATTCTCGCCATAATGAAATGAAACTAATTCTTTTGCGTAATCGTTCACCACAAATAAGGGTGCGCTAAATTTCAATTACATTATAAGTGATTAATTTTTTTAAATTGACCAAGATTACTGAAACTGAAGTGTTACAGTTTCGACCTGACTATAATACTAAGTTTCAAAATTATATTTTTTAATAATTTGACCTAGATCACTGGATAGAATTGCTTAAAGTATTTTTGAAATTTGAGTGTTACTGTTTCCATCTATCTCTAACACGTATGTTACAAAAATATTATGATTAAGTCTAATGTGTAATCTAGGCCATGATCTTTAAAAATATACTTGTAATAGTATAATTTGGTAAGGTGTTAGATTTAGATTTATTTTAGATTCCAGCAGTAGACTACTGAGGAAACTGGATATTAGGAAATTCCAGGAACATTATGAATCGGAATAGTGGATTCCAACATAGCCATATCAGGACCGCAATGGCGGTATAACAAGGTATAGTGAAGAAGGTCCACTGTGGCACCAGAAGGAAGCAGCGAACGATCTGATAAAATACTGATAACACAGTCTTGGCATCGGTCGTTCAAAGACTGTCGCGGAGCTGGGCGTCGAAACGTTGAACTTCACTCCAAATTCAACCCGGAAACAAGATATTCAGAGTTTAAAATGCCAGGACATCATGATTTGCTTAAATATTTTTACTTAAAATTGCTATCTCTTATATTTTCAAATTCAACCATACATCTTCTTCTTTTATTCAACGTCAGTTAGTTCCTCGTAGGCTCACGTTATCATTTACTTATTTATTGAAAATTGCACGCCGCACTTTGCTTTAACTCCTTCGTATTCATCTCCTAAGGACTCAAATACAACTTAACCAGCATGTTCAATGAAAGAAATTCAGAGACCTCCATAACACCAATCTTGGTTGTTTTCCAATTACATCACTACCATCTCCATTCAAAATATTACATTCTGCAAAACTCTCCTCAATACATCATATACTTTTTAGTAGTTTCCATTTCAGCAGAATTTTTTTTTATTAATTTAGGCCAAACAGCACGGTTGCCAGAGACGATACCTCTCTGCCACCTAAGATGATAATCTCTTCTCCAAAGATGTTTTTCCTTTGTAGTCATACTACAATCGCCAATCGCATTCTGTTTGACGTTCAATCCTCCTATAATCAATTTTCGTTAATATGTTGCGTGCATGAGATACTAAACTAATTGTCCTGTGCTGTTCGCATCTATCAGCCCCGGTTTTATTCGTTATAGGTATAATTATGGTTTTACTAAAAGCTTCGTTCCTGTTTCGCAGATTTAGCAAACTATCCTGAACAACCGAGATATTGCTTCTTCGCCCGATAATCTTATCAACTCCGCAGGAATGTTAACAATTCCTGGCGCTTTACCACTGTTCAGATATGTTATCAATTATCTGTCAAACTCCGACCTTATAATTTGGTTCCCACTCTTCATCAACCAATTCCTCTTCTTCTATTACTGACAGATCTAGATTTACATCTTGATACAACTCTTCTTGATATTCCTTCCATCTTCCCACCTATATTTCTTTATCTATAATTAGTTTCCAATCTGCTTTCCTAATGATCTTGTTATTGATTTTCTGCTCTCTGAATGTACAATAAGTGTTCTGATTTACATTGTTAAAAATTTAAGTGATGACTAAACTTGGTATCTTATTTCACGCAAACCTATATGATTCTAAAGTTTCGTTTCATTGATTACTATAATGAAATCAGTCTTATTATCGTAATTCCTGATACCAGACTGACCAAGAGCTTATTCGGAGCGACCAATCAGGTCCTACTCAACCACTAGCGCAAAGTTTGTCTGCAGGCTCTGCCATAATACAAGAATATTGAGTTGCAAGATTGAGGACTGAATATTGAGCCAACTGAAACGAAAAAATAATAATAATAGAAAAATATAATATTCAGAAAAATTATGCTTGAAGAGTCAATTGATTTAAAAGTAATCAGATAAATCCGTATTTAGTCACTTCTGGAGATTAATTTCTGATCCTTGTCATAATTGTTAGACGTGAGTGTCGGCTGTGTAAATTTCGTATCGACTTTTGATTTATCGATGGCGAGAGTGAGGTTATGGAGATACATTTAAATCACCACCAAAAATATTCATAATTAATTTTATTCAAAATAAATTATTAATTTTTTTCAGTTCAAATTTATTTTCGTAATTTCCTGAGTTTGGTATCAATAATGCATCTCTTTATCTCTCCTGAAATACTGTAAACAATAGTAAGTTTGCAGTGACACGTCCCAGCAAATTTGAAAGGAGAATTGAGGCGCTGAGAGCGAAAGCGGACTAACCCACATTTTTTGTGAATTTGAGTTATTAGTGTTAACTGATATTTTTTAGAACGATTCTCTACTAGAATTTAACTGCTGACTTATTTTATTTTTCATGATCGACGGGAACTTACGCACGATCTTCTGCTGCCTCCTCCGTCGACTGAAAATTGAAGATTGAATTTTATCTTTCCTCTTTTTGTCCTTCAATTCTTAATTGTAAAATTTTGTATATTTCTTGTAATATTGTATTTGACGTATCCTATTTCCTCAACCGAGGACTAATGGATTGAATAATAATAAATCTAAATCTAAAATTAATGCAATGAGCGTGAGTTTGAGTTTGCTTACAGTCAGTTGTTTCCAATTGAGCAACTTAAACGTCGTTGCTCTTGAAAAGCGATACATATGAGCGAGAGCAATGCGGCATAGTCCGTTTGTGCTCTTCTCCTTTTCGCGTGACGCCGGAGAGCGAGGAAGTTGTGCAGTGACCACCTGGCAGTGTAAATCAGTGCAAAACAGTTTTCAACATGGAAACGAAAAGTGTGAAGGAGCAAATTAAAAATTATTTTCTTTTTCTGAGAACCTTTTAGCATGTGCAGTTACATTTTTAATATTCAGGTACTTCCAGAGATACCTTGAATTGTGGAATTTGTTTCGGGATTTTATATACATAGCTTTTCATACGGAAACACAATGAAAATATAAATGGTAAACATTTCTTATATTGCGGAATCAACGAGAACGATCATTTTAAATTTTATATTGAAAATTAATTATTGGGCCACCGATCCTTGTTCTGCAACAAATTGCTTCCCCTCTGGATACCATTGCCTAAAATTATCCTCATTGTCATGTAGAAATATTTCATTGATGGACGATTATTCACTACAAATATTTTTGCCGATTTGAATTTATCAAATATGAACTCACTTCTGCAAGCAGGATCAGATGACAGTTTCTCATTTCATTTCAGTTCAATTTGTCATTTCATCCAACAATGTCTGACTCGTGCAGAAAATGCGATGCATTGCAGGTAAATTAACTGCCTCAGATAATGCAAACGAGAAAAGAGTTTCGATTGCGGAAAAAGAATTCCATCATCAAAAAGCCAAAAATGCACGGGAATGTCTGCAGAGTAATTCTTTACTTAAGAAATCATATTGCAATTCTATTGCCATATCTTTTGATTTACTGAAAACTTTTCCAACTATTACTAACGCCCGCTGTGGACATATTGCTTCGGCATCCACAATATACAAAATAATGATGCGTACTTTTTAACTTGTAATGAGTCCATTGCGTCCAGAGGGCCGCAAAAAATTGGTTCCTGTTTATTGTATTTTATACGCAAATTTGTAAGAACCGAAAAACTGATCATGCGCTCTGATCAATGTGGAGGACAGAATAGGAACATTAAAATTTCTGTACTATGCCAACATAATATAAGCAGCCCAGTGTATTCTGTAAACGAAATAGAACGAAACGTTTTAGTTATTGGACATTCTTACCTGCCCTGTGATATGGCGTTTGGTCTGGTTCAGAAAAGAAAATAATAAGTTCCTTACTGAACATTGGATAGATGTTATAGTGTCCGCCAAGAAAGTTGATCAATTCAAGGTAATAAATATGAATGCTGAATGTTTCTTTCAATAAAAAGACTTGAAACGAATATGACTAACAGAAATATGTCCTCCTATAATTGTTAACTGCAGTGGTTTAACATAAAATGGCTACAGTTTGAGGCAAAAAGGCCATTCAGAATTTTTATAACTACACGAAGCGAAGAGCCATTTCAAGATATTGATATGGCCAAAAGAACATCGACAAGTAGCTGAAATTTAGAATTGCTATATCCAAATGGAAAATTAATTACAGAAGCAAAAAATAAGGACCTGATCAATTTATTTGAGTTTGTACGACTCATTTATTATAATTTCTACATTAACTTACAAACCACTTGCAGTAATGAAGAAAGGTTGCCTCTCAATGATTTTGGGGATGTTTCTGCGGTGGAAAAAAATTCCAAACAAGTAGAAAACAATGTAAAATATTACATGAAACGTGTAAAATGTATAATATTATTTCATCATAAATGTTGACTGTGTGGTATTGAATATGTGCAATACAGAGTGTTAATATTCATTGTACAAATGGACTTTTCATTTTTAATGTAAAAACACTCAGAGCGAAAATGGACTAACCAAAAAAAAAATTAATGTACACTGGTATAAAGTATATTTTTGTGATATTTGTATTTTAGAGAGCTTCGATAAATCCACGGTTATTTGTATTAACTGTTAAAAAACTTAATGGTACGCAGAGAAATCATTCGTTTTTAGCGAATACTAAGAAGCCCATTTCCTCCATATTGAGTTCCTTGAAATTGGTCCACTTGTTCTTTCAGAGCCTCAATTTGCTTTTGAAAATATGTACTGCAGATTTATCACTGGATTATTAAACTCTAAATCAAAGAAATAAATAACTTATAATTATCATCAATTATCTGGCGTACATTAAATTAATAAATAAACATAAAAATCAATCAATAAGTCATAAAAACACTATATTTAACATATTCCAAAGTTCATTTACGTTGTACCGTACACAGTTTTAGAATACATCAGGTACATACAAACGTAATCAAATTCCTCCTGAAAATAAAAATTAAATTAAATTGGCAATATTTCGTTAATATATTGTAATATACTTTTTAGGGTATAAAACATTTTTTAATCAATAGAACAAATTATAATCAATTTTAAAATATTTCATTTATAAATTCAAAGTGATTACATGGGCTTAATCTAAGGGGATTTTGGGTCTCTCGAGAGATGGAGTATGCAATAACTGAAAATAGAAAAAACAATCATTAAATAATATTTAACCAGAGCAATGAGCAAGTTTCACAGCTTTTTTAATAACTTACCCCCAATATCTGGGCCTACAAACATCCACCTCAAAAATGTTTCCGAGTCTCTCTGGCGTCTTGCAGGATTTTTATCGATGAAAGTAGTAGGAACCAGATCCGCAACTCATCTGCTTCCTCGAAACATCTGACGTCTGCAAACCTCTAACCACGTCTGCTCACGTCTCACCACATCTGACGTCTCTGCCCACCTCTCACAGCATCTGCTCTCGTCCGTCCTCTCCTCCACTCATCTGACTTCTGCTCATCTGCTCGGACCACGTCTTTCCTCTCCTAAACTCATCTGACTTCTCGTCATGAGCCACCCATCGGCTCCCCTTTTAAATTCTCCGACGGGAATTCCCCGCCATAGGTCCACTTCATAAAACTCCGGGGCTCCCCGCCTCACGTCCCTTACAAAATTCCGGGGTTCCCCGCCAGTTTATTTCACAAAATTTCGGGGTTCCCCGCCATCATTTTTTACACACACACGGTGGGAGTTTCCCGCAGGGCACCCCCTTCGTTTTTTTACACACGCCCCGAGGGAGATTCCCGCGGGGCACCCCCTTCGGGGTTTCACCCGCTTTCAGCCGACTAGCCATTGTTCTTGGCCGAACTGCGCCTCATAACGCCACAAAATCCGCGTTTTTTATCACAATATATATATATGTAAATGTAAAATATTACATGATACATGTCAAATATAAATAAAATGTTCAGTTTTGTCCGTAACTAATTTCAGGAGGAATTTGATTACGTTTTTATGTATCTGATGAAGAGAAAATGTATGGATGAAATGACGTAAATGAAGTCTATAATGTGTTAAGAATATAGTTTTTTTACATATTGATTTTTTTTGGGTTAACAGCCTACATGAGGGTGATCCTGAAACAGGCAACTCTCCTTTAATAGGTTAGGAACGGAATTGAAAAGGGGGGATGCGGAAGGTAGAACAAGGTGGCCAAGGGTTAACTAGGGCCCCCGGGCTATCGTTTAAGGATCCTACCCGGTGTATCACCTAAAGAGATGCAGGGAAAACCGTAGAATACCTGCATCAGGTAGGTCGGGCAATAGATACTATTCTCACGCCCATCCGAATTACGGGAGACGAGTTTACTGTGGGGTTGCAGCATTCCTTCTCCATGTCTCCACCAGTTTTAGGAGGCAGTTGACCGATTGGTCCAATGGGATCAGTGGACAACTCTTGCTATATACCTAAGGTCTTCTTTCCCAGTACATATACCTCCCAAAATAGGTGAAGGTGTCTCAACATGTGACAACTTTGATAAAAAAAATAACAGAGAGAGTGCGAGGCATTTCCGAAATTATCAGGTGAGCCGCGCAGTCACTCTGGAGTGAAGCGCCTGCGAGGAAACGCACGCAGCGCCTAGAACCCTTATTCTATATTTATGTAATATGCCTTTTATGTATACGAGATTACATTACTGACATCGGGGAACTTGCAAATATTGAAATTAATTTATTCTGATTTAGTTGACACAAATACTGATGTCACTCACCTCCATAAACATTTGGTAAGCAATGAAATACTGTAACGCTTCCCTCCCCCTCGGATCTTTTCACGTCGCAATGCCTGCCTGGGCGCCACTGCATATGCAGAATTAATATATATTCGTCGCGAACCGCGAGATCCCGGGGAAAAGATGGCGGCCAGCGTCGAGTCAAGACACCTGAGTTTTTGAGTCGAGCATCAGACTCTTAGGGGTCTTGGCTTTAATTAATTTTTTTTAGGAGGGATGGTTTATTCAATGATCAAACAAGGGGCTAAAATTTTAAACAATTTAATTTAACACCTAATTCCCGGACAAAACTCGCTCCAATGTTGGTCACATTCACTCAAACTTAAGCTCTAATACCTAACCTAAAATACGATTAATAAGATTTAGAAATTTCATCTAAATATGAGAATGTTTACCGTCACGTCCGAAATGTTATATTACCAGTCGCTGTACACACGCAGTAAAAAGGGGGAAGGCGAGGGCTTAGTGTTTGCATTTCTAGGTGCGGCAGCCAAAGATGTCCACATTCCGCCTGCGTCCATTCATCCCCAGCTGTTTGGACTAGTGTCTCTGCTCTCCAAAACTCTACTCTCAAACAGTCACTGTCCTCCTCTCCATTCACAGTAAAATAATCTCCATATCCTTTGCTGCCTCAATCTGAACTCTCAAATTCTCCAAATAACTCCTGTCCACCTCGCCGTTCTCAGCAAAAATCTCCACCTCCACACCGCCGTTCACAGCAGAAATAATAACAATGTCAACACCAGTCCACTATATTTATTATGTCCCCGGCCTGCACCCGTTTCCTGAGGGTTTTCAAATCAATTTTACGGTCCATATGACCGCAGACCGCTTCCAGGTCAACGACCGTCCGGTTTCAAAATATCTGACCTGCTGCTAATAGATCTGTCGTACACAATAGGTCTTTACCCGTGGGTTGCTGCAACGACCGATCGCGCACAAATCTAAGTGGCGAAAATTATAACACGACTGAAGGACGAAATCACTTATTACAATACAAAGCAGAAACAAACTCAATCTGCGACCAAACGTATGGCTAAACACTACTTCTGAATGTTTACAATCTCGGACTTTTCATTAAATTAATATAAATCATGGATTTCAAAAATATTTATTTAAATTCTTCTAAAAATTGTATTATAATTAATTTAATTTTTATTATTTAAAAAATAACAATTATTTCTATTGTACTTACAATGATAACAATATATGTTACATAATATTTGATAGGCAGTTAAAACAATAGTTTGTCGTCGTCGCCTGTCTTGCGGGGGGGGGGGATATTGTAGCGACCTCTGAACGACCTTGGTCCTGGAAGAGGCGTTAAGGGGAAGAGGAAGGTGTGAGAGTGCAGAGGTTATGGGGACCCACCCATCATTCACCTGGGAATTATTACAGGAAACCTGATTCAGGCAGGCAGGAGGTCATGGAAGAAGAGACATTAGTATTACGTTCCTCAACCACTAGCAGCAAACAGTCCGTCTGCACTTTCTGAATTTTCATCCGCCACAATACAATGATATCGTGTAAGCTTCAGAATTGAATCTTGGACCAACTGAATACAAATATATACTCTTAAGAAAAATTATGCAGCAACACTCAAATACGAAATATAAATAAGCAAATTAATTTACTCAAAAATTTATACTGTAAATTTTAATAGAAATAGGAAAAAATTATTACCATTGAACGGCTTGCAAAAATATTGGTCACAATTACAATCACAACAATAACGATCTCTCTCTCTCTCTTTTCTCCCCTCCCCATCTCTCTTACACACACACTCATGCAAGGCTTTTCGTAGGTATTATTTTCTTATTATTTCCATTAAAATTTACAGTACATGTATTACTTTTTAAATTTTTGTCTATTTTTTCCTTATTATATTTTGTACTTAGCTGTTATCCCGTAATTTTTCTTAAAAACTATTTTTTGTATTTATATATTAAATTATCTCATCCATACCTGACTAGAATATTCCGTTTTCCCAATTCCTGCAGATTTTTTTGAAATGAGAAGATGTACTGCGACTTCAACCTCACCCTGTACAATGAAATTGGGGGTTAAAGATAAGCAGGAAAACCAATGGAGAAGGATTTAATACGGATGACGGATCTGAGAGATTGGAGGAGAATAGCACTGGATAGAATGTCATGGAGGATACAATTAGTGAAGGCCAAGGTTCGATATCGGGCCGGAGAAGAATATATAATTAAACTATGTTTCATGTTTTAACATTGGAATCATAACGGTTCAGTGTGTACAAACCAAATAGAAAATAAAATTTCAAAAGAACTGTACCAACTGTTTATAGTCAAATATTATCTATATCACTATTCTTAGTATAAAACTGGACTGATATCTGTATCACATAGAACCTTGGCCACTTTGTGAAGTGGCTGACCAAACTAAGATATAGACTGGTTATTTGAAGTACATTGGACATTGGCCACACATGCCGGTAAATTCGCAAAGTTCCCGAACTTCGGTCTTCGACCGTAACATATAACCCTGAGGTTTTCCGATATTATGGTATAAGGGGAGTCAGAAGAAGACTTGAAGACCATAATAAGTGGTATGAACGTGGTTCTGAAGGAAGGATTAATAGAGGGAAAACCAAGGTGTGGTGACTCATGACCTCTACATTTAAGAGGTAAAGCATAAATAATTGAGTTTTTGTTATTCGCGTACAGCAGGACGAAAAGCGAGGGTGGTTTGGTGAGGCCGAGTAGGCGGGAAACGTCGCCGTTTAAAACATTATTTATTGCCTGGAATGCATTGTATTTGAACAGTTGGTCCGGGGAGCTGTCCTCAGAATGGCGAGACGAGAGAGAGTGGCTGAAGAAGCAACATGCGTAAAAGTTAAATTCGGCATGTTATGAGAAAGAAGATTCATTTGATGGGAGTACGGAAAACAAAAAGATAACATTTGATGGAGATTTAACCTGAAGAAGAGGCGCTAGAGGAGACGTGTCCAGCAAAGGAACCTCTGGCAACGGCAAACCAAGAACGACGTCACCACGCAGAACATCTGGTAACGGCATTTTTCCCGTTTTTTTCCAAATAAACCATTCTAGTTGATTCGCGATTTTTATTACAATTATATAGTTCGTCACCCGCGTTCCCGGGAGTAGCCATTTAGAAGCTGCATAGATTCTTTTTGCTTTACCGACTGAGCCAATTTGATATTTGTAAATTTATATTTTTACTAAAACTTAATTTGAGTTATATTTCTTTAGGAAATTTTATAATGTAATATCATCATAATTAAATGGAATATATTCAAATTAAATATACCCGTATTATCTAACAATTCCTTGTTATAATAACATTTTTTGCGGTGTAAACAAGTACTAATGGAGTATAGTATGGGAAACAGTGGAATAACAAATAGTGTTTGATTGGGAAAGGATATTTTGAAGGAAGGTAAGGAATTCTGCTATTCGGGCAGCATAATAGGAGTAACAAGACTAGGATAGCACAGACAAGGAAGGCTTTCGTGAAAAAGAGGAATTTACTTAGGGTAATATAAGTGTGAATACTAGAAAACCATTGCTAAAAATGTTAGTATGGAGTGTGACGTTATATAGGTGTGAAACGTGGGCGATAGGAGTTGCAGGAAGGAAAATAATAGAAGTCTTTGAAATGTGGTTCTATCGGTGAATGTTGAAAATCAGATCGGTGGATAGAATCACTAAAGAGGAAGTTCTAAGCAGAATAGGGGAAGAGCGAACAATTTGGAGGACGTTGACCAAGAGAAGGGATATATTAATAGGCTAAGTTTTAAGACATTAGGGTCTTGTAAAATTGGTGTTTGAGGGAAGTGTGTGAGTAAAGAAGAGAAGAGAGAGGCGAAGGATAGAAGACGTTCAGCACATTAGGAAGGATGTGGTATGTGGTATTCATGAGGAAATGAAATGCTTATGCAAGATAGGGTTGCACGGAGGGTTGTATACACCAGTCTAAGGACTGAATACCATAGCATATATGTATGCGAATTGTTGTTAATTGTATCACTCCCCTCGCTTTCAGTTGTTTGTGTCATACATTGTAATTAATTACAGGAAGTTAAATTAATTAGTGTAATACTAGGAGAGTACACGCTATCATAAATTGGTTATAACATTCATATATCTTTCATATGTTTCGTTTAGACCGCCATACATATTTTATTCAGGTACTACAGATACTCAGGTAGTTAAATAGAAGACTATGCTTATGTGATCTTAGCAACGGATGAGTAAAAAAAAATATATCTCATTACACTTCCAGTGACTTCATTCCAGCAGAAGACGTGAACATGATGTAGTTATAAAAACGAATCGAAGTTGAAGCGCGGAAAGCAACGTACAAATGGCAGCAATAATGGAAAGTTGGTAACCCTGCTGACGGTTTTATTGTTTGGAGGACGCGCGTTGTTCCGCGGCTGCAACTGACGGACATCCCATCGGGATACCGCGCAATAATTACACGCGAATAGCACTTGGCATATCGCAAAATAGCTTTATCACGAGCCGCATCTCATTTCGAGGCAGTAATGAGCCCCGCGGTGTGGTGCACGCTGTGCGAATTTAATGCGTCGCACCGCGGGGCAGTTTTGCGAACGGCAACAGCTTCGGGCCTATTTTAGAACTCGCAGGCTGCAGCTCGCTTCTGCACAAAATCACTCGTCGTCGTCCCGTCATTTACGCCACTCGTCCAAGAATTCCTCCCCAGCATGAAGACAGCTTTTACCTATTCACCAAATATATCACATTTTGTGTTTATTCCAAGATTATCCCAATACATATTTTTCTTATCAATGACAGGAAAACTGGGACATTCAGCACGAAAAATTAAAAATGAACGTATAATCATTTTTAAACATAATTTTTCAGTATATAATCAAATAGCTGGGGCACATATCAACTTTTTACAGTTGACAATGCTCCTTACTATACCATATATGAAGAAAAATGACATTTAAGGAATGTAGAAAAAAATATTCATATCATAAATTTTTGTATGCTGTAATTACAATCCATTTGGTCACTTCAAAGTGCACATTACACGTAAATGTCTTTACAAAACATTTATTTGAGAGTTTATAAGAGAAATTATTACGATTATTTTTATTTTTTGGCTAACAGGCTACATGAGATGATTATGAAACAGGCAACTATCCTTAAATAGCATAGGAAGGAACTTGAAAAAAAGGGGGGGTTGGAAGGTAGAGCAAGGTAAACACGTTTTTTTTTTGGATTAACAGGCTACATGAGGGTAATCCTGAAACAGTCAACTCCCCTTTAAGAGCATAGGAAGGGAATTGAAAAGGGGGGATGCAGAAGGTAGGGCAAGGTAGCCAAGGGTTGACTAGGGCCATCCCCCCTTGTGGTTTAAGGATCCAACCCGATGTTTCACATAAAGAGATGCAGGGACAACCTTAGAAAACCTCCATCAGGTAGGAATAGCAAAGACTTAGATTGGAAAGGGATATTTTGAAATAAGTTGCGAAATTCTGCTACTTGGGCAGCATAATAATTAGAGTAGGACAGCACAGGCAAGGAAGGCTTTGCCAATTTAGGAGGAATTTACTTACACGTAATATGTGTGAATATTAGGAAATCATTGCTAAAAATGTTCGTATAGTGTGGCGTTCTATGGGTGCGAAACGTGGACGATAAGAGTTGCAGAAAGGAAAAGAATAGAAGCTTTCTAAGCAGAATTGGGGAAGAGCGCAAAATATTGAAAACTTTGACCAAGAGAAGGGATAGATTAATAGGCCACGTTTTAAGACATGAGGATCTTGTAAAATTAGCATTAGAGGGAAGTGTGTGGGGGTAAGGACAGATGAGAAAGGCCAAAGATGGAATGCGCTAAGTAAATTAGGGAGAATGTAGGATGAGGAAATGAAAAGACTTGCGCAAAATATGTTAGCATCAGACCAGTCTTAGGACAGAATACCACAAAAAAACACATTAAGTCATATTATTTTAATTCCTTTGTTTATAAAATATAAATTATTAAAAAATCTCCAAACAGATAAACTATTTCAAAATTATGATTTTCTTCCAACGCTTACATTGGTATTATATCAATTTTGTAGTGAGGCGAGACTAGATTTATATTAAAAAAATGTTTATTCATATGGAATTTGACAGTATGATTAAACTGTATACATTAAATTCCCGTATAGATTATTTCACGTTTCTGTTACAGATTTTCAACTTGTTAATCACGACGACTCGTAGACAGTCGCTGAGACGTTGCTGTTGCTGTCGAGGTCGTAATTACCTTCATAGTGCTAATTAGTGACGACGCTTTTCTAAACTGCAAACACTCGGAGACCGTAATTAGTACAGTCGCTGTGCGACAGATTTACACGTTTAAGGTATGACTAGAAGCGAATCGAGTAGAAGAATCTGATTTCTCTCCAACAGTGCAAGACAAGACAAACAGAATTTCAATCCCCATCATCCCTTAGTTAACAGATGTCACTTTTAAAACGATTTATTCGAAACTTTGGACTTTGTTAACATCGGGAAAAAGTTTTCCTTCATTAAATAATTGAAAAGATCGCAGATGATGAAAAGGCAATTTTCGTGGCACATTCCCCGGGACATTGGCAACAACTAGTTAATAGTTTGGTCTGGCCCGCAGCAGTGAGAACCCTTTACAGAGATGTAGGTACTAACTTAGTGGAAATATCTTTTCAAGCAAACGTACCCTCAAGGCTGCTCCGTATAATCTACCTGCCGGAGGGAAGTCTTGAAAATCACTCTTGTTTGACAGAAATCGACCCTAAACCACAATATGCTGCCCGTATATTACCTCAATTACTATGATATAAACTACAGTTTGTAACAATTCAAGTATTTTACTTTCGGACCTTCTCATAAAAACTTTCTGAAGAAACATTCTAAACTAGAGCGTAACATTTCCCGGTGAATTTGTTGAATAAATAGTTCTTGAATTTCAACCCGGGTCATATTAAAATTGAAACACGACATTTAGATGACATTTTAATATATATGAATGAGATATTCATCGTAACGTTGTGTTTCGTTTCTAATATGACCCAGGTTGAAACCCAAGAACTATTACTTGATTAGAAAGTAAACTTACTTACTGTAAATAAAAGGGGAGGGGAATTTAATTATTAAGAAAATTTACTTGTTTTTTAAATTATTTATTTATTTAAACACAAATTCCCTTTGTGCCTAGATAGCAGGGACGTTTCTTCGCGACAGTCTGGCGCCTTTCAAACCCGGGTGTTTTTGCATATACTCTCCAACTTACTTAATTTCTTGAATTTAAGTCATTCTACAAAAAGAATTGAAATGGGGATAGGGCCTTCTGCACTACACTTTACATATTAATAATGTAAAATATCTCGTCTCTGTTATGTATGAAAATTAGAAAATAAACTCAGTATCTGGTGAGTCTGAAAACGTTTTCTCAATTAGTTGATTTTACTTTCATTATTCCAAAACATTATATTTTTGGGACGTATTTACAAGATTAAAAAAAATAGAGTTCTTAAATTGTAATTTTAATTCAATAAATATTTTCTGTCTATGGCTGCCGACTATTGCATTCATTTTGTACTCATCAAAATGTCCTATAAGAGTTGTAAAAATTATACTGTCATACGGCACTTTTCCGTTGAAACGTTTACCTTCATGTTGCTTTCCTGCGAGCACCTTTCTAATTGAAACTTGGAAATGCTTTAGTAAAATATCTTGTGGTGGTGTTTCCATTCAAAGTTCATTAATTAATTCCGTGTATATAAATATACTGCTCCGATATTTCCCAGTATCTCAACATTGCATTACATCTAAGGATTTTCTCAGTTGAAGCAAGATTATATTATTTACTATCTTGGTGCCCGGCGATGCCTGGAATTAATTTACATTAGCCATTTACCTTTCTACGCTTCCTACTTTATGACGTCATAATCATCGCCATGATGAGTCAGTATATTATTCTACTTGTACCTTAAATAATCAATATCATTCATAAAAATAAACGGAAAATGACAATTATATTTATAAGGAGTAGATACATGAACCATCTCTTCGGTCTGATTAGTGTGAATTAGTGTGTGTCAATACGTACACACATCTTCAAAAAATGGATGTTTGTGGCCCTGGTATTTATAGAATTTAAATCAATAAATTTTCCTGAGACATAAAACATTTTGCATATATATTAACTAATTAGTATATAGGAGGATGGAACGTCAAATAAAATGCAAGTTAGGCGTAGATCAGTTTGGTTTTACGAAGAATATAGAGACAAGGGAAGGAATATTGACTCTGCGTCTAATTTTAGAAGGCAAATTAACAAAAAACGGGCCTATGTTCGTGGCATTTGTAAATTTAAAAAAGCGTTGGGTTAAAGTAAACTGGAACACTTTATTAAGGATTTTGAACAGTACAGGAATAAAATATCGAGAAAACAGGCTTATACATAACCTCAAAAGAAACCAGTAAGCAGTAATTAGAATTTTAGATCAAGAAAAGAAAGCAGAAATCAAGAAAAGAATTAGACAAGGACACAGTCTGTCGCCCATATAGAACAGGCAATGAAGAAAGTTGAAACGGAATATGGAAAAGGAATCATATTGCAAAGAAAAATAAAAGCCCTACGCTTTGCCGATAAATTGTAGTGTTAGGGAGGTCATAAGAAGAGTTGGAAGATGGCATCAATGTGATCCTGGAGAGAGAGTACAATATGAGGATTAATAGAGGGAGTGTAGTATGGGAAACAGTGCAATAACAAAGGGTTTTAGATTGATAAGGGATATTTTGAAGGAAGTTAAGGAATTCTGCTACTTCGGGAGCGTAATAACTCTAAAAGCATAGCACAGGAAAGTAAGGCTTTGGAAAAATCGAGGAATTTACTTACGGGTAATATAAGTGTGAATATTAGGAAATCGTTGCTAAAAATATTCGTATGGAGCGTGGCGTTATATGGGTGCGAAACGTCGACGATAGGAGTTAGGGATAGGAAAAGAATAGAATCCTTTGAAATGTGATGATATAGGAGAATGATGAAAATTAGATGAGTGGACTGAATCACTAACGAGGAAGTTCTAAACAGAATAGGGGAAGAACGAATAATACGGAGGACGTTGACCGAGAGAAGGGGTAGAGAAATAGGCTTTAAGATATGAGGGTCTTGTAAAATTATTATTAGAGAGAATAGTGTGGGGTGAGAACAGAAGAGGGCTAAGCAGATTAGGGATAATGTGGTATGTGGTAGTTATGCAAAAATCAAAAAGCTTGCGCAAGATTGGTTAGCATGGAGGGTTGCAGCATCCGACCAGTCTTACGACTGAATAACACAGCAACAAATATTAACTTATTAAATGTATCATTAGTTAATTAAAATGGTAGTTAAAATGATGCTAGTTTCTAAGGTTTTCCCTGCATCACCTTTTGAATCACCGGGTAAGACCCTTGCACTACAGCCCCTGGGGGACCTAGTCAACCCTTGGCTACCTTGCTCTACCTCTCACATCGCCCTTTTTCAAGTCCCTTCCAATGCTATTTAAGTGGAGTTGTCTGTGTCAGGTGTCAGGATCACCCTCATTTAGCCTGATAACAACAAAAATGCCGTACATTGCCTTGTATTCACGTAAACATTTTTTTTTCACATTGACAACCAGTTACCAAAACAAAAAAATCAATGTTATTAGAAATAAACCCCTTTTCGAATTTATCCAAATACATCAAACATGTACCTTACTGAATATATTTTCACACAAAAATCAACGTATCTATCATCTCTTTCATATGAAGACTATCGTCTTATGGTCTCAATAAGTCAACGTGCACATTTTCTGCAGCCCATTTTTAACTGGTCAACATTGTCAACTCGTCCCATGCTAACTCAAGAAGGCCGTTCAGTGTCACGACCAAGAACCGTTTCTCATTTGTTTGCATTGGCACACATTGGTAACGTAGTAACCCTGATCCTGAAGTAGTCACTCGCATTTCTGGTTTGAGGAATTCCGTTACAGCACACGTCTACGAGACTTACCTTGGCTAGGTACAATCACGCGAACTTATTGACACTTGAATACTTTTGGGGTAGCACAGGGTGGTTATATATTTTATACTATCTAGGTGCTGGTCACTTATCTGTAGTAGCACACTTCTGAATAACATTAAATTTAGTGCCACGTCGAGTTAATTAAAATGCGAAGGTAAAAAGAATTAAAAACCATGCACATGCAAAAGGTTTTCAACGTAAAGTAATAATTATGGCACACTGTATAAAACAAATATAAAAGGGACCACGAAATCCATCAACTCTTCAATATGAAAAAATATTATGCTTTGTTATTTGTCGTTGTGGTGTTCTGTCCTAAAACTGATCTGATACAACCCTCCACGCTAACCTATCTTCCGCAAGCCTTTTCATTTCAAATGTTTACCACATCCCACATGCACCATAATGTGCTTAGTTTATTCCTCCTCGTCCTCCCTCTGCTGTTCTTACCCCACACACTGCCCTCTAATGTTAATTTTACAAGGCCCTCATCTCTTAAAACGTGGCCTATTAATCTATCCCTTCTCTTGGCCAACGACCTCCATACTGTTCGTTCTTCCCCTATTCTACTAAGAAATTCCTCGTTAGTAATTATATCCGCCCTTATAGCACCACATATCAAAGGCTTCTATTCTTTTCCTTTCTGCAACTCGTATTGTCCACGTTTCGCGCCTATATAACGAAATTATTTAGCTAAGATTTCCTAATATTCTAACTTATATTACCCGTAAGTAAATTCCTCTATTTTTGCTAAAGGCTTCCTGCCCTGTACTATCCTAATGTTTATGTCTCCTATACGTTTCCCATCTCTAGTTGTTACTCTTCCCAAGTAGCAGAATTCCTTAACTTCTTTCAAAATATACCTTCCCAGTCTAACAGTCTTTGTTATTCCATGGTTTCCCCTCCTATACTCCATCACCTTGGTTTTCCCTCTATTAATCCTCTTATTGTACTCTTACCTCTAGGATCACGTTCATGGCATTTATTATGGTTTCCAAGTCTTCTTCGGACTCCCCTAATACTACAATGTCATCGGAAGAGCGTAGGGTTTATATTTCTTCTTCTTGCAATATGATTCCTTTTCCATATTCCATTTTAATCTTCTTCATAGCCTGTTCTATATATAAGTTAAACAGCATGGGCGACAGAATTCATCCTTGTCTTACTCCTTTCTGCTTTCTTTTCTTGCCCTTTAATCCCAACTATTGCTGACTGCCTTCTGTAGTGTATGCTTATAAGTCTTCTTTCTCGATATTTTATTCCTGTGCTTTTCAAAGTCTTAATAGTATGTCCCAGTTCACATTATCAAACGTTTTTCTTAAATCTACAAATGCCATGAACGTAGTTCGGTGTTTTTATCCCTTCATTCTTCCTAAATCCAAACTGATCTCCAAAGTCGCACTCTAAATACTATTTAACATAAATGTGGAGAGAATATGAAGAGCTTTGAAGAAGATGTTCTTTGGGAGGCAATGTATCAATTAACGAATAATAAATGTTCCTATGAATGAATATCGTCTATTAATGAAGTAAGTAAAGTTTGTTACCAGGTAATTATTAAATTCTTGACTTGCGCTGAACAAGTTCACTAGTGTCCACTGATCTTGCGAATTATCATTGCCATCATGTCATCATGACGTAATCTACGACTGTAGCTGGTCACATGCGCCCGGAATAAATATAAAACATTTATTATTACGAAATTGACGTGTACGAAGAAGGTTGAATAAGTTTAAATTATTACAAATTTGACGGGCGCATGTGATATGTCGGTTAAATTATTACAGGTTTTATTGTAAATTAACAAGTCTCTTTCGTTGAAGTATCTGTGGACGTGTGAGAAGTAAAAAAGTGAATTTTTTTCCTAATAAATATTAGTCATAGTTAATTTTTACAGGATGGATCTCCATGTTGACTGCTGTCTGGTTTATGTACCCTCTGGTGTTTACAGCGCCTTTTCTGGAACAGGGTGTAAAGTATGACTTAAACTTACAAAACGTAGTTTCTCCTTTTTATTTGTCCACGAGAAAGAATAAACCATTCCAAGAAAACAATTTAAATACGTAAACTGATATTTTTATGTAAAAAATAATTTGATGTTGCTCAGTCTTTCTCATTAATAGTGTTTCTATTAAGCGTACATTATTTGACGTTATAAGCACGAAAATTATTCAATGACAGCGTTTCATTGGAGAGTGTTACCACAAATTTGTTTATTATATCGATGACCAGAAGAGATTCCTATCAGACTAATTAGCTTTTCCTCTCCATGTAGGAGAGCAATTATACTTCACCTGTTTGCAAAAGTGACTCGTAAACCATGTCGTTTTATTTTTAGTCTTGTTAACTCTGCATGATATCATGTATGCGGGTATAATGAGTTGCATTAACTAATGTCTCAATTTGCAGGTTACAGAGAGAGAAAAAAATTGTTGTTAACCTTTGTTTCAGATTATAAAAATTTAACAGAACTTGCTTATCGAAACGAAGGCAAGTGTTTCATTCGCAATATAATGCGAGTACCTTCTGTGTAGAATACTTTGATTGATTTAATTTGCGACAATATTTCACAGAGGATTAAATTTTTTAATATGTTGTAAAGCCAAAATATTTCTTTTTTAAATAAATGAGTTCAATAAATATTAAAGAAACCTATAAGTAAGAATCAAAATTTAATACGAACTTTATTAACACGACGTTTTCTACCTAATTTAAAACCTCATCTAGTTAAAAAAAATTAATGTTTATTGTATTGAATATATTTACTAACGTTATTGAAATTAAGAACTTAATCTGACTTGTATTAATCAACTAAATTAATGAATAATGGCCACAAGCCAAAATTTACTAAAACTAATATTTTCATTAATACAAACTGTTTCCCCTCTGTTTCCACGAGCCATGTGATATGAACATCGAGAGGAAAACTTTTTTGTTAATGTTAATTATAAATGTCTCATTATACATCAGTTTATTAACCCAATTAATACTATAATATTACTATTACCTAAATTCAATCTGCTGATAATAAGTCGTCATATCTCAAATAAAATTCAAAAACAATGTAGCGGAGTGGTTATCCTTTAATTCGGATAATAGTGCTTTGTAAAATCAACCCCTAAAATATGAACAACCATTAAAAAGGAAAAATATCACAATTATTTTTCTAATTCCATTTCAACAGAAATTTACCTGCGTCTAACTGCAATCGGTGCTTTCTGCAACTACTTGCAACAACATTTACACTGGGCTGTGTAAGTCTGTGCAAGTTCTTGCATTTTTTCGTTGAAAGTAGCTCCAAGCAAATAAGTTTCGTTTTTACACTAAGTCTAAGTAAATAATTATACTCTCTTAGAAAATTAATGAATTTCTATTTTCTTAGACTTTTAAAAGGATACTTTACAGGTTTACAACAGTTCAATATTCTGCAATGAAGATTGGTAGAATTTACTTGTATTTATATTAAGTGTGATTAATTCTAATAATCAATTTAAGTGAATAGAGGAACTTGATACTAGAGATAATTTAACACTTATAATCACTATCCTTGTTGTCAAAAATAATGAATAATTATATTGGATCCAACTGTTCGGCATTACTTTATATACGGACGTGAGACGTCTCAAATGAAAGCGTGATTCCTGGCTTCTTATCTTTTCATGATTAATGCACGTTTTCCTAATTTTTTCAGCTTCAAAAGTTTTTCAAAAAATCGAAGCATTACAATATTCTTTTAGTGTTGGAATTAATACAAACATTTTATGTTTATTGTAACACGATTTTCTGAAGGATTCTCTATTAGTTGTTATTATATGAAATTACTTACAATTGGCGCCATTAACCACGCTGTGATTGCTTATCACTTTTAGAGTCACTTTAAATTAAAATAAAAACTACCCGCGAGGCAATTTTTTTCTTTTCTCCAATATCCTCTTACTCAATCAGGCAGAGATATTACCTAAACTTCCGCAATTTACACGTTTGTTATTTAATTTCGTAAGAGCTGCGTCAGAGAAAGTACAATTGTTGCCAAGTAGTAATTACAATTGTCATAATTCTTACCTCTGAAATGGGATGAAGCAAGAGTCAATTCTACGGGACAGGTTCTCTTCAGCGGGGAAGTAATGAAGCCTGTCAGATTTCTAGAGTATATATGGCCGACACGCGAACCACTGGGTAATTGGTTCCCACCCCCTTTAAAAACGTGAATTACTTGTAATAATTATCTCTTACCCGAGATGAATAATTGAATGTTAATACAATTTTTCCTGATATTTATTAACGAAAGTAAACCTTAATTTTCTTCTTCCACCGGAATGACAACTTACATTTGACCAGAACAGGTTCAGGCACAATAAATAACTTACGGTAATTAAAATGTGTATTAATACATTCTGAGCTTATGATCATTAATCTTGTTATGATTTTATATTGCCTGCCGAAGACATTTATCAAACATAAAGTACTTGTAGTTGTAAAATTGTTGCCCGAATCTGTATGTGAGAGCGCACGAGTATGTGGTTGATGTATTTATGGATTCCCTCTGCTGTTAACGACAGAAACCATGGCATAGCGTGATGGGATCCAGTTTAAGTGCAGGTAATACAGGTTGCTTGTACGTTTATGTCCATCTTTAATTACAGCGTGTGTCAGGATCTCGTCTCCATTTTAACGGTAAATCGGAATAAAAACAGTATGGGAAGGGAAACATTCGCTTCGTCTCACATTGCTAATAACACATGTCGCATGTCGGTTTCGTACAACAAGTAGAACACACAACTTTGAAGGTGTAGCGACTTGCTTCTAAAAAGTAGAGAATCTGGTTTTTCAAAACACAGAAGACATCGCAAATCTTCATTCATTGCACTATTCATATTTTATCAAGTGATACCCTCTCACAGCTGCTAACGAGTTTCTATTAAAAACGTTACCAACACAAGGATAAATTCCAAAAAGGAAGTAGCCAACTTCCGAAAATGAATTAGTATTACCATAAATACCACACAACGTTTCTTTACGACTTGTGACTTCGTCAGGTCATGAAAAACGTTGGAGACGCAAGAACGACCCACAGCACGATCTGGATGACAAACTCATTAACAAAGTTTAAACGTAAAGATAGAATATAAACAACAATAGGAGCTCAAGACTTTGTGGCAATTCACAGTTTCAGTCTCTACGTTAATTTCAAAAATGTATTTGACGTGAATCGTTTCGGATATAATTCTGGAAGAATTTGCTAGTCACATTCTATCGATTCCCTGTCCGGTTCACATTTGACCATTCTGATCTTCTAAATTCATTTGGGAACTGAACCCTGAAAATTTTATTAATTCCACAGGTTCCATGGATGTTAATTGGTTAGAAAAACTGTATTATAGTAGGTATTGTGGCCTTAAAATAAAGAAAAACGGATTTTACTAGGCAGAAACAATTCTTCTGCTTTTGAATAATAATAATAGTAATAATTGGCTCTCTGCTCGAGGAAGTTATGCCAGCAGGGGATCGTAGAAAATATGTACAAAGTCTCTGTTCTGTACCGTATACCGTAATCATCATTTGGTAACTCTTAGCCGTTTCGTGACGTCTGCTAACTTGGCGGTAAGGAAGTCGATCATCACTATAACTTGGCATGATATCTTAATTTTGTTGCTATTTGAATTTTCTTATTTAATTTTCTTATTTAATCTACCATCGAAAGATATTCTTAAGAATGCTTAACTATATAATTTTCAAATTTTATCATTTCGTGATCACATTTCTATTGAATTAAGTGCTATTTTTTATTTCACAAAAATGTGCCTTTTTTGCAATTATTTTCAAAGTCGGCTTACTAAAAACCAGTGCACCAGATGGTTTAACGTACCACCGAATCTTTCATCTATCTCGCGTTTATCATTTAGGACAGTTCTCGTGTCGTCTTATGGTCATATTATGACAAATATGTTTTCGCATTTCTAACTTCACATATCCAAGATTCTGTAAATTTCCATCAGACAGATAACAACAGGATGTGGCTATCTCGGAATTGCGCCTTAATATAGAACAAAGGAGCCTCGTTTCATGATGACATATGCAGAAGCAAGGTAGTTTTCGGTTACAAAGATGCACTTGCGTAAAGCGGATGGGAAGCCAATTACGGATAAAGAAGAAAAAGCAGAAAGGTGGAAGGAATATCGAGAAGAGCTGTATCGTGGTGGAAGTCTAGATCAGTCAGTAATAGAAGAAGAAAAGGAGGTGAATGACGAAGAGTTGGGGGATAAAATTTTAAGGTCAGAGTTTGATAGGGCGCTGAAAGACCTGAGTTATGGTAAAACGCCAGGAATTGATAACATTCCAGTAGAGGTGATAAGGGCATCGGGAAAAAAGCAGTATCATGGCTGTTCGGGATAGTTGGCAAAATATACGAAACAAGAAGAATCCCAGAAGATTTTAGTAAAAACATAATTATACCCATACCGAAGAAGGCTGAGACTGATAGATGTGAACAGGACAGAACAATTATTTTAGTATCCCATGCATGCAAAATGTTAACGAAAATAGTATATAAGAGAATGGAACGGCAAATAGAATGCGAGTTAGGAGAAGTTCAGTTTGGTTTTAGGAACAATATAGGGACAAGAGAAGCTATATTGACTTTTCGATTAATTTTAGAAGACAGGATACGAAAAAAACAGCCTACGTTCATGGCATTTGTAGGTTTAGAAAAAGCGCTTGATAATGTGAACTGGAACACACTATTAAGTATTTTGAAGAGCACTGGAATAAAATATCTAGAAAGAAGGCTTAAACATAGCCTCTACAGAATACAGGCAGCAGTAATTGAAATAGAAGATCAAGAAAAATAAAGCGGAAATCAAGAAAGGAGTAAGACAAGGATGCAGGCTGACGCCCATGCTGTTTAACTTATATATAGAACAGGCGATTATGACGATTAATAGGAAACAAAGGTAACGGAGTGTAGTGTGGGAAACAGTGGAATAGCAAAGGATGTTAGATTGGGAAGGGATATTTTGAAGGAAGTTTGGGAATTGTGCTACTTGGGAAGCGTAATAACTATGGATGGTAGAAGTGTAGTAGACTTGAGTAGGATAGCACAGGTAAGGAAGGCTTTCGCGGAAAAAGAGTATTAACTTACGGGTAATATGTGTGAATATTAAGAAATCGTTGCTAAAAGTGTTGTATGGAGCATGGCGTTATATGGGTACGAAACGTGGACGATAGAAGTTAAGGAAAGGAAAAAAGAATAGAAGCCTTTGAAATGTGGTGCTTTTGGCGAATGCTGAAAATTATGAAGTTCTAAACAGAATAGGGGAAAAGCGAACAATATGGAGGACGTTGACTAAGTGAAGGGATAGATTAATAGGCTACGTTTTAAGACATGAGGTTTTGTAAAATTAGCATTAGAGGGAAGTGTGTGGGGTAAGAACAGAAGAGGGCGGTCAATGATGGAATTCGGAAAGCAGATGAGTGTGTTAGTTATGAGGAAATAAAAAGGGTTGCGCATAATATGTTAGCATGGAGGGTTGCATCAGACTAGTCTTAGGACTGAGTACCACTACACAATGATGTGTGTCTGCATCCAATCTAATGCCCTACACTTTCTTCGAGATATTTCATGTTCATTGGTTTTTAAAGTTCGTGAGATTCTACACGGCGTGATTACATTCGCAGTAGAGAAAGGAGAAGGGGAAGTGGAGTATTGTCGTTTGAGGAGGTTCTCACCCTCCAAGTGGCCTTGCGAAACGCTACAATCATTATAAAGAACATTAATTGTCTTCATACGAACGTGATGTGGAGACTGCGATGACATCTTTTTAACACGCGCTATACTTTTTAGCTATTACATTTTACTGATACTTTTTTGACGTACAACATATCCATAACTGACAGCAATATATTTCCTAACGCCAATTTTTTCAGAATTGCTTTTAAACCACCAACTTGCATCAACAAAATGCAGAGTAAAAGTAAGCTGACGTCTACTCCTACTACAGTAGGGACGGAGTTGTTCACTGCGCATCGTCTTGACGCACAACTAGCTAAATCTCCTGAACTGTAGATAATTTATGGCCCTTATAATTATTTGGGGGTGGGGGGCAACGCGTGGTAGAACGACAATGATGTTGGGGTTGCAATGCGTTAAGAGGACGACAATGAGAGATAAACAAGCGCCTCTGAGTGTTAATGTGTTTGGACATCCTACACATTATCCAGGTTTATCATGGGGATGTAAGACAAAGTTAGAACTCGCGTCATTGCTGCACTGGCCATTAATATTCTCGTCCTTATTTCTTCACTTCACATAAACACATTCGTTGAAACAAATGTGTGTAAATTGGGAACGTAATTATTTAAAAACTGGGACGATGATTACAGAGGTCTTAGCGGTAGTAACTCTTTAAATGTTTCCGTTATGTGCCTCACAGGTAGGATTTGTGACGTATTAAGAACGGTGCAGCTTCGTACATATTAAATGATTGCTGATTAATTGAACAAGTACGTGCTCTTGATGGAGATTATATCTTTCTGTTGGTAATAGACTCTTATTAGAGGCAGCAGATTACAGATTAAGCAACAAGCGGAAGGCTCGTCCGCCCCTATATCAGACGCACGTTGACCATCATAACGTACAGCCTATAACTGCGTTTTATTGGCAAAATGAGGCAATTAGAATACTTCGGTAGCTCAATACGAGTTCTGCAAGACCTGTGCGATGCGGACAAACTTGATCTCTAAAACCTGATCAAGCAAACAAGTCATGGTCGGAGCTTAAAGGTCGCAGCCGTGGCTTATGTAAGGCATGCGACAGCGTCGTTGCATTCGACACGCGTCTCGTACGTGTTGCGGGGGCGGCCAGCCTCATATACTACAGCACTTGCAACGTCTCATTATGTTAATTGCCTTGGCAATATTTCATATGTTTGTTTATTTACAGAAAAATTTTATCTAATTTATTATAAATTGAAATTGTTTGAATGTATACGTTTTTTATGTATTAGATGACTATGGTAATATTTCCAAAGGCTACAATTGAAATTCCAAATTTAATAATTTTTTACAATAATTAAAATGATAAAAATGTAATACTATTTCATTGAGTTTTAGATAGGTCTCAATTTTTATAAATTCATTAATAAAAAATATTTCTTAATGTTTTTAATATTTTTTCAGAAGCCTACAGCCAAACAGAGGCAAAATTATTGTGTATTGAGAACAAATATATTTTAGAGAAATAATTGAAGTTATGTAAAGCATAACAACAGGTCACTTTGATTTGTAGCTTAAATATTTTTAATGAAATAAAATATATATAATATATTTTATCAAAATGTGGGATTTTGTTTTAAAAATGTTTATTAATTAAATAAAATTATCGTAGACGTGAAATTTTTAATGGGTTTTTTACAAACGTCGAAATCCATTTAAATGAACTATGGAAATACATAACTATTTACTAACTAATTTGTAAAACTTGATGCTGATTTGAAACTCAAGGCGATCCTAGAACATTTTTACTAAATTCATAATCTGTCTTCATAGATTTATATTTATTCTTTAATGGGTACATTACTAACTCTTAAATAAATCATCACCGACGTTCAGGAACCCTTTGAAGTCATAGATGTAGAGTCTGAGGTGTTAACTTCTGAAAACCTGAGGACTGTCCATCCCCTTTGATACCTGCACTAAACGGATCGTCACTGAAGTCTCGGCTATCATCATCATAAAATCTTGTCCGTCACTTACCTTCTGAAGTTCCATTAACAATTGACTTCATTGATCTTTTGCATCCACCTCGGATCTCCCCTCTAGATCCGAATTACCCTGGACTGAAGCCAATAACCATTCATATTACACTTCCCGGAATTACAAATACGTGGTTCACATGTTTTTCTCAAAAGTCGTGAAACCTCACGCACCATGTTATTGAACTTTTCCTGTGGGAAGACTCAGACTTGTCAAAATGTTGCTTCCGAAGGATTTACAAGCCTCAACTGGCCATTGGCTTCTAACCCCCTTCACAGGTTCGTCCATTGACCCCACGAGTTACGGAGTTCGGAAAATGTAGTCTCACAAACGTTTTTCCAATTAATATAAAATAAAACCTCCTGAAATTTATTAGCCTATGTTCCCTACATATCGAATATTTAAAACAGCTGAAGAATGACATCGCAGACGAAAATACGCTCACGCCATTTAAATGTTAATACCAGATACAAATATAAGGTTCATTAGAGGTTAGAGAGTAAAAGTAATCAGTGGTGCTGAAAGCGAATATGTCATTAAAGCTGAGGCAAAAACTTACTGAATCACAGACATATGTATGTTCAAATAGTGCAAAAATCGCAAATTAATGAACAGGATTAAGAAATCGGTTAAGGAACATCGTTTAAATGGATCGAAAGTAAAGAAGATTGTGGATAAAGGGATCCCAATCGGTGAAATATAACAAGGACGTGGAATGGTGCATATCAAGAGCGTTAGTTTCGAAGTCGTAGGACATTAGATAGATCGTGTGCAACGTTTGCTAAACTACACTCATTCGTTGTGAATTTGTTTCTTATGCACAAGCAGAACATTTTCGGAACTACAAAAAGCCTAATTAAGCAGATATAATTTATTATTTCTACTACATTTACAAATTTCATTCATGAAAAAATGTATCAATAAAAAATTGCTTGTTTTCCTTAACTTTCAGCTATTCTTTCTATAAATTACAGTCCTTAAGCTGAAATTAATACCTATCTTTGTGTTCATTCACATGATTATTTCTCCTCTTTAATAACAATTGAAATGACAGAAAGGTGAAGGGGAGGGAGAAAGCCTTTGTTCCCGGGCTGCTACCCATAATTCACCTATATGTGAGAAACGTGCATCAGATCGGTGGGACTCTCGGTACTTGTCTCACATCCTTCCGAATCTGGAGTGCGTTTTGCCTGGGGAGGCAGCTAGTCGTATGTTGTAATGGGGAAAGGAAACAACTCGTGCCCTGACCCTGACGTCATCGACTTCAGAGACTCCACATTCCCCGTGGGTAGGTTCCTTTTATAAGATTCTACGTGTGAGAAATAATATCACACAGGCTAAAATCCTTACATCCGTTCCTCAGGTAAGAAATAGTACATCTGTGACAGTTCCACCGCGATGTTGTTGTTATGGTATTCAGTCCTAAGACGGGCCTTATGCAGCTCTCCTTGCGAACACCTCTTGTGCAAGTCTTTTCTTTTCCACTTTACTATAACATCCCACACCATCCCTAATCAGCTTAGCGTATTCCATCCTTGGCCTACCTCTTTTGTTCTTACCTCAAACAATCCCCTCTAATACTAATTTTACAAGACCCTCGTGTCTCAAAATGTGGCCAATTAATCTTTCCCTTCTCCTGGTCAATATCCTCCATATTGTTCTCTCTTTCCCCGTATTTTGTTTAGAGCTTTCTCGTTAGTTACTCTATCCACCCATCTGATTTTCAGCATTCTCCTATAGCACTACATTTCAAAAAATTCTATTCTTTCCCTTTCTGCAACTCCTACCGTCCACGTTTCGCACTCCATATGAACATTTGTAGCAATATTTTCCTCACACTTATATTACCCGTAAGTAAGTTCCTATTTTTTGCGAAAACCTGTCTGTTATACTCTTTATGTCTACTGCAATTCTACCGTCCCAGTAAATAAGCTGCCCAACTTCCCTCAAAATGTGCCTCCCAAATCTAACACTCTTTGTTATTCCACTGTTTCCCATCATACATTCATTACCTTGGTTTTCCCTCTATTTTTCACCTCACGTTGTATTCTTTCTCCAGCACCACGTTCGTAGCTTTTATTGTGGTTTCCAAGTCTTCTTCTGACTCCCCTGATAATATAATATCATTGGCAGACCGTAGATAGAGATTAATAACGTATTGCTTGGCCGTTTACGTTAAACTTTCTAACAGAATGTTCATTACACAAATGACTGTCTATCTCGGACTGATATCTATTCATATAAAAACGAAGGCGGATATACGTTTCCAGTGTATATGAGAACTTAAGTACACAGCATATGTTTTTATAATTTGTAATGATTCCGGTGATTTAGTTAATTAAAAAATATTTTTATTATTTCGAAACTCTCTTAAATCTTTGCACACCTCTCAAGTAAATATTGTAATTAAATATTTTGAAAAGGAAGGAAAGTTTGGTGGTGCAGTCGGGCGCTTATTTCCCGATTGAGACGAGTTGGGTGTTTAGCCTTTGCGAGCAAGGCCCGTGGCACTTGGATATTTTCTTTTTTAATTTGGCGACGACGGAGGGCAAGTAGCGCAGGGCCCGGGGCAGGGACCGGGGACCGGGGACTGGGGACTGGGGACTGGGGCCAGGCCCGCGGCGAGCGCTGCTATTGGCAGGCGGCTACTAACGCAATCAGCATCTTTGGCGCGCCAGCGATATCATTACTGCGGGCCGCGAAACTTTGGCGTTAGGCCGCGGGCGGCGCTGGCGTCATTATGTGCAGGAGTGGTGTTGGCCTCGGGCGCCTTCGCTCCGTATACTGCGTCAGAGCGGAGAAAGAGGGGCCTCGCTCGCTGCTTCTCTTCTACAATACACTTTTTTCCCCACAAAACTATTATTCGGTAAACAAAGGCCACATAATAATTAGCCTTTTTTGCAACAAAAGCGTTTGATGTTGTGCCACATGACGGATTATTGGAGAAATTAGATAAAATCGCACAGCCATGTGAATTTTGAGGAGCGCGATGTCAAAGGGTAAAAGTTGATCGGCCACAATCTGCAGGACTTTAGCGGCACGCGTTCAAGTGCATATAGGGACACTAATTGGCCCTTTAGTTCTCCTTACGTGTATTCACAGCTTCGTCACGAAAGTGCTCCCATAATTTACAATGAACCACATCTCTGTCACAACCGCATAACTAAATATCTCATTTCTACCAAAAATTGCTATTCATTAGAAATGCAAGAAAATTATGAAACTGCTAAAAATATCACATAAATAATTAACGCATCCTCCTGCGTGAATACTTAAAAGAAACATATACGTAGCAAACAAACTTGCTAGTGTCCTGCAAGACTAAGTAAAATAACGAATAAAATAATTATATTAATATGGACTAATATATTATGAAAAAGGAAAGAAATGACAAAAAGCCAGAAATCGAGGAATTTTAATTCCAATTAACATATTTCCTGTCTAACTTCCGGGAAGTCTTCAGTTATTAATTTAGGAAATTTTGGGCCTGGATGTTGCAGCAGTAAAACTAATTTTCTAATAAAGTTTTAATCAAAGAACAGAATAGGCGCGGATAGTTGGGGACAAAATGTCTTATTTTGAATAAAAAATTTTATATTTATGAGTTTGGGTATTAATTCTATTTCAAGAACATTAATATTATTAAATAAAAATTAAACAACTGAAGACTTAGCAAACGTCTTAATGTGAATTAAAACTCCTCGATTTCTGGCTTTTTGCTATTTCTTTCCTTCTTCATAATATATATTAGCCCAGATTAATATAATTATTTTATTCATTATTTTTCTTGCAGCCCACTAGCAAGATTTTTGGCTACGTATATGTTTCTTTAAGTATTTTTTTTAGTCTTAACCGTCATCTAATAATATATTGGAGTAGGCACATCATGTATTTAATGCCGTTTATTAAAGATATTTTATTGTAAGTACAGAACAAGTTAATTATTGTTATTAATTCTGTTTACTTGAATCCATTATCGGCTGGCCGGACTACTTTATTGTTTTAAATGCTAACTTAAATTGTTGAAGAGGCTATGTTAACAACCGCTCTAGAGCTCGATGACAAAACCAGTGTTATTGAGCAACAATTTGTGCTTCCTGGAATGAGGACAAGTCTGTGGGAACAGAATTAGGCGGATGCGAAAGTAAACGGATAGGATGAACGATATTTCTCCATATTACAAACTTTCAAAAGAAAATTAATATTCAAACTATTATCTTAAAAAGTTCATCCCAAGCCGTTAGTGAAACACTTTGCTTAAACTATTTCCTTTTGAGTGAAAATGAGATAATCTGGCACAGTTCTTCTGGATTACGGAAGTATTAAATCCAAGAGTATCTGGACCGCCATCGATGCAGCGATGATAAGAAGGGCCGAGTTCAGGACAAAAAACTGTAACCTTCGAAATTTACTTATCACTTGAACAGTATTTTGAAGTATATTCAACGCATAAGTTAATATACAGACTGTTTTTCGTAAATTCATATCTTGGTCGTCCGTTAAAAAAGAAGATAAAATAGACATGCTGTGGCATGAAGTAAATAATGAATTTACCACTGCATTAAGAAAGTTACAAGTTGTTCAAATATGTGATATTGGACCATTAGCATAAACACTGAGTGTTTCATAATTTTAGGAATGTTTTCCCCATGCTTGGTTTCAGAGTTATAGCTTTCTAAACAGTGATATTCACCTTAATGTATTTCTTCCCGCCTCTTCAAAACGTACATCTCGTTCTCGAATACAAGTTCACGATGATGTACCATGGTCCTGCGAACACATTCCCAAATGCTAGGAGTATTCCGTATTTTCTTACAAACTGCCACAATTCGATTCTGGATGTCCCGGAGACGAATAGACCAATGATTTTAAATGGCCCCACAAGTACAGATCAAGAAAAAAGTTCGATTCAAGAAGGGTGAATATCGCAGTTTTTAACTCGGAAAACATACATTTCCCGAAACATGTCGTAACGCACTTTTTGTAGTCTATTGTAAAAGAAGGGGATTTAACTGTTTAAATATTAAGAAAATATAATCTGGTTTTTGAATTATTTATTTAATTATATATCAAAACACAAATTCCTTGTTGGGTCCTGCACTATCTATATTACAAAAAAGGTGGTATTTAAGGAGAAATTAAATACTGCATTAGCAATTGTTTAGCTCAGGATATTCGTATATGTTAAATTATCACAGTTGATTACTGTGGGGCAACAGTTCGTAGCAGATATCTCTCTTATTACGAAAATCCTGTTTTATTCTTCTTTCGGCTACATGGACTTTTGTGCAGGTGCAAAGAAATTTCATCCTTCCAAGAAGTCGTGGCACTGATGCAGGTAGGCAGCAAGCTGTGGCGACCCTTTCTCAAACAGGATGTTATTCGGTTATCACAATTTTGTTATGCAGCTTTCGTGTTTGCTTTCTACTAATTATTGAAACCGTCGTCCTATCTCTTCTTCGCACTTCTTCTTCCTTCAAAATTCAAACGTACACTGACTGCAGTTTCCTCTCCCTAATTTATATTCATCCCAATTTCCCTGCAACACTGCTGTTTCTCTCTTCTCCTACTTTCTCTTCTTTTCAACTTCAAACACACATTGAATATTTCACCACCTTGTCACCTCCCAGCCACAGCATGTGACGTGTCTTCTCCAATTGTCATTAACTTTTTTCGCCAAGCGCGAGATCCACGCTTACGAAGGAAGGATTATATCATGGAAAAACTTCAATGGTCAATGTCCTCTGGTAGAAAAGCATGTTTCATCCCCTGCACATAGCTATTAAGCACGTTTTTTCGCGACAGTCTTACGCCTTTCTGATCCCAGATTTTTCGTTTCTTCTCAGCTTGTCTCCAGATATTCTTATTTAATTTTCTGAATTTAATTCGTCCTAAAATAGGAATTAAATTGGGGAGGGTCCTACTGTGGTATACTGTGTCTGGAGAATATGTACATGAAATAATCCCCTCTATATTTGATATACACTGTATATATACTGTGTCTTATAAGAGACTCATTTGTGTCTGCACATTTAAAGTAAATTCTTTACTTAGTTTCGATTCATTGATTAAAATAAAATTTTCATATTACCATAGTTCCTAACTATTATGTCAGAAATTTGTCCACGACTGTACGCAAAACACTTGTTTATATCTCGTAAGGTTAAAGCATTTTAAAACATATATACTATTTTTTCAGATCGCTTTGTATTAGGTTTTCAATCTGCTTCTTCTTTCATGATTTCATAGAAAGCTGGGCATTTCAAATTATGCCTCTATAATTTATTTTCACTATTTTTGTGTTATTGATAATAAATACGATAAGTAAACTGTTGTATTTAATATTACGGACAAAATATTACGTATTTTTATAAAAATTATCTATTTGTAAATATATTGAGAAGTAAAATTGGTTGCATGCGGTCTGATGTGTACCAAATACATTTAGAGTATAATTTGAGTAAGTATTTATGAATGTGGCACACTTCCAGGGTCGAGTAGAACACCCACGTCCCTTCAACGTCTCCATATTACTTAAGAGTGGGATTTGGTGAAAAGAACCCTCTGAATAAATAAGAAATAAATAATCACACAAAGCATATCCCGTAATTACGAGGCTTGTGTGACTTAAGTATGTGAATACACCCAGTATTAATCATCCTGAGTCATGGCTGCCTCCATTTGCAGCTGCTACGTTTCATTCTAGCTTTTAATTATTACTTTACTGCGAAAGGCATCTGCGAACATCTACAATTCACAGTACATATTTCAACTGTTGTTGCCTAGTTTGTCAGTTGCTTCATTGAATACAAAGGAAAAATTAGTTTTAGAGCAACACTTAACAGGTAATGAGTTCGCGGAATGTATTGCTCCGTAAACACGGCCTTCTTCCAGAATGGATCATAATTATGGTGTTAAGAAATAGTTTCTAATGTTCATTAAAATTTATTTTGTTAATAACGGTGATTATAGGCACATACGGAAACTAATTAGGTTCATGAAGACCATTAAACTGAACTTATAAAGCTTTATTCGATTTTACTATCCGACTTTTATATTCGCTTTACTTCTTCCATCAACGGCTATTCTATCCATGTAGAAAAGTCATCTACTAAGTCATAATAATATCTTTTTTCATCGACAGGGGAGTTGCCTGTTTCAGGATCACCCTCATTAAGCCTGTTAACCCCCCAAAATAGTAGATTAGATGATAGCTGTGAAGTAGTTACAGGCAATAAGAAGATTGATAGAGTTACTGATTTTAAATATTTAGAAGTCATATTGTATCAAAATCTGAAAATGGATTGTTATAAATATTTTAAAAGTAGAAAGATAAGTAAAAGATTAGGGTTTTATATGGAGTAGGAAAATTTTTACCTAAGGAATCTAAAACTGTAATTTATAAACTATGGACAGACTTAACAAGATGCAAAATAGGGCATTAAGAATTTTCTTATGTAAGAATAAAAACTTTAATGTCACAGTGATGTTAAAATAAGTGAATTGTCTTCCCATCAAGGACTTTATAAAATTTCATACCATGATATATTTGTACAATAATAAATATCAATAACTTGTTACCGTCCTATTTTAATAATTATTTATCTTATAAGTATGATAGAAACCCATACAATGTTAGAAGTTAAGTATAATAAGACATAAACTAGAACTAGGTCAGATTTAAAACAAAATAGTAAATTTATAAAAAGCATAAAAGACTTTAATTAGTTGCCAATAGAGAATGTTAGACTGTTAGTAAATTTAAGAATTGTATATTTAAGCATCTGACTACATGAAATCTTATGTAACCTGTTACCCTAAAAAATTCCGTTTTCAGCCCCACTCGCCTTTTGACTACTCTTCATTATGTACGAGATGCTCATATTGTACTCTCTTTTCATGACAAATCTTCTTCTGATTACGATAATGTTATAGTAGCATGAGCAAATCGTAGTGCCTTAATTTCTTCTCAATCTGGAATTTTTACTAATTCACGGCCCTTTTCTGCACCCTTTCTAAAGATTCTACCTGATTTTACCAATTGGGTTCCCACCATGTTGCACTATTTTCTATTAGTGGGCATACTAATTATATCGTAACGACCTGTTACAAGCTTAACACTGGTTACGAATTTTATTAGTTTACCTGATAGTTGTTGTTTTTGTTATGTGGCTTGTTCTGTAGTTTTTATGTGGGGTTTTCAAAAAGGGAGGGTCGATGGAATAAAACAAGCTGTGTGTGAGGTATTAACTAAATTCCTTTTTTATTTGAGAGGTACATTTATGTCATATCAAATATAAATAATAATAATCGTTAACCCTACGAATTTCCCAATGCATACCATTAAGAATTATTATAAATAAAATAATAAAAATAATTTGACTTATTATCATAAATAAAGTACAATTAATAGCCAAAAGTCAGAAATAGAAGAATTTAATTTGAATAAATCACATACACATGAGCCTTTCAAATGAAAAAAGAATTTTGTTAATACCTCACACACAGCATGCTTTATCCCATGTCAACATTGATCCAGCATTATTGAAAAAGCCTATATATACTGACGGATGCGGACGTCATCGGCTGACGTTGACATTACGACATCGGCTGACGATCGCATACGTGATGTTAATGATGTATTTATTAAAAACATTTAAAATTAAAAAACAAATTGCATTTTTAAAGTTAACAAGTAAATAAATATATATGTTCATATATAAAAAATTAGCGTAACTTTTATGAAGTTATGCACTGAGGAGAATATTAAATTGTAATTAATATTCCGTGTTCTGTGGAGTGGAAGCAAATTGTGTAAAAAAATATACATAAACTGGAAGCCAAATAGGATGTACGAGTTGTCCGTATAACATCGGGTATCGTTTCAATATCAACCCATACTTGAATTTACGAATTAATTTTGCAATTATATTTTCTTTTAAGGACAAGAAGGGTATAAAGACGGTTGGCCGCTGCCTGGACACCTGTGACGTTTCTACGAGTCCTGGCTGCTTTTCCGTTTCCAAGTCAGACATTAGAGAAAACGATAACCGGTTGCAACTTTACAAATCAAATATTTACAATATTTGTAAGTTGGATTCAAAAAGTAATTACGTCA
Organism: Eucriotettix oculatus; assembly: GCA_034510155.1. Classification (NCBI taxonomy): domain Eukaryota; kingdom Metazoa; phylum Arthropoda; class Insecta; order Orthoptera; family Tetrigidae; genus Eucriotettix; species Eucriotettix oculatus. The sequence goes on from CM067377.1 coordinate 15,547,149, forward strand.
TGTGGATGAAGAGAATTTGAAAATGACCATGTTATGAACCTGTTGATGAAGTAAGTTGAGCGCTTGCTTTTAGTTCCTTTTAATGTTTTACAAATACAACCTTTTTAGTCTTTTTGGTGTGTCTCTTGACTTTAGTCTATCACCGAGCTTGACCAGGCCACCCAAACGACCAATCGGAAAGTTTTGGGAGTACAATCTTCTCACCTACATATACAAACTTGGATGGATACTCGTAATGTGTATATATATATATGAACCTCAAATATACTCTCAATATGTCGTCAGTCAAAAATACTCTGTACTCTGACAGAATAAAATTTCTTGCCCACTCAAGGGATGAATTTTTACTTAAATCACATATTAAAGATCATAATGTAACACACACCCCTTTACACTGTTTCTATCCCAAAGTTGATAATTTTCTTATGACTCGTTTCCACACCCACCCCTCACATGCTGCAAGGGGTTGAAATTATACACAAATATAAAAGTAATTGACCTTAAAAATTATTTTTATACTCAAATATTAGCCTTTATTACATTACATACACGAATTTCACCCCTCCCCCAAGGGGAATCGTTCAGAAGCTATAAGCCAAAAGTTCATTGGTAATTGTTACGTTTGACCGCCTGTTTTGTCACCTCTCCCTTGAACCCGACGGTATGGGTTCTTCCGGAGCCGTAGTAGATCTCACTTGAGAAATTCCCATTCTGTTTGCCTCCAAACGCTGCCTACTCTTTTCTTCAGTCTCGTTGTCTCGAAGATTATGAACTCGACTTGCGTTACAACCGAAATATTGTCGCCTCACCGGTGGCGTTTTCTTATCACGAACAATAAATAACACGACGATAAACACTTAAACACACATCAAAACATACTGAGTTTTGCTGTTCCGAAAGAAACGGTAAATGAATATTAATGAATGTAAATCTGTCAATACTGTATTAACACGTCCGTTCAGTCCAGTGAATGACAAAGAAGGGACAGAGAGAGAGATATGGAAATGAAACGTACACGAAACTTAAAGTTAAAATTCCTGTTTCAATCACTTAAGAGATTCAAAAGCACGAACCTTCATATTATGAGATTTTGAAACTTTTCCGTACCATTTTTTAAACATTTTCTTTTATACAAAAAGTTTTCTGACAATAACGAACACAACAAAAACGAATTATCCAATTTGGTGCAGTCTTTCGGTAATTATGAGCCACCGGGCAAATGCCCAATAGCAGCTAAGTAAGTAATAATAATAAGTAGTATCTTAATCAACGTGACATTATGCATACATATCAGCGATTCATTTATATATACATTTATATTTTTGAGAGATCCTCTTAAAAAGTGCAAAGTATTCCACATCTCTCGTGGACAATAATTTAACAACTGTTCCCATTGTAATATTACGACGTACTCATTATATATTTATACGCGGCTCGTTATATTGGAAACAAACATTGACAACGTCATCGTATCGCATATCCGAAATATTTTATAAATTCTTTTCTAAGGGTTTAAATGCGTGGATTTTGCAATTAAAAAACTTGCTACAACTACAAATAAATCACAATATATTAAACAAAAGTATACGTTTTCACGCCACAATAGACAAGTTTACCTATCTACAGTTTTTGATAATTTGTGAAACAAAATATCGGTGTACATCTCTTCTTAACTAATCGCTTCCTTCATAATTTTTCCCAATCAGCAAATAAAAATAATTCCTTCTCCAGCCAACAAAAGAAATATAAAAGAAAGTCTTTGTACTTGCTGTGTCATTCTGCGCTAACGTAGGTTTATATTATGAGACCAATTAGCGTCAGTGAATGAAATCTACAAATGATAAATTAACGACCCGTAGAACAGACATTCACACAGCAATTTTGAAGAATTTTTAACAAAAACTAAACGGTTTGATCATCCGTTGTGGTCCTTGTCAACATTTGAAACAAACTGAGGATATAAACACAAAGATCAGACAATCAGAGAATAGCCAAAAAATATAGTTATCAAAGGCAATTTATTAAACCATTGCTTGTATGATCATACAATCAGAGACTACGCAAAAGATAAAATTATCAAAGGCAATTTATTAAACCATTGCTTGTATGATAATACAATTAGAGAATAACCAAACGATAAAGTTATCAAAGGCAATTTATTAAACCATTGCATGTATGATCTTTCTGTTTATATCAAAGAATAGCCAAAACATAAAATTATGAAAGATAATTTACTAAACCGTTGCTCGCATGATCTTTGTTTTTATATCCTCAGTTGTTTTGAAATATGGACAAGAACCACAATTATTGGTCTAGTTTATGTTAAAAATGTATCAACATTTTTATGCAAATGTCAGTTATACGGGCGGTTAATTCTTTATTTCTAGGTTTTTATTGTTAAACTGCAAAATTTTTGGGTTCCGGCTCACTGTCCCGTCATTCTTTTATTCCAAGATGTATTGTAGATGCCTTTTACTAAAACTGATCGCCTTACTCTGTCATATTTCGCTTGGCCCGTGCTCGCCTTCTCGACGAGAATTAGACATGAAAAGTGGTCGAGGTTAATAGCTCCTTACGAGTAGAGCATAAAGAAGTTGTTTCTTAGGTATTTGTAGAATCTGATTCGAGATTATGCAGTCCGAGAGCGTAAAGAAAGAGCGAGCGAGTGAGCGAGTGAGCGAGGCACGCCCTCTGACCACAGGCATGTCACACAGGACGTTATATTATATTGTCCGAGCGGAGGTAGACGTTTCCAACACATTCGCGGGATGCATAATTCTACATATGATGAATACGGAACGCAACATCATTGAGTCCACGCTGCCTGCGTTTCAAGCGAAATTCTACGCCAACGAGCAAAGGTAATAAGCCGGCCAAGTCTTTGTGCTGCATCGCCAGAGGTTCAAGTTACATGCATACACATGTCTGTCTGCTTAATCTCGTGGCCCTGCCTCTGCGGAAACATATTGGAGGCTGCTTTGTGCTCTCAGCGTCTGGAACTGGAGCAATAAGACACGCCTGTCCGGTCCAAAATGAGCGCCCCGACTAATTTTATAGCTTTTATTTATTTTGCGAGTGACTGCCATCAAAGCAAGTGCAACGCACTTCAAGATAATTCTGAAAAATTTCTATCATGTATTATCATATTAAATAAACAGGTAGTTATTGCATACTTTAACTTTTAAAGCTTATAGTTATTTCATTATAAAGGACAGGAATAAAATATCGAGAAAGGTTTATCTATTACCTCTACAGAAGACAGTCAGCAATAATTAGAATTGAAGATGAAGAAAAGAAAGCAGAAATCAAGAAAGGAGTAAGACAAGGATTCAGCCTGTCTCCAATGCTGTTTATCTTATATAACAGGCGATGAAGAAAGTTATAAAGGAATATGGAAAGGGAATCATACTGCAAGAGGAGAAATAAAAACCCTACGCTTTGCCGCCGACATTGTAGTATGTCGTGGTCATGGAGAAAGAATTCAATATGAGGATTAATAGATGAAAAACCAATCTTACGTTTTAAGACATGAGGGTCTTGTAAAATTAGCAATTGAGGGAAGTGTGTGGAATAAGAACAGAAAGGATGGTGAAGATTACGGAGGATGTGGGATGTGACAGTTATGCGGAAATGAAAAGGCTTGCGCAAGATTGGGTTGCATGAAAGGTTGCATCAAACCAGTCTTAGGACTGAATACCATAACAACGACAAAGTGTTTTAGAATGAGTATTATCCATCTGAGGTTAAAAAACAGAATGAACAAGTTACAGTATACTTGAAAGGTTTAAATTATTCTCTCGAATAATATGTGTTCAATATTTTTCGCATCGGGTAGAAAAATATTTCCTCGCTTTCAATTGCACCAGCGATCTTCTTTTCAGTCTACCTTCAAACCATTCAGATATCTCAGTAACTGGATGGTTAAGCTTAAAATTGTTAGCCCTTGGTAATGCCTCTATTTTTTAAAGTCTGTTTTTTGTAAGTAAATTTGGCATTTTCTGGGTATTTATGATGAATATCCTTAAAATATGAACAAGAGACACGAGTTAATATGAGACTGTAAAACTTTTCATTAAGTGTATTTACATTTGAGCGCTTCTAATGGTTGTAGTTGAAAAATAATACATTATACCTTTCGATACCAGAAATTACTTTGGGTAATTATTTCAAATTTATAAAAATAATTAACTGATCCAACTTCCAGTTGCGTTAGAACGTTAGAGCTGAGTCCGCAGCAGGAAAAGTAATTTAAGATTCTCCATGTAAGCCCGACGCTCTAAATAATTCTCTGCACAATAACCCGCACCAAAGAATAGATATAATTACTGGCCCCGGAAAAAAAAAACAACAAGCATTAGTCCATGCGCCCGGGATAGTGTCTTCCAGGAAGTTTGCTGCAACATCACACTGGAGCTATAGAAACAGGCAGGAAATGAGGAGCTTTAACCTATGGAAGGGAGGAGAGAGGTTTCGAAGGTGAAAATGTTTTATCAAAGGGAACAGTTTGTTTTGTGGACTCGAAAGAAGACACTGAGAATTTTATTGTATGGTCCGTTGAGTCTCACGATCACCGCTTGGAGATCATCGTCGCTGCCTGCAATCGAGATGGAAGAAAATTCCTGCTGGGCACCGTTCGTCTCTAAATACCACAAGGGAGAAAAACTGCTGTGTGTGTGTGAGAGAGAGAGAGAGACAGTCTTATTAGTTAATGAATATGGACATTTTGTTCTCTGATAAACAATTATATTGTATCAGATAACTTCAATGTTATAATTTTTCTTTTTATTTTAGATTTAAAACCTTATTGAAATTTTCAATTGCATAAAAATCCAAAATTCAAAACATTTTACTTACGGACTTCAGTAATACAGTACAAATAAAATTTCACTCAGTAAGAGATAATGGTGCCAGCTGAATTTATTTCTGGAAAAATCAATTTACCTTTTCAAAAATCATGCAAATAGAAGGTCTCAAGAACAACGTGCGATTTTACAAAGAGAAGCAAAATGTAAAGTGAAAAACATAGTAAAAATCCAGAAATGTCAATTTATGTTGACAGTAAAATTTTATTTGTAATGTAATTTTTTTATCCTGCAGATTTTTGTATTTTCTAAAATAACTGCTACTACATTTCTTTTAAAAAATGTATTACTAGTCTTTTTATATAAAATAAATCCTTATAACACTGCCACCATCATTATATACGAACATATATATATATATATATATATATATATACGGTTATGGAATTATGAAGGAATAACGATGCACTTCAGAGCCTGTAAAAGTTGATCCTATCCTACCTGCAAAATCTTAATATGTTTAATATGCATAAGGACTGAGTTAGCTCTTTTGTTTAGCATGGTGGGCGGAATTAGGGTGTGAAGCGAGGAGAATGACAAAAGGAATCTTGCCAGATGACCGAAACAAATAGGACGAAGTTCTTACGAAACCACACAACACTTAAACTTTGGCAGTTCCTAAGACAAAATAAAACAAAGGGAAATGGATAGAAAGAAATCCACATTCAGGGAAAAATTAAACTTCCACGCTAAGTTAATTCAAGTTTAGGAGAAATCCTTGTATTAAGTCGTAGTTTAAACCCTAAATAGTCAAAAAAATAATCCGTACGGATATGACCGAATCACAAGCTTTGCGAAATTTCTCCATTTAGGTAGCAATATAATAATAATTTTAATAAAAGTTGACAAATTTAATTGTATAAAATATAATCGGAATATAACTCTTTGTCCAATACTCGCTGGCAACGCGTGATTCAAGTCTTCAACATTTTTATATAATCTATAATAAATAAATATGTTTGTACACTTCTATGTCGGTAACTATAGAAATTTAAACACGGGAACAAGTTGCGACTAAAGTTTGTATATGATTAGGGGGTTATTAATTATTTAATGAATTTAAGTTTAGGATATAATATACACATTTATTTAAAAGAAATTTAATGGTGTCCTGCGCGAAGATTACAAATACAAAATAAATAATTAAAGGGGACGATTTTAAAGTTCTCAGGATTAAATTTTTATTTGGGTAACCACGTGCAGCAGTTTCCGTTCACTGAACGAACCAGTTTTGTTTGGCTGTGCGACTTGGTGCGGATTAACAGGCGTCTTCTCTCGTTGTTCGGGTTGAGCCTAAATCTGCCGGAATTGAGGAAAACTCAATTTTTCCTCGTTGTTTTCCTTGTTCACACCTTACTCCTTCACCGCCTAGCCTTCTAGTTGACCCTGCTACTCAACTTTGTATTACACTGCTTTCAACTTCCTTCTTCTCAACTTCTTACACCGTACATGTCTGCCTCCTCGACTGTCAATCTCTCATAGTATACTCTTCGGCTGCATATTCGACTTCTCACACTATACTGTCCACGGCTTCCTCGGCTCAGCAAAGCACTCGACTTGTCTGACGGTTTACCATACTTTACACTGTTTTGTTGCTTCCTCCACTTGTCCGACGGTGTTTCATACAGGCTGTTTTTTGCCCATCACCTTCGCAGGTCAACTCCGTCCCCCTCCAAGGAATAAAACTATATCACGTGACGATTGTCTGTCAATCATCGTGAGTTCTCCGTCAAGCGCGGAATATTTTTGATGATACAGGTAACAGTGTCCCTAGGAAATTCCGAAAGCTGAACGCTCCCTCAGCCAAAAACAAACCTACCGTTATAAACACGCAGACAGCCGTCATCTCGGCGCCGGGAAAAACACCTTTTACCTGACTCTTGCAGAAATTTTATTTAACCTAAAATTCCATAAATTGAAATTAAAATTGGGGACGGTTCTACTGCGCTACAAGTTAATACACATATTCTTAAAAAAGCGATCTAAAACACTGACTGGATAAGGATCTCCTAGCATAAACGTGGAAAGAATTATATTTTTAAAAACGTAAAAGTAAGCGTCAGTTTATGACGTCACGAACAATTCACGCTTTGAACACAGGGAAATACGCCATATTTAAAAAAAATGAATATGGCATGGAAGAGTCAATGTTTACAGTCTGCTAATCTCACATTTTATAAATTAATATATATTCTGCAGAATACGTACACACGAAAGGAGGATACTAAACATCACGAAGGGTTTTATTAATTGTAAAAGTTTCTTCCCCTCACAAATTTCACTTGCCCATATTAAAGGGTGATTTTTAAAAAAGCATACGTAAGATTAAAACATAATTTTCTGACTTCAAGTTTTCGGCTGAGGGAGTCATGGAGTGAAGAACATGAATTGCTAACTTTTATACATGATGAAGTCTCAAAATGAAGACGAAACGTCGTATTTGGGTCAATTAAATGGTATTAAAATTAACTGCTGACTTTGGCCGCCTTTTTATTTATTCACACGCAAGATTCTTAAACAGTATAATTTAAGAGATTTGTTGTCAATTGTATAACTGACAATTTTCGATTAATATCGTTAAGTGTGTATTTTGAATTTTGTTGATAATTTAATTACGAAAACTGAAAATATTTTCGAGTGAGGATGTCAAAGATTTAAAACAATTCAAATAACTTATTTTTTACTGAAAAAAAAGAGGTCCAGTACATGCTAATATTATCCAAGTTGTATTAACGTTACGTGTCATTTTTTAAAATGATGGTAAGTATCATTACGACATACATTAACTTCCCTCAATCGAGTACTAATGGAAACAACAATTAATTTCAATCTATACATATCAGGGCACGCCGGGCACCCAGTTAGTATATAATAAGCTAGAATCCCATTCGCAATAACTGAGCTACACTTGCTGACTAAATCAGGCAAAACGTTCAGCATATATTTACATTCAACATTGGCAGTTCCTTCTTAAAGACAACAATGGTTTTTCTTCCGTATATTTCACGTGGGAAACAATTAAAAATTAGATTGGTGGTGAGAATTGAACACGCAAACACGACGACCGTCTACCATGCAGCTACAGGAACATAAAGTTCATGTGGTGAAGCAATTGCGCTTTACTTTGTGATGCATTACTATGCGAGTAAAATTTAATGTTTTCCGAGTATTTATGTTGCATATTCAATTAAATTCACGTACAACAAAGATTTATTTAATGTATACGACTTTTCGTCCTCACCGTTTGGGACCTCATAAGACAATTATTTCGTCGGTATATTAAAAAATTTTTATCAAAAAAACTGTGTAATTGTTCTCATATAAAAATTTGTCTGAAATTCTATACAATGTCCTAAATTGCTTCCGTGGTCACTTACAGTCGGAATTATATTGTCAAAATTAATGTGTGACTACACACTTCAAGCCCGATGAAATACTTAATAAGAGGAAGAAACGTTGTACTACTTCGTTAGATTGTTTATGAAGTTGTCGTTGATTTAATTCCATATCATTTACTGGGTTATATATTATTCACATTGTAATTTTTCAAAATCAAGTACTTGAAATCGAAGTGTACTTAAAACTTATTACTTTTTAGACACTTTGTAATGGAAATATCGATTTTTTCTCATAGTCAATAACAGCTAAATATTCTCGTTATACAAAACGTGTATTATTTTATGAGGTATATGTACCGGGGTCGAAGACCTTGGGCATATGGCAAGAGTTGTCCGCTGATCCCATTGGATCAGTTGGGCAACTGTCTCCTGAAACTGGTGCGGACATGGAGAAGGGAATGCTGCGACCTCACAGGAAACTCGTCTCCCGTCATTCGGAAGGGCGTGAGAATAGTACCCAATGCCCGACCTACCTGATGCAGGTTTTCTAGGGTTTTCCCTGCATCTCTTTAGGTGAAACGCCGGGTAGGATCCTCAAACCACAGCCCGGGGGCTCTAGTTAACCCTTGGCTACCTTGCTCTACCTTCCGCATCCCCCCTTTTCAATTCCCTTCCTAAGCTATTAAAGGGGAGTTGCCTGTTTCAGGATCACCCTCATGTAGCCTGTTAACCCAAAAAAAAAGAATAATGAATCCAGAAAAGGAAACTGAATTTCTCTAACGAGAAACGCCGTAAATAAAAATGAAATGCCATACCTAGACCCCTAGTATTTTATTTGTGAAATAAATATTAAGTTAAAATATAGTATCGATTCCAGATTTTAAAAAATGAAACATTTACACAGAATTTTTTAAAAAATATTTCTGGTCGTGCTACTTTTCGTTTTTCTCTAATAGTTTCTATATGCAAATGCTGTTAACTGCCGACCAAAGTAAAAACACAGTACGTAAAAAATTTCGGCTTTTGAAAATATTTCACGGATTAATGTATTATAATAAATTATTTATAACGACAAAGTCATATTTCTTGGTACGGGTAAAACTATTTGCAAAGAGATAAGGGGTTTATGTAAATGTCGAAACTCAAAAAACTTTCTCCCTTGATTTCTCAAAAACATTTTATTTTTTAGAATTACTGCCGCTCTCCTTTAGACGGCAGTTAAGGACGCTAAGGATCGTCAGATTGCTTAACTTTTTATATGTGTGTGTATAATTATCCTGATGTTAAATTTCTTATCTGAGTAAGAAAGCGGAAATACATGAGAGGAAACAAAGCGAAGTTGCGAAGAAAAGAAGGGACCAGGATATAATAAACCAATAAAACTTGTTAGGCCTAATGCGCGAATGTAACGACGTGATAAATTATTATAGTTAAAGGATATTTTGATTTTGTGCATGTTAATATGGAAAAAAGTCAATTTACCTGAAAAAGTTCAAGAAAAAGGTTAAAATATATTAAGGAGATATTCTTATTTGATTTCAATCCAAAATTCATGTAATGGTATCTTGGAAAAATTTGAGTTGCAAGTTTTAATCATTTAATAAATCTGAAAAATGTTGTTTCGACTCTTCAGAACTTTCAAAACAGAATAAGTATTTTTCTGCTTCAGGTCACATCAATACTAGAATATAACGACATAACATGAAGCTGTAATATACTGAGTATTTGATTTAAATTAAATGTTTGCGCGTAGCGTGTATACTACGTCTAAAAATTTATTTATAATTAGCAACGATGCTAATGTTAATGAAACTCTGTTCGTCATTAGAATCAATTCCTTTCGTTCTCTGGTCCATTATGTTTAATTTTAGATTTATTGTTGTTTCCATCAGCCCTTGGCTGAAAAAATACAATAATTCATAGAGTACATAAAACTATTAATTATAATAATAAAATAACATAATTTACTACGAAATCAATTAATACATAACTAGAATAAACAAGACAAAGTATGAAATCATTGGAAACAGGACAAACACACACTAGAGAACACAAAAACGCACTAAGAAGCACAATCAAACGCTTCTTGGAGCTGCATGACGAGGAGTCTGACCTTCCGTAGTAGGTCCAGGCAATGCAAGCATACAAAATATCAAAAAAACTGTTCATAAAGCAATTGGACATATTTTACACTGATTCCACTTCACCAAATCTTAAATTCGTAACTTAGTTCCAGGAACGTGCTCGTAATTTTTCTTTTATCATTATGAAATGAACTGGCTTATGAATTATTAAATTCCTGCGAAGTTAAATGTGAACTATTATACTCACGGTAAGTTGTTAGCTTGTGACTTTGCACTACACTTAAATCCTCCACTTAATCGAGTGAGACAGTGCTACAGACATCGGTTCATTATTTTTATATGAAGTTCGTTAGTTTCAACCTCTCATCCAATGATTTCTTTAAATTATCCACGGAAATTGGAAATCAGGTCTACGAATTCTCAGTAAAGCTGTAGCCCTTACGTCATGTAGGCATCGCTCATGAACGGCAAGTTAAAACGTCATTACCATCTGAAATATGGAAACATTTTCAGAGTTTTTCCAGAATTATATTATTCCGTAACTGGAAACGTCTAAAAGTCGTGAATTATGGAGGAATTGTACTGTTTAGCTGCGCTTGTGAGATCAGGTTTGTTGATAGTGCGTAATTTATACCGAGTAACATTATTATGCGCCATATGTAAACTTTCCCCGAGCTTGCCTTTTCGGAATTAACACAACACAAACGCTGATGAGGCACGCACACTGCATGAGGCTAATTTGTTGTTCCTTGTTGATTAACTTAAGGCCGTACTCCTACGAGACCATTAACGACGCCACGGGGGGATAATTTTTTTTCTATCTGTAATAAATATTTTTATTTTTGGCGAGTAATGACACCTTCGTCGCTGATGATGCTCGTCAATTTCGCAAATCACTTCACCACTTTCTACTTTAATATTTATTCTTACTTAGGAGAAGGTAAAATAATATTTTTTAAAACTAATTTATTTTTTACCTCTTGTTCGATGATCGCTTCGTAACCTAATTCTTCACTATCACAAAAAGCCATATTTGATAAGCAGAAAATTGTAGCGTAAGTTAAGAGATGTTTGCTGGAGCTGGAATTATTATTTAGTACATCAAACATAATACGGATTGTTCCACGTTTCGCTGCAAATAAAATCACATCAAATTACCTGAATTAAAATTAACTGCCCCGATTTAAACAAGTAAATTTTTAGTAGATGAAGTAATTCACAGCATTTTTCTTATACCTCAATTTACAAAATTAAAAACAAATTAACGACTATTTCACAGATACACCCAATATATATTACTTTATTCATGCGACGTTCCGACCACAATAGGTAAAATTTATTTGGAATTATCTAGATACTATTATAAATTAAAATTGACAATATTCCGTAGAAAGATAAATTGTTCGGTTTTGAGCTAAATTATTAAAATATAAATAATTCAAACTTTGAATGGATGCGAATACGTATGAATTACAAAAAGAGGTCCACAAAGAGAAAAGTTTACAACCACTGAAGGTGATTTAACAAAGTAATTTGAAATATATGAAAGTGTTACTTAGGTTAAACAAGGATCCATAAAATTAAACCATTAGACAGTAGAGTGAGTTTGTGTGGATTAAAATAAATAGGTAAATATGACATTAAATCATTATAATCAGTGTTTAAAGAAACCCATGTTTAGAAGAACGGAAAAATGTCAACCAGACCCGAGAATCTGCTATAGCAACACATTTCAAAGGCTCCTATTCTTTCCTTTCTGCAACTCCTAATATACACGTTTCGCACCCATATTACGCCACACGCCATTTAAACATTTTAGAAATAACTTCCTAATATCCACACTTATACTACCCGTAGGTAAATTCCACTTTTTTGCAAAAGCCTTTCTTGTCGGTGCTATCCTACTCTTTATGTCTACTATACTTCTCCAGCCCCAGTTATTTTGTTTCCCAAGTAGCAGAATTCCTTAACTTCCTTCAGAATATCCCTTCCCAATATAACACCCTTTGTTATTCCAATGTTTCCCATACTACACTCCATTACCTTGGATTTTCCTCTATTAATCCTGGTGTGGTACTCTTTCTCCAGGACCTCGTTCTTGTGATTTATTATGGCTTCCAAATCTTCTTATGACTCCCATAATAGTACAGTATCATCGGCAAACCGAAAGGTTTTATTTTTTCTCATTGCATCATAAATCCTTTTCCATATTCCGTTTTAACTCTCTTCATCGCCTATTCTATATATAAATTAAACAGCATGGGCGACAGACTTCATCCTTGTCTTTCTGCTTTCTTGATTTCTGCTTTCTTCACTTGCTCTTCAATACTTACTGCTGACTTCATTCTATAGATTTTATAGATAAACCTCCTTTCTCTATATTTTATTCCTTTGTTCTTCAAAATCCTTAACAGTGTGTTCCAGTTCACTTTATCAAACGCTTTTTCTAAATCTGCAAATGCCATTAATGTAGGCCTGACTTTTTTTATCCTGACTTCTAAAATTAGACGCTAAGTCAAAACCAAACTGATCTTCCCCTAACTCGCATCCCATTTGTCGTTCCATCATCCTATATACTATTTACGTAAACATTTTGCACGCATGAGATACTAAACTAATTGTCCTGTGCTGTTCGCATCTATCAGCCCAGTCCTCTTCGGTATGGGTGTAATTATGTTTTTACTAAAATCTTCTTGCGTTCTTCTGTTTCTTAGCTTTCGCAAACTATCCCGAACAGCCATGATATTACTTCTTCGCCCGATGATCTTATCATGTCCGCAGGTATGTTATCAATTGCTCTGGTCTGTCAGCGCCATACCAAACTACGACCTTAAAATTTTGTCCCCTACTTTTCATCATTCACCTCTTCTTCTTCTATTACTGACTGATCTAGATAAACTTTGTTTAATTACCACAAATTGTATTTGTTATCCATTTTTATCATAGCCCATATTTATTTTTTAAAAAAATCATTACTGATAGCCATGCTAAATTTGTCATATAAATTGAAAATGTTTAATATGGTATTACTTATATAATCTACAATTGTTTGAAATTAGTATGCTACTTCATTTGTAAAAATTGATAAGGGAAAAAAATATTATTATAATTCACGTGAAATGAAATGGTTGAGCAGGAACGTAAATTATAACCGAAATAAATATCTAGAATATAAATTATTCTATTATGAACAAGAAATCAGTTACTTTTTATAATATTTTGTGAAAGAAAGAGAAGTCAAGGGCGACAGTATGAAAATAAAATACCGCTATTGAAAACACTCAATCTAAATTTCAAGGATTGTTTCGCAACAAATTAGTAGTGCACACAACTCTGTTTGTTATAAAAATTCAATTTCCATTGATCTTAGTGTTTATTTGTAACTTGCAAACAAGCCCAGACCTGAAAATCCCTTTACCTAGTTGGCCACCGATGGAAATCAATTCCGAGGCTATTTGGCAAAGCTTAGGGCTATTTGTCCTCGTGGCCCCGGAAGCAGACTTTGCTCAGGTTGAAGTTTCTTTGAAGCATGCGACGGATTTTTTAAAAATAAAACCAAACAGATTAGAGTCACACTCTACACAAGAAGACTAATACCAAATTGTTTCTTCTTTCCTGGAAAGTAAAAACAGTTCCTCGAAACAATGTTATGTCAGTATTAACCAGACAACTTATTAGATAATATTCCTAAATAAGTATGTTATGCTAAGTTCGTTTTCATATTTATTTATATTTGCTTAAATATTGTGTGATTATAAAACTAGAAACTCATGGTCTGTATTCGGCTAATGAAACTGATTAAACGCAAACGGCTGAAGCTGACAACTTCAGAATAATTATCACCCCCCCCCCCCCTCCATCCTCACCCCATAATGTTCACTACAGATGCATATGTAATTTATTTTAAATTTTAGGAGGAATTTTTTCAGTAATAGTTATTAAAACGAAAATATTAATATGTAATGAGTACTTCTGACTGTGCAACAAATGTAATCGGGCCACAGGTCCAGAATATATTTTTTTACACCACTTTTGATATAAAATACGTTAAAAATTAATGTATCGAGTCTTCTTGCACATGTATGCAGTCGATTTATAAGTCTGATAAAATAATTTCGTTTCAATATCAAAAGACTTACTTATTTTGGTCTGCCAAAAGTCGACCATTGTTCATCAGAAAATAATTTTTCCAATATTACTTTTTCAATACAGTTTTTGAGGTTAGTAAGTTAAAAAACACATTAAATCTGATGCAAGATACGAGTGAATTATTCTTAGAAAGAAGTGTCTTCAACTTTGGGCAGATACCATCAAAGAGTATCTTGAGTACTTTCAGGGTACTAACAACATGGTTTTTCTTCAGGGATTTGCTTTAAATTCTTTGACTATAATGCATCCTATGTTCTAGGCATGGTTGTTCCAAGTTCCACCATGGTTCTAGGTTCTCTAGAGAAGGTTTATTTCAAAATAGATTGAAGATATCATGCAATTAAAGTTGCATTACCTGCATTTACCACAATGTAAGAAGGAAATAGAAATCTTTTAACATTAATAGACCAGAAACATTTTTTTGTGTAACAATTTAAAATAATTTTCAAATGATTTTAGTTGTCAACTGATTTAACCCATTATTGAGAGTAGGTATTCAATTCATACTATTTTCCTCTGCTGTTCTGAATAGTCTGTAGTTAGTCCTTGGAAGTGTTCCTCTTAGTAACTTCTGATGTATTAGTTTGCAGTTCACTTATAACTTTCCCATCTCCTTAAGTATAATAAACATTGCCTCAATGATTTACTTCTTCTCTAACATTCAATCGTTTTAAATAAGGCTATTGTTTTCTGTTGATATTAGAACAACTGAATTAAATCGAATTTGGTCATTTTATACAAGCTTATTATTAGAAAGAGCCAACAACCCAATTATGTAAAAAGTATGCAGTGTCATGACTGGCCAAAGGATTTAAGAAATAAGTACATATTTATGAGTTTAAATGCAATCATATCAAGATGATCATATTTTGACCCACCAAATTATACTTTGTAAATTTAGAGAACAAAATGTAAATAATAGATTTTGATTGGTATGTAATAGATAGTCAGTCAATCCTCCTCTAAGTCATTCAAAGCAGAACAAACCTGCATTTTCAAAAATCTCTAAGCTGGAGTAGTCTAATTCTTTGATCAGCAGTAGGACTGCCAATAGCACATTGGAGTTCATTTGGCTCATTATTGACTTGCTAATATGGTTCCTTGAAGATTGCTCAAAATGTGAACAGAATTTCTCCTTTGGATTATTCTGGACACTGTTTACAACATCTGATGAGGTATAATAGTTCTGCTGCCTATGTAATGGCATTCTCCTTTGTGTTTCAAGTCCATACTCACAGCTCCAATTTTGTGTTTCAGGTCCATAGTCGCTGCCAGTTTGCTACAGCTGCTACCAGTTTGCAGATATTTGGAATATTCCTTATTATCGTAGCTTTCCCTATTTGAAGAATTATTTCCAGCATGATAGCTACACTGATAAGGAACTGCTTGATAGTTGGCATTTTGAGTATCCATAGTGTATGACAAGTTTTCTTCTTTAGAAGACAATATTGACTCTGCCAAATCCAAATCTCTGTGATTATGAAAGTATTCTGTATAGGATTAGTATTGCTGCCATTCGTCGAATAATTCCTTCTCAGGCGGAATAAGAAAAATGCCCATCTGACTTGCTTCCTCTAGTTCTTCAGGACTTACTTCAATATCATCCAGCCTAGCAAGATTCGGCAATGCATACAACACTGTCCACATGAACCTATCAACCCCTTCCCATGGATTATCTTTAAACATCAAAATGTTCAGATAAGGCAGATTCTGAAGATAGCATACCTGGCTAATATCAGATATATTATTTTTTCAAAGAAATGACACTTTTAGATATTTACAGTGTTGAATATCACACAGTGTCAAAAATTCATTTAAACTTGACAACAACAGCTCAACCCTGGCCATGTGTCGCACTAAACTGATATCTGACAAATTACATCCCCAACAATTTAATTTTCTGATATTAGATATATCTGACATTTCCGTGTGCAAGAAAACTATATCTTCTGTTAGATTAAATCAAAATGATTAACTCAACAAAAAATTTAAATCTATTCTTGCTGCATGTTTGAAGTGAAACCTAAATTCCAAAGAAACTACTTTAGTGTTGTGAATGAACTTTATTATTAAGTTTACAATGGTAAAGTTGAAAAAGGCAAGAGAATTTGTCACAGACAAATAAAATATTACTTTTCACCTATAATTAGTGATTTACATTATATTTTCATAATACAGGTATACAGTAAAAAGTATTTAACATTTACAGACATTTATTTATTAGTAATTGTTTTGATATGACATGAACAATGAAGCTTAGGAAATGAAAGTGAATAAAATCAAAGGTGGAGCCATGATGGGACTGTATCAGAGGAAAAGAGATAATGGACTAAAAGAAACAATATGAAGATGAATTTACAATAAAAGGATATTGAACTTTAATTCATACTAACAACACAATGTTCTTTTACAATGATATTGAAGATAATCTGTGTACTTCGAGCAGAAATTTCATGTCTTATGCATACACAAAATAAAATTGAAATTGTTCTCAAACATCAAAAGATGTATAATGCTTGAAACTATATATACTTCAATAAATATTCATTTTAATTAAATTTACTGTTATATTTTTAATCTTTCTGTAACAAGTGATTTTAATATCAGCATTATTCATTAAATAAAACATTTCTCCAAATTATGACTCAATTTTAATTGTATAAAATAAGATAACATGGATGTGATGTTCCAAACCTGATTTCCTCAAAATGGTCTGTTCTTCTCATCACCTCTAAACACTTTAAGGCTATCATATTAATTCTACCAAACCAATTTTTATATGGTCTCCACTCTACCCAAACCAAATGTCCTTGACTAAATATTCTCAATTAATATGAAACTAACTCGAGAACTGCCTTTCCTCCCCAACATACTGCATTAGCTGACAGCTCGCTCAGATATTTTTTTGGGGGGAGAGGGAGGTAAACAGGCTACATGAGGGTGATCCTGAAACAGGCAACTCCCCTTTAATAGCATAGGAAGGGAATTGAAAAGGGGTGATGCAGAAGGTAAAGCAAGGTGGCCAAAGGATGACTGCCCCCCACCTATTGATTAAGAATCCTGCCCAATGTTTCGCAGGGAAAACCCTAGAAAACCTGCATCAGGTAGGTCAGGCCTTGTGTACTATTTTCACGCCCTTCCAAATGATGGAAGACGAGTTTGCTGTGGGGTCGCAGCATTCCCTTCTCTGTCTCTCCACCAGTTTTAGGAGGCAGTTAGCCAACTGGTCCAATGGGATCAGCGGACAACTCTTGCCTTATGCCCAAGGTCTTAGACCCCAGTACATAAACCTCCCAAAATAAGTAAAGTTGTCTCGGCATGTGAGAACTTTGAGAAAAACCCAAAGAGAGTATGAGGCATTCCCAACATAGTCAGGTGAGCCCTGCAATCATTCGGGAGGAAATGCCTGCAAGAGAAAGCTCCCACAAGCACCTATCATTCAGCCTCCCTCTCTGATCTAATTGATGAGGTTTCTTGCTACCATCTATATTATCTCCCAAATTTGCCTCCTCGGACACTGATTGCTACAAACTGTCATTTTCTTATACACCGATTTTTTCCTCTTAAACTTCCGCAGACAAACTTTTGTTTTGTTTCCTTTTCAATGAGCCATTGAATTGTGAAGAACAGGTGTACCATGATTTCCAATAAAAAATGTTGGAAATGAACCATTAAGTGCTTCATTAGACAAAATCTCTTAAAATTTTCTCTTAACTGAATGAATAGATTTTCCCACGTGTAAGCAACACCTTTACTAATACGTTTGATAAAGTCTGAACAAACTATCATTCAAAATAAGTACTAATTTATCCATCTGTTCTATAATTAAATGTATGCCATGTCCCAATTTCATGTTTACACTATTTCTCATAATAATATCCAGAAAATGTAGTGAATTAGATGTTTCACTAAACCATGGTAAGACATCCCATCAAAAATGATTATGATTACTATTTTTATAGCATTCATGTCAAAAACATTCTTGTCAGTAGTGCTTGTTTTGTTATACAAATTTAAAAATGTTGGTTGTCAGAGTGAAATGTGTTGTATGGAAAAATTGTGTTAGTTTATTTAATGTCTGGTAAAACATTAATATCTTTTGGTCAATACAAATGGTACATGTGTTGTTCCAAATGAATTTTGAAAGTTTTATAATAGGGGCCTATAGTATAAGATCGTATTAAGTAAATCCAGTAGAGATCCTCAAGGAACTGTAATGAGCCATGAATTGAACATAATTACAATTGTATCTTAAAATTATACATTGAATATATTTTAATAATAAACTAATTCTGTAGCTGGAAAGATAGATAAAGTTAATTAAATAAATTCTATGAAACAACAAAGTTTATTAACATTATTCTTTTCTCTTCTAATCAGTTGTTGCATAGTTATTTTATGTAATACATGTTTCTCATTTTGCTAAAAATCTGCTCTATAGGTCATTGATGTGTGGTGTATTGATGATATAATTAAATTATTTGATTAGATTTATTGGCAACTATAATCATCATTTCACCTTGTAATGTCAATTTCACACAATCAAGTTTTATCTTACAAAAGGTGATAAATACTGGGAGATATACTAAGAATTTCATTCACATATCTTTCATTGGGGAAAGAAATGTAGTGTATAATGAGCTCAATGAAAAAGCTATAATAATACATTGCCAGCAAGAGGTGGATCAGTGTTGGTCATTTGACGTGGAACTTTTCATATTCCTCATATTTTGTAACAAATTTTTAATTTTGATACATAGTAATAGTATGAACTTATATTCCAACTTTTAAAATGAGGAGACATCTACATTCAAATTTTTAAAATCATAAATTAAGTGAGAAATAGTGTGTTTGGGGATGTGAAATGACAGGACTAGACTTTGAATAGTAGTTAAGGTAATGTAGTTGAAAGTGGACCGAGTGGCAGATTGTAGTTTCAAACAACTAATAGTAGTTTTTATGTATGGGAAGGAGGGGTTGGATCAGTTCTGGCAACCTCAACAAACATTGACATTGAACCCACTGAGCCCTAAAAAGACAAGCGTCCTCTGCTTTCTGGGTCTGAATGTTGACTAAATTCGCAATCTCTGGAAATTTCCCCTTCTCCAAATCAGACAGTGGACACAGGCTGTGAAGCATGTTCTTAGCAAGGGTTCATAATGAAGATGGTGCGTCACGTCAGCGGCAAGAGCAGCTCACGACAGGGGCTGCTAATTGCGCGCCCAGGTAAAAATTAAAAACAAACACGTTGCAGCGGCCGCCATCACTTGGTCGAAATGGGAAAAGTGGCCACCCTTAGAAAGAGTGGCTGGAGTACAAAGTCATGTGCCCTTTACCCACCCGTCCTGCCCCACGTTTATTTGAACCTTTATATTTTATATCCATTACACGACTCCGTTTCCGTTTGTTTCTCTTGCGAGGAAATTCATTAAGTGCAACGGCCCGCGGGCAACTCTGATAATAAAAAACGCATGTGAGTTGAGGCACGTGCATCGTCTTCGTGCAGCTGCGAGATGTCCGTGGTGCCGCAGTACAAAATACCTTTCCACTTATTCAAACATATTTTTATAACAGAGATAATGGCATTGAGTCCTAGCCTATTAATGATTTATAAATTACTTTGTATGGAATATTAATAATTAGCTAAAAATTAATGAATTAATAGTCTTTAATAATAAAAATCAATTTTTAATGCCAGTTATATATATAAGTTTTTAGTATAGTCATATTCAACAACCAGATATTCCTCTTTTGCAGAACTAATAGTCTGTTCAGATATCTTGTGGCACATGATCTTAAAATGTCAATTTCATACAAGGTAAGAGGATTTATAACTCAGTAATAAATTCTTTTAAGATATGTTTTTCTACATCATTTTTAAAACTTCGAATCTAGTCAATTCCTTCACTAATTCTTTTACATATATGATCAATTAGTAAATTTCAAGTTAAGTGCTTAAAAATATACAGGCCTAAGAATATTTTATTGTTTGCTTACTCAACTATACTGCAACGATTTACATAACTATATCAAATTTAGTGACACTTGTTTTATATTTTTAATTAAATTGCTTGAAATGTAGAATTATTGAGCTGTTGAACTCTTTATCCCCAGCAGTATCGCCTGCAAACTTAAGTAATGTTCCTTTTTTAATTGAGATTATCTCACTCATGTAGATGACAAACAAAAATGGTCCAAGCATTGTGCCCTCTGTGGGACGGTTCCTCAATTTCCTCAAAAAGTAGATTGTTCAAATTAAGAATGGATGAATGATTATCTTACTGTCCGTGTTGAGTTGGCATCTTTGGCAGATGAATTTTATAAATAATGAAAAACTTAAACCATGTAAATAAAAATAATAATCATGACGTATGTATAAATAATTACTGAGTTCTCTGAAAATTTGGAGTTAGAAAAATGTGAAAACTATGTTTTTTCACACTATTACTAAAATTTTAATCTTTCGCTCACACATTCATTAAACCATAGTTTTGGAAAATATGATATTTTGAGTGTAATAACTCAAAGAAACATATTCATTAAGTTGTTCTTAGCTGTTCTATTTGAAAGCAAAATTTCTCCAATATTTCTTTTATAAGCTGTCCTTATAATTGGGAAAGCAGCTCAAGCAACAATAAAGAAGGTAATAACACAAGGTTGCAGTCTGGTGACTATGCTATGCACTAAACAAGCAATGAAGGAAGTTAAAGAGAAATTTGGAAAATGAATCATAATTAAAGGAGAAAGAAATAAGACACTAAGGTTTCCTGATGATATTGTAATTATGTCAGAGTCAGCAGAAGATATGTCAAATTGACACCATGTTGGAAACTGAGTACGATATGAGCATCAATAAAAGAAAAAATAAAGTAATTGAGCCCAGTCAAAGGAAGAGAGGTGATGCAAAGGATATCAGATTAGGAAATGACACTTTGATGGTTGTAGATGAATTTTGCTAATTGGGCAGTAGAAAAATGTCGGATAGCAAAAGCTTACATCTTATATAAATTTTGAGGTTAGGAAATCATTTCTAGAAGTTTTAGCGTGGAGCTTGGAGTTGAATGGGAGTGAAACTTGGGCAATCGGCAGAACAGGAAAGGATAGAAGCCTTTGAAAAGTGGTGCTTCAGTCATATACTGAAAGGGAGATGGATGGTTACGGTCACACGTCAGGGAGACTTAAATAGAGTTGGTGAGGAGAGAAAATTATGGAGGGCACGGAAGGGATAGACTAATTGGGCATAATTTCAGGCAAAACGGACAAGTGTGTCGGATAGGAATAGAAGGGGAAGACCAAGGTTCGAATATGTAAGGAAAATAGGTGTGGATGATTTACTTATTCCATTGGCCCTCGAATGAGGAAATAGGATACGTCAACACATAAAAAGTTTCAAAAATAATTCCTACTCGATACAGTTAGAAACAATTATAAGTTTAAGTGCACATAACTAAAAATCGGGCACACACATTTTCCTTTCCGATATAGCTACAAACACAATATAATAATAATAAAAATACTTTGACGTTATTAAAGGTAGGACAATATTTACAGTATGTACACAAATAAACACACTAGGTATATAATTTAAAATTTTAAATGTCACAAAGAAAGGGTGCAATAGATGAAAAGATTAGCGCAGGATAGATTAACATGGAATCATTACAAAAGCAATAGTAATGCACAAAGTCGCCCAGTTTAATTAATTAATAACCCATCAAAAGTAACTTTTGAAATGACTAATAGTTTGTAGCGATAGACGATTTTGCGATTTTACAGCTCGAAAAATGAGTAGATTATGAATGACGCGTGTTTCCGTTACATTATCATGACACTAAAAAGAACATGCATTAATTAATTATGAAATTTGTTCGCATTCCAAATTAATGGGAAACTTTAATTATTGTTGTGATGCGCCGTAGAGGTTTCCTCGTTAATCTCAGAGCTCGAATAAATCTAAATGCAACAGGTATTTCTTCACTTCAGCCAATTAGTTGAGTCATTACTCGTCGAAAATACGAAATGCCCTAATAGAGAGCTCTCGACGCATTTACTGGTGTTAATGGTCAAAGATATCTAACGACCTACGAACTATTACAAAATTACACCCCCCGGGGGTGGCATAATTCCACCAATTCCCGCTTATCTGAATGGAACAAATATTCATAGTTGTCATGATTTACAATAAATAACATTGAACCAAGCATAGTTGGCGAGACTATTAGCGTAATTATATTATGTAATATCTTATTCAATACATTATTGTTATAAAAATATGGAGTATACAAGATGGCGTGAAATTTCAGTTTATTAAGAATGAAAGGTGTAATGGTTGAATGTAGGGGAAAATTACGGTTACAATTAAAATGATAATAAATAATAATTCTACATAACATAGGTTTGGTTTCTTCTTCTTTAGTTCTACAACCCATTCAGGACCTTGGCCTACCGGGCGACTGCGGACTGTCATGTTACATTCCGAATATGGAGTGACTCGTGGTCAATGTATGGATTCTCCGAAAGTCTTAATCCCGGTCTCTGTGACCATGACGTCAGAAACATGCAAGCCCATGCCAGGATTCGAACCCGGAATCTCTGTGCTGTGAGGCAGCAATGCTAGCCACTAGACTACAGAAAGGTAGACAAGGTTTGGTTTAATACATTTTTTTAAATAAATGCAATTTCAGGTTTTTTTAAATAGCAAGCTCAATTTAGAAAATTTCAAGGGACACTAAATCTAATTAAAGAGTCATGAAGTTTGAGCGCCGTTGTGTATCTGGAATTTTTGTAAGATGCATCTCGATGCATCAGTACTTGAAACTTCTGATTAATGTTGTGATTGTAGGAAGCAGCATTCTCATGGTTGGCAGGTGTTTCCAGGAATTCACCCCTATTGTCGTTTTTTCCTTCCTTCCATCCTTTTGGCGACAAGGGATTACCTCGGACTCTGTTCACAGATCTTCTTCTTCTCAAGGTATTCAAACTTCTCCGATGGTCTGACCACTCATCTAAGACAAATACCTCCAAAGATTCATCAACTACTCTGTTCTTTCCACTCCTCACTCTCTCAGCTGAATCCCTTTTATCATCCCTACCATGGGGTGGATGCCTCGTCACCTGACCTCCTCTACTAAAATCAAATTCAAAATAATTCGCGGTGATCAGTCATTCCGCCTGAGGGAGAATCGTCGTTGAGACTTCCACCGAGGTGAACACCCCGGGAAATTTATATTATCCCAAGGGATGTCTTTCATCTCTCACGGATTTTTTCCCGTCTCGACGGCGCCGCATTCTTTTTTCGGAGAGATTCTTCCGTTTCGCTGAAATTACTGGCCAACGCCCTAATTCATTACAAACCGCTGACAATTTTTTGTTAAGAAATTAAACTAAATCCTCCAGACAAAAAAATAGTCTGGATCGAATTAATAAATGTCTGTGTAACTAATATGATTTACAGGGAAAGAAGGAATAAGAAACCAAAGAAAATGTCGACGCAACGAAATGTTATGAAGCTATACAATAAAAAAAATTAATTAAGACGAGAACGTTGTTTATGATAAGAAACTGTTATATGAGTCGTAACAGACGTAATGAACTCCAGGAAATGTGCAAGAATCGTCCCAAGTTGGGAACAAACTTTGTCAGAACTTATCGGATCAAGCAAAAGCCCGGTGAGTAATTATCCGTTTCTGTTATTCCCCATTACAAAGTTCATCTCTGAAGCGATGCGTCAATTACGATAAGACTATTGAGATTAAATATTTTCACTCAGTATGTGACACAAGTTGTTATAATAAATAATTAAAATGGCGTCAAACTAGACAACTGACATATCTGTCTGTGTATTTTACTATTTACGATAAATTTTGTAAGTCTATATAAAATAAGTTTGAATGAAATAGAACAGATTACATCATGTAGGCTATATGGGTTATCAAATGCATCATGAAACAGTGATATTATGCAAAAATATAATCATTAATCATTTAATGACTTTGTAATGTAGTGATACAATTACTACGAAATCCGCTGTTATCTGCCACTGTCATAGTAGTTAATATTGGAAAGCGAATGACTGTAGATAAATTACTACCATTTTTAACTAATGCATTGACTCGAGTGCCAATATAGCCCGGGACCTTAATTTAGTCCTTGGCCGGTTTTTTCTTTCATCCGCATTCCCACTTTTCAGTTGCCGTTTTCTGAATCACCTCCAAAAGAAAGCAAATCTAAAAGAAGCCGCCAAATTTTCAATAGAAAAAATCATAATTATTATAATCATAGAAACCTTTTAATATTTAAATATTATTAAATATACAAATTTCAAAATATACACATAACCTAAGATTCTCGGTTAAAATTATTTCCTCAGTCTTTACAATTTGCGAAAAATGTATTAAATTACGAAGTTAAAAATTTTGTACACATTTTCTTTTCATCAACCTTTGACATTTCTTGAAGTTCGTTAAGATAAAAAAAATTGAGTTGCCCCTCGTTCTGAGGAATATGTCACATTAAAAGGCGGTTCTAAATAAAACGGCAACATAGAAACTAACGTATTAAAAATATATTTCGTATTTTTTATCATCCTTTTATGCGACCTTTATATTCGTGTTGCAGGATATAATTGTTCTAATGAATAAAATACATATCAATTTGTTTTTCTTATTTGTACTTAAATGTCGGATTATTGATTTATTGAGTGATTGTTCTAAGTTGACAGACGCAGAATGTAAACAGGAGTCAGGCCATTTAATTTGTTTGATATTTTGTATTGTCTCTTACACATGCTCCAAATTCGCATATTTCTTTTAGTTGCAATTCCTTCCACGCCGTCCCTCCCGCTTCCTCGCTGTTTTTCTCAGGGGTTTTCAGAATACGTGTACGAGTATTGTTGTAATTTTTACACGCGTGTAAATTTATAAAGAATATAAACACAAAGGTACATCCTTCTTCATTATTTATCTGACAGGATGGATGAGATCTAAATGTGAACTTTGTAGTAAAAGCCACGTGTATGAGACAACAGCATCATCTGCAACTTATAAGATTTCCATCCGTTAATGACCGTACAGCGTGTAGTCCTAAGGATTAACGTCCAGGAGACACAATGTGACTTTTTACTACAGCGCTTCTAATAAGAAAATTGCTTTACGCTTTGAGGAATCAGAGGCCGAACAAAAAAACGCTCGTTTTTTTAGTTTAAATCGGAGGTGGAGACAATTAATAAAACTAACACAGGCATATAATCACAATATAAGTGTACATCTATTTCTCAGCGTAACATGAAAGCAGATTGTCCTCAGCGTCCGTAACACAGACATCAACTTATTACAAAGCATGATGAGGCGAAAAATTTCACTAGCTAATAAAAAATAATGGTGATGATAATAATGCAGAAGAACTAATCGTCGAGTATCTCGTTGTAACAGCACCCGCGGTGACTGCCCATAAAAGGAAGCCGAGGAAGTCCGCTTATACGGTCCCTTCAATTACGGAGGCCAATTCTGCTGGACCTGGCTCCTGGCTCCTGGCAACACAAACCAACGTCTCGCCTCAAACCAAGAGCCAACCCAATCTACTCGTTAACAATCTGCTAATCTCAGATAAACACTCTTTCATTCTGGATCAACTGACCTCCACAGTCGTGATGGTCGATAATCCGCTAATACATTTTCTTTTAATTCGGCTATCTAATTCAGGGACAACTGCAGGGATTCTGGTTCCTGTAGTCTCTCACCTCATAAAGCAAAAAATGTACAACCATAAAATGGTAAGCAATGCAGTGAAGGAACGCCATTGATTGTCATAGTGATCAACCGCTATGGGAAGACCAAGTCATGCAAGGATTTCATGGGAGTGAAACGTAGAATGAGGAGTGTGTGACATGCAAACGGAAAAAAAGTGACCTTAAGAGTCTTTCAAAAACACTGATATTAAAAAAAATCATTCGTAGGTAATTTATATGTATTGTAACACCTTCCTTCTCTAACTAATATAATGTTGTTGTTGTGGTACTCAGTCCTCAGAATGGTCTGATGTAACCTTCCATGCTAATCTATTCTGCGCAAGCCTATTCATTTCTACATAGCTACCACATCGCACACCCTCCATAATCCTCCATCATTGGCCTCCGTCTATTCTGCTCACTCCACACACTTCACTCTAATGCTTATTTGACTGGACCCTCAAGTCTCAAAACGTAGCCTATTAATCTATACCTTCTCTTGATCACATTCCTCCATATTATCCCTTCTCTTATTCTGCTTAGTTCACTCTGGTTAGTGATTCTATCCACACATCTGATTTTCAGCATTCTCCTATAGCACAACATTTCAAAGGCTTCCATTCTTTACCTTTCTGCAACTCCTACCGTCCACGTTTGGCACCCATATAACGCCACACTCCATAGCAATGATTTCCTAATATTCATACTTATATTGCCCATACGTAAATTCTTCTTTTTTGCGAAACCCTTCCTTGCCTGTGCTATCCTACTCTAGTTATTATTCTTCCCAAATAACAGAATTCCTTAACTTCCTTCAAAATAACCATTCCCAATCTAAAGCTTTAGTTATTCCACTATTTCTGATAGTACACTCCATCACCTATGTTTTCCATCTATTAATCCTCCGTTCATGCCATTTATTATGGTTTTCAAGTCTTCTTCTGACTCCCTTAATACTACAATATCATTGCCAAACCGCAGAGTTTTTATTTGTTCTTGTAGGATGATTACTTTTACATATTAACTTTCTTCATCGCCTGTTGTATATACAAGTTAAACAGCGTGGGCGACAGACTGCATCCTAATCTTACTCATTTCTTGATTTCTGCTTTCTTTTCTTGATCTTCAATTCTAATTACTGCTGACTGCTTTCTGTAGAGGTTATGTGTAAGCCTCCTTTCTCGATATTTCATTCCTGTCATCTTCAAAATCCTTAATAGTGTGTGTTCTAGTTCACATTATCAAAAGACTTCTTTCTAAATCTACAAATGCCAGGAACGTAGTCCTGTTTTGTCTTATTCTTATACATAACATTAATTTTTTCTTTAAAATATATTTGTCCTCTGTATTGTAATGATGGGGGAATATTAATTAATGCATTTAATATTAAAATGCATTTTATATTTTCATTTATTAACTGAAAACACAATAATTTTAAAATGGGTCCGGCGTGTATATATCATGTACAAAATTAAAGAATTAAAAGGAGATTATATTAAAGTTCTCAGGGTAATTATTGTTTGGGTGACCACGTGTAGCAGTTTTTCCGTACGTAGACGAACCTGAGTTGTTTGCATATCCGTCTTGCTGCAGATGCCACTGGAACTTCCTTGTGGAACTTGAAACGGTCGGTAGACAATAGCACAAAGTCGTGCTGCCGGAATTAAGGAAACTCAGCTTTTTCCTCTTTCTTCCCTCGTTGTTAGAACCTTTCTTCGCTGCTTCCACGACTGATCAAAACATGGTACACCTCTCCGCTGCCTCCTCTGAGGGATCAGTCCGTAATTTACACTGTCTTCCTCCACTTGTTAATGTCTCAACTTATATTCTCGCCACCACTCTGCTCAATCAATCTTCTTCAATCTGCTCCCTTCTCCACCACCAATCTGTTCTCCTCACCAATCTCCTCTCTCCACCTCCTTGTATCACCAGAAATCTGTTTCAAAATTGTCTCCGCCTGCCTCTTTAAAACCTCGTCCCAACTTATGCGACACCTATCACTAAGGTGGCAGGGATGGATATTGTCCAATAATATCCCTTGTTAGATTGGGAAAAAACACGCCATCCGGTCACCAAATCTTCAGACAGATTAGGAAATTCCGAAACCGGCGACGAGGTGTCTGAGCTTTTTAGCCCAAGTTTCAGCACTGTCCCTTTGTTTTGATTCCAAGCCGCCAAGTCGGCGCGCGGAAAAACCCCTTCTTCCTGGCCAGCGACATGCTCATGCCGAAATATTTATGCAATTAAAATTCCATAAAATAGTAAAAAAAATTGGACCCGGGTTCTACTGCGCTACAGTATAGATGAATTGGGTGCTGTTTGGCCGAAAGCTCCTGATTTTTTATATTCTTTGACATTATTTTATATTGGTTGTCTCTGTTTGGGATCCAGCACTACCATATACTTTGTTATACCTTTATCCACTTTAACTCCTGTTTTTTTCGCCGCTCCTTGTAATATGTCATAATTATCCTTCAACGGTCTCATATTTATTGCGGTTAGTGCTACATCATCCACGTATGCCACTAGTTGAACTTTCCCGTTGAATAGAATTTGCCAAATCATCCTCTCCAATATAAAAATTAAAACTGCTCCAATTAAATTAGCGTAAATTAGCGAATTATCTACTCTAAATAAATACGTGGTAATGCTGGAACAGGAGTAAAGGATTATGGGTGTGAGAACAAAGTAAACGTTAATATGATTTTTAAAATTATACGTGCTTTTTTTATTTGTTGTCGACGTATTACAAAGATTGTATGAAGTTTGAAGAGTACACAAGATGATTGAGAAAGCAGACGATCACTTGACAAGGATGCAGCAATCCTCCCCAGGTTCGCAGTCCAAGGCGCGGTCGTCCCTCAGTGTGTGCGGGCATTCCGGCTTCTTCCTGCAGATGCCTCCTCGTTTCTGGCAGTGGCGCTCGCTCAGCGGCACTGAGGAAATAACACACTCCTCATCATATACACGGAAATAAACAGGACAGCAGACATGGAACAAAGTCAGCCTAATCGCCAGAAAAACCAGTCACACTAGGTTACGTTCCTTCATCAAGTATATATTTATTTTTAAGAATATTAGAAAACTTAAGTCACATAAGTCAGCTGGCCTGGATGAGATTTCGGGAGAAGTGCTAAAAGCCATGATTACGTACCTCATACGGCTATTTGAAATATCCATTAAGAATTCTGATGTTCCAGACGATTGGAGAAATGCGATTGTAGTTCCCATATTTAATTCCAGTGCGCGATCGGAAACCAGTAATTGCAGCCGGTTATCCTCACATCTGTGATATGCAAGCAATTTGAACGCTTGATAGCTGAATATTCGCGTAAGCACTGGGACGAAAGGGGGTGGATTTACGGTGGGCAACATGGCTTCTTGTGAGAGCCAACTGACAACTGGCAACGGTCTGCTAAGATCTGTCGGACGGGGTTGACAAGGGAGCCTGGAGAATAGACGTTATAATTATTGATTTTTCTAAAGTCTTCAACGTCGTGCCGCACAATCTATTATTAAGTAAGTTAAAAAATACTGGAACAGAAGTGGATTAGGGAATTTTTAAAAGATCGTTCACTCAGAGTTCGCGTGAATGACAAATTGTCCGACTCTGTGAAAATCACGTCAGGGTCCCGCAAGGAAGTGTCGTCATGTTCCTTGTATTCATAAATGACTTAACAATCGGTATAAAATCACAGATCAACCTTTTGGAGATGATTGTATGGTTTATAGAGAAATCGTAAACTTTGAGGATGCACAGATACTGTAGGCTGACTTAGAGAAAATATACCAATGGTCAGTTAGAAATAAAATGTAAATAAATGCAACGAAGAGTAAGGCAGTCGTTTTTACAAAAAAAGAGAAATGTCCCTCCCACTCGATATAAAATGGGGAACTAAGTTGTAACGGAGTCAAATAACTGTAAATATCTTGGGATCGCGATTAGTAAAGATTTAAATTGGGGTAATGAGGTGAGCGAGGTCCCAGCCAGGTGAAGGGTGGAGGGCGCTGCTGCTGCTTCACTTTGTAAACAGGATCTGGAGGAAAACCACGAGAAAAACCAAGATTTCTGCTTACAAAACATTGGTCAGGCCAATTTTAGAAAATTGGGTAACGTTCTGGGATTCATATCTAAATGAACACACTCTAGCGTTGGGAAAAATACAAAAACGGTCTGAAAATATGTTTGGGGAGGGGGTCGATTCACGAACAATCCTCACGAGAATAGAAGGTCTCAGTAATAGAAGGAAACATGCGAGGTTGTGCGCAATATATAAAGCTTATAAGGGAGAACCACAGGGCCTGGAAAGAAATAACAAACCATCTTACGGCGACGAATTATATCTCAAAATTAAAGAAAAAGTACAATGCGCAGACGTATGAAAATTTTAATTTGTTAATAGATCTATACGCAATTGGAATTCCTTGCCTGCAGAAATACTCACGACTTTTCCGGGTAGCGTAAATCAGTTTAGGAATAGGCTAAGGAAACTAAAGTGAGCAGTTTTTTAGAATCAGAGAAGTGATTTCTGTGTGACTCCTGATTTCTCTTTTCTTTTTCATATCGAAACCTACACTTCAAAATTGTTCCTTAGTGTGAATTGTATTTCCTTTTAATAATTTTATTTGTGTTTTCTTTGTATATAGCTGCTACCGGGAATATGCCCAATAGCAGCTGAGTAATAATAATAATAATGTGGAATTATAGCAAAATTTCTGTCATACTGATTTTTAACTTGGCTTATTTATTTTATTTCTGATTCGATAAAAGTAAAAATTGAAAATATAAATAACTTACAATGTTGTTGTGGTATTCAGTCCTAATACTGGTGTGATGCAATCCTCCATGCCAACTTACAATCCGATATATATATATAATGCAAACGATTAAAAGGACTTGTCTTCTTACTGACTTGATAAAAGAACATTGTAATGGAGGCATTTTGTAGTAATCAGCGTATTGTCTCTTGGCGCAAGCTGAAAAGAAGTGCATCTTTGGGGAGAAGAGTATCTTTGGAGAGACGCTTGAGAATTGTTTACGTGTATGGAATGTGTTAAAATATATAAAATTACTGATAAAGTTGAGTTCTTGTGTGAAATTCATACAATAATAATTCTTTCGCCTGTGTATACCTATTTACGACCCTGGCGCATTGAAGACAAGTTAAGATATACAATATTATTATTGTACGTGTACGAGAATTCAGGCATTAACCTCACTTCACGAAATATTTTAAATATACAAAACGTGTCATCTAATATTTCCGAATAATTTTAATAAATTCTATTTTGTTAACCGGTTTGATGTTTCTTATAAGTATTTCATTTTATACTGAACATCTCTATGAACAACGGTCAATTCACTCAAGTCACAATCAGAGGACGATGCAGGTGAATTACATTTCGTCTCAATTAGACTCACTAATTAAGATCAAGTAATCCCGTTTAAACGCCTCATTTCCGTCCCTAGCCTTCCTTTTCCAATTTTTTCTTCTCATGGCTTTCAAGTCCTCAACTATACGGCAAGCCACCTTTTCACTACTTCTTCTACTAACATCCCATCCCGCTGAATATTAAACCTCTTGGATTTTATAATTTGCCGAATCAGTTTCTCCAATATGAAAATTAATACTGCTCCAAGTAAATCATGGAAAAATCCCTACTTATCTACTCTAACTGAAGACATGGAAATTCCGGAACAAAAGTAACGGATTAGGGGTGTGAATGTAAATATTAGTAAGATTTTGAATATTATACGTTTCTTTTTCTATTTGTCGTCGTAATACAGAGATTCTCGGAAGTTTGAAGAAGAAATCTCGTAAAGCATTATTTACTCGAGGTTTCAGTACACAAACTTCCTATGATTGAGAAAGCAGAGGATCACGTGGTAAAGATGCAGCAAACCTCTCCAGATAGGCATTCCAAGGCGCTTTTGTCCGTCAAGTGGCTCCTCGACGGCCGCAGCGGTAGTTGGTCCGCAGCTCATAAACATTATCTACACAGAAACAGTCATGGAACAAAGTTGGCCTAGTCGTCAAAGTAGTAACACTGCGTTGCGTTCCTTCAATTTTGAACCCCATTACTTACATATTTATTTTCAAAAGAAAAAGAACTTCCAATATATACATATATATAATACAGTTGATTAAAAACTTACTTATTTTGAAGAAATACAGTACAGACTTCTTCTTGGCTTGTTTAATATTTGTTATCCAGTAATCCTTAAACTATGAAATAATTAAAATTTCGTTACAAGAAAAATTAATAATTCAGACAAACAATTTTGTACACTGAAATGATGTACCTTCGAAGAACTTAAAAGGAATCAAAATATGGACGTTCGAAGTACTTTGAAGTTTCAGCGAAGGTACGGAGACGATCAAGCAGGATCAGGATCGTATTCTGGAACGGAAGATAAGGGAAGAATCTGTTCCGCGGCGTTCTTGGTCTCCAGAGACTTTAACATACTCATCCTTTAGACTGGTCTGATGTAACTCTTCATACTAACCTATTCGGCGCAAGCCTTTGTTATTCCAGTGTTTCCCATACTACACCCCATCACACCCACTTCCTTTATTTATCCTCATGTTATACTCTTTCTCCAGGACCAGGTTCATGCCATTTCTTATTGTTTCCAAGTCTTCTTCTGCTTCCCCTAATACTACAATGTCAGCGTCAAACCTTAGGGTTTTTATTTCTTTCCCGATTACTTTTCCATATTCCTCTTTAACTGTCTTCATCGCCTGCTCATTTTATAAGTTAAAGAGCATAGGTTAAGACTGTATAATTAATAAGTACGAGATACGTATTAAAGAACTTGTCCTGCATTAGAGAACGATCGGAATCCAAGAGGGAAAGAGGGTCACTTGCCGCTGGAGCGTCAATGTATGAACATTAAAAATATTGATATATTTATAATGAACAGAGTAGACACTGAACTGACAAATCTTCGATAAGTCGATACTTAGGAGTCGCGGTGAACGAGAGAAGTCTCCATCACCTGCCTGACGAGAAAAACCATAAATTGGCCTTCGTGGAAGAATTATTTTCTATGTATTATTTTGTTCCTGTAATAACCAAGCCCTGATAAAAGATTATTATGTATAACAAATAATATGTATTTCATAAATAAATTCATTATTTAAATAAATTATATTGTAATTAATAAACATTCTCATGTTGTACGTACAATTAATGATATCGAAAGAAAATTGTTGGCCATTTAATTACATCACATATTAAAAATTTCGTCAGATATTTCTTCTTTTGTTTTTTTAAAGAAATGAAAATATCAAAAAAAAGTCAAACCTGTCAGAATTATTGTGAATAAATACGCAGACTATTGAGTTTGTAATGGACTTTCCAGTTTGAATACAAGTATTAAACAAAGTTTTAGTTTTCTGTACACCCTTAAGAGAAGCAAAACTTCAAGGGAAGTATCGAGTGATACAGATTACATAAATCACCAACATTTTTTTTCGGTTGAGTAGATATATTGTCCCCAATTTAATTACCATCGGTTTCATTACAGACAATAAATACATATTATTTCAATGCTTACATAACTAATTATGAATAATACAAGTCTTGAAGAGCATTCTCTAGATTAAAAGGATAATATGATGTGTACGGCGTAAAATTACTTGAAAAGAGACAAAAATATATATTTGTTGTCTCTTTCACTTAAAATGGTAAAGTATTTCTGCTGGTGTGAATCATTTTCTTGTTCGTGGCTCATATTCATCATCATCGAAAAATGAACTTGCAAGTACGTTTGCATGCGTTAAAACCAACTTGTCTACCAGACTCCCTACTACTTAAGGGTCATCTACTTGCTGTCAAAAGTACATAACGTATTTTGCGGTGACTTTCTAGTTTAGTGGACGTAACGTTTCATTATTCTTCTTCTTGGACAGGGTTACAATCCTCTTTTGTCACCTGTCTCCATTCATCTCCGTCTCTACCCTTCATTATCCAATTTTTTATTTCCATTGCTTTCAAGTCCTCATCTATATTGTAAAGCCACCTTTTCCTAAGTCTTCACTTCTTCTTCTCCCATCATGCCTTCATAAGAACACTATATTAACATTCCGTTTTTATAGCATTATACCTACATGACCATCCCATCTTATCCTTCCCTGCTTGATATAAACTATAATACTCATCTGCTCAAAATATGTATGCAGTTCTGCATTTGTCCTTGATCTCCAGCTTTTCTCTCTAGTGGCTCTAACAATCTGTTTTTCCCATCTCATTTGCTGTCATCACCCAAACTTCCTCTCAATACGTTACTATACTTTCTTAATATACTCATAAAAATGTTGATATTTTTTATTCGTACTATCTAGACTCAAATATATTTCGGAAGACATAGTAACTTCGGTTTCCACTTGAAATTCTTACTTGTATCTCCAATCGTATATTATTAGAGTATTTTATTACCGAATTTAAATATTTAACTGCTTCACTATTTTAATATTCTTTGACACTATTTTATATTAATGCCTGTGCTGAGATACTTTGTTTTACTTTTATCCACTATAAGTACTGGCTTCCTCTCCACTCTTTCTAATGTGTCAAAATTATTCTTCAACGGTTGCATATTTCTTGCGATTAGTGTTACATCATCCCGTTGAATAGAGTTTGCCAAATGAGCCTCTCCAATATAAAATTTTATACTGCTCCAATTAAATTACTGTAAATCACGAATTATCTACTCTAGCTAAATACGTGGTAATACTGGAACAGGAGTAAAGGATTGGAGGTGTGAGAGGAAATTAAATATTAGTAAGATTTTAAATATTGTATGTGCTTTTTTTATTTGTCGTCGTATTACAGAGATTGCCGAAAGTTTGAAGAAGAAATCTCGTAAAGTATAATTTACTCGAGGCTTCAGTACACAAACTTTCCATGATGGAGAAAGCACAGGATCACGTGGCAAAGATGCAGCAAACCTCACCAGATTCAGAATGGCATTCCGTGGCGTGTTTGTCAAGCAATTTATCCGGACATTTAATCTTTTCGCACGAGCCTCCTCTATTGCCGCATCTGTAGTTCACTCGGTCTGAGTAAATAAGCATAGTCTGCATTATCAATTATATATATATATATATAATACAGTAGATTAAAAGCCTTCTTATTGACTTGTTTAAAAATTATTGTAATCCAGTCATTCTTAAACCTTGATATAATATAAATTTCATTAAAAGGTAAAAATTAATAATTCAGACCAGCAATTTTGTATACTGAAATTATGTACCTTCCAAGAACTTAAGGACGTTCGAAATACTTTGAAGTTTATGCGAAGGTACGGAGACGTTCAGGCAGGATTGGGATCGGTCATAGGAATCCCTTCAGTGATCGTAATGAGTATTCAGGAAAGGAAGATAGGGCAGAATCTGTCTCCAGGTACATACTCCTCCTTAGACTGGTCTGATGTAACCCTCCATACTAACCTATTCGGCGCAAGACTTTTCCTTTCTACTGTTTCCCATACTACACTCCATCACATTGTTTTCCCCTCTATTTACCCTCATGTTGAACTCTTTCTCCAGGACCACTTTATGCCCTTTATTATGTTTTCCAAGTGTTCTTCTGACTCCCCTAATACTACAATATCATCGGCAAACCTTTGCGTTTTTATTTCTTCTCCGTGCAGTATGATTCCTTTTCCTAATTCCTTTTTAACTGTCTTCATCGCCTGTTCAATATATGTTAAACATTATGTGTTACAGACTATAATTAATAAGTACTCGATACTGTAAATAATTATACATTGGGGGAATGGTTATTATTTAAATTAATAAAAAAATTGTGCTTTTAAAATCTATTAATTATGTTATACAACCTTTTCCTTAATGTGCCCTATTAATTATACATATTATTAAAGGTGATGATTTTTTTTAAATTTCAAAGGGTTTCTCAGGGTTCATTATTGGGGTAACAACGTGCAACACAGATTTCACGTTCGTAACGAACCGTTTTCATCTTCTAAGAAATTCCGGAACTTCTGCGTAGTACTTTTCCTTCTTCCATTCTCACATTTCCAGTTCAGGTTGTGAATTTGCCCTCTGTCGACAGAGACCGGAGATTGAGGAAACCTCAGTTTTCCACCTTATTCACTCCATCACTCACTTACTACCACTTTCTTTCAACTTACAAGAAAGTCCGAAGTTCTGGCCTTCCTTGCTCGCTCTTTTCCAAATGTCGATCAACACTGATTTATTATTTGTTCATTTCTATCTTCTCTCCTACTTCCTCGGCATCCTGTTACCTCAAACTCCGAGCAACACTGACTGCCTCTGATTCATCGCCCTTTCCACGTCTTGATCAACTCTTTTTATTTTTCGTCTTCTTACCTCCCAGCTAACCTCTTATTTTCTGTATCCGTCCTTCGTCCAGTGCGGGATTTTTTACGCTGACGAAGTGATCTTCTAGTGATTATAATATTGTTTGATCAACGGCACAATACGCGATAATTGTATGAGCGGTTTCTGCGATGCAAATAGAATTACAAATATGGACCAAGGATGCTTCTCTGTGGAACACCTGACGGCACATGTTCCATGTGTTAGGCATGATTTTAGAAGTGAACGGTTCCAATGTGGTTTACCTAACCTAGTATATGACAAACACACCGCTTATTTATCACGGAACACTGTGTCGTTTACAAAATAAATTCAGACTTAATTAGTTTGTGTGATAAGTGGAAGTGGCCACATCTTTGTGGTGAACAACGCAACAAGACCTAAGAAAAGAATATATACAGTGTTAAGGGTATCACTTACGGCTATGGCAGCACACGTAGCCTACAGAACAGAGCCCATCTCTATCGTTGCGATTTCCTGGCATACAGTCTTTCGTCGGCGTGCATATTCCACCTAGCTGACTGCACTTATAGCCTCCCTGCTGTGCTTCTGAAACACGTAACACCTCACTTACATCCTGAAACACCATTATGTTGCAAAACATGACACAAATGTTTCTTACTTGTTAGTTTGAAAAATAGACACAAAATGTCAATACAAATTATTTATAACTCGGTACTGAATTATAATAAGTTATGATTCTACATTTAAGTAGACTAGCTTATTATTAAACTACCTATGCCCGAGACTTCTCTCCCACGGAAATAGTTCTTTTTATTTTGCCCTAAACACGAAACAACAGGTACAGAATTTTGATAAATTAGAATTCATTGAATATATAAAAGGTACGGTATCATCTATTTATGATCACTTCAGTGCAAACCTTATAACTCGCAGTTGGTTTTGCCTCAAAAATCACCTATTTTGGTATATGTACTGGTATCGAAGACCTTGGGCATAATGTAAGAGTTGTCCGCTGGTCCCATTGGATCAGTCGGCCAACTGCCTCCTAAAGCTGTTGCAGACATGGAGAAGGGAATACTGAAACCCTACAGCAAACTCGTCTCCCGTCATTCGGAAGGGCGTGAGAATAATATCCAATGACCGACCTACCTGATGCAGGTTTTCTAGGGTTTTCCCTGCATCTCTTTACGTGAAACAACGGATAGGATCCTTAAGCTATGTTCCGGGGGCCCTAGTCATCCCTTGGATATCTTGCTCTACCTTTTCAATTCCCTTCCTATGCTATTAAAGGGGAGTTGCCTGTTCAGGATCATTCTTCATGTAGCCTGTTGACCCAAAAAAAGAGGAATTATTAAATATTAAAATTCACCTGATGCAACAAATAAAACCAATTTACGTATACATCGTATCGACGATCCAAAAAAGTTTATTGTTTCTCAGGGAGTTAACTCCCTGCCAACGATAGGTTAATTACGGCGCGAATCCTGCTAGAACAATACATGAATTGAGTATATTCGTCTCACCCCCCTCTCTGTCTTATGCTGCCAGAATTAAGCTTATAATAACACAGTAAGTGGGATGAATGTTGGGAATGCTTAATAGGACTTTTAACTCGCAGTTGGTTTTCACCCCGCCTTTCGCGCGGCAATTCAGTGAGTTTATAAATATTTACTTTAATATCTTCTGAACTTTGCAAGATATTGAAATGATACTGTAATAAGTGATTTTTCCCGTCAGGCGTGTGATAATTTTCACGACCATGAGTTTAGTGCACAGTCGGTCGTTGCAACAATCTACGGGTAAGGACCATTGCGTTTGGCAGGTCAGATGTTTTGATCGTGGACGGTCGTTGACCTGGGAGCGGTCAGAAGACATCTGGCAGGGAACTGGACTAGGAAAACCTCAGGAAGTGGGGGCAGGCCTGGGGACATATAAAATAGAGTGGACGGCGGTGTGGTTATTATTATTATTATTATTATTATTGATGTGACTGTGGACGGCGGTGTATTACGGTGATTGATGTTGGCGGTGAATAGCGGTGTGGTGGTGGACATTTTTGCTGTGAACGGCAAGATGGACAGGAGTGTTGAATGAGAGTATTGCAGATTGGAGCAGCAAGGGAGGTAGAAATTTCCGTGAGCGGCAAGTGAGCAAAGTGTGTCCAGGAGGGAGAGCAGGACGAGCCCCCAGGAACGTGGACATCTTGGCTGCCGCACCGAGACCTTCAAACAGTAAGCCCTTCCCTTCCCCTTTCTTACTGCGTGGTTGCAACGACCGACAATACAGTATTTCGCCAGTGACGGTGAACCGTCGTATATTTAGATGAACTGTCCGAAATTATTGTAGTCATAGTTTAGGTTTTAGAGTTTAAGTGAGCTGATGACTGTGGAGCCAGAGTGGGCTTTGGCCGGGTCCTAAATATTAAATTAAATTGTTTTAACCCCGTGTTCAATTATTGAATAAATCATCCCCCCCTTCAATTATTTTATGAAAGCCAAGACCCCTGAGAGTCTCATGCTCGACTGGAAACTCGCGTGTCTTGGCTCGACGCTGGCCATCTCCCTCGGGATCTCGCGGTTCGCGATGGCTGTGTTATTTTTTTGATATATATATATATATATACATTATTTCTGCATATGCAGTGGCGCCCGGGCCGGCATTGCGACGAGAAAAGACCCGAGGGGAAGGGAGCGTCACAATACATTCACGAAAATTTAAGTTAAAATTCCTGTTTTAATCCCGGAAATTTTCATTGAAATCCGTAAAGCCATTTCGGAGCATAGAATAGAATATAGGCCACCCGCATTCACTTTTGGAGACTTCAGGGGGTGTAATTCGAGAAACCTTCCCGTCGAATTAATATTTATATTATATTAATATCATTGTCGAAATGAAATATGCACGAATATTTAAGTTAAATTTCCTGTTTTAAATCCTCAAATTTTCATCGAAATCCGATGATCCGTTTCGGAGCTTATTCGAGACAAACATACAGGCAGACAGAGAGACAGACGACACATTTCAATTTTATTTATTGGTATAGATCATATAGAGCCATGTACAGTAGTTTAGGTATGTATTTAATGAAATTGTTGTACGTGATTGTGTATCAGGTTGTAATCTAATATATTTTTAATGTCACAAAATTTATAGTTATAGGCATAATATCTATAAAATATAGAATGAGGAACACAGAAATCCGACGCTTTCTGGACGGGGAAGAAGATAGTGTCGTCACAGTGGAAAGGAAACGACTTCAGAATGGAAGGACTATACAAGAATGGGAAATTGAGAGGAGAAGGAGAAGACTGCCTGATACCACTTGGATACAGAAAGTACGTATGTCAATGAAAAGATTTGGTCTAATACAAAATATAGAGCTCTGACGATGAAATTTAATTTTTTTATCTTTTAGAAATCCTTTTTTTCAAATTCTTTCTATGTTTTCTTGATAGTGTTCTGCTGGAGACAATCCTCAGTTTGAGAAAAATTCTCAATAATAATAAAACAAAATATACTGTAATGAAAAAACGCGGATTTTAGTGATATTGTGGCGTTACGAGGCGCAGTTCGACCAACAACAATGTGAAGTTGGCTGAAAGCGGGTGAACCCCCGATGGGGATGCCCCACAGGAAAATCCCTTGGGGCGTGTGTAAAAATAACGATGGGGATTCCCCGTGGGAAACTCCCCTCGTGCGTGTGTAAAAAATGGCGGGGAACACCGGAAGTTTATGAAATAAACCGCTGGCGGGGAACCCCGGAATTTTGTAAAAGACCTATGGCGGGGAAGCCCGGAGTTTTATGAAATAAACCGCTGGCGGGGGACCCCTGAATTGTGTAATAAAACTGATGGCAGGGAATTCCCGTGTGAGAATTTAAAAAGGGAGCTGATGGGTGGCTCGGGATCAGATGCGGTCAGACGAGTTGGGGAGAGGACTGACGACGGATCTGTCAGAGGGCAGATGAGTTGCTGTGAGATGCTGTGAGAGGTGGTCAGAGGTCAGATGCTGTCAGACGTCAGTTGTGGTGAGACGTCAGATGTGGTGAGACGTGAGCATACGTGGTCAGATGTTTGCAGAGGTCAGACGTCGTCAGATGCTGTCAGAGGTTTGCAGAGGTCAGATGTTTCGAGGAAGCAGATGAGTTGCGGATCTAGTTCATACTACCTTCATCGATAAAAATCCTGCAAGACGCCAGAGAGACGCGAAAACATTCGTGAAGTTGGATGTTTGTAGGCCCAGTAATTGTGGGTAAGTTATTAAAAATATGTGAAACTTGCTCATTGTGCTGGTTGAATAATATTTAATGATTTTTTTTCTACTTTCAGTAACTGCATACTCCACTT
Source organism: Eucriotettix oculatus (assembly GCA_034510155.1). Classification (NCBI taxonomy): domain Eukaryota; kingdom Metazoa; phylum Arthropoda; class Insecta; order Orthoptera; family Tetrigidae; genus Eucriotettix; species Eucriotettix oculatus. Next base: position 15,587,984 of record CM067377.1, read on the forward strand.
CTCGAGAGACCCAAAATCCCCTGAGATTAAGCCCATGTAATCACTTTAAATTAATAAATGTAAAATTTTCAAATTGATTATAATTTGTTCAATTGATAAATTAATATTTTATACCCTGAAAAGGATATTACAATACGTATGCATTTCCTTAAGATCCATGTTAGACGGAATCGGGAACATGAATGCACGCGATTGGCTAATAACAATGACGAATTACAAGTCTTGACCAGCAAGGGAATATGGATGTTTGCTCTCTGTTCCATTGGATGTGGCTTAAACGTCTGGTACTTTCGGCAACGGAAGACGAAATAAACAAACAACTTAGCATGTACCTTGTCAGTCCCGACTACAATTGAAAAGACTTGTAGAGACCAGCTGCAATGAGACGTGCTAACTTCATGGCAGAGGCTTTTGTCAAGAAATGCAGAGGTGGACACTTCACCTCTGCATGTCCGGAAGTCTGATCACAACAGACACGTCTCCTTCCTAGAAAGGTACTGTGGCAGCCCACCGCCTTACGCGAGAAGATTCCTTGCTGAGAGATGACTCCAAATTTCCGCTGAAATCTGCAGAAAAAAATACGCATCATCCTCCCTTTTCACGAAGGAGGAAGGAAAAAACGTCTACTTCATGATCTGAGTGTAATTTCATATAGAGGCGGTGCTTGGTGAACAAAACCACATAACATACTGGTCAGAGGACTTCCTGAGTTGTTGCTAGCCAATTTAGAAGAAACCTTGAGTTATTCAGACAGATGTACTCATGCAGTCTTGACGCTCTTGGCCACATTCAGTAACCAAAACTTCTACGGGGATCCAGTACTAGTAGTCTTTAAGTTGACCGGAGTCAAATCTCGAACCCGGAGGTGGCCATTAGAGCCTACACCAGTACAAGAACCAGCGGGCCCGTAACCAAGACAGATGGATCCAAGCCCAACTCCAAGCGATGACATACAATCGTTCAAAGTTTTTTCGCCTCTGGTCAGTTATAGTGTTTGTTTTTTTCACGGGTAACAGGCAAAAGGAGGATGATCCTGAAGCAGGCAACTCCCCTTTAATAGCATAGGAAGGTAATTGAAAAGGGGGGTGTGGAAGATAGTCAATGGTTAACTAGGGCCCGCGGGCTATGATGTAAGGATCCTACCCGGTGTTTCATCTAAAGATTATGCAGGGAAACACCCAGAAAACCTGCACCACGTAGATCGGGCTATTGGGTACTACTTCTACGCCCTTCTGATGACGTTAAACTGCATTGTTATGCGATCGCAACAAACTTGAATCTATGGTTCGATAAAATTTGAGGGGTAGTTGGCCGACTGGGATAAGCGAACAACTTTTACCGTATGCCGAAGGTCTTTGATCCCCATGACTACACCCCTTAAACCGCTCGAGGTTGTCTCAACTTCCAGGAGACCTTAGCCTTGGGTCAAGGGAGAGGGAAGGTGGGAACCAGAAAGGATATCGTTAGCCCGGCGGACTTTCCAGAACTTCGCCGGGTCCTCTCCCATTCCCTAATGCCCACACAGCGTCTTTCGTTCAAATGTGTTCTCGATGCCACACATTTTATAATTTCATCTGCTAGTAATCCATGATAGAAAATGTTCGTGTTCCCAAAATAAGCTGGCATAAAGGAAACTAAAAATGAGTTTTAATTTTTTATTTAACTGAACTTAAATAATTTCTTTATTCAAAATTTTCCTGTTTTACAAAAAAAACAACAAAAATTACAATATTATTTATTCTTTGTACAGCGCATTGAAATTCTTTCTCAATATTGATATTTGATTAAAGACCAAATTATATAGAAGATACCACAAAATAGTAATAGGCTGGTGTAGTTACCTAGATGGTCTGATGCAAGTCTTCTCGCTAACCTATTGTGCGCAAGCATTTTCATTTCTTCATAACTACCACATCCTCCATCCTGATAATAGCTTTCCATCCTTGGCCTCCTTCTTCTGTTCTTACCCGACAAACTTCCCTCTAATACTAATTTTACAAGATCCTCATGTCTCAAAATTGGCCTATTAATCTATCCCTTCTCTTGATTGAAATCCTTCATATTAAAGAAATATAATCATTAAATAATTAATTTTATAATAGTAATATTAATAAATAAGTATCAAGCGAATAACTATAGTTTTTTATTGAAATTATTCGTCCTAGATTTTTGTGATTTTCTTTCAGACAAATCGTAGTTACGATCGCATTACACTTCAATTAACTTATGTGCTTCATCGCTCCAAGAAGCAACAAATTTCACAAAATTTACTACGTAAAATAGTAACACAGCAGCTATAGTGATACCAATACACCTGCGCCAAATGAGCTCACTTCTAATTATGTCCTCCAAATGTGCGTAAAATGTGGAACCAAGTTGGCACGCATTTATAACATGAAAGAATTTTTTTCGTTCATACACATTTCAAATTAAATTTAGTTTAAATAAATTCCCGCAGTATTTTGTATGTGCTAAGCTGCAGACAGCACAGGAAGGAGGTAGTTTGTTGACTTTAACAGGGACTACAGGGGGTAAAACTGTGCATGCGGATTTCTCATTCCAGAGAGATATTCTGTGCTCAGCTGTATTATCACCTCTGGACGGGGCAGTTTGAGGAGTTCACTTTCCTTAAACACAATTATTATCAAGGTTCTTAAAATTAAGGGAAAAATCCCCACGTAAACAAAATCGCCAAAATGTTAGAATTTTTCAGGTACGGATTAACATTGTTAAATGACACTTCGGCTGAAAACTTCGCTGACGCAGTCCGGGAAGCAAAATTCTCACATGTATTTATTTTTATCCATTCAAACATTTAACGTCTGCTGGAAACTTAATTAATTCTGTACCTGAAGAAGTCAAAAAATCTGGACTGAACGTATTAAAAACCTTTATTAGATAGTGTGAAATAAGAAAGCTAACAAATTGGCTGTTTTACTTATGCGTATATTTATTATTGTCAGATAATTGATTAATTGAAAAATATTCCCCTTCATATATTTATGTGCTGTAGCACATGCGAACATTAGAGATGGGCAAAACCGTTCTTTTCAATGATCGGATGGGAACCACTCGCTCTTTTTGATGCTTCATTTCTCATTATATATATATATATATATATATATATATATTTGGATTATTCACCGTAACCAATTTACCAATATGGCTCTTACCTTGTTTCCATAAATGTACACATGATTTTCTAGTGAATAAATGAGTTTATAATTTTTTGACAGAAATTATATACACTTTTCGTTATTTATTAATAAAATTAAATGAGCGACTCTAGGAAATTTATTTTAATAATTGAGGTATTTGGATGGTCACTAATGGATTTGGATTTTGCTTTTAAAGAGGAACAAAATTACTGGCAATATTCATATACATATGCTTATATTGCAATTGTTATGCCACTGAATAAAAATTATTACACAACTCTACAGCAGTCAGGGAAACAAAAGTATTTTTCCACTCAAAAAGTTGAATTTTTAATTTTTTTATACTAATCTTGTACACACGTCTTTTGTATTAATATTAAGATCAATTTAACGTAAATAAGGACTTGATCCAAATTCTACTTCGATATTATAAGACATGAAGTTAATTATTGTTAATAATGTTAGTAAAAGCATAATATAGTGTGAAGCGATCTTGAGAGACTAAAGTGAAAAGTGTAGGATAAGATTTAGCCAGAATAGGTATTATATTTGCACAATCCGATAAGAGAATTTAATATTACGTTCGCTTATAATATTTTGTGCATATGCCATTTAAATTAATTTTACCCCACGATAACCTATCCAGAAAGAAAAAGATATTGTTTTCCGCGATCTGAATCGTGAATGAGTGAATCAAACAATGGGATCGCAGGCTCAGCGATCTGATTCATGAGTGAGTGATTCAAACAGCTGGTTGCCCCCGGATCGCAGGAGTGGAGTGAATCATAAGAGCTACCGCTCTATTTTTACGATTCAATGATCACTCGCTCCGCAGAAGGAGCTAGTTCTTTGAATCAGATCTCGATCGGATCGCCCATCTGTGTAGATCACATATGCTCGTTTGTGAATTTCATTTCCCTTGTAGATTTTCTTCTTCTTTTAAGGCACTACATTATTGGATGTCTTCGCGATCTGCCTCCATTCATCTCTTCTCTTTGCCTTCTCCCACCATCCGAAAATCTTCATCTTCTTCAGGTCGTTCACTACCTCTTGAAGCCATCTTTTCCGAGGTTTTGTCACAACATGAGTTTTGCTTTTAAGTATCTTTTTGGGCATTCTTTCCTCTCTTTGTAAATGTCCCAACCAGGGGATTCTACGTGATTTCACGAACCTAACTATTATTTTCCTCTTTATATTATATATTGTTCACTTCTTCGTTATTGCGTATTCTCCTTGTAGATAACTGTGCTAATTATTTAATAGTAATATCTATAATACCCCAAGTAATCCGATTCTCGAATACAAGCGAACAAAAGTGAACATGGATGTGATAATTGCCCAGTATTACTAAAGACAGAGAGTGGAGAAAATCAAAGTCAAATTAGTGGTTGTGTTGTCATAAGACGGTTAATTGACGTAGGTTTCAAATTATAATTCTTGTTGGACCTAAGATTTGTTATAAATGAAACAATTTCAAATTTTGACATTTGTCGCTGCTCATATTTTGTGTTTTAGATACTAAACATGATAACTTGGAACGACCAGGAGCACTTGGTACAGTCCCTGCTTCCCACGTAACGACGTCATATGATATTGTGTGTCACGGCTGCAGCTTGAAACAGTAGGTCAATGCCACGGGTTATGAAACAGGGAAACCCCTGGGTTACGTCGACCAAGTCATTTCACATACTAAGGAATTTCCTGACTACGAAAAGAGTGTATGTCTAATTTTCTGTGACATATACATACCGCGGCGGAGGATAAGTGACCAAGAGGAAACGAGTAATTTAGTCTCACAACTTTGAGCATGGTCATTGATGTACTTATCGCATTGTCTTAATTACTGAAAGTTTTACGTTTGATGCCTAAGTCAGAGATACTTCTTATATAACTCTACGTATTGTCACCAAAAGAGGTAAAAACGCCACTACGGTCATTGAGACTTGAGTTTTCCAATGTTTCAGACAAAAACTGGGATAAAATCCTGGTACAAACCAAAATCACTTGCTTCCAAATTAAAAAGAACGGCAAATAAAGCTGACTTGAATCAGATTGTAACTTGCCACCTTGGTCACTTAACGTCCGCCCAAGAATGTACATGTCAAAGAAAAATAAAAATATACTTTCCTGCGATACAACCTTGTCACTTCATTGCACACCCACGTCTCTATTAATTAAAGCTGTGTCGCTTGTCGACAACATTCGACGGGATAAACTCAAAAATGGCTTAATATATTTCACTGAATTTTCCCCTTACTACTTCTTCTTCCCGAGTACTACCCGTTGAGTAGTGTTTGACTGTCTACGATATATTTAGTGGTATTAAAATCCTTCTAAAAATACATCAAAGTATTAATACGTGAAGGCAAAATTTTGTACATCACCTTGAGCACATTGCGCACACGATGGAGTTCGAGATTTGCATAATAACTGTTAGAAATGCATTAAATTAAATGTTAAAAAACATTATTTGCTTACGTTGTTACTTAATGTGAAACACACAAATATCTGTGGTCAAAGAGTAAATGTCTGTTATCAAGAGTCACACTGAGTAGAGATATCGCTCGACTATTACGAATACATCGAACTAAATTAAATAAAACATCCATAAATTGTATATTTGTGCTTTATATATTAGTGAAATACAGCGTGTTTATTATTTATTAAGGTAGCTTCAAAAAAAGTGAGTACATTCAGATATTCGCTCTTACTTCCATTACGTCTCGAAATTCAACAATGACGGCGGATATTTATTCGCGAACAAAGATCAAATGTAAATTTACATAGCGTAAATAGAATACAAAATGATGAAATTAAATTTCAGACATACATTTAAATACGCGTTGAATGTCATTCCAAGAATCGATATTGCTGTTGATTGTGGATTGATTGATTTACAATTCAGGTTTTGCAATAACGTTCAAACTTAGAAATTTAAGGAACACTAGCAGCGTTTTATTGTATCAGACAATTGATCACTTTAATTATTAAAATTCCTGATTTTTAAATAATAATTATTATGTTCAAAGCTTTCTAATTGAATAATAAATATTACTGCATGTAAACTAACATGGTCACGATAATGATTCACATTTCAGGTAATGTATTAGTATATGCGTATTATGTATAATATAATATAATATAATCGTATTATAATTTCTTTGAAATTATCAGTTATTTACTATTGAAATTCAGATACTGATAACATTCAGATGATACAGAACTTGAAGATTGACATTTGTACATGAACTTTAAGCTTAATGTTGTTAAATTAATTATTATTCAGTACGCTTATTAGTAGTTATTAACGCAAACAATGGTTTTATTATATAAAATGTACTATTTGATATGCCACATTTTGTCCAGTTGCTAGCCCACGGTAAATAGTCATTTTTTGTCACATATTTGAATATAAGATACAAATCATAAGTCCTTTGTTAGTCTGCTTATATATGTAAACAATGTTTTGCATTGTTGTAGAAATAAAAGTCGGCGCTCAGACCTATATAATTTTCAATTAAAATTTAAACAGTGGTTCAAAGTCAAAAATAGAAAAATGAGTAATCCCTTTCTCCTTTTTTCTTGAAATTGTGATAAGATATTTGGAACATTGTTGCATTTCTTTTAGATTTCCAACCCCTTTGTTATTAATAATTTTTGCATAATTCCCAAATCTAAATTGAAAACATTTGTCAATACTTTTCTTAATTTTCACCCTAACTTAAAATGTACTTAGGAATTAGAAATTAATTATACTATTAACTTATTAGAAGCTACTTTCATTGCAATATAATATTGAATTTTTCTATTCTAATACCCCCACCAACATTAAATTGATTGACAAGCTCGGCAAATTATCTCACTTCATATAACACAAGGAGAATTTGTAAAAAATAAATTAATTTTGTACTTTTAAGTTCTTATACCAGTATCATTAATAAATATGTTAGAAGTATGTAGATGACGGAGTTGCTATCTGTCGAAACGTCGCTGTGTACTGAGATTACCCGGTTGGAAACCCGAGAAACGTTTCTACATATTCTTCACCGGGAAAGCCTTCGTTCTTTAATGTTAGAAGTAGATTTAATTCTTAGATTTATAAAAATAATTCATTCAGAACCAATAATACTAAAAAACTCATGGGATTCATTACAATATAAATGAATTAACTTGGTAGCCAATTACGGGGAGTAAGGGTAATATTTATGTAATTGAATAATTGAGATTCTGTTAAAAATTCTGAAGATTTTGCAAATAATTTTGACAAAACAATTGTGCATAAAACTGTGATTTGGACAATAGTGGTTGGTCAGACGAAGCACAAGAAAAAATTAAGGAACATTTCGTAAACTTAAAACAGATCGATCAATTAACTAAACATGCATGTTTAAGAAAACCACAGGATTGATTGTAGTAATGTTAAAAAATTTTATGTAGAAAGCAATTATTATTCTATAGAGTTTTTCAATAAATGCGGGTCGATGTTGAAACAGAATAAAACAAGCTGTGTGTGAGGTATTAAAGAAAACCTTTTTTCAATTTTAATGGCCCGTGCATGCCATTTCAAATAAAAATAATAATTTCATTAATGCCTTACAAGCAGCTTGATTTATTCCATTGTATTCATTGTATTGAAAACCCCTATATATTTGTGATTTTTTCAAATTAAATTCTTCTTTTGCCCATTCCTTGTATTTTATTTATAATATTAAGTCAGGCTAATTTAATTATTTTTCATAATAATTCTAACGAAATGTATTCGGAAATTCGTAGGGTTAAAGATATTAATAATATCTCCAGTATTTGTTAGTATTGTTTATCGTCACTGAATGTATACGAAGTCTCAGCAAGAGTCTATATGCTTCGTTTTTTGTAGAGGGAAGAGTCTGCTAAACGTCCTCCAGGTTTGTAGTAACTAAAAAAATACAGGTAAAGGGAAAATTCCTGCTGATCACTGGAATTAGCGGAAATGTTTCGTGAGAACCATAATCAATTTAATTTAAAATAAGGTAACCCGGGAAGTTTCTTATGGGAACGTGAGTCCGGAGGGAAAGAAAGGCTGGCCATAATTTGCATCAAGCAGCTTCTAAAGACCGGCATTTGGCATCTTATTGCGTGAAGTCGGGTAATTTCCAGAGATCTCAAGACAGGTAGCTGCCTCGCGTGTGCTACTGTTCAGAGGAGCGGCCATTATGCGCGACCATGTTCACTCAGCCGGGGGGTTTCCCCTCCCAAGTTGCACATCGGAATTTCTCAATATGCACGAGCTTTGCAACTATGGCCCAACTCAATACCTGAATAACTGTTAAAACTGACATGAGAAGAGGAGTATAGTTGTTTTCTAATGGGAGCCGAAATTGTCCTTGAAGTTCTTCCTTGTGCAGTCCAATCGTATTCTGTCTCGATGCTGTTCTCTCCTTGTTTACGGAGAGGGTATCATTACTGTTCGAAACTTTGGAATAAGTCTTAATTCTTCACTCACTCAACTTCTCCATCTTGACGTTTTCCCACGTCAACATGTTCGCGCAATAAACCTATCCTATTTGTTTGGTTTCTTGATTCCTGCTCCTTTCGTTTCTTCGCATTCTCACTTTGTTTATCGTTCTTTTCACCGCCGTCTTTCCGTCGTCTTAGTCAGACAAGGAATATTTGAAAAAAGTCTGTGTAACAATGTCAGAAAATTTCAAAACCAAATCTTTACAGTTAGTCTCCGTAATTTAAATTCTGAAGTGGAGACATTCATTCATATATTTATTAACCTATTTTCCGTAAAGAAATTATAATGAGAATGCTGTCTACATTTATAATGATTGATGTATTCTTTCGCCAATACTATCGTTAAATCAGATACAATATTGGTTTTCAGGGCTGCTACAGACATTAATAAGTTCGATTTCATCTCAACCGGACGATTCCCAACGTTTAATTATTATACGGCATTCGCGTGTTTTCAAAATATTAACAAGGGTTGAGAACTAGACAGGCTTTGAGGGACCGGGTTCTAATACCTGGGGGCCGGCAGGTAGACACTACCTACTTTTAACCCGCTATCAATCCCTGGGGGAAAATAACTTGTTGAGAAAATTTAAAATGTCTGGAGGCCACGAAAAATAATTTTTCAACCATAACAGCTAAGATACTGAATTAATTTTACATTAAAAAATATAGTAAAATTTCGGTTTACTAATGTCAAAATCATCAATTTAAAAAGGATCTTTAAAATCGTTATACCTTAAGAGGTTCGAAAAGAGGAAGAAACGTCGTGAATTGGATATGTTATAAATAGTATAATTAGTTTTTGTACACAAGGCCATTTGCCGTAGAGTGGAGTGAGAAAGTAATTATTCGGAGAACTCGAATATAGAGTAACGCTTTATTACACATAGATATGTATATACAAAACATAGCGCCGTTACTGTAACGACAAGAGCAAAGCGCAGCGGGATGATAGTTCAGTATCACAGACATCAACTGAATTTATATGAACTCTGACATTTTAAAAATATTAAATAGATAAAAAAAATACAGCAAAATGTCATAAAAAATTTTAATTAATATTTACTTCATGTCATCAAGTAACTAGAATATATTTTTTATCAAGTCAATATTGACTTAAATACATTATATTTCCATAAAGTAAAAAGTATAATATTTTCTTATATAAATAACAGATTTTTGAATGGATAAAATTATTAGACATAAATAATTTTGTGTTGTTAAACGTCGTAATTATATTAATTAAATATTAATAGGTTTTACAATCCCCATAGCAATTTACAGTTAAAAAAACATCATAATAAAGCCTAGTTAGATGAGTGCGAACGTTCGGTAAGACTAGTAAGGTGTACGGAAAGTCGTAAGATAATTTAATACATCTTTCAAAGATAAAACCAAAAAAATACCTTAAATAAAGTAAGAGGAACAGTCAAAAGTCAGAAATAGATGGATTAAATTTAAACTTAGTTGAATTAATCTGACATATATTATAAATAATACTCGAAGAATGGCCAAAAGTTAAAAATTAATTACATTTTTGAAAACTTGTCGCCTTCCAACAACGATAATAAATTAGATTAATATAATTTCTTTATTTATAATTCTTTGGCCCAATTTAGCACCCAATACTTTATTATAATATACTGTGTCAAATGTTGGAAAATTTATAGTACAAATTTCATTAGAATTTTGTTATGCTTATGACCATCTTTAGTATCAGTGAAGGAACTGAGGAGGTCCTGAAAGTTGGGGGATGAAGCGTTTTCAAATAAAATTATTTAATTTCTGTCTTTTGACCATTTCTGTCTTTGTGTTTTATTTAAATTAAAAATTAAAACGTTTCGTTTCCAGCTTTCGGGACGTTTTCGGTTCAAAATTAGAATTTTAGTTGGAATTTAGTTATACTTTTGACCTGATGAGGTCCTGAATGCTGGGGACATTCTTTGTGTTTTTTATAATAATTAGTCAGATTAATTTAATTATTTTATTTACCAAAAATACAATCCGTAATCATTTTCGGTATTTGTAAGTGTGCGCTGCTGATGCCCAGGGAACTGGAACGCTCCCGGCCTTGGTGCAAACTTTCACCTGTTTGAGTGTCACGTGTACTCGAAAGTGATGGGACTGTGCTTTATTATTCGGCAGGAGTGTTGGAAGCAATGAGTTCTGCCTGTGTTTACCAAAGGAAAGCCGTGTATTCATCCGGCGGGATTGTGAAATGAGGAAGGAAGTTGGGCACTGGAGATAGAGAGTCTTCGACTTCCAAGAAATTGGAGGACAACTCAAGAACACGATTATTGGATTGAGATATAATTTAGTCATAAATCGAATAACTGACTACGGTTTTACGTACGGGTCTAACCCAAACGATGATCAGATCTGACTGTAATCTCTGCAGAATGAACGCTTTTAGTCAATGCATTATGGCTGTCTTCTCCGACTTTCCTAAATATCCTCCTCGCCTTCTTTAAGGCCTATTTATGTAATTCCTGCCGTGTCCGATACGGACTGGGCGTTAATGCCACACCGCCGAAGTAGTCGGCAGAGCCATCAATTCCGATTGATGGCTATGGAGGCGGTCGCTTTGGCAGAAGATGAAGAAGTTAAAAGAATATCATGCACATCTTGTAATATGAATATATACACATAATACGTATAATTCATGGAGTAGAATTGTCTCGGCACACCACGCTCCTGACGGCGGCGGAGATGAAGATCGTAGAAGCAGTTATTTTAATGATCAAATGAACCAGTTGGTAAACCAAGAATAATTTATTGATTTTTTCTTCCAATAACCACTATTGAAATATTTGTCCTCTTTCGTCGAGCTTCTGTTTTATACATTTGTAATATCTCTCACGCAGCTTTTAATCTGAAGATCTTGAATTATTTTTAACGTCCACTTTTTGAAAATATAAACTAAAAACGTTCCAGCTTGAGCTAAACTGCCCTGCTTGGACCAGCAATCTTGCGCGACAAAGATTTCAGTTAACCGAGGGCCAATCAAATTTTGGTATAGGACCAGAGACCTTCCAGAAAGGAAATGCATTACATAAATTACTCAAAAAAACTTGTATTAAAAGACTAATATACCACTTCATTTTAAAGTCGAGAAATTAAAGTGATTATTGACTCTGCTTTCCTGATACAAGTTGATCAATGTCCACAGTAAGTTCAGCAAGGCTCAATTCCAGTGATTTTAAGCTAGCTCTAAATATGCCTTTAAACGAGCAGTGTTTGGTGGTTGCTGAAAGATGTTCTTCTGTGTAGTTAGTTTCGGCCCCTAATCATTAAACATTCGACTTCTGGCTCTTCTCTGCTTTATTGTCTACTCCTTGTAAAGGCCTAACACTTGAGAACAGACAACACACTGTGGTTTTCCATTTTGGTCAGCAAAAAAAGATAAATTTCCTGCCAATTTGACTGAATTTGTGGTTTGTCACCTTCAACACGCCGTTCCTTAATCTCCGCCATTTTACGTACCGCTCTTGCAACAACAATATCTCCTCGTAATGTATCTCTCGAACAACCTCTCTGGTCCCAAAACAACCGCTTGGAACATCCTTGCGCTTCCGACACCTTCAAGAAAATCCACCCCAGCCAGCGACTGGCAACCATCCGTCCCCTAAGAATCAGAGTCGTTTCGCGTGCCGGACTCATTCGTGGAAAGACAATTCTGATTGCTGGCGAACTTTCCGAGAACTTTCCTTTCCCACCTGGCTCCTTCGCAACAGTACTTCTGAATGAAAGTGAAAATCGAAGTAGCCAATGGATAATAACGGTTAGAGAGTGAAGCTTCGAAATGAGCATTACTTAAAAACTTAAAGCAGTTGGAAGTAAATGATTTTTTTTCCAAATGTTAAATTATAATATTTTTCCAGTGAGAATAGGTGGACCGCGGGATTGTCCACAGATTTTTAGGGAATCCCGTATCGGTGGGATTCGAAAAATGCATTACTTTAGACTCGATGCCCATTAAGACTTGATTCATCCCCACAACAAAGTCGCGCAACAGTCCTCGTGTGGACTAGGTAACGGAGAGGATTAATCAGACTGTAGTCGTAGGTAGAGTGGCAGTCTCACCTGTTAGCGCGTACATAGCGAAGGCTACGCACAGGAGCAGCGTCATCGCACCGCAGGTCGCCATGTCAGTGCTGTGCAAAGTGTGTGTGTGTCGGGACACGGCAGAGCGCGTTCATATAGCGCAAGGAGGGGAAAGCGACCTGCAATGGGGGGCGAGGGGTGCAACGCGGCAAGGTTTCCTCTTCCAGCTGCATCTCCAGCGTATAGCGTATAGGCGATCAACATAATAGCTTCTCCGTGCAAAAGGTCACGTATTTCATTTAATATCTGCTTGTAAATATTGTGGCAGATAAAACAAGCTTCCCAATAAGAAATTCCAAGGGGGAAGTTTCGATGACCACGAAACTTTGCACGTCTCTTCTGTATAAAGCAATATATTGTAAACAATCACCAGTAAAGTCTTGTAGAACAATAAATAATGCGTGAATGCTTGTTGTTGTAGTCTGATGCAACTCTCCAAGTTAACCTATACTCTGCAAGACTTATCATTTCTACATAACTACTTCATCCTCCTTAATCTGCTTAAGCGTATTACATCCTTTGCCTCCCTCTTCGGTTTTTACCCCTACACACTTCCCCCTAATTTTAAGTTTACATGACACTCATGTCTTGGTCAACGGCGTTCATATTGTTCGCTCTTCACCTATTCTTAGAACTTCCTCGTTAGTGATTCTATCCACCCATCTGATTTTCAGCATTCTCCTATTGTACCACATTTTAAAGCCTTCTATTCCTTTCCTGCCTACAACTCCTACCGTCCACGTTTCTCACCCATATAACGCCACACTCCATATGAAAATTTTTAGTAATGATTTCCTAATATTCACATTTATACTACCCGTAAGTAAATTCCTCTTTTTTGCGAAATCCTTTCTTGCCTATGCTATCCTGCTCTTTATGTCTTTGTATGTGGTCATTTTAAGTTGCTCGCCATGCCATATTTTATTTCTCCCAAAATTTAAAAATGATCTGAAGTGCGTTGATAAGAAACTTTTGCCCAATTCATATTATTCATGTCTTCATCATTTCGAAGTTAACACTGAATGTTGCTACCCTTTAAGTAATTGTTACAAATGTTGACTGGAATAACAACAGTACTGAATACCACATTACCAGCCTTGTAATGTGGAGTGCCCAAATTCAATCTCATTCCTTGTTATTGATTTATGTTATTGGTTCTACTTTTTTCCATTTCAATAATTTATGTTTTTGTGGTATTCAGTCCTAAGACTGGTCTGATGCAATCCTTCATGGTAACCTATCCTGCGTAAGCCTTTTCATTTCTTCATAACTAGCACAACCAACATCCTCCCTATCTTTGGCTTCCCTCTTCTGCTCTTACCCCCAACGTCCTACATATTGTTCACATTTCCCCTATTCTGTTAAGAACTTCCTCGTTACTTACTCTATCCAACCATCTGATTTTCAGCATTCGCCTATAGCACAGCATTTCAAAGGCTTCTATTATTTTCATTTCCAGAGCTCCTACGTCATAAATTTCGTACCCATATAATGCCACACTCCATTTTTAGCAACGATTTCCTAATATTCACACTTATATTATCCTCTTTTTGTGAAAGCCTTTCTTGCCTGTGCTATCCTACTCTTTATGTCTACTATACTTCTACCATTCCTAGTTATTACTCTTACCAAGTAGCATAATTCCTTAATTTCCGTCAAAATATCCCTTCCCAGTCTAACAACCTTTGCTATTTCACTGTTTCCCATACTACACTCCATTACATTGGTTTCCCCTCTATTAATACTCATGTTGTACTCTTTTTCCACTACCACGTTCATGCAATTTATTAAGGTTTCCAAGTCTTCTTCCGAATACTACAATATCATCGGCAAACCTTAGGGTTTTATTTATTCTCCTTGCAGTATAATACCTTTTCCATATTCCGTTTTAACTTTCTTCATCGCCTGTTCTATATACAAGTATAAGAGTATGGGCGACAGGGTGCATCCTTACTAGGCAACGCCGGGCACCTAGACAGTGTTTTTTAATTCTCCAAATCAGTCGTTACCTCATGAATTGAGTATGAAACGGCGTGGTAATTTTTATGTTATTGAATTATTTCTGTGAAATCTAGCTGTTTCCATTCCATTATTAAATACAGTGAGGTCTGATGATTGAAACTGTTGTTCGTTACTGCGGATGACCAAGGAAGGTGAAAAAGTAAAAAAGGCCTCGCGTATCATAAGTCTAGATAAACCCGGTAGGCCAAGGCCCTGAATGCGCTGCACAGCCAAAGAAGAAAAAGAATATAAGTGTTAATTATGGAAATTCACTGCAGTTGTTATCTTCACTTGCAATTTAATATTTACATCTTAAGGTGCCATTAATCCAAAGACAATGGAACCAATAGTTCAAATATATTTTGACTCTTCTGTCATCCCCTATGTTATACCTCAAATTTGGCTACTTTGAGAAAAGGTGTATTAAAAATGCAAAAAATTCGTAGTAATCTCTTCTGCTGATATTTTTTTAATGAATCTCGTTAAAAGTGACCTGAGGCTTTATTTGCGTATAAATGGAAATGCCAGCCGACACTAATGCCACGGTTAAGAGCCAAGATGCATTACTGAAAGTTTAATGCGCAGAGCTTGAACTTTGTTGTCCATAAAAAGAATGCAGAAACTGATACAGGAAAGGACACATCATGGAAACATGCAAAGCAAAGTGAACCAAAATGGAGTGACGAGCTTGTAAACAGTTCGTTTCCTAATTGTAGACATTAAGAGTATTACAATCCATTAGGAGAGTTGTGAAACCTCTGCCTTGGATCTGAGTGAGTCCTTTCCCATACTTAACCAACTCTCTTTACACTCCACCATAGTACATATTTTGTGATTTGTAAAATATTTTTAATGTGAATCTTCCAGGTAATCGAATGCTTTATAGCTTCCACGTCAGAGTCTTAGCAAACATCTGCTGTGCCAAGAACTACTGATCCAACGATCCGAGTTCTTGGAACGGCCTTGGATGCTGGGAATCCCTTCTACGAGTTCTCGGTGTAAGCGTAATCGTCCTGACCTTCCTAAAGTTAAACTCTGAGGCAATAATCCCACCATCAACTGGTGTTTCTTAAGCAAAATGGGGGCGGCGGCTCACTAAACTGATTGTTGAATGAAGGTGTTACAGTCTCCAAATTTTGTCATGTTGAGTTACATAGTTAAAATGAGTTTTCTGAGAGTCTCCTTTGATTGTAATAAGTGTTAGAAAATATAACTAGCCAGATATCCCGGATTGAGCTTGGAAGATATAATTGCAAATTATCCCTGTAGGAGCCTAATGATATTGTCTGAACAGCGGGTAGTGAGGAAGGCGGTTGTAACTAAAGATTTTATGACAGACAGATAAACTGTCACACCTCTCTCCTGGACCGGTCAATCCCAGAAAGTGGAGAGAAACATAAACATTGATACTGGTGAATGTAGGTTTTCCCGGTGGTTGGACTTAATAAAAAGTTCTCGGGATCGTCAGTTACCTGAAGACGATGGCGGAGTTAGCTGTCGAAACGTTGTATTTTACAAATGATATAGCCCGGGTGAAATCCCGAGAACTTTTTATTCATAAACGTCGATCATATAACAGACAAGAACAAAAATCCCGACCCTTACCCATAAAACTGGACGCCGGATAATGAGGGAAACCGGAATTCCGGAGCTGGAAGTATAACAAGTGCTAGAGCAGTGAGGACGCAGGAAGGGAGGAGGATGTAAAGTATTGAAAGGCTGTCTCCTGCCTCCAAAGGGAAGCCCAGGAGACAAGAATAGGGCGAAGGCTGACCTCCTGCGTTTCCGCGCAGTATTACTGGTAAAACTTGTGCAGGAAGAGCGTTCTGCATAAAACAGTCTGATCTACAGACCCCCTGCAGATAAGTGTTTCCAATTTGATGTAAAAAATAAATAAAAATAGCAGAACGAAAAAAAAGAATAGATAAAAATTGTAAAATCTTCGTTTGTAAATATCCATAAAATGTTTAAAGAGGAAGGAATTAGCTACTACTTACCATAGTTATCGTCTCCCTTATGATCAAATACCCGCTCTTTCTTCCCTTCTATATACATCCAGTCTATTAATCTTATGCAGCTGTGATCTAACAGCAATTTCTTTTCATCTTCCTTCACCTTATACCCCTTAATCCTGTGTCTAGTTTTTAGTTATTATTACAATAAAAAATAATCATAGACGAATTTTTGTAAAACAATTTTTTAAGTTTGCGAAGATAATGCCTGTTATGGATGTACTAGAAAACCGGCAAAAAAAACTTTGATTTACATTTTCATGAAAATCATGTCTTTTCTGAGATAATTGATGTGAAAAAGGCGTTAATTCATCAAATGTAAGAAATGAGGTACGCAATAAGGTGTCAGGAGAAAATCTGCAAGCAACATAGTGTTAACAATTAGTACCTTCCGGCATGTGATCGCAGGTAGTAATAATCAAGCAAAATCATATTTCCACCTCTGTACAGAAAATGAAGGTCACAGGGGTGTTCTGATGTTATTTGTTAAGTTTTATAGAGTCCTAGGAATGTTGTTGCTTCGAATAATTATGTAGCAGGCCAAAATAAAAACTTTTTCATGACCTGTTATGCATTTATCATTTCATGTCCGCGGGAAATTAAAGACACGGCTGTAGTTTCCCCTTGCTTTCAGCCGTGCAACAGCGACACAACCCGTAAAGCTGTTCCAGCCATGCTTATGTTTGTCCAACATTGAACCATTCCTGGATCACTATTCTAGTGCCTCAAGTAACAATAACAGTTATGTTAATATTTTGTAGTTATATTACAATTATGAGCATAGATGTTGCACCAATCTCATCAGTTTATAGATAGGAAGAAGAATATATAGAAATGTTTTCTGTTCTAAAAAACGTTTGAGCTATTTTTGACTTAAAACCCTCTTGCAGGAAGCTTTTCAATTGTTGGTATACATTTTCATATTCGTTGTACAGTTAAATAAATTAATTTCATTTGTTGAACATCACAAAAAAGTTAACAGTAAATAAATATAGTACACATTATCTATAAATTATAATATAAATAACTCAACCAATTTGTAAAACTATATTAACAAATTCATTCCTGAACAAATATATCAAGATTTTATAGGACTCAATACAATAGATTAAGTAAGCTTGATGAAAAAAACGTGTTTTTAATTAAACTGATTGGTTATTCAAACAAAAAAAATATCCATAATTCCAAGGAAATAACAATTTTTTTGCAAATAACTGGTTTAAAAATTTAAGTAGCCACCAAATTTCTAATGACGTTGTTACAATAGTAACTTCAGGAAATAAATTTTGCTTACCGTCCCTAAATTTTAATAAGAACCAAATCATCAATTTTTAAAGCATTTTGAACTTAATATTTTTCTGGTCAAAGCATGGTCATAATTTGTAAAAAAAAATATATATTATCAATTTCATTCTGTATGTAATAAGTATTTTCTTTACCACTTGTCCAGTAATATTATTATTACCAATAAATCCATTGCTAATAATCCTGATCTAATCTTCACTAAATCTGACAAAGGAGCTGTGACTGAATATTTTAAATATGTTTAATATCAGGCACGTCAATATGTGAAATTTGCAACAGTAAATTCATTAGTTTAGCTATTGACAAATTGCGGCCAATATAAGTATGAGTATGAATATTAGGAAATATTTATTAAAAATATTCGTGTGGCGTTATATATTGTTTTGTTTATTTAAATTATTAATTTACAATATGTAGTACAATGCAATAAGTAAATTTTATAAAAGTATGCTTTAAAACCTGATTCCAATGACGATTCCCTAGAAGTTCAATGGTGTATATTTTTTGACTAGTTTCTATCTTGCTGAATCAAATCTGTTGGCCACGATCTTCTAAGTCTTCTCTGTGTTTCAGGAGGGTAGATTATTTCGGCTATTAGCCTACTTTAGTGTCCTTCCATTCGTTCAAGGTAGTGTGTCGTTAGTTTGTTGATTTCCTCAGTGATGAATGGGATCTTGAGATCGTTGTGTAATGTGGAATTGGAAACAAACCATTGATTTGGTGTATCCCCAAAATTATATGCCGTATGTGTTGATTTGCTCTCGTTTATCTTGATGTTCCATTTATTGGTCCAAGTAAGTAATAGGTCCAGGTGGTTTTGCAAGTTTTGTGTTGCAACGAAGGGTTCAGCATTTACAGATAATAAGGCTGTATCATCCGTAAATGTTGCAATGGAAGTATTGTCCGTAGTTGGTAGATCCGAAGTATCGACCAGGTAGAGCAAAGGACCCAACACACTACCCTGAGGTTGTACGTGTTGATAATTAGAGCAACTAGAGTTGAATTTTGCTTGGAAGAGTCGTTCTGTCGAGTATGATCTCAGCAGCTGGTAGTAGGAATTAGGGAAGACTTTTTTGATCTTGTATAGGAGTCCTGTGTGCCAGACCTTATCAAAAGCCTGGGTGATATCTAGGAAGACGGCGTTACATAATTTCTTTTCTTCAAGGCTTTTGTTGATGCTATTTATGGTTCTATTTGACTGTCATATTGTCGAATGCTTTTCACGGAAACCCAATTGGTGTCCGGTATAATTGATGATAGTTCCAGGTCTGTTTTGATTCTTCTTATTAGAAGTCTTTCGAAGATTTTGGACAAGGTAGGAAGGAGACTGATTGATCTATATGAGCTTGTTTCGTTTACTGGTTTTCCTGGTTTGGGTATCATGATGATTTGGGCACGTTTCCAGTTGGTAGGATAGTATGACAACCTCAAGATACTATTATATATGATTGTTATTAGTACCACTGATTTTCTTGGAAGTTCCTTGAGTATTTTTCTAGTAATTAGATCATGTCCTGGTGCTTTATGTGGATTTAGTTTTTTGATTTATTCAGTCGTTTCCTGGGGCGAGAAAGCTTTAATTGGCAGCGATAGTTGGCAAGGTGAGTTTAGGAAATCCTCGATGTCTTTACCGTTGTTGTTGTTGTTATGAGGTCCAAGAGGTGTAAATACTTGGACAAGGTGTTAGCAAACGTTTCCACCTTTTCTGTGTAACTTTTGGCCCTGCTTCTGTCCGGTTTTCTGATAGGGGGAACAGTGATCTGCGGCCTTTTTAAGTTTTTTGTGGCTTTCCATGTTGTATGATCGTCTTTAGAGAGTGTGTTCAAATAGTATTCAAATGATGTGTTATTAGCTTCAAAGAGGGTTTTGTGGAGCCTTCGTTTTAGCCTGTTGTATTCTTTTTTATCGTTATTGTTTCAGGATCTTTGCCATCTACCTCTTTCTCTTCTCTTTTCAATCACCATTTCTCTTATATGAAGGGGAACATTGTTATATTTCTGTTTCCTGTGGCATTTTTGGGGTAGATAACTGAGCGGCTTCTTGGATTAGTGTGGTTAAGTAGTTTACAGCTTCTTAGATATGTTCAGTTTATTTTCAATGGAGTTTTAAATCGATCTGGTTTACGATGAGATTTTTGGAGCTAACCCAATATGTTCTATTATTTGTTAAGGTTGGTTTGTTTTCTTTATTTATAATGTATGTACTTATAGTTTCGTTATCGGTGTATGATCTGACGATATGTCGTGGTTGGATTCGACTTGTAAATAACTTGTTGAGATACCTTTGTGGATGAAGAAGTCTAAGAGGTCAGGTATATTATTTCGGTCAGCCAGTAGGTTGGCTCAGCAGTTGCCATTGGTTGCCTGTGGTAGGATTCTGCCTATGGCGGTTGTTAATCTTGATCCCCATATTGTATTTTTACCATTCCAATCTCCTCGTATGATGAATCTTGGTCCCAGCGAGTTAAGTAGTTTAATGTATCCTTCTCTAGAAATGGCATGTTTCGAGACTGTTAAGGGCCCTAATTTCGTGTCTACTTTAATATTGGTTGATTGTATTTTATTAGTTTGTTGGTGTATCATCTGGTAATGAGATATAGAGTTTCGGATTATAACTGCTGCTCCGCCATGGGCTGTATCATCTGGATGAGTAATAGATACACCTTGTAGTATGGTATTTTAATGACAGTTCTCGAGGTAAAACGGTTTCTGAAATTAACACTACGCCTAGTTTTTGTAAATGAAGGAAATTTTCTAGTTCCATTTTATGGTTTTCTAAGGCATTGGCATTCCATGTAACTATTCTTAATGTGTGCGCCATTAAGATGTTATCTTATCATTAGTGCGCTAAGTGTATTTAATATAATGCCATTTTGATTAAACATTTCTCTGAATTCATTTAAGAATAATGAGAGTTGTTTTGATATCCTCATTTTGGACATTTACTTGAGAGGAATTATGCTTAACATTTGTTTGTGGTTCATTTTGTTGATAATTTTTATATAACGGCGGAAATTGATTATAATCGTTTATTTGTGATTTGGGATGAGGTGAATTTTTGAGCAATTGTCTGGTTGTGTCACTTTATGTTTTGCTTTTGTGTAGGTTGTGATAGATATTACATCCTTTATAATTAGCGGGGCGTTTTCTCTGGCAGAGTGCGCATGTAGCTGGTGTATTCCTTGGTTTCTTGCTATCTATTGTGGTTGTTCCCGCATTTAACGCAAACATACGGCCTGGTACAATATGTTTTAGTGTGTCCATACAATTGACATCTAGTGCATTGCGCTCTGGTGTTTCTCTTTCAACTGTGATTTTCATGTTGCTTAGGTATTTAATGTCATAAATACTTTTATGGGTGCGAAACTTGGACCATAGGAATTGTAGACAGGAAAATAATAGAAGCTTTCGAAATGTGGTGCTATAGGAGAATGCTGAAAATCAGATGGGAAGGTAAGCATTAGCGGGTAGCGTGGGGGATAAGAACGGAAGAGATGAGGGAAGATGTGGGATGTGGTAGCTGTGTAGAAATGACGGTTGCATGGACCATGCATGGTAGCATGGGAGGTTGCATCAGGACAGGCTAAAGGCTGAATACCACAACAACAACAAACTTTGATAAATTAAAAACTGTTATAAAAAGACAAAGAACGAAATTACATTAACAATAACACTTTCCACCACTCTTTCAACTTCTGATAACTCTGTCAGAGTCTACGCTCTTCCTAAAATACATTAACCTAATTTATCTTTCAGAATTATAGTTTATTCCACTAATAGTCCTGTCCATAATATTTCTATATTTTTTGTATAATCTCTTCAAAGTAGATTTTAGCGATAAAAATAAGTTAACAATTTCGTTTTATTTAAATTTAAATACTATTAACATCCTTGATATTTAATTCTTTCCCCGATGAATTAATCATGCAAAGTTTTAAAAATAGACAGGATAACCCGTTCCAAATTGACAAATATTCCTTACTCAGAAATTCTTATCTCACTCAATTTAATTTTAAATTCCGCCCATTTTTTGGTTTAATGTCATTTCTTTCAGAAAATAGGGGTCTCCCTTGGGGAATGCTCTTTCTCCTTTTTTAGCGGAAATTGTTATGAGAGATTTGGAAACTTTATGCAGTACATCTTTGGATTTTAAACTGTAAACTATTTCTGGTATGTTTTATTATATATTTTTTGTTTAATCCCCTAATTACCACCCTAAATAATACATATTATTCGCATAAAAACGTGTATAAAACGAAAATACGCTAACACATAACATGTTAGGACCGTGGTGATATCCAAGTTTCCTCAGGAAAAAGAAATATACAAAATAAATTATTACAAAGTTTATTGTTAAGGGTTTATCAATTATACAGCCTCTGGTTACAGAATTGGAATAGATGTGAATTAAAAAATAATGGTAAAATTGTGGGCGGTAATAAGAACAGAGCTAATAACTGTGAATTAAACAAGACTATGAATTAAAATTTAATAAATATGGAGAGTACATTGAAAAGAAATTAGCAAAAAAAATACGGGTAGTTTATAAATTAAGGAATGTTTTGTCCGTTAAAGTTATTGAAAAAGTAGAAGTGGTGTGTAATAGAGGATTAAGGGCTATTTTGAAATAACTGGAATTAAGGATATGTTAAATATATTAGAATTGTTAATGACTAAATTCTGTATGATGTTTTAGTTTTTATCCATTAAATAGGTAAGGGACAATTTCCAGATTATTTCAGTATGTGCATAAATAGTAATTCATACGTACAGAGTCAACACCAGGGGTAGGGAACATTTTTATATGAACCATTTATACTTAAAAATTACAACAAAAAAACGATTTTTGATTAAGGTTTAGTATTATTCAACGTATTACCAGCAGCTGTTAAGGACACTAAAAGTATAAATGTGTATTATATTTGTTTTATGTAAGTTCCTTGTACTATTTTACAAACGACATTGAAATTACAGCGTTGCTCAGATATACTTTAGTAATAGGAACTTATACAAATCAAATATTCAACAAAATCTATTTTAAAATAGTTTAATGTTAGAGTTTAAAAAGACTGATGTGTTTAAAATAAGTGTTGTATTAATTATTATATATATAATTATTAAATAGAATTGAGAATATGTAATTAGCTTTAAGCTAATTTGAATAGATAAATACATAGAAGTAGTGTAGGAAATTAATATATATATATATTAGTTGTCATAGTTTTCTGAATGATTTGGTCACACGAAGTTATTCATCTCAATTCCAGCTTAATGTAACAGCTCAGCTGGCTGAGGAACGCAAAAATAGTTACGGTAGGCGATATTTGGTACACTTTATCTTATTATTCATACGTTATGTTATGCTAGGGAGCTGTTTTGATATATTTAAAATGTCTACTGCCCATCAAATTACAGGGTTCTGTTAAAATTATGACCCAAAATGTAATATAATGCGTTATTTAATTTCAACTTAACTTTCATCTCTCTACTTGTCTATTTTGTATCATTTATTCTTATATTATTTGACTTTTTCCTGTATGTGTATATGGTTTATAATATTCTTCTATAGCTCTCATTTAGTTTCTTTTCTAGTTAATGTATTTAGTTATTTTGTACAGTACAGGAGTACTGGAATCAATAATTAAATCAAAATCTTCCCCTCATAACGAAACGTCGAGTGGAACGTCTCTCGGTACTGTTAAAATAAATAAATGTTTATCATTGCACCAGTATCATTGTTATCGGTAACTGAAGAGGAAGGAGGTTATTAACCTAGGTGTTTATTTTCAACAGGTGCCGCGGTTTGAGAGTGAAAGTTGTCGCAATATTACTCAACGCACTTGTGTGTTTTGGATGTTTATTACTCCTGTCAGCAGTGCGCTATGAGGGCATGGAGGCAATGACTTCAAACCCCCATCGATTGCCCATTCCGCATTCGCATGCGGTTAGAATATTTACACCAGTCTATATAAACTTGCACAAACAAAATCACCTGATCATGTCGGGAATGCCTCGCACTCTCTCTGGGTACTTTTTATCAAAGTTCTCATACGCCGAGACACCTTCACCTATTTTAGGAGGTATATGTACCGGGGTCAAAGACCTTGGGCATATGGCAAGAGCTGTCCGCTGATCCCATTGGATCAGTCGGCCAACTGCCTCCTGAAATTGGTGGAGACACGGAGAAGGGAATGCTGCGTCCCCACAGCAAACTCGTCTCCCGTCATTCGGAAGGGCGTGAGAATAGTACCCAATGCACGACCTACCTGATGCAGGTTTTCTAGGGTTTTCCCTGCATCTCTTTAGGTGAAACAATAAGGTAGGATCCTTAAACCATAGCCCGGGGGCCATAGTCAAGCCTTGGCTATCTTGCTCTATCTTCCACATCCCCCCTCTTCAATTCCCTTACTATGCTATTAAACGGGAGTTGCCTGTTTCAGGATCACCCTCATGTAGCCTGTTAACCCCCCCCCCCAAAAAAAAAAACACATGGGATGTGTAAGGATGCTTTTGGGAGTTATTTCTTGCAGGTATTTCTTCCCAGATTGACTGCGGGACTCATCTGTCTGTGTTGGGGTAGCCTCGTACGCACTACTTTTTTATTTTAAAATTCATCTATTTTAGAAGATGTATGTAGTGGGGTCAATACCTTGGGCATACGGTAATAATTGTCTGCTGACCCCATTGAATCGGTCGGCCAACTGCCTCCTAAAACTGTTGGAGACACGGAGAAGGGAATGCTGCGACTTTACAGCAAGCTCGTTTCCCGTTATTCGAAAGGGCGTTTGAATACTACCGAATAGTGGTATATACCTGATGCAGGTTTTTCAGGGTTTCCTTGCATCTCTTTTAGGTGAAACACTGGGTAGGGCCCGGGGACCCTAGTCAATCCTTGGTTATCTTGCCCTATCTTACATATATCTCCTTTTCAATTCCCGCCCCTATGCTATTAAAGGGGAATTTCCGGTTTCAGGATCACCGATCACCCTCATGTAGACTAGCCTATTACCCCCCCCCCCCCTCAAATTGGGATTTCTTTACCTGAGAATTCACCATTTCCCAAAATTAACGCTACCAAAAGTAATAGACATAATTCAATAGAAATAGAATATATCCGTTTTTATAAGTAAATTGAATCATCAGTTGAAAATGGCATAGGCAAGAAATCAAACCTCAGACAACAAAAGCTTCTTAAGACAGCAGCGCCAAAACAGGTTCAAATGAAATTAAGTTCCTTAAGAATTTTCTACTCCAGCCAGTTTCGGCATGGTATGTTGACCATGATACTAATAATAGGCTTTTAACAAATATTTATAATCATTTCTTTTGATCCTTGCAGGGTATCGAAATAGAACATACACGGAAATTTAAGTTAAAATTCCTATTTTAATCCCTAAAATTTTCCTTAAAATCCGTTCAACCGTTTTGGAACCCATTCGAGGCAAACTTTCAGACATATACACAAACAAAACTTTTAAAACAGTCATTTATGAAGCGGCACCATATAAATAGCAGCTTTGTTTTGAAATCACAGACAGACAGACACTTCAATTTTATTTAATTAGTATAAATTAACTAATTATGAAATGTAATTATTTTATGCTTCAACTCTACGTAAATTACAAAACATTATGCAAGGGTTTGTGATGAAAACTATGGATTTATTTGCACATGTAAAAAAGATTTAAGCATTTGCATCGGTCTGTAGATAAAGAGGATTTCCAACTAAGTTACATCAACGATTTCCTTACAAAATTGTACTCGAATAATTGGTCAAATGAATCGAAACTATTTATTTTAACATGGAGTATAAATAAAAAAAAGACACTTGTTGCTCAATGAAACATCTTCACGTTTTATTCACTGAAACAGCTGCGGCGATTACGTTTCGCTGACATGGGTGATCTTTACAGGCAGTCTTAAGAATAATATACGTTTCTAAACATCAAAATATTATTTAGTGACATTAAAAAAAATAAACAATCCTCTGAACAAATTTGATAGTTCATTAATTATTACTATAATGAGTTCGTCAGATGAAAATTCAGGGTTAATTGAGGATCCACCCTTGAAACATCTTTTCGATGGAGGAGTTTTCAATGTTTATTCAACTGAGGTTGATAATTTATCTGTTGGAGCCCCGGGTCCTGACCTGCTAAGGAACTGTATTGATATATTTAACAGGTCTACTGTTCATCGAATGGCAGGTTTCTATTAAAAGTCATGACCCAAATTTGAATGAACTAGTCCATAAAGTTGTCCCACTCGTGTAATTTTGATTCCAGGGAAAAGAAGAAGAGCATTCGTTTTTATTTCAATATGGCATACCTTGTGGTTCCTGGGAATTCAGACAAAAGTTAGCAGAGTTTCTTTCTGGTCGATATGGAGACACTGTTAATAGGTAGAACCTTTTACACATGACATTACACACTGCTGTTTCAGTAGATCATTAAAAGAACTCTCTACTAACAGAATTTAATTGATTCTGTATTAAAGTAAATTTCTGAATGGAAATATGATTAAAATATAATCAGCTAAACTGTATATTTGTATTTATTTTTGGTTTAAAATAGGGCATAAACCTGGTGGCAGATTCATAATGAAATTACTTACACACAATACTCCTAATATAAAAATAATCATTGTCCTTTAAAATGTGTATACCCCTGAAAGAAAGAAAAGAGAACACTACAAGAATTATATTTTCACTTCACTTTGGCTTTAACATTTAAATTCAACTATACATTTATATTATTCAGAATAACCACTTCACACGTTTTCTGAGATTTGCCCTAAATTTATTTTCCTGAAGAGGATTTCCCCCAAGCACTCGCACAGGTTAATTATTCCCATCATTGATAGTCCTATTTAGGAATGAGAATTTGCCAACATCTGTTTTTTGCTTTCTACATTTTACTTTGAATTGATGATCCCATATATCTATATAACTGTTTTTTCTCCCTTCAATTTGGAGATTACCAATGGTTTTTGCCCTGTATAAGCTTTGAATAGCAAATGCAGACTTTCTTTCTCCCTCCTTTGTGACTATCTCCCAACCTAGTTGTACCTTTTCATTCCTATGACCCGGCCCTACTTGTACAAAATTAGCAGTCATTTTCTTAACTTTCTCTAATGATTCTATGTGATTTTTTCTATTGGGATCCCAAAAAGCCACCCTGTATTCCAAAATTAGTATGACTATTAATAAATTTGCCATATTTGATTTTTAACTTCCGTTTTTTTTAAGTTCCTCATTATGAAATGTAAGGAATTCCACTCTTTTTGGAACTATTCCTTCCACCCAAATCTGTTATTGAAATATATCCTCAGATATTTGCAGTTCATTACCTTTGAAACTGGTTCCCCACCTATTCTATGTTCTCATTTAACAATGTGTGTTTTGTAAACAAGATTGAGCTGCTTTTATTTCCATTTTATTTTCCTGAGCCCATATATGTGTTATGATCAATGCAATTTTTGGCTATTCATTTTAATAATAATAAATTAAATTTATATATCACTTGCCAAGAAAATTTAATTTTTCATTAATTTAATTCTTTTGAAAAGCAACAGAGTTAATATATTTAGGAAACTAAATCAGGTTATTAATTTGTGATCAACATAAAATTGTTATATTTTCACAATATCAGCATACTTTTGCAGAATTTTCATATAGTTGAAAATAATAAACAAGACTCGTATTATTTCTGACGCAGTTGTAATATAATTAGTATAACTAGCTGTTTAAAGTTTTTGATATATTTTACTTTATTATAGGCAAGATCTAGTGTTAACATGTGGAGCTTCTCATGGTTTGCAGCTAATATTAGGATCTTTTCTGCCACCAGATGCAATAATTTTTGTGGAAGAAGTAACTTACATGATTGCTCTTTCAGCTTTCAAGCAATTTCCAATGATGAAAGTAGTTCCAGGTATTTTATGCTTACTTACTGATGTACGTTTACCAAATACATGAATGATTCATCAAGATTTAAGAAAATTCATCATTCATTAGTTTTGTAAAGTGTCCATGGGAAGATACAGGTTTAATTTGTTGCTCTATTAACATTAGATTGAATATATAACTCGATATAATGCACTTTAATTTCTTTTCTTACAGTTTGTTTTCGTAATGGAAGGTATCACAAAAATTTATTTAATTTTTTATAATACATTAAAAAGTAATTTCAAAAAGTGTATATATATTTATTGTTGTAAATTTTATAATTCTTGTGATTGTAGTGCCATTCTCATGTGATGGAATCAACACATCATCATTTTTGGAAATAGCAACATCAATAAATAATTCTAGAAAGTGGAATACTAGTGAAGAAAGACCTTTCTGGGCTGTTCTGTACACAATTCCCCATTTTCACAATCCCACAGGAGTAATGTCATCTGTTTGTATGTATAATACAACTTATAAGTCAATATTTATTCAGTTTCTTTATTTGTAAATAATTTTACTAAACATTATTTCAGCATGCTGTCAATCTGTTGTTGAAATAGCTAGGAATTTAAATATTCTTGTTGCTTGTGATGATGTCTACAATCTCTTGTTTTATGGTGAAGGAAAGTATCCTCCAAAAAGAATGTTTTATCATGATGTGAACATGGAGGGATTTTCTGGAGGTCATGTTATATCAAATGGAACATTTTCAAAAATTATGGCACCTGGTATCAGAGTAGGGTGGTTAGAATGCCCACCCCGGCTTACCAAAATTCTTCGGCAATCGTAAGTATTACTTGTGTTCTCCAACTCTCGTTAAAATTAAAGCAGATTAATATAAGAAAATGAGTTAATATTACATGTGGTTAGGAAGCCTATTCTTAAAATAAAATTAGATTCATAGTAGTTTAAGGCTTTCCTTCCATATTTTAGCAACCACATATGCAGCCTTCTTCTGTGAAGAGCCACCGAACTTTAGGGATGTAATAATTGAGTCCTGCAGTTGGATGGCACGTCACAGAATTGTTTGCAAATATGTTTGTTAAAAAGTGAGGAGAAACTCTGCAACTACCTTGGCTTCCATTTATAGAATGTTTTAATTAAGATTTATAACATTCAATTGCATGAAGGAAGTGAATTTTGGGCCTCTTAACACAAGACTGAGAAATGTGACTACATTGAATAATCTAAATGAAAATAATTCATGAACACTATCTTAAGAGCTAGTAGTTTTATTCTGCATGATAACATAATACAAACCATTATTATTTTGTACACTTATTTTCACAGTGGAGTTTTACTCAGTGGTGGAGCTGTCAACCATTACACATCAGGAATAATCACAAGTGCCTTGGAGCTGGGATATGTTGAACAACAACTTAACTTACTAATTTCAACATTCAAGGTGAAAATGTGTGAAATCTACCTCATTAATCCTTTATGATACACTGCTGTTATAATATTTTTTCCTTCGAATAGAGATTGGTATACATGATAATGATTGTATAGTTTACCTTGATTTATTAAGTAGACCATAACAGGTAATTAAAAATTATAATTAAATAATTTAGCATCCTGTTTATGCCCATATATGGTTCCTCATCAGGTTGACAATAAATAAATTAAAACATGTCATTGCTGTTAAAAAATATTATTTAATTATAATTTTTAATTGAGGTTTGCATATACTTTTACAGTCCTTACCTAGACAAATAAGTGTTCTCAATAGATAAAAATTTTGATGATTGATTTGACTGTGAATGAGGACAGTGAATTATTTTCTTAACCCAATCGACTCTGATTTAAACACGGCATATGTAAATACATTGTGTTCTCAACTGAATATGAATGTATTTTCATACTTAAATGAAATGTTTATAAAAAGGAAACTAACGAAGGAAAGTCATTCTCCCAGTGTCACAATAAATCAAGCAAGCTAACACAAGTGTCCTCAGTTCACGTCAATGGATTTAAAAGTCCAGTTCTGAATTATGTGAATGCCACGTCATCTGAGCTGAATGGGTTAATAGATAAGATAGAACACACATATCTCCTGGTTTGTTATGTAAGGGTAGGTGGCTATTAATAAAATATTTTAGATAAATAAATCCTAAGAATGGTTTTTAAGCTTCCTTTGTAAATACACGTTGAAGACTCGCAAATGTTTGGAATATTAGTGCACTGGGATATTTGTAGATTCTTGACTAGTGAGTTAAATAATGTGGAAATATCTCTTTCTCCAAGCTGGTGCAACTACAAACCCATCGAGAGTTTCCGTGCTTCTGCTATTGGCAAATATAAACTTAGAAATAGCTAAATTGGTTATTATTGTAATGCTCAGTCTTCAAATTTAGGCCAATTATTTTGCAAGGAAGCTGAAAGTTTTCAATTTAAATGACTATAAAAATTCATTGGGACTGATATTAGGATGTGTCAAATTTTTCTCTAGAAAGGATAAACTGATTATTTTACAGGCTGAAGAATAAAATAATATGTGCATTGATACTATAATTAATTTGAAATGTAATTTAAATGAGTTACTATTATTTATTAGTTTTAATACAACAATAATGATTAATTTCAGGATCGCATGACTGCACTGTGTGATACATTTACCAAGTTCCTGCCAAAAGGATGTACATTTCATAGACCTGAAGGTGGTTATTTTGTATGGGTTGTTCTTCCAGAAACAATAAATGCTGAACATTTTTCTGAATGGTGCAGAAACAAATATAAAGTGTCTGTCATACCTGGAAATATTTTTTCACCAGAAGGAAAGTTCAAGAATTGCTTTAGAGTAGGAATTGCTTTCCATGACACAAAAAGATTGTCAAAGGCAGGGGAAGTGTTATGTAAAGCTGTGTCAGAATTCATAACTACTTCACAATAAAAAAAATACACCCAATTTATCAGCAAATAATTTAATTAATATTTAGTTAATACAATTACGATGTTTCATCCATATTTGTAGACTTCATTGGGTAAATTTTGAAATGGATTATTTATTATAGTTAATTGTCAGATTATTGATTCATTGAAAAATATGATATGTTCTTGGATAATGTTTTTTAATTATGTATATTCACAAGAAATTTCATGGTGTGTCAAAATAAAATGCACTTTTAGTGGAGGTAGGACAGAGCTCACTTTAACTTTGTTATGGTAATTTGGTAGTTTATAAGTTATTCTGTAAACATTTACACAAGGAAGTATATTCAGGATATGTTGTGCATCAAAGAGCTAATCAAAGTGATTATAATTACAGGGTATGTTAAAAAAAAAACTTTGTGCTGTCTGTACATCCAGTTACCAAGAATATAATGAATATTTTTAGCCACTCTCCAACAGCTGTTGTCTCATAACTGTAGCGCAGAGACTCGCCAAGCATTTATTTGGCATTATAATTATAATGAAATTATAACAAAGCATCGAATAAGAAATTTCCTTTGTGTTGGGCAAACTCAGACTGCTGGCACCAGAAAACCTAAAAGACAGGACAGTGCGACACCGATCAGATAACGAAATTTTTTTGGAGGTGTAGGGCAATCGCCCTCGAATTTACCATAATGTTTTACCCCACCACT
This sequence comes from Eucriotettix oculatus, assembly GCA_034510155.1. Taxonomy (NCBI): domain Eukaryota; kingdom Metazoa; phylum Arthropoda; class Insecta; order Orthoptera; family Tetrigidae; genus Eucriotettix; species Eucriotettix oculatus. The sequence continues at coordinate 15,619,592 of CM067377.1, forward strand.
TGGATGACCTAAGGGAGAGGGTTGAAACGAAGAGGTGGATTGGATAAAACATACCATGTGACATAGTGTTACCCCTGTGGAGGGGGAGATACAGCTAGGTGACCTGGGAAGGTGAGATCATGAAAAAAATGGAGATGAACCTGGGATGGAAAGGGAGTAAGCTGCGAGGAGAGGAAACATCGAGTTCTAGGAAACAAGTCGAAGCCGGGCCGACACTCAATTAAGCTGCCAACAAAAGGATCAACGCCCTGATGATATACCTGGAATAAGTAGTCAACTTCCGCCTCAAGCCGTCGAGGTAGGAGAATCCTGTCAAGACACCCAGAAGCGCAATCAAGGATCCAGTATACCAATGAAACAGGTGTGTCACTTGCATGATATGTGAATCTGCCATTCCGCTCTGCATGTATCCCACCCACAGAAATTCCCTTTTAATTACATAGTTTAAAACTTTTCTTAATTTTTTTTGTAAGAACAAGATTTCATAAATTGTAAAAGCCCCTAAATTTTAAATAAATTAAACTATGATTATTTTCAATTCATTGATATAAAATTAATTAAACCCATTAATAAGCCCTGAAATAATCATATGTTACACAAACATACTCTCCATCTTTTTCCCTTCTACTTTAAAGCTTGGTGTGGATGCTATTTTTCACGACCTATGAATAACTAGTAAAATATAATTCATTCAATTATGTTCCATATTATAAGAAAGGAAACACTGCTATTTTTATTCAAATTAATACCAGAAACTTTGACAACATGTGTTCAATCTATTTCAATAACATAAATTAAAGTTTTTCTTAAAAAATGGTGATAATGTACACAGTATTACTTTTAAAGAGACTATAATTAATTTCATTTAGTGTTGTAAACAAGAGGTTTGAGCGTAAACAAAGGCTTATTGTAAATTGACCATGGGATACTTCTTGATACACCACAACAGCCAGGAATAATGGTAAAAGAGCTGAAGTGTTAGTATTTATATGGTCAAAACTGCCTACTTTTTTAAAGTAGTGGATGTCAGCAATACTTGTTAGGTGATACTGCTTATCCAAATGAAACTTTCCAGAAATATTATTTGTGAATTTTGGGAGGGTGTTTTAATCTAGAATAAAAAAATATAACTGTTAAATAAACTGTTACATAGTTATCAATGTAAACTACAGCAGATGTTGCAACGCCAAGAATAAAAGATTACCAAAAACCTTCACAACACGAATCTGAAATACCCAACATGAAAATTGAAAGGCTTGAACATTTATGAAGAGTTTCAACTACTTAATGGGGAAGCCAGCAAAGACATTGACTGGAACAGTAAAATAACCATGTTTGCGATAAATCTAGGACATCTTAAAATTATTTTCAGTGATGCATCACTATCGCAGTGTATTTACAGGAGATGGAAATGGCAAAGAGCTTGGACCCAGAAACTAATATTCACATGGCTGAAGTCTGCGTTCTTCAGCTGGCCACAGAATTATGTAGGAAGGCACCGCAGTTTAATTATATAATTGTCACCGACTCCAGGGAGGCAATTAATTTGCTTAAAGCAAAAAGTCTCAATCACCAATGTTATAAGAGATAATATATATTCTGTAAGGAGAAGAACTGTACCATTACCACTGCTAGGATCCTGGCACATGTGACTATCAGGGGTCATGACAGGGTGGACCTGCAGCAAAGATCAAGGTGAAACAGGACTAATCCCAGTGACAATTACATGTAGGGACCAAAGAGCGTGATATAAACATAAGCTAATAAGTAACTGGAGGCAAGCCAATCCTATGAGTGGAGGGAGACTCAGATCTTCAGAAGTATGCACCCCAAGGAACTAACCAGAAGAAAACATTGCAATATCAAGGGTAAGAACCCTACACACACAGTTGACTGATTCTTATCTTTTTTACAGATCTCCTCAATCAAAGTGTGGGACAAACAGTGTTACATTTACTTTAAACAAGATTCTTTTCAAATGCCCAGGCCACGCAAATGAGAGGAGGAAGTATATTCAGGCCTTTGAGAAAAAAGATTTATGCGATTCAACTGAAGCAATGAAGAATATTTTATTATTTCTTGATAAAACTTTACTGATAGAAGAAATTTAATTTCTTTTGTTGTTCACCTGTATTGTTTTCTTACTATTGCCATTCTAGTGGATGAGCTGTTTATGTAAAACATTTATTTATTATAATTTTGTATAGTCACCAGTGACGCTAAACTTTCAATTAAAAAGATTCAGATTAACATGAGTGATGTGTGTAAATAATTTGATATCGGAGTGAGAGATTAATTTTTTATATCTAATTTGTTAATTTAATTTTCTAAAAGCTTCTCATCTAGTAATTCACAAAAGTACCCTGAGGTGTAAGTTCATGCTGGAATATTTAAGATGTGTGTTAATAAACTTTTGTATTGTTTCCAATTATTTATTAATGGACTGGTGACTTTTAATTTCAATTATCCAATAAAAAACATGTTTACTTGTGTTTCCTGTTGTTTCTCAGTGCTATCGTTTGGAATTAAAAATGATATGGCCAAATATGTGAGTAAACAAATTGAATCAATGAAGAGGTAGTCTACAACAAATGACTCAAAATGGGATTAGTATTATCAATTTAAAAATTTACCTGAAGAAGTCCACAAAGATACATGAAACATCAAATTTATATTAACTAAATTTGTTTCCTGCCATATTTATTAAACAGATATGATTTACATTATAATAGAAGCCTTTGAAATGAGGTGCTATAGAATAATGCTGAAAATAAAATGTGTGGATATAAGTTCTAAGCAGAATAGGGAAGGAGAGAATGATATGGAGAGTTTTGACACGGTGGTCTTGTAAAATTAGCATTAGAGGGAAGAATATGGGGTGAGGACAGAAGAGGGAGAAAGGGTGGAATATGCTGAGTAGATTAGGGAGAATGTGGTTGTGTATAAAGGAAAGGGCTTGCAGAGAATTGGCTAGCATGGAAGGTTGCATCAGACCAGTCGAAGGACTGATTTAATGCTAATCTTTTAATGTCACTGACGAACACTTGCAATTATTAGCAAAGCTTATTTTTGACAACCACTCAAATTGAGTTTGCTTTCAATTTGGTAATGTTTTATAACCTGCTGAATATGGCTTAAAGTCTATTATTAATAGATACTCAAACATAGAAGTTTACAATAAATAAAAAGTTGCCAATAAGTCAGCATATAATTTAATATATATATGAAGTTCTGTCTCACTTTTGAGACTTCATCGGGCATAAAGTTTAGCAATTTATCTCCTTGACTCCGTAGTGAATGACATGATATCTCAAAAGTGAGACGAAACATTGTATTTATATTAATTAAATAATAAAATTATATGTTGACTTTTGGCAGTCTTTTTATTTATTAATAGCTACTATCTGACTTATTTCTTAACTTCATAAGGATCACAAAATGTATATATTATGCTAAAAAGAAATTGGATATTCATCCAATTGCCCTAAGGGCAATAGTGACAAGAAAATAAGTTTTTGTGGAGAAAAAGATTTAAGGGCAAAATACCTAAATAAATGGTTGATCGGATAGAATGCCTTGCTACTATTGCCAAATTGTAGGTTAATCACGAAATAGAGCAGGAATATAGAACGTGGATTTTGTGGTTAGGGGTGATTAATCTCAAGGCTGTTAACGGTTAAAAGCAAACATTATGAAAAGTGTTAAAATTTGTGTTGTTAAGAATTAAGTTGCTGTGTTATGCTACTTATAAATAAATTGTAAAACCGAGGCCTTGACCCTTGTTGATTGTTTACTGATGATGAGCTTCGATACCGAATCGGAGTTTTCTTCCCGACGGGAATAAAGAGTAGGATACAAATGAAAAAAAAAGCCTATTCTCACACAGACGGGTTGACATTCAAATTTGTTAGTAAATAAATTTAATAAAGCCGACATGTCGTTCTGGTGTGACGTGTTGTGAAGACCGCCTACGAATGCTTGACCAACTTCCGAAGGAGCCTGGGAGGGGATATGAGATAAGTCTCAGTAATGGCTGCGGCTGTGTTCAACTACAGAGCTGCGAGTAGTCCAGGTATGCGAGGCGTGCGATTAGTACAACTCGGAACGTCCAACAACTAAAGTTGAAACGACGGAAAATATTCTCATTCATCGCGTAGTGACGAGTGTTGTCGATCAAGTCCTGTAATTCATAAAGTTAATCTAGTAAATAAATTAGAGGCTAATATGGTAAAAACACTTCTGTCACTCCGGTGAAAGTTACTTTCATAGAAGAATGTAGACTGTCGGTATAATTTACAAGTTGCTCTAGATTGGGGTTCCCCGTGCATTACCAACGTGGTTAGGTATTTATTATAATACTTGTAATGCTGATGGATGATCCAGGAAGGTGACATTGCTTTCAAGCGCAACATTCATTATCAGCGAGTCCTGTCAATATTGGCTCGGCGTTAAATTGATTAGAGCGCGCCGCAACTGCCAGGAGATGCGACCATTCCGAGTATCGATTACGTCAGGTTCGTTTAATGTTTTCCGCTGAAATATCCCACTCTCACTCCTGCACGTGGCATTTCTGTTTTGGGAGCACGGCCAACTTACATCACATGAAAGCTAGATGATAAATAGAAATAAGACGTGGCTACTGCAGTATGTGATTATATTTCAATAACTGGTGGGTGTCATGTAGATTTTTTTTTCACTAAGAGACTGAAGAATTTATTCCGTTCAATCTATCTCAACCAAGAAGGCCATGAAACTGAATGTGGGAGATCACATCTAGAGAATAGTTTTTATATTTATCAAAGTGCATTTGGTTTGTTTCTTGAAGGTTAACAAAGCGTAGCAGAGATTTTACGTTCTTTCGTGACGAATCTGTTCCAACTTCTATCCGATTCCGGAGGTTCCGCGTAGTAATATCCTTTCCTCCACTCTCAGACTTCCTCGTGTTCCAGGTCAGGTTGTTGACGGAAAAAGGCTCTGGACCTGGTACTGCTGGGCGATGGAGGAAAACTTGTTTTTCCCTATCTTCACACCGCTTCATTTCAGCTGACAATTTAATTGCTCGCTTTGCTCTTTTCTATGGCACTTCCTCCTCCCTTCAACTTCCAAGCTATTAGAAACTTCTCGCCTTCCTTGTTCGCTCTTCTTTCAATTAAAGAGCAACACTGCTCGCATCCTCTGCTTCCTGTTCCTTTCAACACTGGATCAACAATGAATGATTTTTCGCTTTCTCACCTCTCAGCCTAACTCTTCTTTTCCCTTTCTTTCATCTTTCACCTAGCGCGATATTTTGCACTTACGAGCGGGGGTCCTTGGGAATTGTTGGGGTTGTCCGTAGCGCGCCCAACAATTTTAATCCCTTTTAACTGCAGGCAGGCACGATTTCTGTGCGGCACCTTGGCGCCTTTCTAATTCAGGGATTTCCACCCTTGTCTTTAGGTAACGAAGAAAAAAAAACGTCTGTAATGTCTGCTAATGTTTTCATTACCGTAATGACAGCGCGAAGAATAAATCACTTTACCTTAAGTTCTTACTTGCATTGAAAGCAAAGCCAGTGCTTCAATCTGAAAAAAGAAACCTATTAAACTATATATGAGTAATCCAAAAAAAATCATCCTCGAAAAACTATTTACTCTAACAAGGAGTTTTCTAGAGGCTTTATAAACTCTGCCGGCACCACCAAATAAACATGTGCCACTGTTTTCCAGACAGTCGTTTTTGTGTTGTTGGGAAAACTGCCACCATTTTACCCGGTAGATTGACGAACACTTAACAATTGTATCTTTTTTTTGTCCAAAATTATTTTAATGATGGATAAATTCCCTTGATCAAAAATTAAATTAAGCTGAAAGTAGAAAATCTCGTTCTAGTAGCAAATATAATCTTGTAATATTCGAATGTTCCCAGCGCACTCCAGTGCCGCCAACCTCTCCGCTGTCTTTTTACAGACTTATCGATACGTACTGTATACGAGTTCGAACTCTTACAATAATTTTTTTAGTGCTGTTTCGTACCTCCAGAATTTATACTAAACAATCATGCAAGTTGTGATTTTATGTTTAATGCTGTATGTGCAGCTTATATAACCATAAAAATCCGGCAAGCCTCAGATCCGGAGGTTGCAGGATTTTCGATAATCTACCTCTATTTTAAATGGGGAGATATTGTTATAGTTATGGGCAGCATTAGTTAGATTCTTTAGTGGGTCCAATTGAAAGGAAAAATAAATGAATTTAAGTAAAGAACGTCAACTGAATATTCATTTTTATTTAAAAGTAAAGAAACTAGGCGTATTTTGTCATCCAGGCCTTAAGCGTTAAGATTGGAGAAGTCACCGTCTGTCGAGACTCAAGTCCAGACTGTTTGGCCGCCGTAGGCAGTGGCCTACTCTTTCGGCATGACTTTGTTCTCTGGTCGCTTTACAATGAAGACGAACTAAAACAGGAAGTTTGAAATTCTGTGTAATTAAAGTGCTTTTGTTTCTTTACCTTCTCGTTTCGCTATAAGAACATTGACTGCAATGTAACACTTCGCAAATTCGGAAATGTTAACGTAACATTTATTTTTTTTAGTTTGGGTAATTAATGAGAAAATGTTTTAAAAGCATATTCTTAATTAAGTAATTATTTTTATAATATAAACATAAAATATGAATAAATAGAGGACTTAATAACTTTCATGATTTTGGGTGTGTATTACAAATTTTCTTGATAAGTTCAATTCTGCTTGTTTGAAACTCTTCAGAGAAATAAACAGAAGTTTGCAGAACGCGGAAAAGTTCTTTATTTATGGTAAGGTTTATGTTATCTAAAAAAAATCGGTACAACATTCTAATTATGAATTCTTAAAGCTAACACATGAGGCCAAGGATTTTCTTTCAAGAAAATGCTTGTGATAAATATTGTAAAAATGTAGTTCATTTGTAACAATACTTTAATTCCCATGGCACCTTTCACTCAATTTTGAGTCTCTGTTAGTATTAAAATTTTCTAACTGCCCACCAAATTTTGGGAGAGAAGTGGGGCAACAGACTACATGAGGGTGATCCAGAAACTGGCAACTCCTCTTTAATGGAATAATAAGGGAATTGTAGGGGGATGTGGAAGGTAGATCAATGCAGTTAAGAGTTGACTAGGGTCTCCTGGCTTAAGTTAAAGGATCCTGCATGGTGATTCACCAAAGAAAATATGATGTAGGGGAAACTAGGAAACCTACATCAGGTAGGTCTGGCTATTGGAAACTTGTCTCACTCCCTTCCGAAAGACAGGAGAGGAGTTTGCTGTGGGGTCACAGCATTTCACTCTCCGTGCCTCGACAAATAGGATCAGTGGACAACTTTTACTAACTGCTTGAGGTCTGCGACCACAGACCACACACTTCCTAAATGAGATCAATGTGCTTCAGCAAGTGAGATCCTTAAAACCTAGAGAGTGAATGAGGCACCCCCAAATGTAAGCCCCATTCTCACTTTGGCATATAGGTATGAATGCTAAGCTCGCACAGTAGTTTCATTATAAAGTAGGGAAGTAACTTTATAAGACTTATGAAGCAGAGTTACAGCAAGTCAAAGTCTTTAATAATCCTTTATCGAATAATTTTGTTCAGCTTGACAGAAATAAATCTTTATAAAAGCACTTACTGTAGTTCAATCTTTTTATTTATAATTAAAGAAAAATACTTAAATTTTGGGTTACTGATTTATTGGTCTTTTTATGTATTGCTTATGCACATAGAAGAATGAAGTTTGATGAAATTACATTTAATTAATTAAATTATTAATGATATCTCTGAAACTGATGTTGCAAAACTTAATGCTTGATATCTGACTCAAAAGTCTAAGGTCTCCTTATCTTCCAAATGGCTTATTTCTCTAGTCAATGTATGATTAATTGAACTAAAGCCCAATTCCACAAAATATGAAGTAGGGAAAGGCATCAATAAACTGTACCTCACTTTCCACATGTTTGGATTTAAGACAGACTTTGATTTTATTTTGCCACAGGTTTTCAAATCCACCACTATTAAATTTCTGTTTACTTTCTCTATTATATCTCATTTCTAACTGTTCTTCTTGTCTAGTTGTCTTTAATATTTGCGGTGAAAGGATTTTTCATCCAGTCGTACACCCTCAATTTCAAATATCTTCAAATCGTTTTACCGGTTCCAAATTAAATTTGCTGAGGTGGCGACTGAATCCATCAATACCCTCTGGAATTGCATAATAAATTTCAATTATTACAGAGAATTTTATGAAAACCTTATGAATTTTTTTTAAACTACATTATTTTTTTAAAAGACAATTAAATTAAAAATAAAAAGATACTGTTTCAGTATCAGTCCAAACCACTACCACCCACCATGAATGTCCACTAGTGGTTGATTACTACTGCTTTAATTGATAGGGAAATAATCTCAAGATAAATTGGTTACAAGAGTATGACGAGAGTTGCTACTGGAAGAAAATTGATTTCGTGCTGGATAATTTGGATAGCATAGTTGATGTAAGAGACCATTAGTTAATGCCTCTCCTATTCTGATTAGAATATAAATCACCTGATTATTTTTAGAAATTGAAAGTACATTTTGAAGAACGTTTTCCTAGTACATATATTTGTTTTTAGAGGATTTCCTTCAGTATTTAAATTAGCTTGATAGTGACTGTCATTCGCATGGTTCTTGAGACTTTGACATCATCAAACAGAAATACAAGAGATTTCGACTCACACCTTATGGTAATCCTCAAAGATATAATGCATTTTTCTTGGAAACAATTTGTTTCAGATTTTTTTGACAATAACCATCACATTCCTCTTTTGGATCAGGAACATGAACCAATAATACATTTTATCAAACATGCAGCATTACGGATTACCTTAGGATTGATATTACTGACTGGTCTAGTTGTCGGAATATGGTTGTTTGTGGAAAAGCGTAAGTGCTATTTTTATTGAATTTGTTTCATCTATATCTATTTCATCATTTTGAAATTGCTCTGAATTTTGGTGTATATAACCTGTAAAATAATTAAATATGATGTACTGATGGTATGGATTGGACACACTGAAATAATTTTGTTACTCTCAAGTTATCATCATCAACCCCAAGATCGTAGGTTTACCAGTGAATTTGTTGAATAAAGAGTTCTTGGGTTACAACCTGAGTCATATTAGAATTTAAAACCAATGTTTCAATGAGAGTGTATATAAGGAGGCATTTAATTGATAAAGATGAATGAGTTTTTCATAAATACATTGGTTTTAAATTCTAATATGACCCAGGTTGTAACCCAAGAACATATATTTTGAAAATGTAATTATCTACTTTTTAATTTAATAAAATATGATACAAACATTAATATTTTCTAGCAAGTATAAAATGCATAATGTTTCAAGAAAATAATTTTTTGCAATCAGACTACTTACCATTTAATTAGAAAGTAAGTATGTATGCATATACATAATACAATATAAATAAATATATTCTTTAAACCTGAGACTGTAATCAGATATTATTTGTGTTCGAAATTCATAGATTTAATTACTATTAACTACACAGCAGGTAGATATGATATCATCACCCCTGGTGTTGATGCAAATTTTCATCTTGTTTCACGTGATGATTGGGGAGCAATGCCTTCTGTTAAACAAAATCAAGACTCACAGAGAGTGAACCCTGCAACACATGTTGTGATACTGCATACTTTGACTAATGGATGCAGTACGCCTAAAAGATGTGCTAAAGCTGTAAAATATTTGGAAATGACAAAAAATGACACTGATATATCATACAGCTTTTTAATAGGAGGTGATGGTATGACATATGAGGGTTCTGGTTGGGACACTGAGGGAAACTTTTCTGACCTGATCGACAAAAAAGTCTTAGGAATGGCTTTAATTGGTAAGAAAGTGTTTTTATTACGTTATTACTTGCATTTTATTTTATTTAAGTTCTTTAAGTGAGTTACAAATTTATTTTAATATGCACAAAAATAACTTAATCGCTAAGTTAAATAATACTTTCATGATGAAAGATTTTTATTCCAAAGATAAGAAAATTAGTTTTGTAATACCCACTTATTTAATAAAAAATATTGATGAGGAAGATAAATAACTAAAAGTGCTTATATAAAATTAAATTTTATTTAGAGAATGTAGGCTTCCCTGGTGAACAGATTGAATACAAAGTTCTCGGGTTTTCACCAGAGTTATATCATTTGCAAGCCTGAGAAGAAGCCACCCCGAAACAGTCGCTTTAAACAGCTTTACATTAATATTTTAATAGTTTTGAAACTGTGAGTTAGTTTTATCAGGCATGTCATAAAAAATAATTGAATAACTATGTATATCATTTAAGCATGAAATATGTATTTACTTTTCATAATTAAGAATATTTAAACAAATTGAGATAATGAAAAATTGGAAAAATGATGGATGTATCTATTCTTTTCCAAATAGTTAGGGTTCTCATTCATTAAATATTTGTTGGAGAAATAGTTTTTCATTTAAATGATGTCATGATTTTTTTAAAAAAAACACTAATAACATCAAATAATCAAATAAAAGATGTGTCAGGAAATGACATTGTCATGTTAAAACAATTAATGAGGAAAGGAAAGAGAGATAGAAAGTAGGTGACTTACCTGACGATCACTGGAAATGTCTTCCTAACTTTCTGATGAAGGGGGCAGTGGCTCTGAAAAAAAAAAAATTCAAGTACTCTAAACCTCACAAGGTGTCTACCATCTATGAACCTCAGATAGGTCACCTACTTTCTATCTCTGTGTCCTTTCCCTATTAATTGTTTTAATTAACATGACAATGTCATTTCCTGACTCATATATATAAGAAGTATGACACTTAAAATTACAAAAACACTAACCATAATTTATTTTAGGATATAGTTGTTCCAGAACAAGATTATTACAAACTTTTCATGGCAGGTTTAATATAGAAAATATTTAAAATAAATATACTGAATATACAAACAGGAAATAAAATGAAATTTACATATTTTCAACTGAAAACAAAATGAATACTTAAGAAACTGAATAAACTGAAATTGTTATATATATACATGTATTTACAGAATAGTAGATAATTTAATGTGATGTGGAAAATGGAGTAAGTGTCAATTAATTTTAACAGTTTTGTGAAGTATCACTTCTTTAAGTTTTTTTAAATATAAATTGACATGAATTTGTTTTTGCCTGTGGATATTTGTATCTACTGGTATAAACATAAGTAATCCTATATTTAATTATATACTTAGTGTTTTGGACAAATTCTACATGAAAATGTTTAAAATGTGATTCTATTTTACCTAGGTGACTTTCGAGTTGTCATGCCATCAAAATTACAAATGGATCAATTGTATGCTCTTCTTGAAGAATCAATTTTTAGAGGTAAATTACTGAAAGACTATAAATTACTTGCACAATGTCAAGTGGCAGACACTGAAAGTCCAGGAGAAATGGTGTATAATATTATCAGGAATTGGCCAAATTGGGTAGATTGTAAACATGACATGTGTTAAGTCTGAAATACACATGAATAATTTTGCTAGTCTGTATCTATTAAGAACAATGTGTGAACAGGTTATCAGTATTATACTATTATTTGAATTTACAATATTACAGTGATTGTCAACTAATGTAAATTGTCTCGAGAAATTATTGGGTTAAAAGTTAACTAGTGTTAATATATTTTTTTCATTATGTAAATATTTAAGTCATGTCCATTTTAAGAAGTTTTTATTTCTTGTATATACAAGTGTAGCTAATGTAATATGTATTCCAAAGAAAATGTGCTGTTGTCACTAGTTGTGTATATTATCCCAATATTGTACAATTTATCAATAACTAGATTACTAGTGTTGTGTTTGAATGATTATGGCCCAAGATTGAAAGCTTTGGTGATATAAATTTAGAAATAAACACTTTCGAATTGTTTTAAATGGTTTTTATTTCAGTGTAATAGGTAGTCTGATTAAACTGAAGAAACTGGGTATTACTAATCAGTACAAAAATATATTATTTGTTACTGTGCCAATTATATAAAATTTTATTAACCATAATTATAATGGCATTTATTTTGAGCAAAATATTACAATTTAAGGAAATTAGAAATTAAATTTTAATAATTATTTTTGTATAAAAAGTAATTACAATCTTATAAATGCATTGTTAAATTAACTAAAGAGTACTTAAAAAGTGAGGTAGTTCTGAAATGTCATGGTCACAAAGTTTTATATTTTTTCCATGGCAACTACACTGAAAAAGGCAAAAAATAAATTATTATGTATCATTATTGGGGAAATCCATTAAGACCAAGAGTCCACATTTTGAAAAGAAATTCATTATCACAGTGTACCTACTCAGAAGTCTTTACATTTGTGGATGAAGATTTGTGTTAGAAAAGTAATGAGGCTGATTTTCATATATCAATAATTTCTCGAGTACATCAATGGAGTCATTGTCTCCAGTCTTCTTGACAGTACCAGATGGTTTTCTACAAGAATACCACAATGCATACTGGTTATGACCTTCTCAGTAGTACCAAATGACAGCCTTTCAAATGTTTTTTTTTAGCCATGTGTCATAGTTACGATCTGGCAAATCAACCACAAGATAAAGCATTTTTCATTGATGGAGACTGCCACATGACATTGTATGTTGCCATCAAGCAGTATCAAAGTGAATGCAATGCTTGCTTACACATGTGCCACATTGTTCCCAAGCATTTCCATGACTTCCGGATGAAAAGTTTGATCGACACTGTCCTGGTGATGTAAATTTCTCATTGATGATTCTCTTATCGTCATAAACTAGTAAACAGGCATTTATTCAATTTGGATTTTGCTATCACCCTTCCCCTCAGAGTCATATGCGGGCTCACCTCACTGTGTCAGGAATACCTCTTACTTCCTCTGGGGACTTTTCAAAGTTCACACATGCCGAGTCACCTTCACCTATTATGGGAGGTTTATGTACTGGGGTCGAAGATCTTGGGCATAAGGCAAGAGTTGTCTATTGATCCCATTGGAACAGTCGGCCAACTGCCTCCCAAAAATGGTGGAGGTATGGAGAAGGGAATGCTGCGACTCCACAGCAAACTCGTCTCCCGTCCTTCGGAAGGGTGTGAGAATAGTACCCTACATGATGCAGGTTTTCTCTGCATCTCTTTAGGTGAAACACTGGGTAGGATCCTTAAACCATAGCCCAAGGGCCCTAGTCAAGCCTTGGCTATCTTCCACATCCCCCCTCTTCAATTCCCTTACTATGCTATTAAAGGGGAGTTGTATAGCTTGTGAACCCCAAAAAACAAAAAAATCACCCTCATGGCAGCCTGTTAACAAAAAAACATCTTGTGAAATCTTTGTTAGTTTTCTCCGACAAGTATTGCTACCCAGATCGATTATGGGGCTTACCTTTGGGGTAGCCTCATACTCTCTTTGATTTTTTAAGGTTCTCACGTGCAGAGGCACCTTTATTTCTTTTAGGAGGTATATGACCTTCAGCATACAGTAAGAGTTGTCTGTTGATCCCATATAATCAGTTGGCCAGCTGCCTCCTAAAACTGGACGAGACATGGAGAAGTAAATGCTGCGGCCTCACAGAAATCCCATTTCCGTTATTTGTGAGAACAGTACCCAATACATGGTACATTTTTATAGTTTCCCTGCATCTTCTTTAAGTGAAATTATGGGTAGGATCCTTAAACTATAGCATGGGAGCCCTAGTCAACCCTTCTCAATTCCCTTCCTATTCTATTAAAGGGTAGTTGCCTGTTTCAGGACCACCCTCGTGTATCCTTTTACCCCACTTCCCCCAAATAATATCTTGTAGTCAATTCAAATGACTGGTTAGTGTAGTTCGAGAAACTTGATGGATAAAGAAGTTCGAAAAGTGATAGACCTGGTTTACCTGGTTTTAAACACATCAGTTTATAATAAAAAATACAGAGACTTTTAAGTTTGTAAGAAAACTATCTGTGTTTTTGAGGTGTGTGGGGCTTACTCTGTCACTTGAAGAAACAGCGGTTGTAATAACCTTAATTAGTTCAACTAATACATGAAGAACATATGCTATCTACATTTTAAATTAATTAATCTCAACTAAATCAATATTTGTTCCTTAAACCTGAAAGATTAATTAAGTTCAATATTAGCAAGCAACATACAAGTGTAATTTTCAGGATTAAGACTGCCCCTATTTAATATAATGTATCAGTGAAGTTATGTCCCCCCTCTCATACATAAATAAAGATAAAAGTTTGGATGCCAAAGCTATCAATGAAATGCCATTTTCGTAGTCTCTGAACTCGATAATATATATATTCAAACTCTCAGTGTTCAGGTTGGAGTCCATAAACAAAGAATTAGTTTAATTACTGATCATATATATTTGTCAGCAATTAATTTTATGAGACACATATATTTCTCAGAAACTGTCCACAAATGTTCTAAAAAGTGTCAAAAGCAGTTAATTAAAATGTAAAATTTAATAATAATGTTTACTTAAGTTTATTATAAACTTTTATGACTTTACATATCACACAAAATATCACAAAAATATAATTAAAAATAAGTAATCTTTGCTTTGGTATAGTATCACTAAAATTGATTAGATGTAAATTAGAGATGTAATACATCATTAAATAATACTGCTTGTTTGTAACCTGTATTAAAATTAATTAGCAAAATCAACTAACTTGGAAGTTAAATAACAGCAGAAATGTCTATTTAATTTTTTTCCTTATAATAATAAAGGAAAAATTTAGTACCCTTATTCATTATTTACAATTTTTGTAAATTATAAATCCAATACTAACATATATCAAAATTGTTATAACATAGGCAATATATCTCATACCACAAGTAGAGAACTATAAGTGACACAAATAAATCAATTGACAATGCTTGAATAGACAAGTTGTCTAATTATGCTAATTGATAGCAAATTCCTGTTTCTTCAATATTTTTTATGAACCATGTTTTAAACACCAATAATGGCAAGGAGACAACTGAATGTATTTATACATAAATATCTCAATACCAATTATATAGAAAAGGGAGCTTATTTTAGTATAAATGAATCTTTCAGATAATGCTTAAGTTTAGCACTTGATGTCATGCAACACACAGTGAAATGTAAATCCTTAGAATTTTGCTTGGATATACCAATCGCAAGTGAAACAAAAATGACACAATTTTAACATTCATCACAGTATCATTTTTTTAAAAGTTGCACGACATTCAAATGGCATTGATAATATACATTCTACAAATTACAAATATTAAATCATGAAGATAATAGGACTAGTTTTTCAGTTAATGGTGATGTAGCTGTAAGAGGACATAAAATATTCAACAAGCTGCTTGACTGATTTGAATGGTACATTTCTGGACTTCTAACAATTTATTAAAAGTATTCTCTGAATATGAAGCACACTTGATCCTAAATAGTTTTGGAATGAACTATTAAATGACTGACTATAAATAATTATAACTAATTTTAGACACTATATTGTACAAATTAAGTAGTAAAATTCAATGTCATTTTCTCGTCAGGTAATATATAAAAAATGAATAATTCATTAGAATGTCTCTTTGAACATACAAAAAATTCACATAATGTACTTTTAGTATACACAAACAAAATTATACTTGTTTAAATGAAAGTATCAACAAAATTGTCTTGAAATTTGGTCATGGATATGAAATGTTCCTTGAAACTTATTTACAATATTCTGCTTGTGTAAAAGAATTACATTTTCTATAATTTAGAAACATTAAACCAAAGATCTAATTACAGCAATAATTGTGAGTTTATAGCTGAAAAAAAACCAATGAACTCAATTTTTAAATCATAGTTAAAATTAGGTATAATTTTGCATTTCCTATTTCTATTACGGAAGACAAAATAGAGGTTATAATCTCATTACAGATGCCTATAAATATTGATATATGAATTAAAATCCTGCAATGCTTAAGTTTGATATGGACTTAAAGGAAACTATACTTTAAAAACTAAACTAGATAAATTAAAAATTTTGTTTTCTTCTAAACACTAATTTAAACCCTTCTTTGGGTGAAATATAAAAGTTTTATTGTATCTACGGGTTCAAACTTAGACATATAGAATATCCAAACAAATGGAAATAATATACTTTCATCAATCGGTATCATTAGATTGATGATCTACAAACATTAGTTTGCTGAAGATAATGTAAAAATTTAAGTGTATTAACAGAAGCATATAGTTAACATTTAGAACTATACAAAAATATTTGGCTACATGTTCCTTTTAAACAAACACCTATTTCCTTTTAACTGTGTCTAAAAGAATTGCACTTTATAATAAGGAAACTTTGGCATTCAACATGTTTTATATTCATTGATATACAAAAGTTGTTTAACTTTTATAAACATGTTCTGAACTAAAACATATATAAAAATAAGTTAGTTCAGCTATCAGGATCATCTGTGGATTCACCTTCTAGTAACAGCCTGTGATCTTCACGCCTTTTAACAGGTGCAGCTTTCTTCTTTCGTCGATTGACAACACCATCATCTTCATCCATCATGCGGATAATTTGAGTTTGGTCTGATGAATCTATTGGTGCAACAGATATATCTCTTACAGCTCGGAACTTTCCACAATTATTTAGATGTTCGTTCTCTAGACGGAAGAAGTTCCACACAAAACGCCTGTTGAGAATTTATCACTTAATGAAAGATGCAATTAATAATATTTACAACATTCATTCCCCAACAATATTACATACAAATGTAACAAATTAGTTTCTTGCAAATTTTATGGAACATTGAAATCAAAATGGTTAAGAGCCTGTAAAAATTTAGAGCAAATTCTTACTAGAACCAGTAAGAAAACATCTGAATAAACAGAGATCATATTTGAAATTCAGCAAAGAAAATTTGTGCTCAAATAATAAATATGATAATGGTATGATGTACAAATATATTATTATTTATGTGATAAATATCAAACTTGGCAATTTAAATGCAGTATTCTTATTTTCTTTTAAAGTAGAATTTGGAAATTATGTGCCAAATAAATATTAAAAGAACAATGCAGAGAATGTGTTTTGAACTAGATGTGCGCCAAATTGAATTTTTTTTTTACAATTCACAGAATTTTATTTCTAGTTAAAATTCATACAGAAACAATAAATTAGTTAACAGCCCATTAATGGCACAGTGCATGTGAAATAAAAGGTAAAACTTAAATTTCTGAGCATGCTAATTGAAAAGAGCAATACATTTATACTATATCCATACTGCCAATAAGACAATCCTGTAACAATGAATGATCTATTTCGGTTCAGTATAAAACATCTGATTACAATGAGCATACATAAAAATTAATCAGTATAAAAAAGTAACTGAAGGTCTTCTATGAAATTTAATAGTGGCAGATGATTGCACTGCCCCAGAATAATGGTAAAAATTTTGGCATTACTTTGGTAAGAGAAAGTTCACAGTAGAATATTCTCTGGAGAAGTATTTGAATTTTAAGGCAGATGAATTATTACAATTTGTTTTTAGAGTTAGGGAAATGTGTCAATTTTAATTGATATTTCAAAGTAATAAATTATTTTTCTATACATTACCTGAACACTTCCAAAGGAGACAAAATCGAAACCATTAGGTCTGAGTGGATATAACCCATTTCAGTGAGAGACATTGACAGGGCCCATCCAAATCGCAACACAAAATCTTCTACCATTGCAAAGTAGTAATAGCCCTAGACAAAAATTAATTGCAGTTAAAATTGTACTTACACTTTAATATTACAAAAGCAAGAATTTTTTTTTTACAAATATAAAGTGAACCTCAGATTGTAAATATAGAACACACCATGTTATATCAAACCAAATTACACAGCTTAATATAATAAAATCAGTAGAAACTTACAGTAGAAGAGTAAACAATTTCTTCACGCAAGTATTTATTGTCTCCTGCCTTTTTATCAAACAAACCCCAGTCCATTTTTATATCCCAAGTATAAGCATAGCATGAGCTCAGGATGTAACAAAGAACCCAGAGGTAAAAATAAGGATTCTCTGATGTGAACGTGTATTTACCTGGAAATCAGTAACAACAGTTTGATTTTTATGTCTTCACTATATAGTTGGTAAAAAAATAATAGAAGAGACAACCAGAAATGATATTCTTTTATTAATTTAAAATATTTAACAATATACAATAATGTTTATCAGAAACCCCAAAAATGAATACTTAATGATAAATATCTCTCAAGTATTACATATATCCTGGTAATCAATACTGGTCACTGGGACATACATAAATGTAATAGATTTCATAAGACTGATGAGACACTCTGCTAGCCGACTGTACACTTCAAGCTTTGAAGTCTAGTAAAGAAAACAGTCCATCTCAGCCCACCATGGGAAACAAAACTAAGGGGCAGTAAATTCATTTGGACAGGAAAGAGACACGGAAAAAAGAAGCTGACTTTAATATATTTACCATTAAATTGATAAATTAGTTAATATACATAATGAAAGTGCATTAAAGTTCATTTAATAAATTATTCATATATTAGAGAATTGATCTCAATAATGTGATAAAATAATATCCTTCCAGTTATCATGATAAATCTCACATTTCTGCAAGCCTCAACCTGTCTCAGTGGCATGCAGGTTCATAATGAATTAAGAACACCTTTATTCATTATTTATTTATTAAATAGCTACATACATATTTGCTGGTACTTGCAGTTATTTCAATGCCTAAAGCAAAACTGTCAAAATAAAATTGACTTATGGATTCAATAACACAAAAAATGATGTGCTCTAAGTAATATGATGAGTCTATCAACTAGATTACTGATATAGAATTATTAATTTATTTAAATAACTATGACAATTTTTGAACAATTATAAAGGATAAATTGTTGGTTTTTTAATTAACTGAATGATTTGGCTTATGTCACAGTGTTTAAAAATTATAGATTTTTGTTTTCATACACACTACAATACAATAAAAAAACAATTTACATGAGGATACTAACTTTCATTTGCTATATTTAGTGCTGAAAACAGGATTACAAAAAATGAAGTAGCATATTTGCCTGCATTTACTAAATGGGGAAAGGCTTCCTTTGTGTCCCGGTACCTTCGTAAACATTGTGCAAATCTCCACCAAGCTGGTAAACATGCAACCAAAGGACGCAATATAGGGTTGAGCTCAACACAATGTCTACTGTCTGAAAAACAACATGAGAATTGATAATACTTACGAGAAAAATCTTTGTATATGAAGTTATATATACATGAGAGAGAGAAAGTAGGTGATGTACCTGAGGTTCATAGATGGTTAACACCTTGTGAGGTTTGGAGTTCTTTAAATTTTCGGAGGCACCGCCCCTTTTATAAGAAAGTTAGGAAGACATTTCCAGTGATTGCCTACCTCATAGGTGCCTACCATCTATGAACCTCAGGTAAGTCACCTACTTTCTATCTCTCTTTCCTTTCCTTAATGTGATATAAAATGAAATTGAAAGAATTGCAATTCTTGATAAAGCAGAAAAATTGGACAATAATGCATAAAACTCAATTTATATATATTCATAATTACATAGTCATATAGTAATATAAGTCCTTCACACATGCTCTACAAATTACAGTCAATGTATTCCTATATTTAGAATATTAAAATTTAATATGACCCAACAGAAATTATAAATTACAGCAAATGAAAACACTCTTCAGACCAGCATGGGAAATAAATCAATAAATTGAATAAAGCAATGAGGGTTATAGAGAATTATGTAATGAAGTGAATAATACATGTAATTGAAAAATTTGTGTAAATATACTGACCCTCCGCTTTCATCCAACTTTTATTTGTCCAGTAGAAGCATACAAAATACTGTAAATCGGTGAAAACAACTACAAGACTGTTGAGTTGATCAGCCAACCAGAAATCAGCAAAATTAACATAAAACAGCGGTGCTAGTATGATTCTGCCCTGCAAGAAACATTCACACTGAATGACTCATATGATTTGCTTATTATCATATTAAAGAGGTAACTTAAATAGCTAAAAACAAAGAGGTTTCTTTTTCAGATGTATCTTACACAAATATTTTTGTGTGTTCCAATTTAAACAATGTAAAGTTGCACACTTCTTGAATTTAAAACTGTTTGACCACAAACTCTTTGGGACCCAACATCCTGGGAGTTCAAATCACATAATAATAATAATACAACTTCTGTAATATTTATTTTTTAATTTGTAATAATTGCTTTCTAAGAAATTTATCAGTTACGAATATTTTATTTTCTATAATAAGATACATTTAACTATGAACTATTGAACAAGTAATATTCATTATTTAGGAATTGTTTATATAGTTATATAACAAATATTTCAGCGAGACAAAGCCAGAAAATGACAAAAAAATGTAGAAAAATAAAGTTCTGTTAAATAAATATTTTGTGAAAATTCTTTTTTAAATGACAAAAAAATTAATGGTTGTTAAATAACTGATTATTAGATTGTGTGTAGATAGGAAATGTAACAATGTAAAGTTGGCTATCTAGAGAAATAAAGAGTAACAAACAGTGTCATGACTTTTTAATTTAATAGATTGTGAAGGAAAATTTAATGTGAAATATCTAATTTCATCACTTAACGCTTTATGAATTTTCAAAATAATGGTTCCAAACTTACATAGTTCTTATAAGTGTGACAATTATTAAAGACTAAAATATATACACAAAGATATACAATATAATATTATTACATAGAAATATTGAAACAATTTATAATCTAATGCGAGTTTGTGATACAGATGCTCAAATTATTAAACATTATGATGTATACCACCATTTAATGAAACTATTCATCTGCATTCTTAAGCCTATGAACAGACACTGCACAGAAGTTCATTTAAACAAGTTGCTTTAAAATCGGATATTTGTATTCACATGGAAACATAATGTAACATATTCAATGTTATTAATGTGATATGTAAATAATACACAATAAATTAATGCAATAAAAAATATAATACTAATATTTGCTAATGCAGCACAGCTTGGTAAGTATGTTAACATTAAACTTTTGAGTCAAATTCATAACTGTCTGTTACAATCAATTAGAAGAAGTATTCTGTATAATTTATAATTTTTTGAGTTTTAACTTACCAATACTTTTATGGCCCAGAACCGAGCTTCATGTCTAAAGGTTTTTGTTGGATTGAAGATGAAAAGGGCCATGAGAATTATAAGAGCTAGAGGGCAAGCATATGGTGGAATGCTAAGGGCTGAGCTGTAAAGGAAACTTAGTACACTAAGTGCCCAGACCACACCAAAAATGGCTGCTAACTCCATAATGTGCTGCTCTGACAGATGATTGCGAGGATCAAGTTCAAAGATTAAAACATGGTTTACACCTGACGAACGCCATCCATAAACATTAACTCCCATTAAGAAAAGAAATTCCACTATTAGGAGTGGTCCACGATACAACCGAAATACTATACGCCAATCTTCTCTTCCTTGGTGGAAAATTGCTGTAAAGGAGAAAAAAGTAAGTTTTCAAACAAAAAACTTAACTAAGTATCAAATAACAAGCTAATAACTGCATAAACTGTATTATTAACATTTATGCAACTTTGTAATTTGTAAATAAATGTTTGAACTAAGTAAATATACAATCAACAAACCTGAAAGAATCACTGCAATAAGAAGTACCATAAAAGATCCTGAAAACAGTCCAACTTTGAAAGTTGTCCATGGGCTTTGCTGCTCTCCAAGAGGTGGCACACGCAATCTTTTCATTGCTCTTTGTCTATCACCTCCTTCCAAATCTTGTGTTACCATTGTCTCAGTTTCTCGAATCAGCCTGTCAATATCCTTGTTTGTGTAGAAATGGGATGTCTCCACATTTTCAGAACGCCAGCGAGCACCAATGTCAACACACAATAACTAAATAAACATAAAACAATTCCAAGCTAATTTGTAAATGCTTAGGTCTACAATGAAAACACAATTTCATAATGCATTTCTATAATTAGAAGTAAACATAGATAAAATTATACCAGAAGCGGAAAATGTCAAGATGACTCAAGTAGGACAACATTCTTCCCAGAAGCAGGTTAATTTTATTTGATATACAAACAATGCCAATATACAAATTAATTATAATTAGGAACATTCATACATCATAAGGTAATTGAATGTAACATAATATTAAATAAATAAATCACTAACAGTGCACATATGCACAAACCAACATTTAAGAAATTTTAAACTAAAAATGAAACTTCCAGACATAAAATTCAGAAACCCATAAAGTTCAGTATTTATAGATGTCTCAAAAAGCTAACTCCTATGTAACAACAATGGAAAGTGTGTTCCCAGAAGCAGTTTGAATTTACATGTGAAGAATTTGTTGCCGCACTGGGCCTTCTCCAGACAGTTATGGCTGAAATTTAAGTCAGAAAACTATGATGTCGAAGAAAACTGTTATTGACGTGACACAAAACTTTTCTTTTTTATAATTTGACAGTATTTTAGGGCTTTAAGATTGCTATTAATTAATGGATTGTGGAAGAGAATGTGTTTGAAAATAATTGTTTTTTTTTTTTTAACAAAACACCATTATGTTCAAATTGTGAGTGAAAGTCTGATTTGTGTGTTACACAGATTTGTGACTTTTGATTTTGGCCAATAATGTATTTATTACTTGAGTTTTTGAAAGTTGAAGAAAACTAAACACACTTTAACTAAAGAAAATAGGGGACAAGATAATTATGAAATTCAGGCAGCTTCACTCTATTCTCGTTATATTACTTTATCTGAAATTAGAAATACCATTAAAATACTAAATATGAGTAAGACCTAAAACCTATAATGGTGCCTGCAATCTTTAAACTTCAAGTAAGTCACCACCTCTTTTTCCTGCCCTTATTGTGCATAGGCATAATTACCTTGTCATGTTTTTTAAGAATTTTGCGGAAACCAGTGAAATTGAGATTTTGATAGTTTTGTAATAAGATTAAGCTGAGATAAAATTCACTGAATGCAAGTTTAAGTTCTTGTATTTTACGAGCTGGAACATCTCGCTTTCGTAAAATATTGGGCCCGTGTCTTAGGAAACCTTGTTTTCCATGGAATTCGTCATCCTGAGCTTCACTAAGCTCACTTCGTAAATTTGCATATTTTCTTGTCGCTTCAGCCAGCTTTTCTGCACACAGAGAACAGTTTTAAATCATATTGAATATTTTAGCATATGTTTTTACTCAGTTAATACAATAATATTTTTAAAAATATGAACAATATTTTAATTTCTTCTAGGCAGAAATATATTTTCACACTAACAATATAGATTTTGCATATTATTATAAACTGACCAATTAAATCAATATACTTTGTGAAAGATGAAAATGACCCATTACTTTTTAATAAATTAAAATTATTAATCAATTTTGTAAATAAATAACACATGTTTCTGTTTGACAGGAGCACTTTATAATTGAACAAAGGCTTTCCCAGTGTAAGGAGTTGACAAGGTTTCTTGGGCTTCCAACTGGGTGAAAACCCAAGATAACCTTTTCAAGAGCACTTAATTCTGAAATCTTATTAATTTATCTACTGTTTCCTAGTTGTTGGAAATAACATGAACTACTGACTAAGACCCTATATGAAAGACATGAAATTCACAAATATAGAGTATACTTAGGTTTGATTATACAACATGATTTTGCTTATCTACTTCTAGTTTAAATAATGATATAATGTTTACATAATACTTCGGTAGAACCTCTGACTAGTGAGAAATCTGTAACTGGGTAAAAGTAAGGTTACACGACAATGTTTTGATGGTGGTCGTTGTCATCATTTATTTGAGAATGTGGAACTGATGGAGTTATTTCTTCACGTATTTGCCTCTAACTCGTGATTGGTGCTCAACTAGAGATGTCACAGTCTGTTAACGTGTATACAATGAAGGGAAAATCCTGATGTATACGTTTGGGATATCATATTCCCCTTTAGACGAGAATGATAGTAACTGCATTTAAAGCATCATGACTGATGTCTACTTTCATCTGGCTAGAAGCTTGAGAATTATTTATGCTATGTCTTAATATTTTCCAAGTTTTATACTTGATGAAAATTTGAAATTACTTACCAGAATAAAATGTATTTATTTTTGCTAATTCTTTGTCACAATAATGAAAAAACTGTTCATCAAACTTGGCGAAATATCTTGACAGGACTTCGGGCTCAACTAATTCAGCTGATGGCGCTTGTTCTACTGCAGCATACAGCATAGCTTTCATTTCCTTATAAAAGCAGAAAATGAAGTTAAACATTTTACATCAATAAGTGCAATTATCATGAGATATTGTTTCCTTACCTCATAATTGATGTATTGTTTCCTCCACTCAGGAGTAATATGAGCACTTAAATGCTCTGTGAACTTCATGATTTAAGTTAATAATGAAATAAATATTTTTATCTAGGGTGATATTATTTAGCAGTAGTATATTTGGTGAATAAAATTAATATAAATAAAACAGACATATTTCTTCTACTGTCATACTTTTTTTAAGGATAAACAAGACATTAATTTCAATCAACAGCGAAAACCAAAACAAAATTGGTTCTATAAATTTTGCTTGAAGCTAACGCCAAGATAAATTAAAATACGTAAACTTTTTTCATCCTTCCCGATAAAAATTGTGTATACGAAAAAACAATTCATTTCTAGGTTAGATCACCGATTTCTATATAATATGGTTTGTTATATTCACATATCTTTAAAAACGGACTTTTTGAGAAAAATAATAACAGTTCAAAAATCTAGTTACGTTTGTTAACCCATGACATCAAAAATAGCTTCAGTTACTCAAATGAAAGCAGACAGTCTGTTGTTGCCGTGCGGTACACTCGCGGCTAATTCGTATTGTCAAATAATAAACAGCCGCTTGAACTAATTTGGGAAACCTTCTTACCGCAGACAATTGACAATGGCAAATTTTGCTCTTATGAATTGTCGGAGATTTTGTATGAAGGTAAGTTTACTATTAAGGGTTATGATCCTGATTTTCTACATCATCATTAGCTATCACTGAATTAACCCTAATTTACTTCAATGCTCTTATTTTCAGCATAGATTATAGTCGTAATAAAATGAGGTAGTTAAAATAGAATTGAAATATTTAATCAGTTAACTTCCACTATTGGAGAATTTTAAAATCGCGTGGCTACCGGTATATGGTGGATACGAACAAGCAATCTTATATTTTAGTTTACAATTGTTGAATAGTTTTAAAACGAATCGATTCACTAATTGCTCTTGGAACTATTTTTTCTCTATTCCATAAAATTTTTGTTGCATTAAATCAGTTTTACAGGATTAAATTTCGCTTATCTCATTAGATACAACTTTGAACCTATCCACTTTGGGTATGGCTAATAATATTTTACTGTTATTTGATTAATTTATTGTTAACACCAATTGCCAACGTCTCCAAAATGTTATAACAACTTGAAGTATTAATAGTTTGATTTATATCTTCCATTCCTTCCCTCTAATCTCCCTCTTGGTGTATCTTCTACAATGTGCATTAATTATTCACAATAACTTGTCCCTCCTCAAATCCATATTCTTTTGACATTATTTTGAAACTTCACACTTTGTCCAGTTCCATTCTTTATTTGCTACTCTTTAAAATTTATGTAATATTTTGTCTGTTTACTTAAAAAGTAAACCCTGAGACAATCTTATTCCTCAACCATTGTTTTAATTTTTGTACTAGTGGAAAATGCTATTCTGGTACTAGCCTGACAGCTTAACAGACTAGTATTAATTTATAAATAAATAAATTTATTGATCCTAGTTCAATCATAAAGGTATACTTGAAATAGTATCTTCATTTCCTCATGTCAACCAGCGTTGTTGAGTGAGGCAGCAAATTATTTTAAGACACATACAAATGGTTCATTTGAACTAATTTCTAAATGGAACATTCAATTTTTATTCTTATAATGATTTTTAAGCCACTAAAATAATTAGAAGGGAGTAATGGTATCTGTAACCAGTTTGTCATTATCTTTTGTTTTGTTCTTAAAAAAGTACATAATTGCAACATTTAAAATTTTGTGTTTTTTAAAATTAATTTTTATTATTGACATGTTTACAGAGTTCTGTTAGAAAGAAATTATTATCTTGTCTGGATAGTGAAGTTTTTGATTCATTGGAAACTAAACAAATAAAACCAAGACAACATCCAGGAATTTTGAAAGTAAAACCTATTCAAATTCCAGATCATATAAAAGAAGCAATGATTGTGGTTCTTTCAGGTTAAACTATTTCAATCAATAATTTTATAAGTATTGCTAAGTTTATTTTATAATCAATATGTTTAATTTTTTGCAGATGAACCAATGGATTCCTTGCTTGCTCAGGCTGTCAACCTTAATAATTACCTGAAGTGCAGACATGCTCCTAGTAATTTGGAAGAAATTGAAAGTAAACAATATAAGGTTAAAGAAATGTTAGAAAATAAGTGTAAGTGTAATTAATTCTTTTCAATCTTATCATTTACTGTTGCATCCATACTCGACAAATAACCTAACAAATGATCTGCTTCTTTCTATTTTTGCTCCTTTTGCTTAATCAACTTTTCAATATTATCTTATTTCACTATAGAAGTTGGTATGTATGCCAATACTTTACTTTCTTCGGCTCCCCACTGATTTCTGTTCAGGTTTAAGAGTGAAGACCTCAATTACACCGACAGTGCAGAAGGTGGACTTTGTTATGGTGGATTACATAGGTGATTAATACAAGAAGGTAAATAGCTTTGGATGGATGAGCCTCTTTGGGTGGGGTGATGGTCCCTCAAGCTAGAAAATTCTACTGAATCAATCCAGCACCATGGTATGAGCAGACTGGGAAAAAGAATCCCGACAATAATGCCCCTGGGCACTGCTATCCAATCACACTAATAGTCTAAAAGTGAGTGTAAGTCAAGGATTTGGAAACAACTTGGACATCTTCCATAGGTGACAAGGTGTAATGCAGCTGCTGCGACAAATGGCAACAATTGTGACCTTGATCCTCAATGGCAAGGCAGAAGAATACATGGAGAGGAGGACATCACATTGTTGGGCGTGAATGAAACAAAGTAAAGAGGAAAGGGACAGAGTATGAAGGAAGTGGTTTTATTTCTTTTCAAGTAGAGGGCCAAAGTGTAAGAATGAAGAAGCTTTCATCTTGACGGAAAGAAATCTAGCATGTAAATGGCTTTGTGGGTGAAATATATTCATGTCAGACAGGTTGTGTTGAAGAGAGCCTAGCAGAGTTCTTGTTTTGATAAAAAAAGGAGCTGTGATAATGAGAATTTAATACCCACATATAAACTAATAAGGGGTAATTGTTCATTTCAGCTATTGAAATAAAAATTCAGGAGGAGAGTTCGTGATACAACTTAAAAGAGATAAATAGATTGATAGTGGCAGTATATGATACAGAAAAGCATATGGGGCAACAAAATCAGAGAGCTTGAAATGCAAACAGTTGAAAGATGTCAGTGCTATGCATGAGAAAGTTTTGAAGGAGCCCATCAAATTCTGGTGACTAAATCAAGAAAATATTAAGAAATTAAGCTATAGAAATTTAAGGAAAGGAAGTTTCAAGAAGAACTGAAATAACTCATTCCTAAGGGTGAGCTAAACAGTTTACAATAGGAATGTGTAGGTTGTGCATGTATCTTGGAGTAAGAAGGAAAAAGAAATACCAAGGTGGAATGCAGTGAAAGAAAAACAAACTGCTTGGAGGAGGTGGATAAAAGGCTGAATTATAGAGTGGATATAGAGAAGCAAAGAAAGTTGGGCAGAAGATTGTGCAGGTGGAGAAACAGAAGTGGTGGAAAAATTTCACAGTAATCCTGCCAATAGATATTGAAAGAAACAATTTGTTGTATGGCTTGTTAAGATACAAAGTAAGAAGGAGAGGAGGTTCAAAACTTGTTAAGGCAGATATAGGACAAATTTGACATAGTGGATATAATGGGAAGAATATTTTGATCATAAAATTCAAAGAACTGGTTAAATTGAAAGAATAAATTGTTAAAGAAAAATAAAACAGAGGTATAACAATGTTAATATATTACTAAGTTCATGGAAAATCTATAATAATAATAATTTTCAATCATCTTATAACCCAGTTTTCAGGCTGTGTCGTGATTGCTTTACTTTCAGCCTGTTACCCCATTAAGGTACAAGTGATGCTGTAGTGGCTTGATCAAATGGTTTGGGCATTTAAAACATTTTAATCTTTTACTTGTGCATGGGCTGGTGCTTTTCTTTGTAATGTGGTAAAAGTTTCAACATTTTACTGACAGTTATGTCAAATATTTGTTTTATCTTGTTAGTAGAAGAATTTTTAAATTACATGAAATAAACTTATTTAAAATTTTTTTAAATTGCATGTGAAGATGTTCCAAAGAATGGAACAATGAGTTGTGTTGTTTTTACCAATATGTTTTTATTTTAATTGTATTAACATTTCTTTCTGGCTAATTTGACTGTTATGTTCATTTACTTCAATGAAGTCTGATAAATATAACTATGAATTGACCAAATATTTGTTTATGTTTCCTATGTTTAATTTTGAATTCAAAATCATACATTTTTACTTTAAAATTTTTCAGATGGATTGAACAATCCTTTGTTGGGAGAAGAAGAAAGGCAGTTCCTTAAAGATAAGCACAAACATGAATATCTTAGAGTTGTTGCACAACATTTGTATAATTGGGAAGCCATTCAATATGACAAATTAAGATCTCGCTTATACCTAATTGGAAGGTCAATTGCTGACTATGCTGTTCTTTATAAAATATTTTTTGAGATTAGTACAAGAGTTCCTGATTTTAAACCAAAATCATTGTTTGACTTTGGATCTGGAGTTGGTACTGTTGCATGGTAAATTGCAATATATGATGTTTTGTATATGCTTTTAATTTATAGTTTGGGAACAGAATTGAAAATTTCAGTCAGATTTTATTGTATTATTATAGGGCTGCTAATTCATTTTGGAAGAACTCTATATCAGAATATTTTGCTGTTGATTCATCACGGCACATGAATGACTTAGCAGAGCTTTTACTCAAAGGTGGCAATGAAGCAAAACCTACTCCAAAAGGAACATTCTTCAGACAGTTTCTGCCTGCTTCACATACTGTAAGTATGCAAAAACATGTTTTCTAACTAATTGAATTTTCAGCATATGACTTTTATTAAGACTGAAGTAGTGCATAAAGTTTGGTCAATCTCCTCCAACAC
Organism: Eucriotettix oculatus; assembly: GCA_034510155.1. Classification (NCBI taxonomy): domain Eukaryota; kingdom Metazoa; phylum Arthropoda; class Insecta; order Orthoptera; family Tetrigidae; genus Eucriotettix; species Eucriotettix oculatus. The sequence continues at coordinate 15,648,934 of CM067377.1, forward strand.
ATGAATTAATAAAATATACTTTGTTTTTTAGCTTAAATATGATGTTGTAGTGAGTGCATACTCATTACTTGAGCTTCCATCTGCAGAAGCAAGGCTTGACGTAGTACGTAGTCTCTGGAGAAAAACACAAAAGTTTTTAGTTCTTGTTGAACACGGAACAAATGCTGGATATAAGGTTAATTATAGTTTTTGGTAATTTAAAGTATTAATTATATTGCTTTCCTTTAACATGCAAGTAACTTTCAGGTTATTGTAGAAGCAAGAGACTTCATATTAAACCTCAGCAACCAGAAAAAAGATATAACAGCATCATATCCTGCCCATGTTTTTTCTCCAGTAAGTAATGAGTATAATTAATGTGTTTAATAAAAGTTGTTGGACTACAAATATTATATATTTATCATTCCTCCTTAGTGTACTCATGAATATTCATGTCCGAGGTTAGCTGAAGACTCAACACCTTGCAATTTCCAAGTGAAATTCAGTGCTGTGCCTATAAATAAAAAGGAAGTCGTCCAGAAGGAATTATTTTCCTTTGTTGTTTTGGAAAAAGGTAATAATTTAAATTAAAATTACATCATAATTGTTTAGTTTTGGTATGTTATCTTACTCTTGTCTAATGATTTTGTTAAGTCAACTGACTGATTTTTAATATGCATTTATTCCCTACATGAAGTAAAAGTTTATTTTTTTAATTGTACGCTGCCTTTATTTTTCTCATTGTTTCTTACTTGATAATCATAATAGTGGGTTTGATTTGTACTGGGCCAGTCACTTTAATAACTGTTTCATACATTAACATTCATAATTAGCTAGTCTGTATCCTGTATCTACTGCCATTAGGGTCATTCCATATCAAATCACCAAGGGCTTCCCACTCGACCCTCTCCAAATCTCACAAAATTTTGTATGGAAGTAAACCCATATCCCAATTGAACATGTGCAAAGTATTAGAGCTCATTGTACACCGGTTCAGAAGTTACAAGCCCATCTTCAATGGCCTGTCACTGCCTCTGAAAAGGCCAACTTTGATCCCTTGTCAAATCAGTTCTAGAGGCCAGATAAGTGTGAAACTCGGCTTATGGATACAACTACTAGCACAGAATGCAGTGATAGTAATACGGCTGGCCGTTCTGATATCTTTTCAAGCCAAAGGTGCCACAAAATTTTGTCGTGTCAAACTTTGTCGTCATTTTGGAGGCCAATTACTCAGCATTTGGCAGAATGTCTTGAGATATTCCTCATGAAAGTTGTACTGAAAGATTTTACATATCTCAAAATACGTCACTCCCAATTTTTTAAAAAATTGTATCATTAGAAAGAGCAGTCTTTTATGTATACAAAACAAGTATTTTTATGATGGGACCTGTCGGTTGCTGCGGTATTGCGCGCGAGACGCTAAGGGGGCCAACTTTGATCTCGTGTCAAATCCGTTCAAGTGAAATTTGGCTTATCGGCAGACCTTCTACTCCAAAATGTAGTGGTGTGCTCAAAGTAGTAGTACATTTGGCCGTTATGATATGTATCACTCCTAAAGTCACCACAAAGTATGGTCGAGGCAAATTCGGACCTCAGTTTGGAGGCCGATTACTCAGCAGCAACAATAATTTGTAAATGTACATATCAGGAGCCATATTAATGATTACTTAAACAGAAACTCTATTGGTCTTATATTTCCAGAGATGTTGCACATGAAAGTAGACGAGAAAAATCTTACTTTGAAAATAGCCATATTTTATAGCAATATATCCCATTGTGTGTCACTCGTAATTTGGATTTAAATCGTATCATTATAAAGAGCAAGTTCTTATATACAAGAAAAACGTTTATTCGTGTTGGGTTCCGAAGTATTACGACGACTCTAGGACTCTGAATGTAACGTATTTTGCTGCGGTAAGCGCGCGCTCTGCAAAATGGGTTAACTTTGATCCCGTGTCAAATCAATTCTAGGGACCAGATATGTGTGATACAACTTCTAGCCCATAATGTAGTGGCTGGCATCATCAATAAAGTAGTACAGCTGGCCGTTCAGATATCTATCCATGCCAAAACCAACACCAAATTTTCTCGCGACTTCGGTTTGGAGGCCAATTACTCGCCAGGAAAAGATCTATATATTATAATATTTTTTAAATGCACATATCAAGTATATCATAGCAATCGACTAACTGACGAGCATATGATTCATTATTGCGATTAGCACTCGGTAATTACGCGCAATCCTATGAAAAGTATGCTGAAGACATGCAGTGCCACGCTTCAAATCCAAAGTCATTCTTTAGTTAAGTTTAGAAACTAGAGCTCGTTTGTTTTGTAAGAACCAATAAACTAGCAGTTTTGAATAAGTACGCGTTTTTTGTTGACTTTTTAGTTAGAGCCTACCTTCACTTAAAAAAATTATATTGCGGAAAACTAATTTCTGTCGTTATTACTAATGCTACGTGAATTCATGGCCATGAAATTCTGCAACGTCCCTATATATAATATACCTGCACCACTATATACCCTTCGTACCTAGACGACAATCCTGCATAAAATATACTTGCAGACTCTGAGTCGATCGATATTGAGGTAGATCGTCAGCAGTTCAAGTTTGAGCACCCCTGTTTTAAAATCTTGGGCTGATTTTATAAACCATATGTTGTTATTTTCATTCAAGGTTCAACCCTCCTACCATAATCCTTCCAAAACTATTAACACTCCACAAGGTAAAATAATATTTTAAGTAACTGTTTACATTCCCTCTCAGTTTTATCTCTTCAAGCCGAAGAAGGGAGTAGTCGTTGCAGGAAAAACTCATTTAATAACTTTTTTATAAAACAAGTTTTGTTTCCTATACTTATATTTAATAATAAATAATTTTAATAATTAATTATTTGAGGGTACCAATGTTTCATGACCCATATTTTTCTTTTACTACCATCAGCAATTTTCTTGGAAAAGTATTTTAAAGTCATAATGCATTCACAAAAACATAGCGTCTCCCTTTAGCAAAATGTTTTGTAAAGTCGTACATCATTATTTCGTTCCTATGATTTAAAAAAATTATATCAACACTTCCTTCACATATTAATTTGTTAATATTCTCTATTGTTCAATATTAATAATATTTTTATGTAAAAGTAAACAACTTTCCTTAATTTAATGAACAAATTAAATGATTTTTTATTAACAGAAATTACATTGGCCTCATTCTATTTTTTGTGCATTCAGTTGTTTTTTATAGTCCCTGCCGCTCAGCGGGGGGAAAAAATTAATGTCCGGGGTCGGCTGTGAGCGGCTAACCCATTGCATTCTATTGGAACATTAAAGTGAGGGGTGCCGCTCTAACTACCTGCACCTTGCCGCTTTTATCGTACCCAAGGCCTTAAAAATGTGAAAGCTGAAACATGGTATACTTCATGGTCCACAAATCTCTGAATAGAAGTAATTAATTTGAATCAATAGTGTATACTATTTTTGCTAACATTTCCAAAGCATTTGACCTTTGTTAAGTACTGTATACTTCAGTTCATGTTCCTGTTCTACATAAGTACTGTAGGGTTATGATTGAAGACAAAACTGGGAACTCACAATACTCTTGTCTCAAATCACTATTGGTTTTTATGAAATGTGTCTGTAAAGTCTTTGTGGATAATGAGTAAATCAGCTTATGTTCAATATATTTAAGTTTCAATTGGTGTTATTTTTGTACATTTGGAGATTGTTTACTAAAGAGACTGCTGATGTACTATTGACATTACTTTGATAATTGTAGTTTACAGATTTGCTACTCCAAAATGTTCTTACCAAAAGTGAATCATACTTAAAATGCAGAAGTTTCAAAACAAAAATTTTAAGAAAAAAATTGTGTTTGTGAGAAGGTTAGCATAATATAATTATAGGCAGTTCTGAATCTTCAAATGTGATGCTTGAATTAAAGTACACCTTTTAGAAATGGTTAGTGGTGGTAAAAACACTACATATTGTTTATTCATTATATGCTTTATCAATTTAGGTTGCGAGGTAATAGGTTTGTTTTGATTAAAAAATAAACATTTAAACTAGTTAAACATTCTTTAAAGCATATTATATGGAGTGTTCAGATAAGGTAAAAGTATTTTGATTAATTCAACAGTTTTTATTTTGAATCAATTATTTTATATTGTCATTGTTTCTTTGGGTGATATTTGTGCATTTATTTTGCCTATTCAGGAGAAAGGAATCCTAATTCTTCTCAGTGGCCCAGGGTTGTGAGGCCTGTTCTTCTTAGATCTAAACGAGCAATTTGCAGACTTTGCACTTCAAACGGAGAACTTAGAGAAATAATTTTTACAGCATCAAAACATGGAAAGTGAGTATATTGTTATTAAGTTGCAATAATTTCAATACTAATCAGACAGAAAAATCATTGTATATGTATAGACTTTGATGTTATAAATTACAAATTTACACTATTGAGCTAAATATATACTTCAAAATACAGTAAATAAACCTGATATAAAATATCTTCACTTGCAGGCATCAGTTTCGGTGTGCAAAACATAGTAAATGGGGTGACTTGCTTCCTGTAGTACTAACAGAATATGAAAATGATGAAGACTAAAATAATTTGTATGGAAGTATCTTTCATGTAACATTTTTGTACTTAAATAAAAATAGTTTTATAATGAGTTGCTTCATATTTGTAAAAACATGATACCTTTCACTATCCTATAAAAAATGATGAGTTTTTCATTTACAGCGATTTTAACTTTAGCAGAGTATGATCTTTTATGAATGACATTAAAAAAATACTTGTAAGAAATAAATAAAAAATTTTATATAATTATTTTCTCAGTGATAGTAGTATTTATAATCCATAATTTGTGATACTTTATTATTATATTCCACATTTGGTAATTACATTGCTTATTTATGATAGCAAAATTTGCCCATGATAATTGATGACGACGGTAAATATTCCTATTGACATTCCCATATCATAAGCAGTCCAATCCCTCTTGGGGGCTTACAAACTCTTGATGTAGACCACAAATTTCCAATGGCAATAATATGAGCTATTGGATAGTGGATACAGGTCACAATGTGGCCTTTTGTAACCGTCAAATTATAGAACATACCAGTTCCTATTCTGTATTTCATCTCGGTCAGCCATGCAAGGCAGTATTTCCACAGCAATTCTGAGATTGATGGCAAGTCTCTGAATGGTCATTGGGCTCAGAATTTTTACCCCCCAGCCATTCTTATCCCAAACACATCAATCACAGGTTGCACATAGATTTATCTGGTACCTGTGGGTTCCCTCTGTAAATTAAACAATTTCCAATTTGCATAAGTTAACTATTATGTTGTTGAAATGATCTTGCACACATCTTCAAAGAGGGTGAAAATGAGAGGCTGATTTCTTTATTAAAGCCTCTGCCCACTAGAACGTTCCATACTACAACCATACCACAAGCGAAAATGACTGCTCCGGTCACTACTATTATGCCCACTACAATGGATCAACACCATTATAGACCCATATATAATGCATATGATAACCATACTATACCCGTTCAGCTCTGCTTGTTGTATCGTCATATTTTGCAGAAGTGTATGTGAGGTAGCTACTACTTGTGAACCGTGTGTGTATTGTGAACATACAGTATTGTAAAAATACTAAAATATGCCTATTAGAAAATTAGCATTATGAGAATTGGCAATAATTGCCATTATTTGGACAAGGAAGAGGAAATGAGAAAATTTCTCTGAGACACTACTGGATTCATGAATCTCTAACAAAATGAAAAACTGATTGTGTACATATTCCATTAATTTTTCATCCTCCATTTTTAACACACAAATGCAGATTCCTTCAAAGGCAAATGAAGAACTAGTTTCAGAACATGGTAGCAATATGGTCTGTAGAAACCATTCTGGTAATGTGTGCCATGCACAGACCCTATATCAGTACCTGTAAAATATTCTCAGCAGAAAATAGTTGACGGAAGGGGCCTGACATGATAGGGTGCTGGCTGGTGACGGTTTGGCCCAATGAAGGTTTTGCTATACTAATTTATATAAACAATTTTTTTTTGCATATGTCAGTATGGTTATAGTCCAAGTATGATAATTTATAGTGGGCAGAAGCCTTTAATTTACATGCTTGGACACTGGTGACAATACATACATAAACACAGCAAAGTATATCACTGTTCAAACTTAATTTCTTGGTAAGTCAAATGCATGCCCTTGGGCTTATTGAATTAAAAGTCAATGAATGCATTCTTCAATGTTATTTTAATAATTGGTATTAGAATAATGCTCTTTCACTTGATCATATTAATTTTATGGGCCAAATAAACATCTTAGCTAGTGGCAGATGCATAGTAACATGATTTAAAAACAATTCAATTTGTATTTTACATCATTTCTGAAGAGAAATGGTTGGAAACAAGTCATTTTGACTATTGAAATTTTCCAATTATCTTTCTTTATTTCAATTTAGTCACTATACCAGATTGTGAATATTTGAACAATTGGAATTGAATGGATATCATTGCAAGTGTCTCAGTGAAAGTTCTGATCCTTTGGATTAACAATAATGATTGTTTTGTCCTGTTTATTCATCCATCACTAAGCTAAAATGAACTTGGACTTCTTAATGAGAGAACAGAATAGGTAACACTATGAAAATTAGTTTAATTGTGAGCCTAGGACATAAAGAAATTTTATAGTCTCTTTTCAGTAACAATTGTTTAAGTTTTCATAATTATGCAAATGAAAAAAATATATGAACAGTATGGATGTTCTGGAATGAGAAGTTTATCATTTGATTTGTGATATTTTAACTTAATATGTAAAATACTCAAATACAGAAATTAAAAACAGGAATTTGACTATGAAGATAAGGAGTGATGGTAAACCATTAACTCACAAGCTACAAATACACTATTCAAACTGAACTTATTGGAAGTAATTGAAAATAGTTCATGAATGTTTGAGCACAATTACAATATTCTATATATATTTTTTGCATTCTTCAGTACTTCTTTTTGCCTCAGCTTTCTAGATAAATGTGTAATGAGTTTATGTGGTATTTGCCATTTTATTTGATCAGTGGCTGGGAAATTCCCCACTGGAGACACTAGCCATCATCAATACGCTAGCAGGTTCCAAGCTGGTGCCAAGGAGACACCCAAAGCATGTTTAATCCACAGTTTTGTGGATTAAGGAACATTTACCTGGCCCAGAGCATTCACACCGGGAATTATGAAGGATGCATCTTCCACCACAAAGTATGTAGAAAAACTGCAGGCCAAGCTGGAGTTTTGATTGGGGACTGGAGGGTTACGTGATCTGCCATCCTCCCATGGTGGGAAGCATGAGAAAGTGACCTGAAGAGGTGAAGGTGCAGAAATCAGTCAGTTGGGAATGGAACTTGGAGGTAGGAAGGTGGCAAGGAAATAAGAGAGAGGGTCAGTTGGGGAAACAATTTCAGGAGAGTCAGCTTGAGAGGAGAGAGTGTGGTAGTTGGACCAAGGCAGCTAAGAAATAGAAACTGGCCATAGGATTAGTGAAGTCAGCTGTAATTCCCTGGAATTGAGGAAGGAAGGGTGCAACAAGGCCTATGAAATCCTGGTACAAGAATTCTCAGAAAAGACCCCAGGTATAGACGTGAACTCAGGGAGCAGCCTAATTATCTGTGCTGATGGAGGAAGGAGGAAGTAACCGCATCATAAATGACCAGGTGTGTTAGTGCCAATATAAAATAAATGCATAATGATGAGAAGCACGAAAAGCCCACATAGATGACCCTTATTAAATTGAGTCTTGTGCTAAGCTAAGTCATGGTATATTAAGTGACCTCAAATTTGTCTTGATAAATTAATTTGTTATTATATTACCTTTAAAAATATTGCCAATAAAAATACAAAAATTAAATCCCCACTCTCCATTATAAATGTATACATTTAATTTGATATGATAAAGAGGTTGCTATAATCAATTTTCTAAATAATTTTTAGTTTATACCACAATTTCTATATGTAAATGTATAAAATCATAGTCTATTCTACTTAATTTCTATTAAAATAGAAGTCTATTTGAATGTTGGCATTTAACTTTTAAAGAAAATTACACCATTCATAATAGTATTTTGCTTCTAATTAAAATAACAGATGAAAATATCAACCTTTCACTTTGTTATTTTTGCCTACAGGAAACTGTGGAGTACTATGTTCATTACCTGCTGGTATTTCAAAATTATATTATAGCAGTTTACTTTTAATTACATTGTACAAAACACTAATGAAATGGACTTCTCCTCTAAAGTGATGATTTAATGAACAATAATATATTACATTATGTGTATGTAAAATTTTAAAACTGTAAAAGGGCACTTGCAATTTTATTACATACTACTTTCTATCATCAAAGAAAATGTTATTCTGTGATTTACATGCTACATTTTCATTGCCTTCTCCGTTTATATCATTCAAAAAACTGTCATTCATAATGGTATCACCCAAGTCCTAGTGAATAGAAGAAATTTATTAAAATAAATTTAAGGGTGGATTGTAATTTAATTAAAAGTTTCTTGCTAATTCTACATATTAATACAATTTTATTTCTTTGAATTTCATACTGATTTTGATATAATAAAGACAAATTATTTTTGGAGGAGGAAGTAATTAATAAATGGATGTAGTGTCTTACGATTTCAGAGCATGCAGTGTTATATCATGTAAACGTGTAAGTATTTTTCTAACTAACTGAAGTTTCAATAATTTTTTTATAGAATATTTCTGAAAGGGATAGAAAGAGAACTGATATAGTTGTAAGAGTTCTCTCTCCTTTGACCAACTACAGAGTAGCTAAGCATTAAAGTTGAAGTTCTATACAAACATCTGTACTAATATAAAAGTAAATTAATATCTTTGCTATTGAGTTTGAGCTGTAAATTGTTCCTCATGCTGCTAAGATGTTTTGCACCTGACAAAAGCAACAAAGTTTGTAGAAGCATTGTGTGGTATTTATTTTATCATTTAAGTTAGTCTGTTAATCGGCTACTTAAATTCTCACTATTCATTATTAGTAATTATTTTAAGACAATTGAGCCCAGAGACAGTTAGGGAAATATAATAATTAAAATACATTAACATTTAATTTGGTCAAAGGTTTCATAGCTTACATTATTATGTGGTATCAGTGTAGGTGAAGTATTGGTGAGTTAATTCCAGAGGAGAAAGTGATTAGAAATGTATCTGGTAAGTATAGCTCTCATACTTATCAGAAGCACAGAAAGAAAAAAGACGAAGAAAGCAACCATTATCAGGAAGTTTGAAGTGTCCCTTGCTGAATTGATAAAGAAAGCAGCAAATATGTGATGAAGTGTGACTATGGGTATGTGAAGAAATAAAATGAAAGAATTAAATAGGAGACATGACAGAACAAAGCAAGGAGAAATGAGCAGGCAGGAAATATACTTTGCCACAAAGAGTTTAATGATGTAGATGGGAATTTTGCATATAGGTTATTGAAAGGCAATGCAGAATGCTGAATGGAATATTTTCTGACGATGGCAAGTTTGACACAATGTGCATTAATACATGTAATTTGAGTTTTAATGTTAATGGCTGGAGATTCCAAACTAAAAGTGAGCGGAATTGGGCTAATAAATATATCATAATGGACTTAACTTGGACAAAAATGATAATGTATAATGTCTGGAGGACAATAACTTGGGGAAAAAATCAATGTTTTAATTTTCCGAGAATCCCAAATTTCCTGTAACTGCACAATGCTTTGAAAAGCAAATTAATATAAAAAAAAACATGGAATAGCAATGAGAGGCACAAATGATGCATGATTTTCATGATAGAAAACACAAAATATCAACTATGAACATGAATTAGGGTATGGTACTGTTACTATGATTGCAGCTGCTTATCAGGATTATGAGTCCAAAATTAAGCACAATTGCTGATATTGCCTTAACATTAATCAGGAAAATTTCTTGGTGCTAAAATTAAAAGAATAATTCATTTATTGAAGCACTCAATATTTGTGGATTTGTACCGAGAACTGAAATTTCATTTATTCATTATCTCCTATTCAAAACTCTAAAATACTTTTGCAGAAAATAAAATTTTCTTGCATGCCCTCAAAAATTTAGAGATTTATGTCACAAAATAAACACCATAAAATATTAGATATGGCAAGAAGAAAAAGACAGAAAATAAACTATTTACCTAAAATTGTGCCAAAATGTTGGACAGAATCATTTCAAATGTTCACAGGAGGTGAAAGTATGTATCTTACTTGAATGAGAAAGCATGTGTAAAGTATATATTAGTTCGGGCATTGTCCTTGTCTGAAATGTTCTAGGAAGTTTCCATTTTTTTGTCATGATCAGTATTAATATTTATACTTGCTGCTATAAATTTAATAACACTTCAAATACCAGATTTAGTTGCTCTAGTTCAGATGTGCTGAGAAATCCTTCCTCTTCATCAGGATTCATCATACTGTTGGCATTAAATAAATAGTTCACAGGAGAATCATTATGTTGAGGAAAAGTTATTGTGGCAGTTGCATTCTGGCAACTATTGCCTTGCTCCTGAAACATAAGGAATATGTTTGAATTATTGAGGAGGGCTTAACAAATTCATTTTATAGGTTTGATCAAATCTGAATTTGTATCAGTAAAATCGTTATATGATTTATAAGGTATTATAGCTAAAAGAGGTTTTAGAGGAAGAAAAGGGTTGATAAAAATAAATAAATTCCAGCCATTTTCTGTAGTTGGGCTTAGCATAATAGATGTTTGTTTTTAAGAGTTGTGAACTTCTTTTGAAGATGAACAAAGTTGTTTCATAGTAATAATTTATGCAACAAATTATGTGAAAATTGTAACAATAACTTAAATCGTATATTTGGCTGTCTTTGCCATAAAAAATGTTAAATTTCAGTAATTAGAATATAAGCAGAATTATTTTATGTTGCATACTTTAATTTTTTCAGTGTATGGAATAATTTATTGGAGTAATTATTTTGGGAAAGAGTATCTGGATCACTAGAGCAAGGAAAGTAAAGACAGACTGGAAACTGTCTCTATCTTACCTAAAATTGACAGTAGCCATCAACTGGCTCTGAAGTTCAAAAAAGTGAAGTTATAAGAGCCTCAGCTCTCTTCTTCAGGCACTGTGTCTGAAAAGGCTATCATAAATTCTTGCTTGGACTTCCCTTCTATCAATTTTTAAGGTAAGTCTCCATCTCTCTTTACTATCCAAATTAGTGAAATGTTTGAAACGTGATGAAGTCACATACATAAGGTATTTGGATAGTTATAGAAAATGAGGTAGAAATGTAGGAAATTTGCTTTAAGTCATAGGCTCTGTGATGATCTGGGTTTGAATCCTGGTTTTTCTTTCTTCTTCCATTCCTCTCTACAAATAACATATGCCTTTCTCTGAGCATAATTCTATGCCGAACATATGACAAAGCGAATTTTCTACCTTACTATATATGTATGTATATATAAAAATTTTTAAGATTAGTGTATTATTATTATTATTTGCGCACTCATTATACATTAAGTCTTCAATACTGATATGATCATATCAGACAATGGAACACCCAAGCAATATTACCATTCTCACAAATTGTGGAAGAGAACTAACATATATGCTAATGGATAAAGTAATATGTGAAATTGCTAACATATATTTGGACAAAGAGTTCTTGGGACTACAAGCTCCATCTTCTTCAACACTTCACCTCATGAAGGCCATCGAAATGGCATGGTAAACAAATGTTTGTAGTCCCAAGAATTATTTTTCGGGCAGATATACAGTGAAAACCTATGTTCCCTATTGAACATATAATTTTCAATACATTTTTAAATATAATGGAAAACAATTTAAGTAATCTCATTTATTTCAGATTCATTTAGCTTCTGCATAAACAAACAAACTTTTATCAAAATATTTTTGTACTTTGTGTAAATAAAATTAAAAGAGAACAATATGTTTTGCAAACATTTTTTATGAATACTCACTTCCTCTTCAGATTTAGTACTAAAAACACATTGGTAACACAATTTCTCTTCCGATCTGAAATGAAACAAATTTATATTACAAATAATGTTTATATATTACCATATTTTCATCTGGTATTTCAACATATTCTAATCATCCATTAATTTTAGTATTTAACTTTGCCTGATGTGATATTAAGTCATCTGGATGGGAAAGAGAGATGGAGGACTACTGGTTTACCTTAAGAGTAAGTAGTAATGACTAAATAAATTTTCTTAGGACAAATTGCCAAGTTTGGCAGAGTAGTTAGTCCATATATTTGCATTTCCCTACTCTTTTTCAGACTTGTTATAAATAAGTCCAAAGTTCATGATCAAAACCACTCAAGAAACAAAACTCATTAGCAAAAATACAAATCATAAGGAAATAAATCCTTTAGCCAGATAAACTAAAATAAGACATTTTAATGTAGATAGTTTCTTGAATATTAATTTAATGAATACGGAACAATGAAGATTGTTAATAGCCTGTGAAATTCTCCTTTTTATTGAAGTCATTCAAAAGTAACTACATTCTCAATTATCCAGTGAATAATTTTTTATTCTTTTTCAATCGCTTGAGTGTCCCAAGATGAATTGGTAGTCGCCGAAATCAGGATTTTGTCGTCTAGTAGACTAAAATGTTTGTGGCAAGAAAATTATTTGGGAAGTGGTGGGGGTTGGGGGTGGGGTTAATTGTGTTGCAGATAATACCTCAAACACCTTTGAGAAGATACCTTAGCAACGAGGGAGGTTCTTTAAGTTTGTAAAGGCCATGGAGCCTTAGAGTTACATTAGCAGGCAGGAACTTCACTTTGATAAAATATGAATCCACCATCAACCCTTCGGAACATTATATTTCTTGAAGAGTAGGGCTAAACCGGGAGAATCCTGCCAAAAGCGATTGCTTAGAAAATGAAAGTAGCATAACATCATGACTGGACCAGGACTCTTACAGATATTACTACCAACACAATCTTGAGTAATGGTTTCTGTACCGTATGCAGCTTTTCTTTCTTGTGCAACAAGATTGTTTTCAACAAGTTTCATCTTCTTTTCGTTCTTCAATTTTTTTTTCTTGTAACATGAGGATGTTCCTGAAACAGGCAACTCCTCTTTAATAGCATAGGAAGGGAATTTAAAAGGTTGGGGAGGAGGGGTGGTGGAAGTGGAAGGCAGAGCAAGATTTTAGTTTTTGAAGGGAAACGTTTAGGAGTCGAAGCCTGAAAGAATGTTCCTTCAATGGATCGAATTCTAAAATTTTCTTCATTAAAGGTGGAACAAAATTCCAAGAGGAAAATACACTCAACAATTTTAACAGGCACCGCAATGAAGACTGTTTTGGAAAACATAGTGCCTAAAAGGGAGAAAAAGGCATGAATATAGAAACAAGCTGTAAGAATATCAAAGTTTTTGGAAAATCTTTTGAAAATAAATCGAAGGCAACATATGGCAAGTGCATTCTGAATGCAGCGGAGCGGGATCACCAAAAAATTATATTTGCGATTTTTGTAATTGTAACAGACTTAATTTAAATAAATTAAAGGAATTAATTCTAAAAAATTTTTGAAACTGCAATTTTCATCCATTCAAATTTTATATTATCATAAAATGGGTGTATATTAACTTGTTACTTTTAATTCCTTCTTAGCATATAGTTAAATGGACTGGAGTCATCACTCCGAGTTGATGGAGGCATTACCCTTGTACTTTGGGTAATCCCGCCACAATGCAAAGGTTTAGAAATTGAATTATTATACTGGTTTCCTGTACAGTTACAGTTTTATAAAGATACTTAAGGTTGTATACAATATTCAATATATCTACCACGTATGTAAACACATTATTTGATAGTGAAAAAAATTAAATTTACTGAAGGTGGTGACATTCTCCTCGTCTATCCTACACCTTTTATTCAATTCTCTGGTAAAACATTGTAACAAAACTAGCTTCTGCACATTTTGAAACTAAACCATCTACTTCATGATTTATTATAAGGTACCTGTTTTTATTCTTTCGATATTTCATCAAATGTTCCAATTTTGGAGGCGTAAAAATTTTCCTTATATTTCTCTTCATCACCATTAAGTGATTTCGTTTACGCGCTGATTCTGTAACAGAGAGGGAAAAAAAGATTTGCAGCAGCCTTTTCAAACTAATTCATTTAGTTTTCATTATATATTTTTAAATATCCAAGTATCGCGAGCGCCCTGTCGGATGGAGACGGGCAGAGAGTGAAACGTCAGCAATATATACATATTGTATGGACACGTCTCTGTCCACTTCAACAGTTATAAATTATTCATCATCGTAAATGATATATAACAGTTTTCAACATGAAACGACTAAATTAACAACGTGGAACAGCATTGAAATAATTTTAAAACAAATGTAAGTAATAAATAATTAATTAATTTCTTAATGATAGCAAGTTAAAGAGAATTTTATTTAAAATAAAGTGACACGATATTTAAAAGCATTTTTATGTCCATCAATTCTATCAAATGTATCTTCAATTTTTACTATCAAATTATTGTATTGATTATTGTTACCTGGTCTCCTGAACTTGACAATGTTTACAGGTATTTTAATATTGGTTAAATTTATGCTTGTGGTTCACATAAGTTCTCAGATTTTTTTATTAATGTCGCGCCTTCATTGTTCCTTAACTTATTTTTAAAACTAAATTAATAGATTTTAAAATTGTTTACTTCTATTCATCTACATTTCTACTACACGGATTATATTCTTAATGAAAAGTATATGTTGTATCTGTTTTTGCACTTGAAAAATATATTAATTTATTGTATACCTTTTTATGATTAAATTTATTTAATTTAATATAATATATTATACATGGGTGCCCGGCGTTGCCGGTGTATTTATTTGTAATAGTCCGGTGCATAGATAGTCAAGGAATCTTCGATGGTTTTGTGTTATTCCTATCAATCTGTTTCTCTCCTCCCCCCCCCCCCGCCCCCCGGGCACTTCGGGACTGAAGTACAGGTTAAGTTGCATGATGAATGACAGAGATTTCAAACCAAATCTCGCATAAGCCGAGACAGTTTTTATGGGGTGAATGATTTGGGCGTCGCGGGCGCCGGGCATACGGCTAGCTGTCCCCCAAATCTGGTCGAGGCATGGAGCCGAGTTTGTTGCGTCCCCACAACAATCCGGTCTCCCGTCATGAGAAGGGCGTGGGAGAAGTTTCTAATGCCCGATCTACCTGATGCAGGTTTCTCTAGACTGTTCCCTGAATCACAGGGT
This sequence comes from Eucriotettix oculatus, assembly GCA_034510155.1. Classification (NCBI taxonomy): domain Eukaryota; kingdom Metazoa; phylum Arthropoda; class Insecta; order Orthoptera; family Tetrigidae; genus Eucriotettix; species Eucriotettix oculatus. The sequence continues at coordinate 15,664,244 of CM067377.1, forward strand.
AGGATCCTTAAACTACAGCCCGGGGTCCTAGTCATCCCTCGGCTACCTCCCACATCCCCATTTCCCATTTCTTCCTGTGATATTATAGGGGAGAGCCACCAACGCGGATAAACGCCACGTAGCCTGTCTTCCTAAAACTAAAAGAAACGATTACACTCAATTTTTATTTTTGAGATGTTATTATTTTGAAAATTTATTAAATTATTGAATAACTTTTAGTATTTATTATCAATAATTAACCTTATTTGATATTTACATTCAATAAGTTGATCCGAAATTATTATTTATTTGTTTTCTGACATTTGTTATTGAAGTTGTTTTTTAATCTTGGTTAGTACATGCAATACTATAATTGCATGGAATTTACAAAGTTTAAAGTGGTAAATATTTATTTATGGATTGTCTTTAAAAATAAACTGTTGAAAAATGTGTACTATCAATTAAAGGTCATTTTGATAGACGTAAAATTTATTACAATCTTTTCCAACTTTCTTGCCTACATTAACGAATAATTTTTATTAGATATATTTACGTCTTTCGTAAATTCAATGCTGTGCTATTTCTCTTTACTTACTCTTGCCACGAGTAGCAATTATTCTTGAATGTTCTTTATTTTTCAAAATTTTCATGGCTGAAGGCACCATGGATCTAATAGTTTCCTTCTAGAAAGAACAGGAATCACAGTGCATTAAAAATTATATTACATCACATACTAGATCAAGCTTTAGGATTAACGGGGTTTTCATACAGTTTTGGAAGAATCGTATAATACTTATTATTTTATAAGTCGCAGGGGTTAGTGAATAAAATGTTTCCCACGTGATGAAAACGAATTTATCCTCCGATCTTTTAATTTTAATGTTCCTCGAGTTCAAATCGTGTAATATTTACAGGGATCAACATTGAGCGAGACGATCTCCAGACTGCCAACGGGGAAGCCATGTCTCACGTCTCTCTGGTTTCTGCGATTTGCCTCCGAAGTGGACAATTTCATGCAATCCTTCTAGCGGTAGACTCCGAACTTCCTTTTTCCTCGTCAACATCACTGCGTTTCACACGCTTTCATAAGTAACCCTGCCCCGTAAGCGAATTTATCTAGTGTATTTATATTATAATAAGACAGCATAACGTGATTTTTTTTCCTTTATCAAGTGATTAAAATTGAATCTTATATTATAAAATCAAAATTATTATTACGCTATTCTACAATATTGATAAATAACGAAAGACTGCCAGTAAGTTAACGATGACTATTTACATCAAATTACGAAGACTTCAAGTTTATTAACAAGTATGATTTGATTTTTCTAAAAACTCGTTTACAGGGCGGCAAATTTCTAAGCTAACTTTTGAATAAAACTGAGTCCATACGTAATTCTTGAACTTTTTTATAATTTAATTATATTGTGTACATTTCACCCATTTTGTGTAACTGCGAGAGTGACTTCTGCAAATGGTTTTTGTTCCTTGTATTAAATAAACGAGTATCTGAGTTGTTACTAAATTTATTTATTACAAATACCATTTCTGAGTAAATGAATTTACCAGAAAAAGACTAAGTATGACATAATTTCCTTCACCAAGTCCTGACGATCACCTCACACATTCATCTAATTAACCGCTTTTCGGATGGAGTTACCCTACAGTATAATTCCGTTATGACATTAAGGAATGAAAATAAGTCGTATATACTGAAGTGCGATTTCTTGAATTTTTAGTATAAAGTTAGCCAAGATTGGGAGCTGGACAAGGCGCCAGTTTGTCGCACATGACGATGCGCCCCAGGGTTGGTATTGGGGCACGTACGTGATTGACCTGGGTTTTCACGAATTACACTCGCATGGGAGACATGGAAATGTTTGAAAACCACGTGGTTGCCTCAACCAAATGGTATCTAGGTACGTTGGCAAGTTTCTCAATCTTCGACATCCACGGTTTAACCAGAGATTTGTTTGTTGTTGTGGTATTCAATCCTTAGACTGGTCTGATGCAACCCTCCATGCTGACCTATCCTGCACAAGGCTTTTTATTTCTAGATAGCTACCACAGCTCACATCCTTCATAATCTGCTTCGTATATTCCATCCTTGACCTACCTCTTCTGTTCTTACCCCACACACCTCCCTCTAATTCTAATTTTACAAGACCCTCATCTCTCAAATCTCCCTTCTGTTGGTCATAGTTCTCCAAATTGTTCTCTCTTCCCTCATTATATATATATATATATATATATATATATACTTATGGAGATATTGTTCGAGCAAACTCAATATAAAAAGGTAGAGTGACAAGGGAAGAACGCTATTTAAAAAATAAATATCGTGATTCATTTCTGTATCACGACTTTGGAACGGTCAAACAGATCTGCTCGGACTTCGGCGGTGCGGAGTCAAAAGAAAGGAGACAGTATTTGAGTCAGGGGTAATAAAACCTAGACATTACGGCGCGCCTGGGGTGTTCCCCAACTATGGTGAGATTTGGCGGTATCGGATGGTGTTTCCCCCCAAAACCTTGAAGGAGAGAGGGGAATTGTGAGACTCCCAAAGAAAAGTAACAATAAATATTATTGGTTAATATCCATCTCTGCCACCTTGGTGATATGAACTAAAGAAGTGGGGAGCAGGTATTAAAAAGGCTTGCAGATAGATTTGTAGGACAGATCTCGAGACCGATTATGGGAGTTCAGGCAAGGGAGATTGTGGAGACGAGAGCGGTTAGCAGATGAGATTAGAGGCAGACATTATCGAACAGGTAACCCGAGGAGACGAGGATAAACTGGAAAGTATCCTGAACGCTGGAAGGTCCATTATGACGACACGGTAATTACTCCTATAACTTTTGCTGATTTCCTATACTGCCAGGTCCGAGTAGATTTTGTGTGAAATATTCTGATCTATGAGAAAGCCCATAACTTACAACACTGAGTTTAGATATCGGGAATTGTTAGTTTTTTAGTATAATTTTTTTGTAATTATATATGTAGTGTTAAGAAAGATTTGCCGGTTTAAAGTTTGAAAATATCAACATTGTAATATTGATTTAATTTTGTTTAGGATAAAGTAAATTTTTTTAATAAAAAAGCTCATTATGAATATATTAATATTGTACTAAAATAATTAATATCACCCCTTATTCATCTGAAAAAAATTTAAAAGGGTGGGAAATCGAATCGTGGACGGTTCAAAGGAAGGAATTCACGCATAGCGGGTGAAATATAATATTAAGTTTCGTGAAAAGAAATACAAGAAATTCTTTAAATTAACTACAAATAAAACTAAGGTGCCCCGCTAAAGTATGTGGCCTAACACTATCCATACACACAATATTCATTCTTAATTGCAGTCCTTGTGGCTCAGTGCCTTAGTTGAGGTCTATGCAACGAGTAGAGAAAGAGCATTTGACCCGAAATGAGAGTAGCTCATTACTTGGAGCGACATGTGGTCGATTCCTGAACAGGACGAGATTTTTATATCACAATTCGTTTAATGAAATGAACTAAACAGTAATAGGGGGTTCATTAAACTAATAAACGAAGGTAACAAAGTACTATTCTGACTTGAATAACCTTGCCCCCTAAATTTATACATGTTGACTACACTTCCAGTTATTTATCAAGACAGGTTTATCTTAAGATACTGAATCAACAGTTCGTACGTGAAAGTGAGTATATTTTATCTTACCTTAAGCACGATTCGTGATCGAAGCGAAATCACGGGGATTTTCATGATTGAATCCATTCTCGTTTCCATTAAGTGACGCTTTTTCCGCGATGGCTGGGCGTCTGAGTCAGACATACGTCGTTTCGTCGATTTATTGCTGATTACAACGAGAGTGGGTATTAGAATTCTTTTTTTTTTCAAAACTCTGTGACTGTTGTACATGATTTGTAATTACTTACATTACATTTCCTCTGTCCGATAAGCTGCCAAACGGCCTTTCATATGAAGCTGTAAAAAGGAAAAGAGATTGGCTGTAAGTTGTGTTTCTCGGAAATTCATCTGGGTAAACGAGGGAATACTCATCAGGCAAACTAGAAAATTATCGGTCGTATCTGGATATTTTAATTACAGTGTATTGTATATTTTAAAAAAAGAAATAAGAAATTAATTCTACAGAAAACACGATGACCAAAGTTCCAATTGTTATATCAATGTTAACAAATTCTTAAGGAAAAGGAATTTAATCTAAACGCAAATTCAATATGGTATTTATTTATTTACAGGAAGGCCACTGACTATTGTCTACAAAAAGAAAAATATTTCCATAACATTATAAGTACATATACAACTAGTTGGGGACGCGGCGTTGCCCGGATATTTATTTATATTATCCCGGTACATTATTTAATTCTTGTTCAACACTAAACTGACATGGAAAACGTCACAATATGCACTCCAAGTATACTCCCAGTATCTCGAGAGTCCAAAATACCCCCGGCACAATAAAAGGAATAAATATATTTTCAGTATTTTAACAGAATAAAAATTCCCCCCCACTTAATGGTTAAATTTTTACTTAAATCGCATATTAAAGGTCATAATGTAACACAGTGACTCGAATTACACCGGTTTCGACACCAGACTCGATGGTTTCCTTTTTATTTTTGTATTAGGAATTACTAAATTTTAAAATTTACATGAAGCGAGAAAAAAAAACTAATTTCTCAATTTATGTATACATCGTATCAACGATCCAAAGAAGTTAATTTTTTCTTAGCCTGCTGCAACGATTGATAGGGATGATACAGAAACGCGTAATAGGACTTATAACTCGCAGTTGGTTTACACGCCGCGGCAATTTCAGGAAATATCCCTGTAAAATTAATATTTCTATATCTATTCATATTATATTAATATCTTCTGCAATATATCGAAATTAAATATGCACGAAAATTTCAATTGAAATCCGTTGAGCCGTTTCGGAGCCTATTCGAGACAAACATACGGACATTCAGACATATAATGTGATAGAGCAGTCGGATATGCTACATCAATTATTAAGTTTAAGTTAAGAGACATATTATTATCATATATTTTCTTTGAATAACATGACTACATGACGGTGACATATTATAATATACCTACTTTCATTTACCAACATAATACATATTTACATGTAAATAGAATAAATTAATTTTTCTTTACATGTCGTTTAATACTTTTTCGAATTTTCCAAAACTAATATTTAAGAGGTCTATACTTTTAGGGACATCTCATAGCTAATTAGTATCGAACCCATATTTTGCATTATGTTACTCTTTTAGAAATATAAAAATTTATCAGCCTAAATATTGCTGGACATTTAAAAAATAGTGGATAACTTTATACAAAAATAGAACAGACAACAATTTAATTTAATTTAAGACGCCAAATGAACAGTATTTTGGATTATTTATGTTTGTCGGCTAATCAACTTCTTAGGTTACAAGAAATCAGACGTTCGTTGCACAACAAAGATTTTTCAAGTGGTCATGTCGTACTCTTGGTGCAGACAATTTAGAACCATAAATAAAAAATAAGAAATATTTTTAATATAAGCCAGTACATAAATGTATTACTATTTAATTAACATAACTACGACGTTTCGTCTCCTTTTTGAGACTTCCTCAGGCATACTACAATAAATTATGTATATATAAATTAAATATGGGTTCTATGTTACATTTTTTGTTATAAAATCATTGTTCAAAAATAAATTTATTTCAATATTATGTTTGAAATCTCTAAACAAATTTCAAAACAGTGTATGAAGGATAATATATTTGAACGATAAGATCTTTAGATTAATTTAAAAACTGTATTTGTAATGAATGAAAATCTTTTATTAAATTATAAACATTTCAATAATTAATTAGCAATAAAATATGTTAGTGGCAAAGGACGGTATTATTATTTGCAACGTCACTGTTAGTAATGGGCGTGGCTTGTTCACGGCGGGGCTTTGACATATGTTTGGGACTTATTTCTCTTTAGCCAAACTTACTATTGAAGTTTTATAATTATTATAATTATCTTTCACTGAGGGGAAGAATCTTCTTTCCCCCTTTTATATGATGCGTAGAAAAACACGTATCCCATATTAAAAATTCATAGTGTACCGAGTGTTTGAACATGCTCCATGCGTTTCAGAGTGCATCATACACAAAAACTCATACCTACATACACATATACGTATTGATAAGTCATAAGATTAAGATAACGTGAATAAAAATTTCATACATAATTTTTTTTAGAAACAAGAACAGTTTAGACCCATCAGAGACGTCATATCACAACCAAGTCGATTACAGTATTGATGAAAACATGAATTACTTTTTTTCTTCTTTATTATTAAATGTGCGGCTGAAATGGATGGAAAATATAATACTGAATTATAAATTGGGAATATTAACCCCTAAACGTAAACGCCACAACCTGGTCCCTCCCCACCCCGAATAAGCCACGCCCATTACTAACGGTAATGTTGGAAATATTAATAGCAACATTTGTCGCAAATATTTTATCATTATATTTAATTATTAAAATATTTGTAATTTAGTTATTCAATAATTTGATCATTCTAATAATTACCATGTAGTAAAAGATTTTCCATCATTATACACAGCTTTGAAATCAATTTTATATTCAAATATTTGATTTCAGTAAAAGATTTTCATTTTCTTTAAATTAATTTAAAGACTTTATCATTTCAATATTTCAAATTTATTATAGATTGTACTTAATTCTTTTCAGCTTTTAAATTGAGTTAAAAAAATATCATTCAAAGATTTGATAATTATTAGAATAGTTTTCTTCAGTCGATACAGATTTTAAATAGCTAAAGGGGAATATTATCCCCGGAACTTAACACGCCACGATTAAGCCCCTCCCGATCTTTATACGCCACGCCGAAAATATTAATTGCGTCATTTGCCACGAATATTTTATCACAATATTAAATTTTTGAAATGTTATAAACGAAAGTTTTCCTCCGTTTTTTCTTTCATTTTTATCATTAAAACATTTGTAATTAATTAACAGTTTTCCCTTCATTATATATATATATATATATATATATATATATATATATATATATGAATAAAGTAGCAGTTTTCACTTCCTTCATAGAACTTAGTAATTAATTTCAAGACTTTATAATTGACACTTTTGTAATTTATATATAAATATTTAGAACTGAATAAATTTAAGTGTTGTAATTAAGTCGCAGCTTTTCCTTTCTTTCACATAGCTTTGTAATTCATTTGAAACTTTTATCATTGACACTTTCGTAATTTAGTGAAAGTTATCCCTCCTTTTTATATAGATTTTGCAACCATATCATTTAAATTTTGTATTTAAGTAGCAGTTTTCCCTTCCTTTCATAGATCTTAGTAATTAATTTCTAGTCTTTAACATTAACACTTTTGTAATTTAGTAAACGTTTACCCTTCTTTTTATATAGATTTTTACAACCACATCATTTAAATTTGGTTTTTAAGTAGCAGTTTTCCCTTCTGTTCACATAGCTTTGTAATTAATTTAAAGTCTTTAACATTGACACTTTTGTAATTTAGTGAAAGTTTCCCTTTTATATAGGTTTTTAGAACCAAATAAATTTAAATTTTTCAATTAATTAGCAGTTTTATCTTTCTTTCATAGAGCTTTATATTTAATTTATAGCATTCATCATTGACACTTTTGTAATTTAGTGACATTTTCCCCTTCATTAATACAAATTAGAAAAAATTGTATTTTAGAAAAAGTTTATCCTTCATGTTATTTTTTTAATCAATTTCAACACTATTTGAAAAAATTGAAATTTCGTTAAGTATTTTCCTTGAATTTATTGACCTTTGTAATGAATTTAAAGACTTCATCATGAAAAGAATTGTAATTACGTAACATTCCTTACTATTTTCAGATTTCTAAAATAGTTTAAAAAATGTTTATTTATATATACATCCACATACATTATACTTTTATTTTAAAATAAGATGTGTTAAAATTTTTTTGTTCTTTATCTCTGATTTAAGTATCACAGCTTGGCAATATAGTAATCACATAACAAATGAATCAGTTCATTGTTGGATAACGTTGTGCGTAGTGAAGGAACATGCGCACGATTAAGAAAAATTTGTAAGAGTTTTCGTGATTTTGTTGTCCAAGAGAGTTTTCAGGAGAATTTATGTGTGAAAGACAAATTTAATAGGGTATTGTTGACGTATTTAATATTCAGATTACTTTTTTGTGGTTCCGTGTGTTCATTTCGTACGGAAATCGATGATTCACTATTTAGACAATAATTCCGAACGCCTTAGTAGACCCGGAGATTAATTTCTACAATTACTCGAAACATGTAAGTAAAATGTATTCCTTCATCAATTTTCTGTGCGCTTATATATAAAATTCAATACATAAACGTGTGCTTTAGAACTGTGACGTCACTAGTTAGGTAACGGGACTTATAGGTCGTGACGTAGCGTACACGTCACTAGTTGTGCACCAATCAGAGGATGCCGGGATCCGCTCCACTACTACCTTTTAAATTAATTTAAAGCTTTTACCATTCATATATTTCAAATTTTCTTAATTCCAAATACAGTTTTGACATTCATCTTTAACGTTTTTTCATTCAAAGATTTGTAATTGGCTTCATTATTTGAAAAGATGTTATAATATGAGAAGAAAATTAAGGCTAAAGGGGAATACTTTTCCCTACCACGAATACGTCACGATTTTCCCTTCATTCACTGTGACGTCACTAACTGTGTATAAGGGGCGTATACCTAGGGATTATAACTCCCCCAACAATTATGCAGCACAAATACAAACAGTAGAATAACATTATTTTCGGAATTGTCGGTTTCCACTATTTCGTTCGCCTTTTTGAGGAATTTTCTGAAGACGATTGGCCTAAATGGGAATATGATCCCCCAACGTATACATCAGGATTTTCCCTTCATTGCATGCACGTTAACAGACTGTGACGTCACTAGTTGTGCACTAATCACGATTTTCACCATCAATGATAAAGGCTATAAATTAATTACAAAGCTCTGTGAAAGGAAGGGAAAACTGCTACTTAAATACAAAATTTAAATGATGTGGTTGTAAAAATGTTAGTAAAATAATAATTTCACTTTTTTTTAAGTACGTTTGAATTTCCAATTGAATGTATGTACATGTTTTGACTGACTATGATGTCATTAGTTGTGCACCAACCACTAGTTAGGGGCGTATACGTGGGAATTACAACAATTTTTGTCTGGGAGGGGGGGATGACGTCACTGGAGCAACTAAACACGTCTTTAGCCTGGAATACACAGGTTATCGTCACAGCGACAAATACGTAGATTACATTTTGCTTGTCCTTACCTGGAGCATCGCCTCGTGACGAGGAACCCAATGAACGTCGATTGCCGCTTGGAACAGAAACAGACATTTTGTTTCTCCACAGTCTCCCTAAAATGCCTCTAATGGAGAATGTAAAATTTCAAGAGTTTGAGAAGACACTGTTTAGGAATGTGTTTACAAATGTGTACGAGTATTTGAACCTGTCTAGATGCTTGTATCAAAGATGAAACTCTCATAAAACAAAACAGAAACAAAGATACGTCAGCTCTTCTTTGCAGCGAGCGATATAATGGTCGTAAAACACTTTAAATTACAAAATGTCTCCTGAACCATTTTTTTTAAACTTGAAAGAAATTAATCAACTACGAAAGCAATAGCCTTTCAGGGATATCAGATTCCGCTACGAAAAAAAAATACAATAATACATTTAACACATTTATGCTTTGGTCGAAACGAATATATTTTTTGTAACTATGCGAAAAGATAAAATACCCATTCTTAATCGTCAATTAACAGAATTGTAAGGTCCATTATTACAAAAATGGTTAAATAAATTTGTCTTTGTGTAATTTTTGCTTTATTTATTTATAATTCCATCCCAGCGGCATTGTTGATGTGTTTTTCTATTTTATTCACGTAATGTTTACAGATTTTGACGTTTTATCAACTAACGACTAGACCTGGTGAAATGTAAACCTCATGTCGAGTTGTGAGACATGAAACAACATCACAAACATTTTGAAGTCTTTCTCATTAACAAAATTATTTGTGTACTACAACTTTTCTTTTATGAAATGGTACCGCAATCAATTTCCCTTTCTCTAAGCCACTTGGCTCGGATCCACCCTCCTGGCTTGGACGATGTGTGGAAGGCAAACTAAAATGGCTTGGAAGAAATTATAGGATTTCTGAACATTTGGGTCCTGAGAGGTGCTCTGATTTACATTCCCGTAATTTTCGCCAATTTACATGCTCTCTCCTGACAGTACCTGCTCATAAAGAAATAAGCTTTACCATTTTCTAAGTATAAATACGTGTCTTTCGACCATGTCAAGTGATTAGTTCTTGGCGTCTTCGATCACTTGCTAGGTTTCTTTCTCTTGCTGCTTGTTGTTGTGGTATTCAGTCCTAAGACTGGTCTGATGCAACCCTCCATGGTAACCTAGCTGGCGTAAGTCTTTACATCCCACATCGACCCTAACCTGCTTCGCGTATTCCATCCTTGGCCTACCATTCTGATCTAACCCCACACTAATGCTAATTTTAAAAAAACCTTATGTCTCAAAAAGTTAAAGTCCTCAATTTGTTCCATCTTCCTCTATTCTGCTTAAAACTTCCTAAATTAGTGATTCTATCTACCCATCTGATATTCAGCATTCTCCTATAGCACCACGTTTCAAATACTTCTATTCTTTTCCTTTCCCTAACTCCTACCGTCCAGGTTTCACACCCATATAACGCCATGAACATTTTTAGTAATGATTTTTTAATATTCACACCTCTATTACCCGTAAGTATTTCCTCTTTTTCGCGAAAGTCTTTTTTGACTGTGCTATCCTACTCTTTATGTCTACTATACTTCTACCATCCCTAGTTATTATGCTTCCCAAGCAGCAGATTTCATTAACTTCCCTCACAATATCCCTTCTCAATCTAACAGCCTTTGTTATTCCACTGTTTCCCACGCTACACTCCATTACCTTGGTTTTACCTCTATTATTCCTTGTGTTGTACTCTTTCTCCAGGACCACGTTCATGGCATTTAGTATGGCTTCCAAGTCTTCTTCTGACTCCCCTAATATCCCTTGCTTAATATCTTTTATGAAAACATTGTTTTATCAACTCATAAACTACACGATTTCTACTTATGCCGCATTACAATGGATTTACTCTTAAGCGTATGAAATTATCAAATGTGCTAATCGTAAAAATCTCCAAAATTCGTCTCGTTTAGAATAATTGTGTCTTCAAAGGTAGCTGAAATTAAATAGAGATTTAAAAATATTTGTTATAATTTAACTTAATTGGTGATTAAATTTCAGTGTCTTTTGTCATATGGCAATAATTAGTGTTGTGTCGGGATAATTATTAGTTTGAGGTTGCCCGGTCAGATAATAATTTGCATGATACAGTTCAAGCATTAAAGCACACTAACATGCCATAATAAATTCTGTTTTCTGGCTCGTTCATAGGCTCAGACCCGGCGGGAACCAAATGAAGCAGCATATGTGATGGCAGCAGTTACACCATTAAACGTTCCATTAACCTCTTAGCTGGAGCGGGCATTAAAGGAACGGAGCTCGTTTGTTCGACGTTTAATGAGCCAAGTGTCAGATATATATATTTGACAGAAGAGCCATTCCTGGCAACCCTTACATTTTAAAAGAAATTTTTGTATACACGTGACGTGACACATTCAGAGACGCATTAACAACGCAATATGATATAAATCTCGTGTTAAGCGGTTTTGCGCACATTAATACACTTGCCGATGTGGAAGTACTTCGTGGACTTCATGGGGTTTATATTACATAGGCCATTGATCAGAACAAGATTAATTTTACTTTATATGTAAGTCATGCATCTAAGAAAGTGGAATAAGGCGCGTTTTACGAGTGATTAATGCACAATAAAACAGGTTGAGACGATGTTTGTTGACAGTGCTCTACAATGGACTTTGACCCAAACTTTTAGACCTTATTCGTAGAGACAACAAAAGGAAACATAACTTTTATATTACAAAAAATCCTGATCTTCCTAACGGTGTCAACTAGGAAACGATATCTGGCGTCTTCCTGAACAATTTATACTTCTGGAAAAGCTCATTTTATGGTGTTTTTCACTGTGTCACCAGGATTTGATGCACGAAAATCACCAAAGTATATTGTCTACAAAGCTGTGAATCCTCTGACTTGTAGACACTCGTGTAGACATGCGAACTATACAATATGAATATCGTAGTACTTTATTTATCACAGCAGGGTTCTTTGCAAATACGAAAAAAAGCAAAAATATTTTCGCTATATTGTGTGCCCATGATGGCAAGGAATGAAATTTGTTTAAATATTTGTTATTATTTTAGTAATCTACGCATTTGGTTTATCTTAGGAACGAATTTTAATAGTTTCATCTCAAATAACTGCCAAAATATTGAAGCTTAAATGTGCCAGTCTTGGACGAAAAAGCCCATATCTTAGCCAGAAATGCATATTTAAAACTAAAAATTTGCACATGTGCATCTAAGGCAAACTGTTCAAAATTCATCAAAATAGAAAATGGTTGCACGAGGATCGTTCCTCAAATTAGCCACTTGACATGCAATTACCCCGCTACGGTATTTAATCTCTTTCTCAACAAGTGATTAAATAATCAGCAAGAGCGTCACATTTCTTTTATAATTTATCTTTCCACTCACCATAATTTATGACTTAATAGCCACCGCGATGGCTAAGTATCTTAATCCAGTCAAGAAATCTACTCAGACTTTAAATAAGAACATACATACTGAAAAATACACTGAAACAGATACTTGAACCTTCTCTTCGGTCTGATTAGCTTGAAATAATACGTTTGCCCTGGCATAGCCTGTCAAATTATTATACTCTTTAATTGATTTTTCGCGACCGTCGTCGCCGCCGCCGTCGCACGCACGCAGAGAAAAAAACACGTAGCTTGGCATAATAAATCTTGTTGTTATTTATATAATGGTTCGGATGAATCGGTTAGGAAATAATAAGGGATAAACATGAAGTCGCTGAGATAGGCGTGGAACCTTTTTTGATCTGAAAGGGTTTCTTCCTTCCCTGCTTTAAAACCACAAAAAGTCCTAACCCTAAAGACACATAGAACTTGCAAATGGATAGATTATACCGTCACGTAGCCTGCCAAACGAGAGCTTTAAACTGCTGTTTAGCGTGAAATGATGCTTAAGTTTAACAAACATTTGATAACAATGCAAAGTGTTTTACAAGTCCCAATGCAAATGCTTCCGAATTACGGTTCTGGCACCCGAGACAGAATTTTCTATAGCTAAGTCACATCCGATGTGACGCGTGCGTAAAACTATTAAAAAGTATCATTACTCAAACAAAATATTATTTTCCCCTTAAAACCATATAATCATAAGTAATGATACGTTTCAGTTAGTTAATAAATATGAAAAATGATTTATAAGTCGCAGTGAGGAATGATTATATAAATACACGGATCACACAAACTCAGTTTTATTTTCCGTTGATATGTATGTGTATCTATACATAAGTTTTGACTTCCATCCTACACTAATGAGACATAGAACTTACAACAGGATAAATTATGCTCTCACGTAGCCTGACAAGCAAGCTGCATGCGAGTGCGCGTGCGGCGACGGCGACGACGACGTTCGCAAAAACCAAAGAGAATCATAATTTAAATAAAATGTTTCTCATGTTTAAGCATGGCATCGGCGGCTAGTTTTAAAAAAAGAATCTTCTGATAAATTGTACCTGACAGATAAAATTGGTACTTAACATACACAGTAAGATAATTAGGAAATTATATTTTTTTTACAAGTCGGGTTATCTTAATTACGTCCTTTTGCGGAGTAGAATACCGCTTCAACATAAAATACACTCATGAAGCCAGTGAGGGCAGCGCAGCCGGCAGACAAATTTTTTGAGCAACTTACATCCAGTAAAAAGGAAGCCGAAGCAAGTCTTTGACTGGTGAACTCTTTGTTGGCGATCCCTTTGCTCTATGCACTCACATAAAATGAATAGTTCTGAGAATGGCTAACAGAAAATACAATACACTACAGTGAGAGTCTCTAGTCTTAGTTCGTATGAGGTGCAGCCGAATGTGTGAAGACAAACACAGAATGAATCAATTGCTGAAATAATTCTGACGGTTTCTTGGCGCTTACAGCGTGTTAAAAACTTAGGTTTAGTTGTAATTGCCTCATTAATTAATAGGGCTATATTATAAATATTGATAGAAATGACACAATTAAATTACTTCAGTTCTCGCACCCAAGAGCATTTAAAGTACTACGCAAATCCTCTCCTCTGTACTGTGGCTTTTAATGAAATAATACACTGCAAAATCGGAAAAATTTTATTTCAGAACTTAACCCCTTTAAATCGAAGGTGACATTTAATTTCTGCTATATTAGATTTGGAGATAAATACTACATTCTTTGACACGATATGAGGGTAATCGAAGCATACAGCACAGTAATCTGTTGACTCTTTAATCCAGAGTCCATATAGTTAAGTATTACAATTGGTCTCATGATGGAATATTTATAGTATTTTAGCTATGTGACATTATCTCCGTCCTCTGATTAACTATCACTGCATATACAGGGTGTAACAAAAATAAGTTCACAAACTTAAAGGAAGGATAAAGGAGATCAATACAAACATTTATCCTTTTTAGCCTTTTAATGGGACGCTTCGTTAATGCGTAATACGAGGAAAGAAAATTGAGAAATATAATTTGAAATCCGCAATAACGAAGTGTCTCTGACAAAGGCGCCATGACAGGAAAACGTCTGTTTGACCCTGTTTTGCCCCCTTGAAGTTTGTGCACTTACTTTTCTTACACCCTGTATATGATTCGCTACCAGACCAACGAACGTGCAGGGGGTGTAGGGGGTACTGAGACGACTCGTAATCACATAGGAATTCGGAATTCAGGGTCGCAAATTCCGTAGTTGCGAGCTATGGTGAAAAGAAGCGGAGTAAAAGAAGAAAAGCACAACACATTAATGGGACAGAAAACATTTTCTTGAAACGCTGTACTACAACAGGTGCTCGTAATTACGACCAGAAATCGTCAGGTAGCTCTGACAGCGGTGCTGCAAGGAATTCCTTTCGTTCTCGAAGATTCTTCCCGGTAGTCTTGAGGTAGATGGCGCTGAACGGAAGGTCGCGTGAACAGCGATCCTGCTGGAAGTCATTTGCGATTCGTCGTAGTTACGAAATTGTTGTTTCTGTTGATTTCCTCTGCTTCTTTGAACCATAGCACGCAGCTACGGCATTTCGACCCTGCATTCCTATGTGATCCATATCTGTACTCCCTACAACTCCTTCTAGTTTGTCGGTCTGGTAGCAAATCACCCTGAATAGTAATGAGACAGTATCTCATCATTTGATTTTGAAGTTAAATTCTTTCGAAAAATATTTTTCATTGTATTTTAAGTAATCTTTTAATTGTAACTACTTGGAGTCATTATAGGATAACTAGATTGAGTTACTGAGGTTACCTTGTTAATCGCTGCTGTTGGAATGCATGTAAGAGCGAGTTTCGTCCTGCTGTGAGAGAGAGGCAATTTTGTTGGTGGAGTGGTTCTGTCTTTGATGAGAAGTGAGAGCTGATTGAATCAAAAGCTAATTTCTGCAAGCTTCCCAGCATGGAATATGTCTAAGGACACTTATCCGCTGGACATAGTTGTGTGAGGGCGCTGCAAAATTCTACTGTATATTCAAACGAAATCTCATAAACTTTCGAACGATTGTAACCTGCGTATTTAAATTAAATTCAAGCGATTTATCCTCACATCATTTGTAATATTTCTTTTCTTACGATTTTTCTGCCTCGGAATTGTTTATGGTAAAAAAATATCTTAGTTATGCTGTAATGTTTTGTAATAAGTATTTGTGAGTTAACATATGTCTTTATTTTTAAATAAATTTTCGTGCTATATAGTTTTAAAGTAAGGATTCCTCGACCAGCTGCTTCATGTAAACATATTATGGTAGTCCTGGTGAGATGTAAAAAGCTGCCATCGTTATCGATGTTATTAATAGTTATAAAATTATTCGGTTCAGTAAATACATGTATAGCGATTAATATGAAATATTATACACAGATTCATAATTCCTGGTATTTGTCCATTGAAAGTTAATTTCTCGAAATTGTGTTTTGTAAATCGATAAATTCATTCCCCTCAGTTATAATTTTACTTATCCAGAACTGGGTAGAGGTTTTTATATGGATTTATGTGCATAAAATATAGGATAATTTAATTGATGCCACAATTTTTACAGAGTAGGGAGATTGTGAAACTGATTTCGTTCATCATACGGTGTTGTAATTTTTAGTGAGACTATAGTTATCGATCACGAAACTTAGTCACTACGTAGTACTACGCGTACTCTCTCCATGTATAACTTTATTTTGGTTTTAGAAGTGTGAGTTTATTGAAGAATTTAATTATCCTTGTTCTTGAAGTAGAAATATATATTTGGTCAAGCATGTATATTTTTTTATTAACATATTTCATAAAGCTTGTGCGCATTATATTCGCTTACTACTGCTCCTGTAAATGTAAGCATAGTTGATTATTCATTTTTTTATTTTTACTTTTGTTATTAAGAAGGTACACTTTCTTATATGTAGAAAAAGAGTTTGGGCTAGTTTAAGACTTTTTCGTTTTGTAATTTATTGTTAATAAGGAACATTTAAAAATTAAAAATAATCATAAGACTATTATTATTCCAATATTTCTCAAAGTTTATATTAATAAATTTAGACCTATTTATTCATCTTCAAAGGTTTTGAGTGAATCGTCAACATAACATCTTATAGGGTTGTTTAAGCGTATTATTTGTGCATTGTTTTACTCTCTTATTACTAATACAATCCGAAGTAAATCCCAGACTATGCTGGACATAATTGCCTATTTTTAAAAGACTTCTTTTGAACTTCACAACCACACACAGTTCCTTTCACGGCAGTTGGATGTCCTTAGCGGAAGCAGCAACAACTACAAAACGATCTTTTTATTGCTACAAACTTTTTCTCTTTCTCGGGAACTGCAAATTTTACGTCCTAATTAAAACTCAAGTTTAACAGGAAAATATGAGGAAAGTTACGAACTCAGGCCTGCACTATCTAGAGAGATTACTGCTTGGAACAGCGTGGGCTAAGCCAGCGAAATGAAGTCTCATCCATCTGTGGCCTGCTGTGCCAGTCTTTGTATATCAAGATCGATCACAGTCTACTACGAATATTAAAATACAGTTTACACGACAAGCATTATTAAACCAGCGAGGAACTAACAGTTTAGGGAATTTCGTAGTTACATGTACCTTCGTATCTTATCACGATTTATTTGAATTTTAAATGTTAGATTTAGATTTATTGTTGTTTCCATTAATCCTCGATTGAGGAAATAGGATACGTCATACATTAAAAATTAAAAATGAACAAAATAAAGTACACAATTAAAGACAAATAAACTTAAAATAAATTAATAAAAGAAAATTTATATAGACTAAAGTCAATATAAACAGAACACGGACACACGATGTCACACGCACACACTGGGAAACACAAACAAGCACACACTGAGGAACACGCAATGGAGTTTTAACTACTTGGAGCTCTGCGTCCAGGAAACTGTCCTTCCGTCGTAGCTCCAGGCAATACATAAAACAAACAAAAGAGCAGAAAAAACTGAATAGAAATTTTAAAGATATGTGATGTGCTATTTTATAAAGCAGCTCATTCAACACTTTTTGCAGGAACCTTGATTTAAATACTAGAAGGACGATTAAGAAAATCCTGTACCGAGTAAAACGCGCCATTTAAAAGAATAGTTTTACTCTGATTCACGAAGCTTTTGTAGGTAGTATTTATAACCTCTGGCGGAAGGCTGTTGTATAAAATTATCCCGGTATTGTGAATACTTTTCTGGTGTAGAGCAAGGCGATGCTTGTCCGACCTTAGAGCTAAACGATTTCTAGTCGCGTATTCATGAAACTCGCAATTTGTTTGAAACAAATTAGTGTTTCGCTTTAAAAACTATAATATTTCATAAATATATACGCTTGGTAAAGTAAGTATTTGCAAACTTTTGAAGAAAGGTTTGCAACTCGATCTAGAATTCGTGCTAGAAAGTATTCTAATTGCACGCTTTTGCAACTTAAATATTTCATTACTCCTGGAGCAGTTTCCCCAATTAAAGATGCCATAGCTCATAATTGAATGAAAATACGCGAAATAAACCATTTTTACGTACTTTTTGTCAACGTGTTGCATTAGAGTTCTCATAGAATAACAAGCTGAACTTAGTTTTCCGGCAAGCAGATCTATATGGTCATTCCACTTTAATTTATCGTCAATCACTACAGTAGATAATTGAATAAAATAAGTCTTAGCGAAACCATCAGCGTATTGTAACGCAACCCCTAACATATGCAGGGTGTTCAGTTTATCTGAAGATATTGAAATATCTCGAGAACCACACATCGGATGAAAAAAAGTGTGAATGAAAAATGTTCGTCTTGAAGGGGTACATCTAATGTTACGAAACTCGACCCCCCCTGGGTGGAATTATGCCAAAATTCTCAATGGGAAACCAATTTTATATAGGAAACCTTGATTTTTTAATGATAAATACTATTGATTTGAATTAATAATTCATGAAAATTATTTCTTAGATTGCGCTGCCATCTAAAGAATATGAATAACTTGCTTCCCCACCCCTGCGGGACAGTTATGGTGTATTAAGTAGCATTTGGAAGAACATCAAATACGTTTAATTTTATTATGCTGATATGGTGCCTATTTCTTGAGACATCCCCATTTTTCAACGATTTTTTACCCGTTTTGATCTTTTCGATTACAACGCTATCTGTGACCAAAATGGCTCAAATCGTAGGTCAAATTGGAGTATTTTTTTCTGAAAAATCCAAATAAACAATATAAAAGAGAGGTCCGCATTAAATTTTTTAAAATCTTCCCTCCCCCACACTCAGGGGTTGGGAGTGGGGGGTCGAGTTTCATATCATTAGATGTCCCCTTTCTAGACGAACATTTTTCATTCTAATTTTTTTTGATCCGATGTGTGGTTCTCGAAATATTTCAATGCCTTCAGATAAACTTAACACCCTGTATACAGGGTGGGGATGATATCTGTTTGAAACTGTACGTAGTGACGAGGGAGACACTGAGACAAGTCGATATAGAACATTGAGGGTTCAAATTGACAGGAAATACTCTAAAATTGATCCCACAGTTTCCAAGTCGTCACAGCCGCTCCGCACCTATTGTCCTTGGCGGATGAGTACGAATAATCAAGGAACAACGTCTCCTGCATGCTGTGTGTGTGGCTTTGTTGTGTATTTACACGCCGTTAACGGGTGTCAATCGTCGATCTTATGCGACACAGCGAATGTTTGTTTTTGTTATTTTGAACAATTACTTGTTTAGTTAAATATCAAAGACTTTCCTCGTACAGTTGTTGAAGAAATAGTTCTCGGGTTTCCACACGGGCAACACGGCAATTAAGACGTGACGTTTCGTCGACAGTAAACTCTCTCGTCATCCTTCACTTCGCCTGGAAGATGACTACACGTCGCGTCTTAATCACCGTTCCCGTGAAGAAACCCGAGAACTAATTTTTTAAACAGTTGTTTACTTTAATTACAAAAACGTTACCTAAAGGTTGATATGCAACTTAGTATTTTTTTGTTAAATTATTCTAACTGGTGCACTTGGTATGGACTCACTACAGGGACAACTGGTGCGGAACGGGTGAGTCGTCATTCAAATTTTTGTAGTTCAATTTTAGGACTTTCCTGTCGGTTTGAACCCGAAGTGCCTTATATCGAATTACTTGTCTTAGTATCACCCACGCCAATAAGAACGTTTTTTTAAATAATCAGCGTCCCCACACTGCACGTGTATAATTTTTCAAATGACAATTTTATCTATCGCAGAAATGTTAGAAAGTGATAGTATTCTGTCAGTCCTTCGATGTATTTAGTAAACCAAATTTCATCAAGCTCACAGTCATCGTTTTCGTAAATTCATCTCGAAGGAATGAATTTTTTTCCTTAAAGCTTCTTTGCTCAAAACTGATCATAAGTAAAATTTAGAGAATGAAAAGTAGAAGGATTTTGGGATAATCTAGCAGATTATTTAATTTATTTAATTCACATACCTTTGGTACTTGTGGTTATATTATTTTTTCTTCATTATATAACAGGTACAATTATTGTGATAAAAATACTATAATAAAATTTTATATTGATTTAACATATAAAATAAAAATTCTTAATTTTTTCAACGTTGAAAACTTGAACAGCAAGGGGTGTTCTCTGTGTGGAGAACGTAAATGGAAAGTGACGGGCAAAGGAAGATGGAGGGATAGTGAAATAGTGTTTTTGAGTGAGTGTGTGTGTGTGAGAGAGAGCGAGAGAGAGAGAGAGAGAGATATGGAGCTGTAGAATGATAAACCAGCACTATAACGGTAACGCCCGCTTAAAAATATTTTAGTAATTAAATAATGTCAAGAATCGACACGGACTCTGAAATTGTGTGTAATGATACTCGTCCGTCACCTAAAAGAAATAATTACATATGTTGCAATCTTTTTAAAGCAAAAATATTTTCATATCATTACTGGTAAAGAGTCGCAAAAGTGAGTGTTCGTCTCTATTAATATATTTTTCACCAGTCTCTCGCTGTATTTCTACGCCACACTTCCGTTTTTCCTGCCCTACGATATGTTTTCTATTTTCTTCCCCTTTTCACCCGCTTGTTACCCACTCTTTAATATTTTCCCGTCACCATTTTGGGACTTACTTTGTATAAAATTTTTATTGTCTACAAAACAATTACAGTTTTCAGTAAATCATTTATCTGACAATTGAGTATAATAAATAAAAATGCAGCCAGTTTCTGAATGAAAAATTTAATTAATATTTCGTCAATATAATTACGACTTTTCGACCATATCTGTTGGGCATCATCAAGTAAATTTTTTAATACATAAAGCTGGACGCAAATTATCATCGTGTGCACTAGTTTTAACCATTTAAAAGTTTACCTGATGAAATCCGCAAATATTGGACGACACGTTGTAATTGTTTTAACTTAACTATTAATTACATTTTTGATAACAAATCGGCTTTATTTTTCCATATAATTATTACTTTCAACTTATACCGATGTTATTAAGTAATATATTTAAACGTTACAGGAAATGAAAAATGTGGTGAAAATTAAACTATTTTAGACGCCCATAGTTGAAAATAATTAGCAATGTTGGTACTTGAGAAAGAAAGTTACTGAATGATGGTTGATGATTTAAGTTGCACTTCAGAAAATGTACAAATCAAGTTAACGGACTGAGGTAAATTAGTTCAGTAAATATCACTTGCGTAAATAGATGGAGTAACATGTATAAAAAGGATTATATAACTGCTTTTATAGATTAAAAATAAACAGCTGTGAAAATGATTGATGTTTACTTGAGTACGTCACACACTAGAATGTTAGTTCACAACTAATTACTGCCGTATATGAAGGGCCCAGAGTCTTGGACATTCTTTTCTCCTTTTAATTTTGTGATTGACAAAGTGCTTACCAGACGTAATGATGTAATTGGATTCTATTATCCTCTTATTTCAGGTTATTAAGGGGAATTGATTTTAATTTTAATTTGCTAACTACCCGGATGTCTTCTTCAATGAAATGACATGAAAAATAATCCTTAAATCTCTCTTGTAACAAAGCAGTTAATATCTAATAACGATCAATTTCTTTAACTTGACGGACAAAAGCTCTTAATCAGACCGCAGCACTGTCGGGAAGCGTGTATTGACGGTCTGAAAGGGATCCTCTAGATAAAAGCAGTTATCTGGAATGGAAATTGCCAGCCAGGGTGACTGCAGTACTTGTTGCTGCTGCCCCCCCTTCCCCCCCTATGCCCCCCCAGCCACTGCCATTCTCCAGCCCATCACAAAGTTTTCAGCCGCAGGTGGTTACTCCATCCCTCTTCAAGGGTTTGGGATGTGGTTGCAATCCCCTTCTCTCGTTCCCCACGGTACCAACCAGCACCGAAGAAAGAAATTAATTAAGTCAAGCTTCGGATTTGCAAATGTTCATTCTCTTTGAGGAGCACCAATACAACGAAATCCAACCTCAGCACTTAACTAATTCGTCGATATTGTGATCGATGCTTGACGGAAAATTCATAAGAAAACGACAACGAAAATTTGAAACTTGTTTTTAAACTGATAATCCTGAGGAAAACGTTTAATTATAAGTAATATTCTGAAAAATAAAAAAATTCATTTATTTAAGGCCGGGTTGACTACAAGGTCAATGCCGACCGTATTACATGTATCACAGTATAATTATCAAACATAGAAATTAACCTTCTTATCCTTCTTTTTTGGCTCTACCACCCATTGAGGGCCTGGGTCTACCGCGTCGACTACGGACCTTGCACGACACATTCCGAATTTGGAGTGGAACGTGATCAGAGTATCGATTCTCCAGTGGCCTTATTCCCGGTCTTCGCGACCAAGACATTATCCTAGTTACATATATTCGCGTACAGCTTAGATTCTTTTAGGAATAATAGCGGGTTCTTTATAACTTTTTCTTGCGTCATACTTGTGTGCATTCCGTACAGTCCTCCAGTAATTGTTGATATTTTTCACATTTGATAACAATTAGGACAATTCTGAACTTCGTCTTTAAATAACAAGTAAATCACGTGTTTTTAAATTTGAGCTAAACATGGTTTTATTTATGAATTTTAGTGCTGTAACTCACAATAATTTATAATTTTGTAGGCATGTCCCCTAAAAATAATAAAAAGATACGTATTCGCTTTCCCAAGTAAGGAATTACCGCCCATAGCTTGAGACACTAAAAATTTTGAAATTTGTTTCATATATGGAACATTATATAATAACGTAACACTCCCATTAATTATTTTTAAGAAGTTTATTCTTCATTTCGTCACTTTGTGAAAATTTTTCTTGTCTTAGTAACATTGTCTTTATTCTGAAATTATACATACAAAAAGTCGCCTGTATTGTTTATTTATTTTTACAAGTATTCGACGATCAGTCGCCAAGAAGGACGCGTTTCCCAAAACTCTCCGCACAAAACGCAAGGTTAGTAATACGTGTGTCTTATGGACGCGACTGATACAAACTGATATAGTAGACGATCAACCATAAAACAAAAATATGGAGACTGACAGTAAAACATTAGAAAATTACCAAAAAGTCAAGGAGTTAGAAAATAAATTAACTCAAGCTCTAGAACGTAGGTAACACGATCAGAAAATAACTAACTAGCCCGCAACAAAAAAATTACAGTCCTGAAAATTTGGATGAAGAGGATGAGCTAGTAAATAGAGAAACAACATTCTTACTCCCGGAGACTAAGAAGAGGAAAGCCTCGGAATCACCCGAACAAACTAAGAAAAATCAAATAAAAAACAAAAATATTGCAACTAAAGTACTGAAACCTCCTCCAGTGACGTTAAGGGTTACCAGAAAATTAAAAGAAATCTGGAAGATATCAAAGTAAATTACAAAGCCTCATTGATGAATAATGATCTATTAAAAATTAATGCCAATGATGAGGACGCATATTGTGTTCTAACCAAAAATATACGATATTAAAACCATGAATAGCACTCCTATGAAAATATATAAACAGAATAGGCCAATCCGAGTTGCAATAAAAAAAATTAAATCCAACATGTGCCACAAGAGAAATGGAAGAAGAATTAAGAGAAAAAGGATTTAAAATTATTAAAGTTGAAAACAAAATAAAAAGTATTTAAAAAAGATCAAAAACCTGAATATATCAAGCTGCCGCTGTTCATAGCAACTTTTGAAAACACAGAAGATATTAGAAAAATCTATGAGTTTCAATATTTAGCTCAAATGAAAATAAAAGTGGAAGCATTGAAATCCAGCAAAACGATACCACAGTGCAAAAAATGCCAAAGGTACGGACATACGCAAACATACTGCAGCAGAATACCTAAATGCGTGAAATGTGCAGGAAATCATCTCACAACATGCACTAAGCCAAGGGATACTCCAGCTAAGTGTACAACCCTGCTAATTACAGAGGCTGCGTTATAGAAAAGGAACTACAAAAATTAAGACTTCAGCAAATTCAGAAGAAACAAGGTTCAAAGCAAAAAACCGAAACTTTTACATCCAAAAGAGTGACAGGGCAAAGCTCTTTTGCAGAAGCTGCCAAAGGAAACAAATTGCCACAAAGAAAGTCTCCACAACCAAATAATCCAAAAGAAGACATGACTATGGAACAAGTGATGAAGCAGATTATATTAATGCTACATCAATTTAATGAAAGACTTGAAAAACTAGAAGCTAGAGCGACAGGAGAAATTAAACGGGAAATAATGCATCAACACGAAATAAAGATAGCGACCTGGAATGCTAACGGCCTCCTGAACAAGACAGCTGAGCTAGAAGTATTTTCCAACGCTCAGCATATTGACATATGTCTGGTATCAGAAACACACATGACGACACAATCATGCGTTAAAATTAGAGGTTATAAAATTTACCACGTGACTCATCCCCACAACCAAGAAAAAGGTGGTAGTGCAATTTTAATTAGAGAAACTATTGAACAATACGAAGAACAATACATACAAAGCGAAGAATTCCAACTTCATACTATAACGATTCAGTCCACCAAACAGAACGTAAAAATTGGCGCAATCTATTCTCCACCAAGATATAACGTAAAACAAGAAGATTACAAAATCTTCCTACATCATATGGGAGAACGGTTTATAATTGGAGAAGACTAATGCAAAACACACAGACTGGGGAGCAAGACTAAATACAACTAAAGGAAGAGAAATAAGTAAGACAATCAGAATAATGGAGCTGACTTTCACTCTACAGGAAAACCAACATACTGGCCCACTGACAGAAATAAGATCCTTGACCTATGAGATTTTTTCATTACGAGAAAAATATCACCGAATTTCCTAGATACCGAAGAAAATTACGATCTAAATTTCGACCATTCAGCTGACATTCTAACACTAAGCGAGCGATAATTAAGAATGAAGCCAAACCACGCTTCGTTAATAATACGTCAGACTGGGAGAGCTTCAGAATAAATATACAACATGAAATTAACCTAAATAAAAACAAAAGAACAGCTGGACTACGAAACTGAAAAATTTAGCAGAGTTTTACAAAAACATCGCTCGGAACATTGCACATATTACAAAAGCAGTCAATTATCTATCTGAAATACGAAACCTAGTCAGAGAGAAAAGGATAGCTCGGAGAAGATGGCAGCAAACTAGGCACCCAGACGACACGAATATCCTTAATAACAAAACACAAAAACTGAAACGTGAAATTCGAAAGTTCAAAGAGGACTCAATAAGACAATTTCTATAAATTTCTACCAGCAGAAAAAGACTCAGACTATTCCTTCTGGAAAGTCGCCAAAAGAATGAAGAGACCAATAACATCAATACCTCCTATTAGGAAAGTACTGGAAGATTGGGCGAGAGATAATACACAAAAAACAAATTTGTTTGCTGAACATCTTGCTGACACTTTAATACCAAATAAAATCCAAACTGATAACGTTCTCGAAGAAGTTCATATAACTGCATCTGAAGAAATAAAGCCTGTATCCCCAAAGGAAGTCGCGGAAGAAATAAAATTTAACTTAAATTCATTGAAGGCGCCAGTTTCTGATCTTATAACAGGGCAAATATTAAAATAACTACCATGAAAGGTATCTTCATGCTGACCTACCTGTTCAATGCTGCATTCAGATTGAAGCGCGTATCTGCCAGCTGGGAAGTAGCTGAAGTAATAATGTTACCAAAACCTGGAAAGCCACCACATGATGTGTATTCACTCTTGCCAGTAATTTCCCAATTGATCTAGAAACTTCTGCTCAAAAGTTTAAAAACGATCATACAGGAAAGTAAATTAATTCAAGACCATCAATTTGGCTTCAGAGAAAAACGAAGTTCACAGGATTACTGATATAATAGAAAAAGCGTTTGAAGATAAATTAATCTGCTCAGCCATATTTCTTGACGTTTTGCAAGCATTCAATAGAGTGTGGCATCAAAGATTAATATGTAAGTTGAACAGAACACTGCCAGAGGAATTATAAACTCATACATATCTGATAGAGACTTTCATATCAAACAGGAAGATGAATACTCTGACTTAAAAAGGGTACCACACGGAAGTGTTCTTGTTCATCCCAAAATTAGATGACGTGAAACTCGCCACGTTCGCTGACGATACAGAGATATTAGCAACAACTTCCACAGAAGTACTACAAGCTGCTACTAATACCATATATGAATGGACCAGCCAATGTAAAATAAAATTGAATGAATTGAAATACATCCACGTCAACTTTACGAATAAAAGAATGATTGACCCTCCATCTCTGCACATACACGGAACCATAGTACCATACGAAAATAAAGCCAAATATTTTGGTATGGCAGTAGATACTAATTTAAGATAGAAAGAATACGTAAAGAAGAAAAAGGAAGAACTAAATATAAAATATCGACAGTATGGATGGCTCATGGGAAGGTATTCTAACCTGTCATCATGTAACAAAAGTTGGTGCACAACCAAATTATTAAACCAATCTGGTCGTATGGCATACGACTATGAGGATGTAAAAAATAAAATAATTTCAATCAAATGCAGACATTCCGAAATAAAGTTTTACGTGCTATGGTGAATACCCAATGGTACATTAGAAACGCTGATATCCATTCCAATTTTCAGCTCAGCTTTCTGCCAATAACCTCCACTTTGTCAATATTTTTTTGCCTTAGAACTTTATTATTATTATTATTATTTTCAGTATCAATTTGGACTAAAACGTCTTCAGGTTCAGGTTCAACTCTGATTCAGCAGCCACTTTTTTGAAATGTATTTTTAAAAATTCCACTTTCGTCTATATTTAGCTACAATACGCATGTATAGTTTTTAGAAGAATAATTAATGTCTGTCTTTTTTACATAAATTGGATAAGAATTAATGACCTGTATAGCAGACAATAGAAAAAATGTTGGACAAGAATTTAAAACTTAATACTAAATATATGTTTCGACTAACAATTTTGGTCTTGTTATTACCTTGTCTGTTACAAATATTGAATATTAATTGCCTTTCACGAATTATTCTTTTCAGATGGGAGCCGATTTGAACTTGAAGCTGTCCATGATGCCATAAAACCCAATTTTTGCGGCATTATCACAAATTATTGTCCACTTTGTAATATTATTTCGAGGGGACCTAAATTAGTTTTTATTCATAAAGGAGATTGAGCACAAATAGGATGTAATACAATTTATCCGGTCAGTTTATTGCTACGAATGTCTGGCTTCATAGAAAGATCTGCAGTTTCAACTTTCATTCTGTCGCCGGCGTGAGAATGCAAGTTAATTACTTTTGGCAGTCATTTATAAATTATAATTCGATCCCCACTTCCAAATTGGGTTGGTATTATGGATGAAAATTTACCCTCTCCTTGGAAAGCTCTGAAGAACCCCTTGATTGCCGGCTACAGCAGCAGAGGTCCTAGATTATTCCAACCTGAAACACTTTCTCTAACTTCTGAGTGTTGCGTTATCAACTGTCTCTGAATCTAATTTTCAAGGCAACCACGAGCCCAAAATCTATCCTATCTTCATTCTCCTTAAATTATTTCTTTTCCGTTTAATAGATAACTAATCGATATACGAGAACTTGGCATTGGTATGGTATTGTTGAGAGGAATTTGTCTATTCTCATTCGCTGATGGTCGGAACGGCTCCCCTTTGAAAAGGACTGTAAGATGAAGGAAGAAGGTGAGTGGGGAATCAGCGTTCCGCTGCTTGCTTTTATGTCTCTTTGAATCGATGAATTCGGAAGATCAAATTTCCTTCCCGCCTTCCATGTCATTCCATGTTTCACAGCTACTGCTGCTTTGAATATAGGTTGATGACTTTTATAATCCTTGTTGAGCTCTTAATTTGTCAACAAAACTTATATCAAAATTTGAATGACATTGTTTTATCCAAACATCGGATAGAATCCCAGGTTAAAAAACTTGAATTTAAAGTTTTATAAACATATATGTATAAATTAAACTAAATGACTTATATCTTCCATCCTTAATTTTTATGAAAATGGATAAAGTTCGAAAACTCGTTTCATACTACTTTGTTTCGCTTTATAGAAAAATGGCTGTAAGTTTTCTCAGTGCTGCCTCAAATCAGTGCGAGGATGTATTAAATTTTCATATCCAATTAAAAAAATATGTGTCGACTGTTATGGGGAATTTCGTTAGTATAGAGTCAAAAAATCGTTTTTTATTGAGATCAAAAAGTAATTACAATGTTAAATGTAAAAACTGATAGTGGAGAAATAAGTTTAAAAGCGTCAAAGTGTAGAAATATATTTGTTCCAACGTTAAAAATTATGTGATACTCATAGAAAATATTCCGAAATATTCTTTTGAAGGCCTTCTAAAAGCCCATCTAGTTCAGTCGGTAGAGCATTAGACCCAAGGATCGTCTTTTCTACCCCACGTTGGGTGCCAAAATATAATGCTTATACATTTTTTAAAGTTTTAATTGATTTCTTCATCTTTGATTGAGCGTCAACTCAGAACGTCTGCAGACTCTCTTTTAGCGAATATTGGAATAACATAAACAATTATTATTGGACATAGGAATTAATCTTCATTTAAAACACGCCAAACACTCAAGGGACTTATTACAATATTTACAAAGTAATGTTTTCCCCTGAAATATAATAAATGGAAGGTGTCAAATAAATTATATACCCTCGTTGTTACGAAGAAATAAAAGTCCACAAATACATAGGTGAGATTGTGAGTGATAAACATTAATACGATGGTGTTCAGTTAACGTAGGTAGCAGAAGTTATTTACTAATTTGAAAGACACATTTGTTTTTATGATTTTAAAATGATTAACATTATCAAAAAAACGCTACAATATCAAGGTTTAACTCAGATAATAACAATTATTAATTTAAATAGTAACACAATCTGTTTCTTTATTATGTAATAGTACGGGCAATCATTATTTCTTAACAACAACGAGACTTGGGCACTCAGTCGATTAATTTTTTTATGTATTCAAATTTGGTAGTATTGAATAATTTAATTTCCGAGTTTTCTTGTACGATTTAAATCTCATTACGTATGATTTTACAAAGTAAAAAGTTCTTTATGTACTCGAAACTCTAGCTTCCAATTAAGTAATTTCCTTTCTGCGTAATTTTGAAAGCAGAAATGTCGAGGTATATTTGAGCGCAGAAGGTGCTACTCAATCAGATTATGGAAGGATACTTTAGCAGGCTGAGTGGAACTGTCACTAGAGAAGCTGCAGTTGCGTCACTTGAAATACTGGCTGAGAAACTGAAGACGCGACTCAGCGACGCACAAGAGGAATTTAATTACTAGAGAAGACCATTTAGCTTTAATTAAAAATACTACATCTGCGCTGAGTAAGGAATTTCGTGTCTCTCTCTGGTTAAATGCTCCGAAAAATGAGAAATAACAGCATTTCTTGTGGGATCAGCTTGTTTGTAACAACGCGACAAGAGGTTTAATTATTTTGTGAAATATAGTGCGAAGAACGCTGCGAGACTAGAAATAAAGCCTTCTCAAAAATTATAAGAGTTTTAATTTTCGCTGCATTGTAACCTTAATATGTTGGACTTGAGTACCAGGAAAAAATATATTATACGGTCACGTTTTATAATTCTTGAAACATTAAATGAAAGTCCTTTCTTGACAAAATGTTAGTTAATTATAATGAATGCAATCTGCTATGTTTACAGATCTGTAAACAATCCCGAGAAAAATCTTTCAAAATTTTCAACACTTTGTCAATATAAATTTACTTATTTAGTGAAATTACATATATAATAATTTTGAATGTGATTTTAAGCCCATTTCCAACAAAGACATAACAAATTATGCCACACTTCCTTTTATATATGTGGCAACTGTTAATGACACAAAAAAGTTTATTTTTTTCTTTGGAATTGTGTAAAAGTATGAAACGATATAAATAAGTATAAAGAAGTATCAGTTGCTTTTTTGGTGTGATATTGTTTTTTTCAGCCCTCCTTTCTCTTTTCCGTTCCCAAATTATTTTTACCAAAAAAAAAGCTTGAGTTGAGAACGCTTTAAGCAGTATATTTTATAATATTAGAAATTGATAATGTCACCTTAGAATCGGACAGTGAATCAGGTAGGTATTTATAATTTTAACTCTAATTTAGATACATTTATCTCCACAATTTAACCTTATAGAAAAAGCCCCAATGAAAGTAAACAAAAAATATTGAAATAACGCCTTTTAATTTTTTGACATTTTAATAATTTCTTAAAATTTTTAAAAAAAGTATTAAATAATTTTTCAGAAAACTGTAGTTTGATCTAATGAATCCCACATTAAATATTTCATACAAGTACGATCCTGACTTGACAACAGTGGTGTCCTGAGGTCATTAAAAGCATAAATTTATTTTAACTAATACTTTAAAACTAATCAGATTATAAACATAAATCAATTTAATATTTGAAAAGATAAAATGAGCCTATTAAATATTCCAATATTTTTCAAACCATTCAAATATAAACCTTTGACAGTCTCCATATCACATAAAAATCATCAAAGACAACGGCGTAATTATAGGTTAGAACACATAATAGCTTAAAACATAGTTTAAAATAATATAGAGATAAATTAAATAATTTAGAGTTTGCTTCTGTTAGTATTATTAACAAAAAACTGGGCGCCCGGAATCGGTTCGATACTTGCTTATATTAACTTGGTATAGTATTTAATTGGAGGAGTTGGTTAAAAAGCCTCGCTGTGAACGTCGTCCAATGTTACTATCTTTTATTTTCCATACTATTTAATACACAGATATGAGATCTATTACAAGTATTATAAAATTCAGTAACACAAAAAATAATTGCTATATACTTGTGTGGTTGACCAAGAGAAGAAATAGATTAATGGGTCACGTTTTCAAACATGAGGGTCTTGGAAAATTAGCAGTAGAGGGAAGTGTGTGGAGAAAGAACAGAAGAGGGAGGCCAATTCTGGAATTCGCTAAGCAGATTAGGGAGTATTTGGTAGTTATGTATAAACGGAAAAGGCTTGCGCAAGATAGGTTACCATGGGTGCATGGAACCAGTATAAGAAGTGAAAAATACGGTAACAACCGTTGTAAATAGCTTTATAATAATAATCTCTTTGATACAACATTTTCCGTGGCATTCATTTCGTCAGGTTTATGTTCCTCTCAGTACTGTTACAGTCACTTTTATGAAACTTGAGCAACAAAGAAATGTCGTAAATTTACTTTTTTGTGGTGAAGATATTTTGTTCTCATGAAATGATTAAATTAGAAATTTGACTTTACAAACAGTTAAAGTATTTGAGGATACTTCTGTATTGTAATATTTTATATATGAAAGTCAATCATAATAATACTTGAGTTAAAGTATTGACTTTTTTGTACTAATGAGTGTAAAAAATCGAAGTTAACACATGAATATTTTATACAATGTGTACGTCTAAATGGCTTTTACTAAAACTTTTTTTGGGATATTTAGGTGCACATTTTCATAAAAAGGTACTTATGAATAAAACTTCATATTTTATACACTTGTTAATACAAATTAATACTGACTCTCCAGTTTTAATAAAATTGGATGTTAATTGTAAAAATTACAATAGAACGAACTAAATATATGTTTTGTTAATTAATCATTTTATGTAAACAAAAAACACTATATATCAAAAGAGAAATTACTTTGAGATACTTCTCTCTTTGTAGTCGATGCTGCCCACGTTTCATAGGAGAAGTCTAGCTGTAACAGTACTGAGATATATATATAATTCAAAGACATAATTTTTAGTTATTTAGATTAAAAAGTTGAAAACACAAATTTATGTAGAAAAGAAAGAGATATTTGTTTGGTACTTTCATGAATTAAGAATTTATGTTATTAAGTTGTAATGTAAATATTAGCAAAGGACTGGAAGGTTGAATGACTCCTCGAAGGGCTGTGGAAAGTTGAGCGGCGACTCGAAGGCGGCAGGGATAGGAGACTATAATCATATGGGATGCTGTCAGGTCACGTATAAATTTATCCTGCGCTATTCTCAGAAATCCCAAACATCAACGAAACAAACAATATTTTAAAATTACCATGTGGTGGCCTCGGCCAATGGGGTTTCGTGGATAGATAAATCGAGTAAAAAACCTCGATTTATCGAGGTGGAGGACACAGCGGTGAGGCTGTGCAGATGCATTCGGTTCTCGACACTGAGAGAAGACGGTCGGAACTGTTGACCTGAGCTGGACTTTGCTGATGCTTTCCAATCCAGATCGTTTAAGAGGGATCGCCCATTTTATTAACCCCGTGATAAAGAGATCAGATTGCTTCATCCGTGACTTTAGATTGGCATCACTGGGATGGACTGAGAACACCCAACGGATAAAATTTGTTTCGTTTATAAGCTAAAATTTGCATTCAACAATGTCGTGCCCGCTTGAAGTTTGAACACTAGTTGAACAACATTAAATGAATGGGTTGTTGCTTTCTGAAGGTGGAAAACTGGCTAACATATTTATCTCGAATGATTTTCAATACCGCGAAAGGTTTCCGACTGACGCGAAAGTTCCTGGCCGGCCAGTTCAAGTGACAACTTCTTTAATTGAGTTTGACATTATATTTGAATATCAATGCATTATTGTTGCAGTATGTGTTGGCACAGCTCATAACGTTGTCAGTAACAAGCTCAAGTACAGTAAAACAAGTGCAAGATGGGTCCCGAAAACCGATCATTTAAGACACCACTGAAAAATGGGTTTGGAGAATACTATTTTGGCGTCAGAGAGGTTTACTCTCTGAGTAAATGATAGAACAGGCAGTAGTATCCGTGGTAGCCCTTGAAACGATCCTTGTTTATAATGTTCGTTGACACATTCACATTCAATATGTGTATGTGTTGTTACTCGTTACACCAAGCTCAATAAAATTTGTAACACAACAATTTAGATTCGTCTACTTAATTAATAGTAACACTGTACACTACCAGATCCTCAAATAGAATCGCAATTTGACTCCCTCAGATTTTCATTTGTTTGGTCCACCACTCAGGTAGGTATTAAATGGACAGAAGTTTATCAACAACAAGAAGGTCAAAGGATGGCTCGAAGACAAAGAAAAAGTCTTCTTTGAATCAGGTGAAAAGGTAGCTAGTTCATCATTGGGGCAAGTGTATTAATATTCGTAGGCACTTTGTTTAAGAGGAAGTAATGTCTCATTTTATAAAAATTCACCATTTCTTTTACAGGATCAGGTTTACTCTTCATTATTGAATATCCCTCGTACAATTACATGACAACTATTTTGTGTGTTAAGGATTTCTTATAGGATGGTACACAAGCGTGTTTGAGCTCATAAGTCTGTATCAAATAGTATGTGAAATAAATTATAGTTAAAATGGGGACAATTTTCACTACGACATGGCTTCCAATTCCCCTTATCCGACATGGATCGCTCATTGTTTATTGAATATGTGACACAGTACTCTGATAAGGTCAACAAATCACCGGGTTCATTAAATAACTCTGAAACATCGCGCTGCATTGAGAGTCTGAAAATATCCCCGGTATTGTCCTGTGTAGACCTTAAAATCTCTTCCTGTTTTATGTCTCGAGGATTGCTAATAGCAGAGAAAGAACCGTAGATATGAGTTGTTTCCGTTGTTTGTGGTTTTTCCAGCCGCAGTTATCCGCTCAGTGGTGAAGACAGAACGCCATAGAGTCGCCCTACAGCTTCCTCAGCACGGTCATGACTTTCTTACGTGCATTTTTAATTACATTTTTACTCCAAGTATTATGTGAAGCTCGACGGCTGCCCTATAAGGAGAATTATATTGATGACCGCATGATATTACAATCGCCGCCTCGTTGCATGAAGGGAATGATGCCAGATGCTAATGGAAAGTGCACAGAGGTTTGGGATCGAAGTTTAAATAACGAGGTAAATAATTCAAAAACTCAAAAAGAAATAATTTGTAGAAATTATACTAATATATTTGACTATGATTGTTCTGCCTCTAGAATAGTAAATATGTGCGAGGATGTCGTTTACCTTTAAAGGTCTATTATTTGACCCGATTTTGAAAACAAAAAAAGTTTCATAAAAAAATTTCACTTCTAAAAGCAGAAATCTTTTGCTGGTGCCCATTAATTATTTCCACCCTGGACAACATACAAAGACGGTTACAACCATCAAAAATTTTCGCTGGAAATAAAATTAAATAATTGAAAGTATATAACAGTAAATAATATTCCCAGATGAAAGAAAATGACTATGGTATAATTTTTTTCTACATATACTTATTGGAAATTGCATATACGCTTATGCGACTTAAATGCATTAATTTGGTTGGCTGGAGATAGTTATTGAATGCAATGAATATGCACTAATAATCAATTGATAGTCCGAGGCTAATTAGATCTCAGAGATTACCGATAGGCGAGGCATAAACGAGGTATTCAAATTAGTTTAACGCTAAAGACACAGCGATAATAGACGTAGAATGCAGTGGTAAGTTATGTACGTCATAACTTGACGAGATTCAGTCGATGGGTCTAGTAGACAATCTATTCGTATGAATGTTAGCTTTATTAACACCCTTAAAATATTTAATTGATATTATACGGGAAATTCATTCAGGGCTATTTAAAAGCACACGTTTCAGAACACAATTTGAATTGAAATAATATTAGTATAAAGTGAAATGGTGTTTATATTATACATTATATTTTATAGCATTAAAAATTATGTTTTGATTTATAAATTTTGTAGTCATTAAGGATATAAAATACGGATAGAAATATTAATGGTTAGCGAACAAATTGGAAAAGTAAGCTATCTATGAGATAACTTGGGAGATTTTATTTCATAAAATACAATAGAAAGTTATAACAATCATCTTTAAGAAAATAAAACGCCAGGGCACTATAATGAAGTTTTTGTAATAGAAAAAAGGGTCAAAAATGAAACCGATGTGGAATAACGTACCGTGCTTATTAACTTGTGATAGTAATGTATTGTAAAGCCGACCTCCGGTGGTGTAGTAGCTAGCGTTGCTGCCTCACAACCCAGAGGTCCGGGTTCGAATTCTGGCATGGGCTTGGACTTTATCATGTTTGGATTTTATTCGGTGTTAAAGTGTCAGCAAGATGTTCAGCAAACAAATTTGTTTTTTGTGTATTATCTCTCGCCCAATCTTCCAGTACTTTCCTAATAATGTTATTGGTCTCTTCATTCTTTTGGCGACTTTCCAGAAGGAATAGTCTGAGTCTTTTTCTGCTGGTAGAAATTGATAAAAATTGTCTTATTGAGTCCTCTTTGAACTTTCGAATTTCACGTTTCAGTTTTTGTGTTTTGTTATTAAGGATATTCGTGTCGTCTGGGTGCCTAGTTTGCTGCCATCTTCTCCGAGCTATCCTTTTCTCTCTGACTAGGTTTCGTATTTCGGATAGATAAATGACTGCTTTTGTAATATGTGCAATGTTCCGAGCGATGTTTTTGTAAAACTCTGCTAAATTTTTCAGTTTCGTAGTCCAGCTGTTCTTTTGTTTTTATTTAGGTTAATTTCATGTTGTATATTTATTCTGAAGCTCTCCCAGTCTGACGTATTATTAACGAAGCGTGGTTTGGCTTCTTTCTTAATTATCGCTCGCTTAGTGTTAGAATGTCAGCTGAATGGTCGGAATTTAGATCGTAATTTTCTTCGGTGATATTTTTCTTGTAATGAAAAAATCTCATAGATCAAGGATCTTATTTCTGTCAGTGGGCCAGTATGTTGGTTTTCCTGTAGAGTGAAAGTCAGCTCCATTATTCTGATTGTCTTACTTATTTCTCTTCCTTTAGTTGTATTTAGTCTTGCTCCCCAGTCTGTGTGTTTTGCATTAGTCTTCTCCAATTATAAATCTTTCTCCCATATGATGTAGGAAGATTTTGTAATCTTCTTGTTTTACGTTATATCTTGGTGGAGAATAGATTGCTCCAATTTTTACGTTCTGTTTGGTGGACTGAATCGTTATAGTATGAAGTTGAAATTCTTCGCTTTGTATTATTGTTCTTCGTATTGTTCAATAGTTTCTCTAATTAAAATTGCACTACCACCTTTTTCTTGGTTGTGGGGATGAGTCACGTGGTAAATTTTATAACCTCTAATTTTAACGCATGATTGTGTCGTCATGTGTGTTTCTGATACCAGACATATGTCAATATGCTGAGCGTTTGAAAATACTTCTAGCTCAGCTGTCTTGTTCAGGAGGCCGTTAGCATTCCAGGTCGCTATCTTTATTTCGTGTTGATGCATTATTTCCCGTTTAATTTCTCCTGTCGCTCTAGCTTCTAGTTTTTCAAGTCTTTCATTAAATTGATGTAGCATTAATATAATCTGCTTCATCACTTGTTCCATAGTCATGTCTTCTTTTGGATTATTTGGTTGTGGAGACTTTCTTTGTGGCAATTTGTTTCCTTTGGCAGCTTCTGCAAAAGAGCTTTGCCCTGTCACTCTTTTGGATGTAAAAGTTTTGGTTTTTTGCTTTGAACCTTGTTTCTTCTGAATTTGCTGAAGTCTTAATTTTTGTAGTTCCTTTTCTATAACGCAGCCTCTGTAATTAGCAGGGTTGTACACTTAGCTGGAGTATCCCTTGGCTTAGTGCATGTTGTGAGATGATTTCCTGCACATTTCACGCATTTAGGTATTCTGCTGCAGTATGTTTGCGTATGTCCATTTCTTACACTGCGGTATCGTTTTGCTGGATTTCAATGCTTCCACTTTTATTTTCATATGAGCTAAATATTGAAGCTCATAGATTTTTCTAATATCTTCTGTGTTTTCAAAAGTTGCTATGAACAGCGGCAGCTTGATATATTCAGGTTTTTGATCTTTTTTAAATACTTTTTATTTTGTTTTCAACTTTAATAATTTTAAATCCTTTTTCTCTTAATTCTTCTTCCATTTCTCTTGTGGCACATGTTGGATTTAATTTTTTTTATTGCAACTCGGATTGGCCTATTCTGTTTATATATTTTCATAGGAGTGCTATTCATGGTTTTGATCTCGTATATTTTTGGTTAGAACACAATATGCGTCCTCATCACTGGCATTAATTTTTAATAGATCATTATTCATCAATGAGGCTTTGTAATTTACCTTGATATCTTCCAGATTTCTTTTAATTTTCTGGTAACCCTTAACGTCACTGGAGGAGGTTTCAGCACTTTAGTTGCAATATTTTTGTTTTTTATTTGATTTTTCTTAGTTTGTTCGGGTGATTCCGAGGCTTTCCTCTTCTTAGTCTCCGGGAGTAAGAATGTTGTTTCTCTATTTACTAGCTCATCCTCTTCATCCGAATTTTCAGGACTGTAATTTTTTTGTTGCAGGCTAGTTAGTTATTTTCTGATCGAGTTAACTACGTTCTAGAGCTTGAGTTAATTTATTTTCTAACTCCTGGACTTTTTGGTAATTTTCTAATGTTTTACTGTCAGTCTCCATATTTTTGTTTTA
Source organism: Eucriotettix oculatus (assembly GCA_034510155.1). Lineage (NCBI taxonomy): Eukaryota > Metazoa > Arthropoda > Insecta > Orthoptera > Tetrigidae > Eucriotettix > Eucriotettix oculatus. Next base: position 15,702,003 of record CM067377.1, read on the forward strand.
TGGTTGATTGTCTACTATATCAGTTTGTGAATGGGGCGTATTTTCGATCTTCAATTACTCGCGTCCATAAGACACACGTATTACTAACCTTGCGTTTTGTGCGGAGAGTTTTGGGAAACGCGTCCTTCTTGGCGACTGATCGCCGAATACTTGTAAAAATAAATCAACAATACAGGCGACTTTTTGTATGTATAATTTCAGAATAAAGACAATGTTACTGAGACAAGAAAAATTTTGACAAAGTGACGAAATGAAGAATAAACTTCTTAAAAAATAATTAATGGGAGTGTTACGTTATTATATAATGTTCCATATATGAAACAAATTTCAAAATTTTTAGTGTCTCAAGCTATGAGCGGTAAATCCTTACTTGGGAAAGCGAATACATATCTTTTTTATTATTATATTTAGGAGACATGCCTACAAAATTATAAATTATTGTGAGTTACAGCACTAAAATTCATAAATAAAACCATGTTTAGCTCAAATTTAAAAACACGTGATTTACTTGTCATTTAAAGACGAAGTTCAGAATTGTCCCAATTGCTATCAAATGTGAAAAATATCAACAATTACTGGAGGACTGTACGGAATGCACACAAGTATGACGCAAGAAAAAGCTATAAAGGACCCGCTATTATTCCTAAAAGCAACTAAGCTGTACGCGAATATATGTAACTAGGATAATGTCTTGGTCGCGAAGACCGGGAGTAAGGCTACTGGAGAATCGATACGCTGACCACGTTCCACTCCAAATTCGGAATGTGTCGTGCAAGGTGACAGTCCGTAGTCGACCCAGTAGGCCTAGGCCCTCCATGAGCTGTAAAGCCATGGAGAAAGAAAAAAAAGAAAGAAAAATGTATTGTAAAAAATAAAAATATGAACACAATAGGCGCGGAAAGTTTAAGAAGGTACGTTTATTAATATTTATAATATAAGATGGTGTATGTTTATATATTTGTATGTCTGCAATTATTTGTGTAAATTTAAACGTGTGTGAGTGATTTCAACAAAATTTGGTGGACATATTTTTATACAGCCCGAGCAAATATACTATCAGGGTGAGAAACTCCTAGTATAAACTTGAAGTTGGACGTGTGTGTACGTATGTGTCAACATGTAAAGGTTTTTGACGTCACCCAACACACAGTCTGAAATACGCCATATTTACAAAACAAAGATGCTTACAGTTTGCCAATCTCAAAGTTTATAAATCAATATATATTACGTAAATTACGAAAGCTTAAAACAATGCGAAATATTTTGAAGATAAATTAAAAGTACCAGATTTATCAGGTTTTGTGTCACATACGGCTTTAGTCTGCAAGCATTATAACCTCCAAAGACCACGGATGGTGTGTTGTCTTCTGTTTTTTTAACGTTATACCACTCACACAGTAACTAACGAGGAAGTTATAAGCAGAATGGGAGAAGAGAGAGCAATGTGAATGACATTGGTCAAGAAAAGGCAACGATTAATAGGCAACGTTTTGAGACATGAGGGCCTTGTAACGATAACATTAGAGGGAAGCGTGTGGGATACGAACAGAAGAGAGAGGCCAAAGATGAAATACGGTGAGCAGATAAGGGAGGATGTGGGTTGTGGTAGTTATGCACAGAATACGTTATCATGGATGGTTGCATCAGACCAGTCTAAGGACTGAGTACAATAACAACGTCGAAACGTGCAATTACCTCTCTCCAGAATTCATTTAACGACTCCCAGTTAATTTCCGTGTGAGGTTCAACTAGTTCCCAATAATTATCATTAGTTAGTTTTAGATCTGAGTGGATTAATGTACTTGATGTAACATGCTGATGATATTGTCATCGAGGGACATATCATTTAATGTAACTTTTACTTGTAATGCATATTTTTTATTTCATATGGGTTATTGTGTTTAAAAATATATAAGAGAATTATTAACATATGTTGAAAATTTACAAGATAAAGACAACAATCAATTGTATCAATATTTGGTCTACTTGAATTACCTTTTCTATGTGTATTAGTTAAGTCGTATATTGTAGGAATCCTTCTCAACGGGCTCTGGATGGCAAACTGACAATATTTGAAACCGTGGGACAACCAATAACATTGTCAGTTTCCCCTTGCGAGTTATTTGAGAAGGATTCAAAGCTCGCATGGAAACGTCGACCTATGTACATTTGATTAATTAGTTCGCTCTGTGTTTTAACGTTTGTCTCTTAAATAAAGTCTTGCCATGATAACAGACGTTGATTTGTTACATTTGTTGTAAATATTAATAGTTGTTTAGGCTTTATTTTATCACTGAATTTATACTTGAGCAGTTTTCTCGCATAATTGTAAATAGACAATTCGCCTACCAACGTGTTGGTTTTAATACTTGAAGGGTAAAGCCGTGTGTAACATAAAAATTGGAAAAGTTAGTACCTTGTAAATCTAAAGCTTCCGACTAAATAAATCATTATTTTTGAAGAGTGACCGAGTTTTTTTAAAATATTTTTATCCATTAATTTCGTTACAAAATATATACGCGACAAATTGGTTAGCCGTTTTATAAGTTTCATGTGGATTTTAATGGTTGCTGGTAATAATCGTCTATTGCCGACGTCTTGTGGTGTAGTGGTCTGCGGGGTTTCCTCGCACCTCCGAGGTCCCGGGTTCGTGTCGTGGTGAGGGCTTGTTTGAGTAAGCATACAGTGATGCCCTAATATAGAAATACGTTCCCCTAATTGAAGACAGTCAGTGAGACTATAAATAATATGGGAATAAATTGTACGGTGCAACAGATGTTTCTCCGTTGTATGGTGCGAGGAATGAAAGGAATATCTATTAGCAGAGGTACGTGTAGAGTCGAATCGTTTCCGTTGTTAGTCTGGAAGCCGCTATCTGCTCTGCCCTGCGGTGGGGACAGGACGCCGCGGACTCACATCTGCAGATGTGATCCACGACTAATCCAGGCAGACATGGCTCTTCTACGCTCTGTTCTTATTACACTATTACTCCAAGTAGTATGTGAAGCTCTATATATACGGGTGCCTTATGGAGGCAATGGTATTCAACACCGTGGTGTTGCTATGTTGCCGCAATTTTGCCCGCCTGGAATGAAGCACGATCCGAATACAGTTTGCAGGGAAGCCTGGAGGAGCAACAAGGTACACAACTTATTCAATAAATTCAACGGACCAAATTTTTTAAAATCAGTTAATTGACATTAAGTATAATAAATTAAATTATAGTCAATATCACTGGAAATTTTTTATTAATATTTATTTAATATAAATACGATGTTTCGTCCACCATTGTAAAATCGAAAAGAATAAAACTATTACAGCTCTGGATAGTATTTTTGTCGTAGACTGCGTTCAACGACGGTTACGGCCGAATATGTAATCGTTCCATCCATTAAAAAATTTACCTGATGGAGTTAACAAAGCTGTAATTATATTAAATAAATATTAATTATAGTTTTTGCTGTATTTTTATTTATAAAAACTGTTTAAGATTATTTGTTGAGAAAGTTCACAAATATGGTACTGCCTAATTGAAAAAAAAATTTTTTACTGGTCCGGAATAATAAATAAGCACGATTATGTAATTCACTTTTTAAGCTGTATTATTTAACCCTATTTGGAAACACAAATACGTTGCATAAAAATGCATCTTACCTTATAAAAACAGAAATTCTTTTATTGCCACTTACCAAATAACTTCCAGCCATTAAAGAATTTAATAAGTCTGTATTTCTAAGATGGGAAGTCGGGGTGGAGTGTGCCCTTTATTGTTTAATAATTTTTTTTAGATTTTGGAAAAAGAAAAAATGACTTCATAAAGCACTGAATCTAATATCAATATAACTTAAAACATGGAATTTAGATTTTTTTTAAAAAGAAACTTAGAAATTTTCCGTCCTGCCCCACCCCTCGGAGCAGAACAGGATAAAATATTTTTTAATTATGTGTAATAAAATGAAATTTAATTTAAGAAAAAGCTTACCACCTTTTGTGCAGTCTTAATTATACTTATTTGGCGTACGGTTGATCGCTTTGTCGATTTTTTCTTTTGTAAAACGATTTATTTTTGCAACTGCACGGTCTTTGCTGACATTTTCCTCTTTTTCCGTTTCTTTTCGTTCTTAATCTATTCTTTTTGGATACAGCATGCTGCAACTGATTACTATAAAGTGAGTCTGCCAGTTTTTCCTTTTTGTCTTGAGGAACACATTACATTTTGCCTTATACAGTAATATCCCGTTCCGCTCCGCACGCTAGACTCAGTTTAAGGTTTTCACCGAGCCTTAATACAAGCAGTTTTAATGTTTGTACGTAACTGGTATGCAGCTTAAAACACATAGTTTACGAATATATACCGTTAAAGACCTGAAATCGAGGATTTTCGTGAATTACATTCTGTCGAAACGTCGAAACAAGAGTTCATGCATGAGGTGCAGTCAAAACTTCACCCCTCCACCCAAAAAAAGAACTTGATCAAAAAGGAAGCCTGTGGGAGTAATCTCCTTTGAAAGGTTTTTAAGAGCCCGGGTATTGCAATCGGTAGAGCATTAATCTTAGGATCGTGATTTCTAGTTCCACGTTGGGTGCCAACATGAAATGCTTTAACGCTTTCGGCCATCATTGATTGAGCGCCAACACAGCAATAATTACTTAACCTTCACAGAACTTCTGGATTTAACACTCGAAGGACTTTGTAGTAATCGGTGTAATAAAATGTCATTTTGATTTACAACTTACTCAATAGAGGGGCCTGTGAGAGTTTCTTTCGCAAGCATTTCCCTCCAGAGTGACTGCGGGGCTCACCTCGGGAATGCCTTGAACTCTCTCTGGGGTTTTTCTCAAAGCTCTCACATGCCGAGACACCTTCACCTATTTTGGGAGGTATATATACTTGGGTCAAGGACCTTGGTCATATGGAAAGAGTTGTCCACTGATCCCATTGGATCAGTTGGTCAACTGCCTACTAAAACTGGCGGAGACACGGAGAAGGGAATGCTGCGAACCCACAGCAAACTCGTCTCCCGTCATTCGGAAGGGCGTAAGAATAGTACCCAATGCCCGATCTACCTGATGCAGGTTTTCTAGGGTTTTCCCTGCATCTCTTTAGGTGGAACACCGGGTAGGATCCTTAAACTATAGCCCGGGGGCGCTAGTCTACCCTTGGCTACCTTGCTCTACCTTCCGGATTCCCTCCTTTTCAATTCCCTTCCTATGCTATTAAAGGGGAGTTGCCTGTTTCAGGATCTCTCTCGTGTAGCCTGTTAAGCCCCCCCCAAGTCCTTGACCAATTTACAATGCTCCATCCCTATTTAATAAATGTCAGTATTGACCAGTAAAATAATAGGGTATCCCGTTTCGCCCCGCCCGACCTCGCGTACATTACAATTTCTTGAAATAATTTGTTATGATAAAATAAATATGTAGATTAATATGATGGGAAGGTTGAAGATATTTTAAATGGAATTGTAGATATTTCTCCGTGAATAAAGACCACGTTTCACGGTTTGTAGACGTGGGCCCAGTCTGAAAAAAAACAGCAAATTTCTTCAAACTGGAACATCATGATAAAGTCCATCAAAAACCCCATTATGTGTTTCTTATTTTCAATTTTCAGCTACATTTAAGAAACTTAAACAACATTTACATTTAATTTCCGTTAAATTTAAAGAAGAATTAATATATTAATATTTCGGCCCCTGACGTTGCGGCAGCAACACGAAATGTTATATTTTAATTAATGAACTGAGGAGGTTCCGAAAATTGGGGACGTAACGTTTTAATTCAAATTAAATTATTATACTTGACTTTTGGCAATTTTTTTTGTATTTTTGTATTTCATTCATAATGTACAGAAAAAACTATTGTGGTTCCATATAAAATTCTTTTCATTATTTGATTTTCAGCACAGTATAATTAATAGCAGTATAATTAAAGTGTATGATAGATCATTAATTATATATTGTAAATACTTACATACTATATAATACGTACTATCACACATATTATAAAGACATTATAAATTAAAGTATTCACAAACTTAGTTTTGAAATAAACTATTATCTCCGGGGATAAAAAAAGAGTAAACCCACGTGGGCTGTTTTTTCAAAACACCGGTTTCTTGTGAGTTTAAACTTTAACTGTACTTAATTATTTACTATTTTTAGGGGTTTCTTCGACAAACATTAAAAATTTTGAAGTCGTGATAATAATAACATGAATATTGTTATAAAAATGAAATTTGAAAAATTAAACTATTGTTGACGTATTGTATTATATTTATACTACAGTTGGGAATTTGCAAGGTGGCAGTATCGATAAAATTTAAGTACGAAGATAAATATTACAAAAGAAAATTAAAAATACAAATTTAAAATATTTCACGTCACCCCCCTTTTTTACAAAATAAGCACCTAACTTTTCAGTGTTTCTAACTTCTTTTTGAAAAAATTTGTATTCTTCGGGAAAGCCTCTAGTACCCTTGCAGGCAAAGCATTCCAGTCCCTTATCGCCCTGTTTACGAAGGAATATTTGCCCACAACTGTTCTTTGGTCCCTTTCCTTTATTTTGTATTATGGTCGCTTTTAGAGAAAAAGTTATGTATACTTGGCCGCTCCCTTATTTCTGACCAGGCCGGTTCGTCCGTGTAAGCTTTGTAGAGTGCCCCAAGTCTAACCTTTTTCCTCCTATCACCGAGTGGTTCCCATTTAATTTCGCCTCCCACAAAAAACCCCAGCCCGTTTCTGAATTTTATCCAGGGCTGTGATGTGCTCCGGTCTAACTAGAGAAGTATAAGCAGCTGCCTTGCTTGGCCTGTCTTATACTTTTCTTCAATATCCTGTTTATGAAGTGTAACGACCTTCTTCCCTTCCGCGCTACTAAGTTTACGTGTTCGCTCCAGTTTAATTTCTTATTAAAAGTTACACCTAGATATTTACACGTTTCAACAAGATACCGGGGATACCATTTTATTTTTAGTGAAAATAATTGTTTTACTCTTAGAAGGATTTATTTTCATCTTATTAATTTATGTCCATTGATATATCTTATCTAAATATGCTTGAAGAGCGATTCATCATCTATATTCTCTATAATTTCGTAAATTATGCAGTCGTCTGCAAACAATTTAATTTTAGAATCTATTCCAGTCGAAAGTTCATTCACAAAAGCCAAGAACATTATCGGCCCCATTACACTTCCCTGCGGTACACCGGATGTAATTTCTATAGGATCGGATAGTTCATTTACCTGGACTCCAAGTACGCGATTATTCGATAATTCCCTAATCCATTAAATTAAGCGATTATCTATTCCCGATTCCTTAAGTTTAGCTAACAAAATATTGTGTGGTACTACATCGAAAGTCTTGGAGAAATTGATAACTACGGTGTCTGTTCTTCCTCCATCATCGACGATGTCCGCAAGATCCTGACACACCGTTGCTAATAGGCTGTCGCATGTTGATCCTGGTCTAAATCCATGTTGTCCAGAATATATCCATCCCCTCTCTTCCCAATGTTCCCTCAAATGTTCAACTGTCAAGCGTTCTAATTGTTTGCACACAAACGACGTAAGACTCACCGGCCTGTAGTTGCAAGTTTCCGCCCTCGATCCCGATTTGTATATTGGTACTACTGTCGCGATTTTCCAGTCGGATGGAACATTAGTATTGTTGATCGAAATTTCAAATTGTCGTGTTAGGTACGTAACCATGGCTACAATTATTCGTAGAACTATACGACGTTCCTCACAAAAAAGTCTTTTTGGACTAAATAAGGCGACGAAGTTGCATTTGCCGTTTCACTGTTCAGTGTCGAATGTAACCTCGTAGTCATGTAATAAAATCAAAACAGGCAATTTTGTAAGAAACGTCGTAAATTTTATTCTAATTCCTTAATCATGTACTGTTTGTTCATTCGGCCATTAATTCAACATTTGACCCCAAAAACACACAAATACAAATAGATAGACAATTAAATGAAATAAAAAAAATAACGACCAGTTTTATAAACACGGTTTTTATTTAGATTAAACGACTTTTCGTCAGCACATTTGGTACTTCTTCAGGTGTTAAATTTTGATGAAAAGTTGTGTAAAAATCCAAACTTTATCGCCTTTAAGGACAACTTCCACAAATTTGGCATCTTTTCATCAAAATTTCAAAATTCAATACCTGAAGAAGTCTAAAATGTGGTGATGAAATGTCGTTTAAATTAAGATAAAAAGTGTGTCTGTAAAGCAGGTCGTTAATTTATTTCTTTAAATTATTTGAATATCAGATTTTAATATATTTACTACATTGACAACGATTTATGTACCAAAGTTTATTTAGTTTGGCATCGTTTCCCACCTCTATTTTTTAATTAAAATATATGAATCTCCATCAATTAGAAAAAAGGGAACTCCAGAAGAAATATTAGTCCCAAAGTTATGCGACAAAACGCTGAATAATATAAAAATAATATATAAAATGAACTATTCTGTTGTTAGTTATTAAATAATTATTTATGTTATGATTAGGTCACCGAAATAAGTTTTTTGAAACTATTAACAATTTTACTCATCATGGCAAAAATTAACCATAAATTTCACAAAGATCATTTGAACAAAATTCTTAACATTCATTCTTTAAATTCTTACATTTCTTCCAGCCAGTTACATAAAAACATATAAAATGCATATTGAACTCATTGATACAAAAAATTAATTTGTCCAAAACCGCAAATAATAATGGGCTGCGTTGTTTTACCAATTTTATAAAACATACAATTTAAATTAATCAACATGTTGTTAGCTAGGAAAATATTTAATGACGTATTATAATTTAAATTTTATCCTAAGTTCTGAAGAGTTGGATAAACATTATGTTATACACAAAATTGAGATTGCAGTACCTGTTATATCGGTCAAACAAAGCGTGAGATTTGAAAAAAAATTAATGACAATTTGAAACTTTAAAATAATCTGTTTTAACAAGACACGTGTTGTGGTATTCAGTCCTAAGACTGGCCTGATGCAATCTTTCATGCTAACCTATCTCGCGCAAGCCTTTCCACTTCCACATAACTAGCACAACACACATCCTCCCTAATATGCTTAGCGTATATTATCCTTTGTCTCCCTCTTCTGTTCTTACCCCACACACTTCCCTCTAACGCTAATTTTACAAGACCCTTAAAACGTGGCCTATTAATCTATCCCTTCTCTTGGTCAACGTCCTCCATATTGTTCGCTTTTCCCCTATTCTGTTTAGAACTTCCTCGTTAGTAAATCTGTCCACCCATCTGATTTTCAGCATTCGCTTATAGCACCACATTTCTTTCCCGGAGCTCCTATCTCAACTTTTTGCACCCATATACCGCCACACTCCATACCAACATTTTTAGCAACGATTTCCTAATATTCACACTTATATTACCCATAAGTAAATTCCTCTTTTTTGCGAAAGCCTTCCTTGCCTATGCTATTCTATTCTTTGTCTACTATTCTTCTACCATCCCTAGTTATTACGCTTCCCAAGTAGTAAAATTACTTACCTTCCGTCAAAATATCCCTTCCCAATCTTACACCCTTTGTTGTTTCACTATTTCCTAAAATACACTCCATTACCTTGGTTTTCCCTCTATTAATACTCATATTGAACTATTTCTCCAGGACTCCGTTCATGCCATTTATTATGGTTTCCAAGGCTTCTTCTGATTCCCCTAATAATACAATATCGTCGGCAAAGCGTAAGGTTTTTCTAACAAGACCTATGAATATTAATATAATAATATAAAAATAATATACCAATTTTAGATGCATATTTATGTGTATAATCTCGTTTAATTAGCTAAATGCTGAATATTAGGTACTATATGAACCCAATAATAGTGAAAACATACAAAAAATTTAAATTTCATACATGATGCAGTTTAATTAAGATTTTTTTACTTTAATTTCGGCCCTGAAAGTTGTTATGGAAGAAGTCAATATATACATTCATATTTTATTTATGGACCAATCATATCATACTAAATGCATTTATCTGTAAGTTAACCATTATCCTATTAATTATTTATTAATGTTAGATGCATCTGTAGTGGTTCTGAACATAGGAAGAAAACGTTCTATAATAAATTCTGACTTTTTTCCATGCAGCATTAATTTTATTTATTAATGAAAGTCAGAATATATATTTAAATTCATTTACTTGAAATATTTTATAACAGCTGTTAACCAATATTTTTAATTATAAAAGTGTCTCTTAACTGTCGGTAAGTATATCTGATTGTTAAAGACCGACTTTAGTATAAACTATTAATAATATAAGATTTTTAAATATGCTTATTTGTTTTAGGTTCAGGACAATTCCGACAGCAAATTCGTACAGAAATTGATCACAATGCTGAAAAAGTATGAAAAATCAAAATATAGTGGGAAAGTTTACTATATTTAATATTGTAATAAGTGTATATTGTCTGTTACCTGAAGTAGTTACGATTTGTAAAATCATGATAAATAAAATTTTATAGATTAGTTGAATTATATTACCTTATTAATTAAATATGTCCCTGCAATTAAATATTTATAAATGAGATAAAAAATTATCCGTATCTTTTAATTTCCAGCGTTGTGAGGTGGTGCCATTATTTTTTAATTTCGTTCCGTGAGGCTGCCATTGTCTGTCTGTTAGAAAAAGACGGTTGCACCGATTCCATTGATTATATATTTCGTTGTTATATAGAAAAAGAGAAAACTTTCAGCAACATGTACCTCCAATTCCCAATTTTTATGCAAAATGGGGAACGTTACAAAACTCGTTTTTAACTACTTGGACGTGTATTTTGTTCAGCTCATAGAAAAATGACTGATAGTTTTCTCAGTGCAGGATGAAATATGTGCAAGGATGTCTTAAACTATCGTATGCAATTTTAAGAAACAATATATGTCTGTTGTTACGGGGCATTTCATTACTATACAATAAAAAACATCTTTCTCTTAAGATAACCAACAAGTAATTACACTATTAAGTACAAAAACTGATGATGGACCAGTATGTAATTATAAAATCGTTAAAATATAAAATAAAATCCACTGTAGACAAATATTTCCTCCAAAATTGGAAATTATGTGACATTTTTTAAAATAAAATATTTACAAATACTCCTTTGGAAGGCTTTTAAGAACCCGGGTATTTCAATCGGTTCCGAGTCCCAAGTTGGGTGCTAACATAAAATGATTTTACGTTTTCGGCCATCATTGGTTGAGCGCCAACACAGAAATAATTACTTAACCTTCACAGAACTTCTATTCAACACTCGAAGGACTTTGTAGTAATCGGTGTAATGAAATGTCATTTTGATTTGTAAACTAACCTACTTTTGTTCAATCGAAGAAGAAGGAGAGGAAAATTGTCTCAGGGTGCACGCTGAAAAGAGGAAGGAAAGGCATCAGCGTTTCACTAAATAAATGTTACAATTCAATCATACTACTTGATTTTGAAGCATATTAAGTATTGAGTAATAAATAGTATTAACGACCGCAACATTAGTTATACAATTATTACTCAATAGGATTGGAGTACAGAAGACCTTGTGTATATATGTAAGATTTGTCCCCTGATCAGTTGTCCAGCTGCTTCCTAAAGCTGGTGAAGACACGGAGAAGATCACCGGGTATGATACTTAAACCTACAACACGGAGCCCTAGCCAACCCATGGCTACCTTACTCTACCTTCCACATTCCCCTCTTCAATTCATTTCCTGTGCTATTAAAGGGAAGTTCCTTATTTCAAGAAGACCCTCATGTAGAGTACGGCAGACGAAATTGCATGGAGATAAACTGCGAGAACGACAGGTTTTCTGTTATTTATTTGCTTTTGTAATACTGGGACAAATGATTTATCCGTCATAAATATTGGTAAATTTCATACCGAAGTTATAAGTAATCGCTATATAATATTCGGCTTACTTCAACTTGATTAGAATATTTAAAAAGAAATGGGTTTGTTTTAAATATAACAAATGGAAGGAGTCAAGTTAATTCAAATGCGAAAACGCTTTTTAACATAATGAGGTTACTTTGGTTGATTTTTACTTAAACATATATGAAAACATCCTGTAGGGTACTTGGACTAATTACCAAAAACGGAGCGTACGCAAAGAGAACGGACTGTGTATATATTAAAGGAATTTAAATAATTTACACAGTGATTTATAGAATGGATTACGTTTTTTTTGTCTAAAACACTTCACCGTTTGACGGGAGGAAACTTGATCCTCAGTTACTGCTGTCAAAGGTACTCTAGATGACTCAAAACACACAAATGTTCTCTAGTCTCTGTTCCTGGGACGAGCCCACGATGAACGTTCCCAAATTCTTGCTCTTCTATTTCTGAACTATAGAAGGCTTTCAAATTGAAAGTCGGACAAGTTTTTGACGACGACCCTCTCTCATCAAGTCCTTTAGAGGTACTCTCTCCGAAGCATCTAGAATATCATTATTTTAAGCAATAAGCTCTCTCCTTTTCCCCGGGAACAAAATATGAGTTTCCTGCGGCGAGACAAAGTAGCTGTGTCAAACATCCCAGCAATAAGATTAAAAAGATGACATCAATGTCTGTCTGGTCAGCATGTTATTAGTCTGCTATTTACAATGTAAAATTAAATTGGACAATGAACACGGCAAGCAATACGAGCTCATTACAACACATTTCATAGAAGACTAAATAGGTACTAGAAATACAAAAGAATTGAATATTGAAAGGTTGTTATTATTTTAGTAATTGAACTCCAATCTGTCATATAAATAAAAAATACAGCCAATTAGGAAGAAATAAATTTTAATTAATATTTAGTTAATATAATTACGACGTTTCGTCAATATTAGTGACTTTCGACAGGTATCTAGATAAAATGAATTTTTAAAAAATCAATATTAATTTTGAACATAAAACTCATAGTATAATTTTCAAATCAAATCAAATTAATAACAGATTTACATTTTATACTTTATGTTTTAACGAAAAATTATGCATGGAAAATAAATAATTTTTTTATGTAGATATCTGATGAAGTCCATTAATATGGACGAAACGTCTTAATTATGTTAGCTAAATGTTTATTAAAATTTAATTCTTCCTAATTGGCAATTTTCAACAAATTGGCTGTATTATTTACCTAATTGTCAGATTGTTGATTTATTGAATTAATCAGTCATATAATTTAAAATTTAGTTACATATTTGTATTGAAGAAGAGTACGGTATCCTTCTGTATCGTTTGTGTATACACGTTTACGGGTAAAAATGAAACATGTGACATATAGTCTGGTTGCCAGAATACTACATTAATTTATTTCAACATTATATGTATTACTTTTATTTAGTACAACAATATTAATTTCACGTGGTTGGTCACCACGAAGTGCTTTTATATACTAGTTTCAATAGCAACATAATCAATTATTTAATTCTGGTTTTCCGTTTATAAAAATAATTTTTTGCATGTATTTTTACCGTAGACCTAAATGTATCAGTAATCTTAAATTGAATGTTCCTTAATTTCTTTGCAATGGCAATGAATGTTAGACAACGACCAATATTTTATTCCGGACTGCAATAAAAATCAATGTTTTCATTAGTTTGGTTTTAAAAGAGGCCTGGATGATTACATTCAAAGGCAAGCCCAATTATTTGCCTTCCCAATTTTAATAAAGAGGTACATTATATGTTAACCTGTTGGATAGAGCAAGTTATGTTTTCCTCGAGTACGTCAGAGAATACTGCAGTATCAGGATTAATGATAATTGATTCAAATAATTTTTAATAGGGTTTAAGATAATTACAATTTAAATGAACATGAAAGCAGAATTAGATTGATAATCAGGAAAAACGATATGCCATTTGAAACGTTTCATACATTACAAAAATGTAGTAAAATGTTTGTTCAAAATTCATTTGTATTCGAAATTAATACATTCATGTAATTTTAATGGATCTTTAATATTCCAAAAGTATTTGTATAGAAGGTTACTTTGTTTACATTCAAAAAGTTAATTACAATGTTAGAAAAAAAATTAAGCACATGTCAGAATTATAAAGTTTAAACCTGCACAATTCAACAAGAGCCTTGCCGATTGCGTCGTTTAATAAATTTGAGAAATTACTTTAAAACTGTATGATGCTAAACGAGGGAAGAAGTTCAGTTTAAGTGCCTAGCCCCGAGCTTCTCCGATCTCAGATTGTTTTGAGGGTTTTTGTTTTCCGTGCATGGGACGAGGGGTAAGAAAGTAACAAGTTTTTATTATGACAACAACAATCCTGTGTTCTATATTTCGTTGCCTGTTTCGTAGAAATAAGAGTGCCTTACATTAAGTACATGTAAGTTATACCGTAACGACGCTTAAAATTCCGATGTAAGTTTTTTTCCATGTTCAATAGTTTAATTAATTTGTACAGTTTCGTTGGTCTACGAAAAGAAAAAAAACTTTAAATAAAATACAAAAGTCAGAAATAGTTTGAATGTATACATCACAATATAACATATCTAGAACAAATAATTTCCTTTAGCAACAAAATGGAAGAGGAAATGAATAGAAGCGTTTCATCAGCTTGGAAAACTTTCTGGTCCCTAAAGTTAATATTGTTGGACAGAACCTTAAACAGGAGGCTCAAAATGGAGACACTAGAAAGCTGCGTTTTTCCAGTATTGTTGTATGGGTGTCAAACCTTGGCTCTCAGTGTAAAAGAGAGAAACACTCTACAAGTATGCCAGAGGAAAATGCAGAGGAAGATCCTTGGCATTTCTCTGAAAGATAGAGTATCAAACAACTTGATACGTAGGATGTCAACAACAATAGACGTTGCTCAACAGGCTACAAAGACCAAATGGAAATGGGGAGGACACGTTGTGAGGCTACAAGATGAAATGTGGACGTTACAAGCTACCACATGGGACCTACATAGGCAAGAGACCAAGACGCAAGTGGACGGACCTATTCAAAAAACAAGCAGGAAGACAATGGAGCAGAATAGACATAGACAGAAATAAGTGGAAAGAACTACAACTACAACTGACACTGTAGTGTAGTGAACTAATAAGACATCTTACGCGGATTAGTTTGACGCGTGGGACTACTAAAAGCTACCCCTACTTGTAGGAGGCCTTTGCCCTGAATGGGACAACATAAGGCTATTTTCATTCATTCATTTACACCCTCACCCCTCACGCCGTTTTGGTGCATAAGCAGATCAAGAGATTAGAACGCGCTGATATAAGGCTGCTATTTCGTAATACTTTTTCATATTTTGAGATTTTGAAACTTTTACGTACGATTTATTTTAAATTACTCTTACTTGTACTGGCAATAACGATCTCAACAAAAAGAATTATCCAATTTGGTGCAGTATGTCAGTAGTGATGCGCGTACACAAATTACGGCGATTCATTAATATATATATATATTAAGTCAGACTAATTTAACTATTATAATTATAAGAGAAACTTTAAATATTAGTGGTTATTACGTCAGGAATTGGGTTTATTATGAAGAGTACTTCTATTCAAAATTTAATTTGATGTAAAGCATGCAATAAAAAACATTTAAAAATACAAATAAATACGTTTTTATTAAATAAATGTAAATTAAACGAACCCAGTTTGCAGACAAACTTTAATAGAAGGAAAAGTTAAAAGGAACAACGAATAATTCGTTTCGACGCTGGTTTGCATATATCTCTAACAGCGTTTGAAAACAAAATGATGATTAAAGCAAAAACCTAAAAACTTAGTTCAATACACAAAAGTCAAAAAATTGAAATATTTTTTCGTATAATTTGTTGAGATAATTCGGTGTCAAGTTCAATAATTATAGTGTTTGGGTAATTTTTAATAAAAAAAACACCTTTCCGAAAATATAAATTACTGTAGATCAGTAAAGGGCAATTCTTTGAATTGTATATTATTAGCTGCGATTGGGATCTATAGCGGTGGCATTTTAAAATGAAATACAGTGAAGAAATTAATAATCAATTACACAATTTTGGAAACAAAAATAAGTGTAAGAAAATTGGTCAACACTTTCAAGACTTCACTAAAGAAAAAGATATAGTTGAAATAATATTTCTCTTCACTTCACGAATCTATTTAGATTACTTTGAAACCTTCTTGGAATATTCAGTATTGCCTAATGAACTATTTAAGAATGATAATAAAAAACGTTTTAAGTCACTTGTTTTTTTTATATACAGCACAAAACTTTTCTTTCTTACGTCTGGTTGGCAAAGATTAGAACCTCTGTTTTTCGCGACCTCGTTTGATTTTAAAATTGTGATCACCTCTCCTAATGTAAGCTGGATTTTTAATCATTTTCCACGTTTTGAGTCACGTGTACTTTTTATATACAGTACAAAGCTTTTCTTTCTTACGTCTGGTTGGCAAAGATTACAACCTAAAATTCTCTAGAGTGACCAGGTCCTTAGATTACTAATTTTACTGCCACCCTATATAATTTTTCTAGGTATTCTATGTGGTACCTTCTATAAGGATCCCAAAAAATTGCACCATGGATTAGGAGCTAAAAGATTGTCCGTGTAGCTGCAATATAGCAGGATTCACAAAATCCCGTTTTTGTTTAAATACCCAATTCACAGAAGAATGCTGAAAATCAGATGGGTGGATAGAGTAACCAACGAAGAAGTTCTAAGCAGAATAGGGGAAGAGAGAACAATTTGGAGGAGTTTGACCAAGAGAATGGATAGATTAATAGGCTCTGCCCATTGATGGTTGAAAGGTTTACAGTTTAAGTTTGAAAATAAATAATTTTTTTTATGTCTGATATACTGGTCCTTAATTCTTAATTTATAAGTTATTAACAGACGTTTATTTCTCTTATAATTAAAATATATTTCTTGCTTAAAAATTAAAATATTCATGAAAATTGAGAAACCCACATTTTGGTTTTTTTGGTGGGCTTTTTGAAGTAGGTCTGTCTGAAAAATCTCAGTGGGGTATTTTATAATTTCTTCACCGAAGAAACCACTTGCTATATCTCAATTTTCTGTTACGACTAATAATGAAATAAACATATTCAACGCGAAAGTTGTTAGTATATCTTTTAATAATCTAATAAATATATAATATTGTGGTATTAGGGGAGTGAGAAGACGAGTATAACTTGAGTATTATTAGAGGGAAAACAAGGTAATGGAGTGTACTATATAAAGCAGTGCTATAAAAAAGGGTGTTAGGTTTGGAAGGGATGTTTTGGAATAGGAAATAATTACTGAGAATGCACGCTTGGAGTGCGGCGTTATATGGGTGCGAAACGTGCACGAAATGAGTTGCAGATATGAAAAGAATAGAAGCTTTTGAAATGTGTCACTCTCGGGTAGTTATCACTAACGAGGAAGTTCTAAACAGAATAGGAGTAGAGAAAATATATAGGGAGGACTTTGACCAGGGGATAGATTAATAGGCCACGTTTTATGAACATGATGGTTTCGTAAAATTAGCATTAGAGGGAAGTGTGTGGGGTAAGAACAGAAGAGGGACGTTAAGGATGCAATTCGCAAAGGAGATTAGGGTGCATGTGAAATTAATGTTAAAATGAAAAGGCTTGCGCAGGATAGGTTAGCTTCACACGACTCTAAGGACAACAGCAATATCAATTGTCCCTCAAAATGCATTAATGTTTGAAAAATTACATTGCTTTTCTGCGGAAGGGGGAAAGGTTTGACATTGTTCTCCGCCGTAAATAGTTAATCGTGAATGACCTTCGTTACGCGTGGAGGAGCGCTACTTGGGACACTTAATTAAAATGTAGTGTACGTCACAGTAATCTCTTCACACAGTTCATAATTGAAAGTCTAGGTACAGCGACGGTAATGGCGCGTATCCTATTACCCCGACGCGGCGTTGTTTAAAGCAATCATTTATGGGCGGGCAATAGGAGTAACTGCTCATGAGCAGACGGCATGTCATTAGTTTAATTGAATTCCGGCCTGACGCTTCGGTGGCACTGTAGATACATGAAAGTGTAATCACGCATTCGTTTGTGAGTACCGGAATTTGATGCGGCTCTGGGAATTGCTGTGCCACTGACTGGCGTTGGGGGGGGGGGAGAGGGGGGGATGATGGCAGATGGACAGGTTCGAAAGTGGACCTATTACCAATGTCGGTATTAAATTACAATCCGCGCTGTTACATTTTAATTTCTAGTCATGCGAGGAGCCGTTTTGGACCGCGGGCAAATAATTTATGTCATGACCACTTGAAAACGAACTTATGTATAACGCGGCGGAATTTAGGGGATTTTATAACCCATACTATGATTCTCAGATAATTTAAACCCCACAGAAAAAAAACAATTTTAATCATTTCTAAGAGCGAAAAAATCTAAATAGATATTCGTTATTGATGTTTATTTCAAACTCCTGAATATATGTTTTTACGGAATAACTGTAGAGCATACGCTTACCTATGTTGGAAAAAAGTTTATCCCTTCAACTTTGGCATGGTATTGTGTTAATACTGAAGAAACCTTTATAGAGTAATAAACTCTCACAGTTGAACTATCAAAGTTTGACAACGACAAACTTGTACTTCTAATGATAAAATAACGATCTAAACCGCGTAAGTTTACTTCAGCGACCACAAAATAAACAAATATATTTTTGTTAGCTTACCTTCATAGGTGCTACTTGAAATAATTCAATTCTTATTACCTTTATTAATTTATTTAACCTCTTCAATAGCCTGGACGAGATGTCTCGCGACCCGATACTGGCCGATTAACGCTTTTCTCGGGTCTCAGTATTAGTCGATTAACGTATCTGACGAGATATCTCGCTCCCTAGCACCAATGTTTTGACATTCTAGACGCTATATATACCTATAATAATCTGTGGCAGGACTTACATGTTTCTAATTGCAACGTCCCACTTTATATTTTAGTCTCTGAGTTGAGAAGTTGCATACGTATGGACTTTGGGATTAAATTGCGCCTTCCGACAGAACTTCGCAGAGTGAAACCTAAGAAGTCAAACATCCTTCCAGGAAACCATTTTCTCTCTTTCAAAGTAATTGCCCCGTTAGCCAATTTGAGAAGTCTTCGGATGAGCCTGATTTTATAAATCCAACTAGCCATTTGAAAGTCACTAGGAACATGCTTATGATGTTTCCTTATTTCTTTTTCCTAGAAAAAGTTAATGCAATCATCCAGATTCTGGCTTGTGTAATTACTTCCCGTGTGGTTGTTTTTATACAATTTGAGAATACTGTAGTAGCATTTCTTCTTCACGTTCTTCCCCTCTATGTTTGAAGTTTCATAATGATAAATTACTGAGATTAACGCCGAACGGCTGCCGATATTAATATTTTTTCATGCACAAATATAAGCGGAAATTGTGTTGTCTGGATTAATAAAGAGTTTAGCAGTGGACGCGTGGCTTTTAATGCCACTCACGCAGTAACTGTTGTACGGCAACATCCGCATGACGTGTCACGTATTGTATTTCCAATAACTGAATAATCACATAAATGTCACACGTGGTGATTAATTCGAAACCTATGTTTGGGGCCAAATCTCGTGCATTTAAAGTAATGGGTATCAATGTTGTGCAGCTGTGAGGTGAAAAACAATAAAAGGAGAGCTCGTCCGAAGTTTGAGTTGCATTTGTACGAGTATTACTTTCATTAAACATTTGACCATATTGTAATATTCAAACTAAAACGTTGTTACATTTTACATTAAACAGTTCCAACAAGGATATGATGGAACCTTAAACTACCATTGTCCATTTTACAAACCTTAATAATAAAAGTTTTCTATATTTATTCTATTTGTTTACTGAATTAAAGGATCAGTCTTGACCTGGCCGGGAATCGCACCCTGGAACTCCACTTAGTACCTTATGACGCGTATAAAATTCTTCGTATATTTTATTTTATTTATCTAAATTAATTTACAATATTAAACATTTTGTACTAAGGTTCCATAGAAAACAGATCCTGAGATGTTCGCAAGGCACCCTTCCCGGGTAAACCCGGGAAAAACAGTCATAAACTTGAAGCCTGACAGGCGCGTGAGGAGCTTCAGTCCTTTGTCTGGAAGAATTTTTGCGGCTCGCCGAAAAACCCAGGTCAGCCAAGGCCAGCAAATATGGTTGATCCAAAAGATGGCTAGCGGCGGCCCCTCACAAATTTTGAAATTTGGAGAGGAAGGGTAGGCACGCTAACCCCATTTGAGGACTTGGGGAAGATAGAAAAGCGCCCCAATGAGGTTTTTAGGAGAGGTGAGTTCGAGGTGGAAAGGATCTCGGAAAAGGATTAAAAAAAGAGAGTTGGAGGTGAGAGATCAGAGAGGAGCTAGCGGAACGGAAAGTCGGACTGACTGGCTTAAAGGAGTCAGAGATATGAGGTGATCTGGGTCAAGTGTCACCAGGAAACAAATATGGCGTACGCCACATACCGACCCGGCAACTGCCATTGAGTTGAATCCAGAATTGCCGGTCAACCAGGAAACTTATAGAGGATGAATGCAAATTAAGAAATAAAAGGAAATAATCTCTTGCTCAGCTATGCTTATAAACATGTTATACAGTCCTAAGTAAAGTAGATTAAATTTACTAAAGTGTCTTGATGTGTTATTTCTTTGGTTAGGGCTCAGCTGGGAAAATAAAATTCATTGAAATAAATTACTTTCTAACTATTGTAATTGGTTGAATATTTTACATTTGTTAATAATAAAACAGTTTTAAAGTTGAGATTTATTGGCACCCACTTATTTAAATATACACTCTAAATTCTTAAATATATTTATAATATCCCTGTGAGCAGAGTCGACTCTCCGGCAGGTACGAGCTTCCTCCAACCGCGGTACGGGCCTAAAGTTCACATTCACCTAGTTCACATTCTACACGGCCTAAGTTTAGGACTGCACTGAAGAGTGTATATGAATTGAGTGCAATGATTTCAATTCATAAACAAAAAAAACATTCAACCACAAAGAATGTGATCTGGTAATTAAATTAATTTTCTGACTATGAAGTATAATAAATAAAAATACAGCCATTAGGTTAGAAAAAATATTATTACCACGTTTCGTCCATATTAGTGGAATCCGCCCGATAAAATCATTTCGGGCCATAACCGTCGCTTGACGGAGTCCATGACACAAAACTACCCTCATGCTTAATAATTCAGCCATTTAAAAATTTACCCGACGAAATCCACAAATAGGGACGAAACGTCATAATTGTATTACTGAATATTTTGCTGACAAATTTACTGCAGTTTTTATTCATGTGATATGCCGAAATCCAGTGGTTTGGTTGTTAGCGTCTCTGCCTCACAACCCAGAGGCCCCGGGTTCGAATCCTGGCATGGACTTAGATGTTTGTTTCGTCATGGTCAGGGACTCTGGGGATTAAGAAGGCTGCTGGAGAATCGAAACGCTGACCACGTTTCACTCCAAATTCGGAATGTGTCATGCAAGATGATAGTCCCTAGTCGACCCGGTAGGCCATGGTCCTGAATGGGCTCCAAAGGCAAGGAAGAGGAAGAAGAAGATATAGCAAAATTGTAGGTGAAAATGAACTCTAGGGCTGCGTAATGGATAGAGAAAGCTCGTACCAGACGAGGAATCGACTCAAATAGATCAGGAGGGAAAACGTTCTTGTACTAATATGATGCTGTGCTTTCGGTTCTACAGTAATTTTTCCATCCAGTTACTTTAGTTCGGTTTATTTTTTTAGGCTTTATAGCTAAGCTTCATTTGAAAGCATTTCTTTTGTTCTTTAATTTTTTTACTGATTAAGCCTCTTATCTACAGTTATTCAATTGTTACAAGAAATATGCTAATTTATTAATCGAAATATTAGTGTTTCTGTGCTATATTTTAAGTGCAAAAGCTGAACGAAATATATCACCGTTTAATATGAAACAGGTAAAATTTTGTTATACAAATAATTTTATTTAAAATTCTTATTTCGTATCCAATCTGTAGTAGACAATAATATTCGAAAATGTGTACTGTTTTTCCAACGAGAAAGCGTTTTGCAATATTAAAAATACTTTAATTGACGAAATATTAACATTAAGTCTTTATTCCTCTCATTGATAAAATAAAATTCCCTAAAAATTTTATGAAACATAACAATTCTTTTTCATTCAGTTGCGCGCAAAATATTAACGAAAATAGTATATAGGAGGAGGTTACCTCAATTTTGGCGCCCAACGCGGGGGTCCTAATAATACGATGACGTGTAAAATATTTCAATCAGGAAACAATAAGAGCCGTTAGATTTGCTAAAAGATAAAAATATGTTTAGTACAGTTCCAGGATTCGAATAGTGAGTAATATTGTCGACCTGGACTTTTATGATATTTTGGAAAATGTTCTATTGTGAGACAAGAAAGAATCGACGTGTATATTGACCGCAGTTATTCCTACAGTATTTCCGTAGGATGGACACGTTGCCTGTTGGAATAAATACATGGAGAGAAAATTAATGAATTTCACGTTGTAATCTGTAATATTCGTACATGTATTATCAAAAATAAGCGTTTATCATGATAAATGACATATATATGATTATTTATTATTTTATTCGTTTCAATATGTTAGTAAAGGACTTTTAAATTATTTAGTAGTTTGATTGAAAATAAAATTGAGTTCAGGTTCTTGGAGGACCATAAACGTATGTATGTACCTGTCGGGATGAGTGGAATTGACTCTTGTGCGAGTGCGATCCATCCCTCAGAAAAATAATCCTCCACCTGACGCGAACAACCCCTACAGTTATTTTTGTACTCATTTCAAAATTTTAGAAGCTGGGAAAGGCTGTTGGTGTAATTCAGAGAGGCACGCCATTGTGGGGCAAAAGAGCAGCTGGAAACTCGTGGGAACAATGGCTGACGACAACGCTTTGCCACCAGACCTCGGGCAATGCGTTGCGTTGAATTGTATACTCTCCCACATTGCCTATTCATTTGGATTCTATTCTCTCTTTGCCGGTTTATTTACTGCTAATTACCTGAATTCTTTCCTGTTTCTCAACATTCCCGGAATTTTTATTCGTAATAATTAACATTTAATATGCTCACCGAATGTATCGGTAAAAATAAAAAAAATTAAGAACCGTCCTAATAATAAGGTAATAATAATGATTCCGTGAAAAATATTACTCTGAAATAAATTGAACTATTTTCATTCATACAGTGGTAATTCCGTCAGAAAGTGGTACTTCATTTAATAAAGAACGCGGCCTTAATTGACACAGAATTTAAGATAAAAAAGAAATTATACAGGTTAAAAAGCTGGGCTTCCTATCTTCCAGTGCGTAGACTGGAGAGTAAAGCAAAGATCATAAACCACAGAAGAGGACCTGAACGTTAACAGCTTTGGCAACAGAGTAAAACCTCTATTTTCATTGACTTTTGGTTTCCGTCGATTTTGTAGAGAAAAAAATTGTTTCTTTAATTCTTTGGCTACTTATTTTTGTTGTCATTTAAAATTATTTTGTGAGCATCACTCTTCGCGTTTAGTTAAACACATTATTTACCAATGTTTTTTTGCAGTTTCTTTTTTACTGATTGCAAGTGAATACTATGTAAGTAATGAAGTATGTAGTTTTTATTTAGTGTTAGGTAAGATGAGTTCATTTTGCGAATTTCAGTTCAAAAATGTAGCTATGGCACGCAAATTATATATAATAATTAGCTTTTTACTTGAGATTAAAAAAAATTCCAATCAAGTCTGGGATGACAATAGAATTGAAGAAGGAAATTGTTCAGAAGAACGAGAAGAGAAAAAAGACAGCTGATAACGGACATCGGCAATGGCGATGAAGGAAGTAATCTAGCCAAGGTGAGATAGATTTAGCACATGATTTGGTTGTCATCAGCGCATGACGTCACATTGGATGCTAGCTGGATCGTCACTGTGACAAATGTGCCATAGATTTTCTTTTTATTTTGGTATTAGTCGTTTTTTAATGAAAGGAAACTGTTTTAAGTTGAACACAGCGTGCATTTGTATTTAAAGAAGATAGATTGCACTATTGTGCGCGGTTTCTAGCTACACTAATAGTAACAAAACAATTAAACCAACAGGCAGCAAGTATTATTTATTTCCCAAAGATGGTAATTCATGTGAAATATGTATCAAGCTTGTCGTAGGAAAGATAAGATTAATGTAAAGGCCGGGAAGCACAGCCATATACTTGTATATTTATTATAAACTATCAAATAATGAAAAAAATCACTTAAAACAGTCTCACAATTTATTTTACTAAAACACGTTGAAAGCTTTCGACATTTGTCGTAATCAATCTGTAGAATTCAATGAAACAACTTATAAAGCTATATATGAGGCAATTAAATTTGAGTATACAAAAATACTGCATAAAAATACGCTAAGAACAAAACTTAGATTTACGGAAGCTTTATATATTAATATAAATAGAATTAAGTTAACCCTTTAGAGGGAAAAATTAAAGGCATAGATAAATATTATAAATCTTTTCAGATTATTGATGATTATTGTATATGTCGGGAATGCCTCGCACTCTCTCTGGGTATTTTTTATTAAAGTTCTCACATGCCAAGACACCTTCACCTATTTTAGGAGGTATATGTACTGGGGTCGAAGACCTTGGGAATATGGCAAGAGTTGTCTGCTGATCCCATTGGATCAGTCGGCCAACTGCCTCCTGAAACTGGTGTAGAAATGGAGAAGGGAATGCTGCGACCCCACAGCAAACTCGTCTCCCGTCATTCGGAAGGGCGTGAGAATAGTACCCAATGCCCGACCTACCTGATGCAGGTTTTCTAGGGTTTCCCTGCATATCTTTAGGGGAAACACCGGGTAGGATCCTTAAACCATAGCCCCGGGGCTCTAGTAAACCCTTGGCTACCTTTCTATACCTTCCGAACCCCCTCTTTTCAATTCCCTTCCTATGCTATTAAAGGGGAGTTGACTGTTTCAGGATCATGTACCCTGTTAACCTAAATAAAAAAAGGGCGGTGCCCCCTGAAAGCACACTCCCCTCGCATGGGGGGGGGAGGGGTCTTTCACTTTCTACACCCCCTCAGCACGTGCTGCTAGTACACTAACTGGAACACAAGGATCGGGATTTTGTGTTTCATCCGTACCTGAGGGCATAATACCCTTTAATACGGTCGTTCACGGATAGAGATTGTGAGAGAAATAGAATGGGGCTTAGGGGAAAAAGTACCGATAATTTAACCAGAAGGGTCTCCTTCCTGGGAAAAAAACCTCAGCGATAGTAAGAGGGGTTGAAGGGCACAAGGAGCTAGAATACTGCTCTTGTTGCGACAGTAACATGCGTTTGGTTGGATATTGTTAGTAGTTGGGCTTGGGTATCATGCGCGTCGATCCTCTTCTCCGTCACGTTCGGATCGCCGAGCATGTCCTGTAACAATCTGTCAGCAAGCATGGGGTGTTGGGTTGGAGGAGGAGGTGTTTGGGCCGTTTGTATCTAGTGTCGCGAGTGCGATCATAGTTGCCCAGACGCTTTATGATTATGTTGTGTGAGAATTGTGACTTGCTGTATAGAGGTACAGCATGTTCTCTGATAAGGTCCATTAGTGGCAGAATATTCAATTCCCGATGGACGTCTTTAGTGCGTGCCCTCCAAGGTGCCTTGGCGATGATTTTAAGGACCTTGTTTTGGAGGGTTTTGACTGCAAAGCCCCAGAGTGGTCCTGCATACGTCAGAATTGGCCGTATGAGTTTTAAGTATAAGGCGCGAGCAGTGTAAGTGTTTATGATGCTTGTTCTGTTAAGCATAGGGTATAGCTGTTTAAGTCTAATGTTTGCTTTTCTGATGGTGTTTGTGGTATGGAGTTTCCATGTTAGGGCCGGATCCAGTGAAACTCCTAGATGGCGGAAGCGGCCCACACGTCCCATGGTTTGGCTGTATGCTTATACTACGGTAGGAAAATATTTCTTTTACTGTGCCAAACCTATCTTACTATTGTAGTCTTACGCGTATTGAATAGTTTTTTTCTAAGACTGAATCATTTCATAGCAGCAAGTACATAAAGATTTTCAAATTGAAATTCCTCTCTTTTCGGTATGTATTTTACCTCATCATTTCAGGGAGATTTTTCGATGAAGACGCAGAGATATGCAAGAAAATATTCTTTTTCTGAAAAAATATTTCACAAGATTTTTAGAGGTGAAAAATAGTCAAATGAAACAAGTCCGTCAGTCTTTTTCACTGATAAACTTTGTTAGTTTCAAATAATATCAATAAAAGAATTTTAAGTCGTAATAACAATGTAAAATAATGCTTATTCACAAAGAGTGACTATACAATACATATTAAATCTAAAAATTGAATATGCAATATCGCAATACAATGGACACTAAAGAAACCGTGGGAAGTATTCTTCCCACCTAATATAAATCACATTATGTGTAAAATATAGTTCAAAAAAGAACAAAAATAATATCAAACAGCCACGGATACATATAAGAATAGATACGGAGTAGAAAAATGCTTATAAATTGTTTCTACATAAAGATATTTCCGAAACAGGCGGCCGACAATTTCCAACGTTAACAGATTCTAAGAATGATAAAAATAGACACTAACATTCCATTAAAGTAGTTCCCAGAAGTAAACGGAAGTTATAAGAAGGAAACAGGCTTGATAAATAATTATATACTGTAAACAAAAAAAAAACATTTTCTCCCACGGCACGCGAAAGGGTTAATGAATCATAAAACAGAAGGTGCAGAAACAGGGACGCATTATGCTACTATTATAGATACGCTAAGGCAATATTATTTTAAAACATAGTTTATGTGGTATATAATGACGATAATATACTATCTAACATTGTCGACTTATCGAATGACTTCTGTAACGTGTTTAAGAAAGCACTTTAATGGTCAGTTGACAGGAGCATTTACACAGCAAACGACGATTACCGATTTAGTCTAGGCAAGATAAATTTTGATTCAGTGTTTTAACCATCTGACTACAGCCCGCCACTACATTTATTCAGTCTTTTAAATAAGGTGTGTAACATAATTAATGACATAAGAATAATCCATGTAAACGCTATATAAGTTGTTTCATTGAATTTTACAGAATGATTATGACAAATGTCGAAAGCTTCCAACGTGTTTAAATAAAATAAATTGTGAGATTGTTTTAAGTGGTTGTTTTCATTATTTGATAATATATACACAGTCTAATATTATAAACTATATTTATAATTCCTTTGTTTTAGCACTTTTATGAGGATAGTTTCGAAGTACCATTGGGTAAAACTACTAAATTACACACTAGACCATAGTCGAAATTTAAATCCAAAAGAATTTCCTACCCAGAAGCAGTCTGGAATTTTAGGAAAGGTCAGATAAATGCAGGTCAATCGGTTAGAAATACTGCAAGAAACAGGAAAAACATTAGTGGACGAACTGATACCAGAATCATGCAAACGTGCTGCAGATACTGTTCCAGAAAAATCAACGTCTGCATTGATGATTTAAAAGTTTTACGCTGCGCTATTTTCTTGCTCATATTGGCCCTCTTTAATGTGTGGAGAAAATCGCTTCCAAAGGTAAAGTCAGCCAATCTCCATTTGCAACCTTTACAAACATCGGCCAATAAAAGCCAACTCCTCGTCCACACC
Organism: Eucriotettix oculatus; assembly: GCA_034510155.1. NCBI lineage: Eukaryota > Metazoa > Arthropoda > Insecta > Orthoptera > Tetrigidae > Eucriotettix > Eucriotettix oculatus. The sequence goes on from CM067377.1 coordinate 15,729,653, forward strand.
ATGGCCATAGCCATGCTTGGGCCATGAGTGTAGTGAAGCCATAAGGAACATTCAGAGGGTTTCAGGCGTCAAAAACTTTAAAAGCATAGTAAAGAATGTAAGTAATACAATAAAATAGAAAATGAACGTCATCTATAACCCTTTTATTAGAAATTAAAGGGTCTAAGTGCCCACGTCCCCGTCCTACCGCGACGCCTCATCAGAACCCCCTTATTTAGGGTACCAGGCTACATTAGGGTGATATATAAACTTGGCTTTATTATCATACGAAGGGAACTGAGGATGGGAGAGGCTGAATAGCGCACCCGAGCTATACTTTCAGATGATTACAGTGGTTCATCCGAAAAAGATGCAGGAAATATAACTAGAAACGTGTATCAGGAAGGTCCGAGTTATTTGGTACACGTCTCACGCTCTTTAGAATGACGGGAGAGGAGTTTGCTGAGTGATCGCAGCATTCCTTCCTCTGACTCTCAACCAGTTTAGTAGGCAGCTGGCAGACTGAACCAATAGGATCAGCGGACAAGGAATGCGTCCCCGGGATATACACACCCATATGAGATCAAGGTGTCTCGGCAAATGACAAGCTAAAATTCCACAGATAGAACGAAGGTAAGGCCCATTCTCACTCTGGAGCGAAATGCGTGCGAGAGCTAAGCCTCCACAAGTATTTCCGAGCAAATTGTTTTGTTATAATAATTTGTAGTATAGGCCAAAAAATTAGTAATCAAGTCCATTTTGAAGTCTCATAAATTTGCAATTTTTCCTATTTGGTATTTTTTCTTAACTCATACTTTAATTAGCAATCAGAATAATTTGCAATTCTCTGAGATAAACTACTGACGGCTACTAATTGTATTAGAATCTAATAACATGACGAGGGAGATATGTAGAATTTAAATAAGTAATGATTAGTTCAACTCAAAATAGTTCACTAGGCCAAATCTTTTTTAGAATAATTTTGATCGCTGATTCTAGAAGTTTCTCTAAGACTGCGTGAAGTTTGATGAGTTTTTTATGAAGAACTTCCTGTACCGTTAGAACTTTAAACCTGTATGCAGTTTGTGGTAGGTTATGCACCATGGGACGTTTACAGTTTACTGGAGAATCGTGGATTGGCAGAATTTAGTAATTGATATATTTAATTTTGTTGCACATCCTCATAACTCAATACCATAGGTTCATATTGGTTTGATGACAGCTTTATATGGCAGGATTATAACAGGCAGTACAGATAATCGTAGTTCTCTTGTCTTCATCTCAACTTGTTTTCTCTGTTCTACTACATGATTTTCCAAGTCAATTTAGAATCCAAGTTTAGTCCTAAATATTTAATGTTTTAAAGTTAGTGATTTAAAGTAATCTTGATTCGGGCTGAATGGTAAATCTTACATCAGAATCAACAGTCGAGACGTGACATAACACAACAATCGCAGTGTTGTGGTATTAAGAGAGGTAGAAGTTGTAGATATGAGTTGTTTCCGTTGACTTTTGAAGCCGCGGTTATCCGCTGTGCGGTGAAGAGAGCTTCCTGCACGCGGAAGCTGGAAACCTTACTTCCCCAGGTGCGATTATTCGCAGTGCACAGCAGCATGGCTCTAGTACGCGTGTTGTTAATTACCTTACTACCCCTAGTGTTGTTTGAGAAGGAGAGTAAATGTGTGGCGCGTATTTTAGAGGCTAATCCTAGTCTCATAGACACGCCCACTCTGCCACCCTGCGGCGAAGGCCAGAAGGCAGATGTGAATAATGAATGCAGAGATGTTTGGGATCGTTCCAGAAACCAGGTATCATTTATTCTCACTTAAAAATTGAAAGATTTTTTTAAAATTATAATATTATTTAATTTAAATTAAAATCTCAGGAATCAATAATTAAGGGATCCAATTAGGATAAACATCTTGGTGTTTCACCCGGGTCATAATACAATTAAACTTCATAAAGATGGGAGACATTTCCATAGAAACGTAATGGCTTATTCTATTATGACCCGGGTGAAAGCCCAAGAATACAACAGGTTCACCGGGAAAACCTACCACTTATTCATCCATTCATTTCCCTTTCCGTTGCAAATCCTTTAACTAAACTGTTTTCATCATTCCATTAGCTTACAAGTTTTATTTGATCCGGTTTCCTTTCGGTTATTAGTTCAGAACCAAGAATTATAACTCTTTACTTAATTTTAATAGACATAATAATTTAATTCCAGTATACTGACCAAGAGACAGAAATTGATCACAAATTTAAATTATCATTCAACTAAACATTGGATCTCTAACTCCTCGGTTACTTCTAGGAATAAATAATTAAATATAATCACATAATAATTAAGGAACAAAACAATAAAATGATGAAAACTAGTGAAATATTGAAAACAGACGTTTCGACCAATCCTTGTCAATATTTAAGCCAGACTGAATTATTACGAACGTCAAATCTTTTCCTAAATTTGCATGTTGATCAAAATTTTATTGTGTTGCCTTTTATACGGATCGTCAATTCTAATGTTTTACAAGGACGTTACTTGTTATTTTGAATCAAATATAATCACACAGCTTATTTCCCAACAAATAAATATAGTAAACCGTGGTTACTTACATAATTTAAAGAATTCAAGCTTTTTAAAAGAAAAATTTAAACTGCTTTACTTAACATCCAGGACCGACATGAGGGAAAGCAATTCCAATCAATCAGATCACAAACTTAAATAATTGCAACTAATTTTTTAAACAAAAGAATTAAACTTTTCAAGTATGCAATTTTAAATTATAATAAAACTGAATAGTATATGGAATTTAAATTTTGTATCTCTTGTTAAAATGTTGAATTTTTATTTAATCTAATATTAAGAAATTTGCTAATCAACATAGGATGGTAATTAATTTTTACATCTAATGTTTCTATATAACTGCAATCAATCCTGTGATCATTTATGTATGCATGCATTCATACAGACGGTTTATAAAAAGCTAGGTTTAAATTTGCAAAAATCCTTTTAGATTCTTTTTGAAGTTTACGTATTTTTTTACCAATGTAACATGCTCTACATTATTATTTCTTGATCAATAAATTTTATCATGCAACTGTCTGTGATAAGGTGCGAAAATTTGAAAGAAACTTCGCTGATAATACTTTTTAGAAAAATATAATGTGTGCACTTTAAAGTAATTTCATAATGAATTTAGTACGAGTATGAACGTTACACAGTAGCTTGAACATAATCTAATAAATAAAACAGACTTTTATTGTTCTCTGTTCTGCGCAGACGATTGTCCAAGTTTCATTCCCACACAACACCGTGCTCCACACTAACACTTAACAATTTTTTCTGGTTATGTGGAAGCTTTCCTTGCTTGTGCTGCGAGACTTTTTTATGCTTCCGGTTGTTCCGCTGCTAACTTATCTATTGCGGACAAAAAATCATCTTTAATCTGATATCCTTTGCATGACTTCTCTTATTTTGACTACATTGCATTCCATTAGTTCTCATACTGCATTCTGCTTCCAAGATGGTATCCATGCCATTAAACAAGCCGTTACGAATCTTTTTCCTGACGCTTATTAAGGTATAATATCGTCAGTAAATCTAAATGTTTTAATCTCTTCTCCTTGAACTATGGCTTCTCTTTCAAAATCTCTCTTAAGCTTTCTGCATTGCTTCTTAAATATACAGATTAAGTAGTATAGACGACTGACTGCAACCTTGGCTTGCTCCCCTCTAATTACTGCTGCCAGTATTCTCTAAAGGCTGTAGATAACCCTCTGCTCTCTAGTTAATCCCAAACATTTTCAATAACTCTACTTTACCCTACCGCTAAAATAAACCTTTCCTTTTTTCCTACACATTTTAAATTTTTTTATAAAATTTAGGGTCGTTGCTACATTAATGAAGTTTATATTTTATATTTATGACTTTTAAGCACTACAAGAAAAGCTTTGTCTCCACCTCTTCTGCGATGCGCTGTCTAAGAGCAAGTAGAGGTTCACTAATTAATTGATTGAAAAAAACAAATGAAACACAGATGATTCCAACTTTGTGGAAGGGTTTGCATTGTCTAATGAGTCCTTTTACCATAACGTCGGTCATTCAAAATGGGCACAAACTCTACAATTTTGACGACGACAGTAGGGAATAAATTACTGATGTGAATTTATCAATGTAATTAATAATCGCCGACTGAACAACATGTTAATGTACATATGACATAACTGGTATCATATATATTGCTCATATTTAATTTTAAACTTTTTCAGGAAATTCCGGTACCCAACTCTAATATTATTAAAATGGCGGAGAAATTAATGAAGTCGAGGCATCACCGTTAATCCAACGTTATTAAGTGTAATAATAAATTAAGGATTGTTAATATGAAATTAAAGTGTATGCTCGAATTTGTAAAATGAAACCCAATAAAGAAAAAAAATCTAAAGGAAATCTGAAATATGTATTTAATATTAGTTTTACTAACATATCACCTATATCAGTACTACAAACTATTGATATATATATATATAATTAAATTATGAACCAGTTTATTTGTAACTTATAACTTAAGATTCAGTCCTGGACGAAATTTTTGGCTAAATATTAATAAAGTAAATATGTCAAAATTTAGTATCCTGAAGAAATATGCTTGATGAAGTCTCGAACGTGAGGAGTTAGATACAAACTTAATTTTGCCTCTGAATTTGTCGTTAATTGAATTCTACATAATTTTTCTAAGTCCACCTAATACATTCACAATCAAGTGTAAAGGTGAAAGTAGTTCGGCGTTTCCGGAGAATAAGAGTTTTTTTTTGGGGGGGGAGGGTGCTCTAACTGGCTGTATGAGGGTGATCCATAAACAGGCATTCTACTTTAATAGCATAGGAAGGGAATTGAAAAAGGGGGGATGTGGAAGGGAGACCCCCGAGCTGTAGTTTGAGATGCTGGGAAAACCCTACAAAATCTTCATCTGATAGGTCAGTCTGTACTAGTCTTACGCCCTTCCGATTGACGGTAGGTAAGTTATCTCTGAGGTCGAAGTATTCGCATCTAAATTTAGGAGCCAGCTGGCCGACCAATCCAAGATCTTGGACCAAGGAACATGGACCGTTCAAAAGAGTCACTGGTTTATGGGTATGCGAGAAGACAAGACAGCCCCTAAGGTAAGCCATATCATCACTTATGGGAGAAACACCTGCAAGTGCCACAATTAGTCCCCACAGGTGCACGAAAAGTAAAATCAAGTTACATCACTTAGACATATTTTGTCTACATTACATAACTAATGACGTCGTTTGTAAATATTCTATCAAATTTCGTCTATACGAGATAGTTTGCGAAATCTAAGAAACAGGAAGAATCCCAGAAAATTTTAGTAAAAACATAATTATACCCATACCCAAGAAAACAGGGGCTGTTAGATGCGAACAGCACAGGGCAATTAGTTTAGTATCCTATATATGCAAAATATTTTTTTTTGGTTAACAGGCTACATTTTTTTTGGGTAACAGGCTACATGAGGGTGATTTTTTTTTTTTTGGTTAACAGGCTACATGAGGGTGATCCTGAAACAGGCAACTCCCCTTTAATAGCATAGGAAGGGAATTGAAAAAAGGGGGGATGCGGAAGGTAGAGCAAGGTAGCCAAGGGTTGACTAGGGCCCCCGGGCTATGGTTTAAGGATCCTACCCGGTGTTTCACCTAAAGAGATGCAGGGAAAACCCTAGAAAACCTGCATCAGGTAGGTCGGGCATTGGGTACTATTCTCACGCCCTTCCGAATGACGGGAGACGAGTTTGCTGTGGGGACGCAGCATTCCCTTCTCCGTGTCTCCACAAATTTCAGGAGGCAATTGGCCGACTGATCCAATGGGATCAGCGGACAACTCTTGCCATATGCCCAAGGTCTTTGACCCCAGTACATATACCTCCCAAAATAGGTGAAGGTGTCTCGGCATATGAGAACTTTGATAAAAAGTACCCAGAGAGAGTGCGAGGCATCCCCGACATGATCAGGTAAGCCCCGCAGTCACTCTGGGCTGAAGCGTCTACGAGAAACTCTCGCAGCGCCTCTCCTCCTCCATCATGAGGGTGATTAACTAAAATAGTATATAGGTGAATGGAACGTCAAATAGAATGCGAGTTAGGAGACAATTAATTTGGTATTAGGAAGAATGTAGGGACAAGAATAGAAATATTAACTTTGTGACTAATTTTAGAGGACAGAATAAGAAAAATTCGGCCTACGTTTATGGAATTTGTAGATTTAGAAAAAGCGTTTGATTATGTGAACTCGAACACACTATTAAGGATTTTGAAGAGCACTGGAATAAAATATCGCGAAAGGAGGCTTATACATAACCTTTACAGACGACAGGCAGTAGTAATTAGAATACAAGATCAAGAAAAGAAAGCCGTAAACAAGAAAGGAGTAAGGCAAGGATGCAGTCTGTCGCCCATGCTGTTTAACTTATATATAGAACAGGCGATGAATAATGTTAAAACGGAATATGAAAAAGGAATCATACTGCAAGGAGAAGAAATAACCTTACGCTTTACCTACGATATTGTAGTATTAGGGGAATCAGAAGAAGAATTGGAAACCATAATAAATGGCATGAACGTAGTCCTGGAGAAAGAGTTGAATATGATGATTATTAGAGGGAAAACCAAGGTAATGGGTTGTAGTATGGGAAACAGTGGAATAACAAAGGCTGATAGATTGGGAAGGGATATTTTGCAGGAAGTTAAGGAATTCTGCTAATTGGGAAGCTTAATAACTAGAGATGGTAGAAGTATAGTAGACATAAAGAGTGGGATAGAACTGGCAAGGAAGGCTTTAATAAAAAAAGAATTTATTTACGGGTAATATAAGTGTGAATATTAGGAAATTATAGCTAAAAATGATTGTATGGAGAGTGGCGTTCTATGGGATTGGAACTCCGGAAAGGAAAATAAATGTGGTGCTATAGGCGAATGCTGAAAATTAGATGGGTGAATTAGAGTAACTAAAGAAGAAGTTCTAAGCATAATAGGGGAAAAGAGAACAATATGGAGGACGTTGACCAAGAGAAGGGATAGATTAATAGGACATTTTTTAATGCATGAGGGTCTTGTAAAATTAGCATTACTGGGAAGTGTGTGGGGTAAGAACAGAAGAGGAAGGCTAAGGATAGAATACGCTAAGCATATTATGGATGATGTGGTTTGTGCTAGTTATGAGGAAATGAAAAGGCTTGCGCAACATAGGTTAGCACGGAGGAATGCATCAGACCAGTCTTAGGGCTGGATACCGCAACAACACGAGAAAGCAGATCTGTGAGAAAATATACCTCATGAACGTTGCTGATTTACAGTGCTTTATTAACGTAACACCTGGATTCTTCATCTTGACTTTCTACCATAAAAACCATTTCTCCCATGTTCAAATGCAGTGTCAGTCTCGCATTATAACCAGTCCTATTTTTCAAAGTGGTGGTATTTTTCTTTTTTAAATTATCATCGTATAGTATTATTTTATTGAACAAATTTTATGAAGGTTTTTGTACGTTTCGGAAATACTTCCATCAACGTTCGTGAAAAGTACTGCACTGGTGTTTTGAAAACATTTGTATGGAACTTTATGAACTTTATGCCAATTTAAATCTGCACTGTGCAAACTTGATTTGCTCGTACGTTTGTTTTTTCCCTCACTGAACGAATTGCAAACATTTACTTGTTCCGTGTGAGTGTCTGAATATGACATTGAGGCCATGTTGCCCGGAGTTTACGAACTTCCATCACATACGTTGACGGAAAATATAACAAAAAAATAATATTACCGTTTGATGAAACTTTCAAAATATCTTTTAATTGAGGAAATTATATATGACCAAAATGTAGCATCACTATATTAAAGTTATTAAATTAAATAAATTAATATAATAGGAACATGTCAACAATATTAATTGTATTCAGCTTTCGTTTTTCAAACAAAAGTCATATTTAGTAACAAAATTAATTTTGCGATTTGTGTTCGTTTATGTCAAAATCTAAAAATACTTAACTGCAGCTTTAATTTTTGAGACGTAAGTTCAATAAAAACAATAGAGCTGTGTAAATAATTTCCAAACTGTTTCCTGTCGTGGATAATTAAGTTAAACCGTACGTTAACATTTTACATAAAAACAATTTTCTGACAAACAGTAAAATAGTTAAATAAAAATATGGCCAAATTTATCAGCAAGCAAATTATCATATATCGGCCGTAACCGTCGCTGGAGGTATACTGCGACACCAAATTACACACAAAGAAATTAGTTATACCCATTTCCAAATTTACCTGAAGAAGTCCACAAAGATGGATGAAACGTATGTTTATATTAAATTATTCTTCTTCCGCAGCCCGGGGTGGGCTTTGGCTTCCCGATTTATTTTAACTAAAAATTGTATTTGTTTCTGTAACTTTTCTTGGTAACATTTATGAAATAAAGTTACTTCCCTACTAAAAGATAACTATTACTTGGATCCGGTTGGTGGCTAGAAAATATGACTACTATAGAGAGACAAAAATTGGACGGTAGGTGTTAAAAGTTGACTAACTGTAATTTAACAGCGCACAATTAGACGAAGAGTAAAATCAATGTATACCGAACCTAAATTATTTTCACTTTCCTAAATTCGCACTAAAGAAGCAAAACCTGTGGGGAACGGGATAGCGGGATAGAACCGGGTTGGGACCATTCGGCCGGGACGATTGGGCGCAGCCGGTTCGGCGCGAGCCAGTTCGCCGCGAAACTCGTATAACTTTAGTAGACGACAAGCGGTCGTTTCGGCGCGAAACTCACTCAATATTACTAGACACATAACTTAATATTTATCTAAATTATTAAATATATTCCTAAACACATATCATCAGTTGCAATACCCGACAGTTTGTAAATCATTAATAGTAAAACAAACAATAAATAATAAAAATTTAAGATAATGTTTAATAACAGCAGTTCGTACAAGACGTTTCATTCCTAAATTTGGAACCTAATCTAAAGTGAATAAAACTAAAAATACAAAATAATTATTTACAATACATGTATAATACAAATTTCTTATAAAATGAAAATTTACTCATGGAATCAAGGAATTAAAACGAATGAAAATGCATGTATAATAAGCGAAGAGGCAGAAATAACAGAAACATAGATACAAGTCCAGCCAATTCGTCAGCACAAAGTATTAAATACTTTTACGACCATCAGGTTGTAAGCGTCGCTGGACGGAGAACACGACACAAAATCGTTTGCGTTTAAATATATTTTTTCCAATTATAATTTACATGATGAATTCCACAAATATGGACGAAGCATCATAAGTATATTTAATTAATTGAAGATGCCAAATTATTTATTCATCGTACAATTAGTAACAATAACTCAGGAGAGTTTCGTTGTGTCCAGAATAACAATCGAAATATTTATCTACGAGTGAAACAGAAATTTTATTAAAGTAGCGATTTAAATTTCATTAAATTACTTGTCTTTTAATAATAATAGCCGAATTGTTCTGATGTGATGCACATCACATATAAGTCTAAAAAAATATTTTATTTTACATCTGAAATTTTAATGATTTTCTAATAAAAGTTATGTTTGTTTCAATAAATATGCTTCCACAAAAATGAATATTTTTTTACATTGAATTTTATTTTTTTAAGTCCCATTAATACGGATATTTAATGTGCGATAGTTTGACCAATAAACTGTAAATACAATCTAAATATTTAATTTGGTATATAAGCTTACGTTTACCGACATTATTAATTTTATTTTTAATATTTTATAGCTAAATTTTAAGGTGATTCAGATATCATAATTCATTGTCATTAAGTTTGTATTTTAAAGGGAAGAGCTATATATATATATATATATATATATGTGTGTGTGTGTAGGTATATGAATTTCTTACTGCGTAATTTTACGGATAAATTATTAATTTCATATTAACCTTAGTTGACCTAATTTTAATGTATTTGCAAATGAAATGCAAAAGATAAGTATTAAGAAGAACACTATTTATATTTTCCCAGATTAAATTTATGATAACGATGACGATATAATTTGACGTCCTTATGTAATATAAACCATAGTATCTTATGGAATAATGGCTGATTTGACATGTAATTAAGAATTATTCCTGAGTAAGTAGATCTTTTGATAGCAATTGGTAACTATCTTATTGATAGAAACAATAACCAAAACATCAAGAAAATTGACAGAGTGAACCTTTTCAATTTCAATTGTAAAGGTTTTTTCAGGGTTGTAATTATTAAAAGTATTGAGCAAATGGTTTATGTGGAATCTGAGGATGATATAAAAAAGGCATCATACTTGAAATATCTCAGTGGTTTTAAATCTAAAGATGTAATACATAAGGCTTCCAAATCTCTCATAATTTGCGAGAAAAGACGAAAAAGAAAAATTCCCATGGTAGAACCACTGACTTCGTGATAGTAATTGTTATTGAACGAAAAATAAGTGGAATTTATAATTAAATTTATTAAGATAAGAATTTTTGATAAAATAATTTTTGTCTATTTGGAACAGTAGTTATCCCATCTATTTTTCAAACTTCGTCTAATTGATGCATGGGGTAAAAATTAAATGAGAACACTGCATCTAGTGATAATAAAACATGATCATTAGGCAAGTTTAAATGGTCAAAAAACATAAAAGACGTTTTGACTGTAAAATTATTTTCCTCATTAAGACCTTAATTGAAGAGATTATATAAAAAATATAGAAATTTTATGAAGAGGGCTGGTAGTTGAAGAAATAATAATCCTGAAAGATACTGTAGGTTTATGAAATTTTAGCTAGAGCATAGGTTCTGGCAATATTATCAGAAGTTAAAAACTAGGGGTTAAAAGTGCTACTGTCCACGTAATTTTCTTCTTTAAGTCTTTTTAAATTAATTTCTAATTGATCAATAATTAAAGCAATGGATTTAATTTTTGATAAAATTTTATGTAGTTATTTGTCTGATAATAAAGTTTCAACTTTATAAAACAAATTAGTCATGTTCCTTTGGCAGATTCAGTAAAGATTACATCAGGATTATTAGAAATGTACATTTTGTAATAATAAGAGTGCACAACTTGTTATGGTAATATTAAATAAGTATCATCTAAACAGAATTAACTCGTTCAATTTTTCCATTGTAATTTATGAGTTATTCTTTGTAACTGTTATATCGGTATCGTTGCTTGTGCGACATGCACTATTTCTTGTTTTCGAGGAAAAATGTAAATTTTATAACATATTATATTTTAAATATTTATTTTAATTTTTATTATAATCATACAAAATGAGATGAAGTTCTAAAATTTTGGAACGAAACGTAGTGTACGAACTACTGTTAATAAAGTTTATATCACCTTTTTCTGAAATATAGGCTGTTTTACAATTTATAAATATTATTATCAGATGTGTATTTGTATAAAATAACTTGTTTGAAACAAATGTCCACGATATTGTCGTTAATATTCACGTAATGTCTCCGCGCCGAACTGGCCTGCGCCGAAACGGCTGCGCCCAGTTGTCGTTGCGCCGAAGTGGCTGCGCCCAATCGGCTGCGTCCAATCGTCCTAGACCCGGGTAGAACGGGATACTTTACTATTTTAAAGGATTGTGATAGCTGGACTGTAGTAAATTGTAACTGGTCAAGGAATAAGTCCTGGCAGCCGACTTGACCAAGTCCTGACTTCACCATGTGAACGAACTCTTGTTTTGGCGTCTTACATTTGTTTAATATTTTCAGCATTTAGACACAAGGTAATTTACAAAAACGCTCGCGTTTTACTACTTAATGATTATGTATGAAGTTACGTATAAGGCCTAAATCTACTTGAATTAATGCTCGGTGAAAATTCTTGAATTTAAACTTGCGTGCATGGCGGAACGGGATACTACTGTATAAGGTAAAATGTAATATGTTCCTCAAGAAAAAAACTGGCAGACTCACTTTATAAGAATGAGTTACAGGATGCTGTACCCAAAAAGAATAGATTACGAAAGAAACGGAATGGAAAAACGGGAAAAGTCTTTCGCAAAGGCTGTGCAGTTGCAATAAATCTCTTCGCGAAAGGTAAAGCTATGAACCGTACGTAAAATAATTCCAAGAAATAAAAGATAATTATTTCGTTGTATTAATTGAAATTACAAAAAATCACATCCCGTTCTACTCCGAGGGTTGGGACAGAACGGGATATTCGTAACTTAATTTTGAAAATTCATCTACATCTAAATTCGTAGTTTTAACTTATATTGAAATTGGAGTAAATAAATAATAGTTTAAATTAATCTTTTAAGCCTTTAATAAATGATTTTTGTTTTTCAATATTTTTACAAAAAATGTTAATAAGTATGCCGTTCCTCTCTGACTTCACCCTTAACATATTAAAAGAATTATTTAAGTATAAGAATAACTAAATCAAAAAGCTCATTACTCGACAAACTGTTCGGATGAGAAACACTTAATCATTGATCATCAGTTGTATTTTACAGCAAACATTAGTTGAGTGGTAAATTTTCGACCCGTTTGAAAGAACAAATGGTTATGATTTCACAGTTTGTGATCCAAAATATTCAAACTTAAGTAGTTTTATTTTTATAAATAAATAATAATAAATGGGCAAAAGTCATAAATAGAATAATTATAATTCGCTATAAGACCACCAAATTTCGGGACCTCTTCAATCCTTTCTGCAAAAAGTGTAAAATAATTACAATTATACAGCCGAATTGATGGTTTGTATGATACGGTTACTTAAGGTCAAAACTTTGTAACACGAAATTTCTGTTATTGTTTTAATTTTAAATAACGATATTAATTGAAGATGTTTATTTTTTTGCTTGAATTCAGCTATGTAATTGTAATTATATGAGTTTTTTGTAGGAAGAACTGAAGAGGTCAAAAAATTGGGGAAAAGTGTTATTTTGAATTATCATAATTCTTTTTCTGATTTGTATACTTATTGTATATTATTTATAATATTAAGTCAGATTCATCTACTTATTTTTTTATAGTTATCTCGTTGCGCATAGTTTCATAATGGATTGTCACTCTGCCGAATATTACAATACCCTTAATACTAAAATCTCTGACGAAACTATCCCTTCAAAGAATATTAGCCATTTTCTACATGCTCAATACTGCAATACTTTAATATATTAATGTTAACATGTTACGATCCTCATTAATAATTTTGTGAAGATATAAATCTCGATAAATAAGAAAGGTTAAGAGTAGTAATAGTTTTATTTTATTTTTACGTTTCAGATTTTATTGGGTTAGTAAACCAGAAGTTTTTGTTGTAGCTTGTGACATAAAATTTTGGTAAAGAGGTCGAGTTATTTTTACTACGATACGCTAAGTATTGTCCGAGCGATTTTATTGAGCCATTCCGAGGGAGCAGTTTGCGAAATCCGGCGAATCGCAGCTGTGTCCAGCCCTTCAGTTATTGATGCTTGATCTGTCAGCGAGCTTGTCATCTCCTGGCGTGGGGACAAACATCTAATATTAAAGCGGAGCAGTCTGCGCGGAATTGGACGTGCTCCGAGGAGCGTGGCTACTTCTTCCTTATCGAGCGGCGGGTCCCTCCCCCTCCCCCCTCCCCCTCTCCATCTCTCTCTGTGCATTGTGCACGATCCTATGAGATTTATGGGCAGACGCGTCGAGACGTGCAGATTTATGGCCTGCACTTCACTCTGTGCAATGAATATCTCTAATTAAATGCTTGCTGCGATACCTGCGAAAAATTTCTATGAGAATATTTATCTGCGCTTGATGAATCTGGCCGCTACACTCCAAAGGACCTTCGGCTCACACTTCATTTATATCATTCGAATTTAATTCAGGCACATTCACGATAACGCTGAAGAACGTGTCTTGGATGTTGATGCCACACATTTTTAAGCACTACTGGAAGTTATTTTGGATCTTAAAGACAACGTGAAAGCTTTAGTTTCATAAGAAGAATTGTCTTGAGAGATATGCTGAAAACAAGGTTGTAAATACCAATCACGTACCATGTTGGAAAGGTTGGTAAAGGAGAAAGTTACTTATCTGACACACATTATAATTTTTTGCGTAGGTACCCAGCCGGGTCTCAAAACACAACTGCCTCCTGCAACTAGACATGGAGAAGGGAATCCTGCGACCCTACAGCAAACTCGTCTCCGGGATGGGACCATTCGGCGCGGCCGATTCGGCGCAGCCACTTCAGCGCGGCCCATTCGGCGCGAGCCGTTTCGGCGCAAGCCAGTTCGGCGCGAAACTCGCATAACATTATTAGACGTAAAGCAGCCGTTTCGGCGCGAAACTCACTTAACATTACAAGACATATAATTTCATATTTAGCAAAATTTTTAAATATATTCCTAAATACTTAATCAGTTGCAATATCTGAGAGTTGTAAAACATTAATAGTAAAACAAGCTATAAGTATGAATTCCACAAATATGGACTAAGCGTCGTAGGTTAATTTAATTAAATATTAAGCTACGTTTTTATGACAAATTATCTGGACTTTTCATTAATATTTGAAGATGCCAAATTATTTATTCATTTAACAATTTGTAACAATAACTCATGAGACTTTTGTGTTCAGAATAAAAATCGAAATATTTATCTTTCAATGAAACATAAATTTTATAAAAGTAGCGATTTAAATTTATTTAAATTACTTGTCTTTTAATAATAATAATAGCCGAATTGGTCTGATGTGATGCGTCTCACCCATGAGTCTAAAATAAATATTATATTTTACATCTGAAATTATAATATTTTCTAATAAATCTTATGGTTGTTTCAATATGCATTATTCCACAAAACTGAATAATTTTTCACATTGAATTTTATATTTTTCCAAGTCCCATAAATGCGGATATTAAATGTGGGCATAGTTTGGCCAATATAACTGTAATTACAATATAAACAGATACCGAAATTATTAATTTTATTTTTAATATTTTAACATAGCTTAAATTATTGCAAGATTTTAAGATAATTTGGATATCATAATTCATTAAATCATGTCATAAGTTTGTATTATTTCTTACTGCGTAATTTTACGGGTAAATTATTAATTTCATATTAATCTTAGTCAACCCAATTTTAATGTATTTTTAAGCGAAATGCAAAGGATAAATATTAAGAAGAACACAATATTTATTTTTCCCAGATTAAATTTATGATAGCGCTGACGTTATAATTTGACGTCCATATTTACTGAATTATAAAGCATAGTATCTTATGGAATAATGGCTGATTTGACATGTAATTAAGAATTATTCCTGAGTAAGTAGATATTTTTATAGCAATTGGTAACTATCTTATTGACAGAAACAATAACCAAAACATCAAGAAAATTGACAGAGTGATCTTTTTCAATTCAATTTTAAAGTTTCTTTCAGTGTTGTAATTATTAAAAGTATTGAGCAAATGGTTTATGTGGAATCTGAGAATGATACTAAAAAGTCATCATTCTTGAAATATCTCAGTGGTTTTAAATCTAAAGATGTAATACATAAGGCTTCCAAATCTCTCATAATTTGCGCGAATAACGACAAAGAAAAATTCCCAAGGTAGAACCAATGATTTCGTGATAGTAAATGTTCTTGAACGAAAAATAAGTGGAATTTATAATTACATTTATTAAGATAAGAATTTTTGATAAAATAATTTTTGTCAATTTCGAAAAGTAGTTATCCCATCTATTTTTAAAACTTGGGGTAAAAATTAAATAAGAACTCTTCATCTAATGATAAGAAAACATGATCATTAGTGACGTTTAAATGGTCCAAAAACTTAAAAGACGTTTTGACTGTAAAATTATTTTCCTTATTAAGAGAATTATATAAAAATATAGAAATGTTATGAAGAGGGCTGCTAGTAGAAGAAACGATAATTCTGAAAGATAAATTATATGCTAGAGCATAGGCTCTGGCACTATTATCAGAAGTTAAAAACTAGGAGTTAAAAAGTGCTACTATCCACAAGTCTTTTCAAGTTAATTTCTAATTGATCAATAACTAAAGTAATGGATTTAATTTTTATTGCAAGTTCTATGTATTTATTTGTCTGGTAATAACGTTTCAACTTTATAAAACTATTTAGTCAAATTCCTTTGGCAGATTCACTAAAGATAACATTAGGATTATTAGAAATGTACATTTTGGTGTTTTGCACAACTTATGATAATTTTCTATACAGAATTAACTCATTGTTAAAGTTTTCCATTGTAATTATGGAACTAACAATACGCTTATTCTTTGTAAGTGTTATTTCAGCCTCGTTGCTTGTGCGACATGCACAATAAATTTTTATCCATTTCAATTTCTTTTTTCCGTTAATAATTTTTCATTTTATAACATAATTGTATTATACATATATATTGTAAATATTCATTTTTATTATAATCGTAAAAGATGAGGTTTTAAAATTTAAGAACGGAACGTCGTGAACAAACTACTGTTAATAAAGTTTATATCACTTTTTTCTGATATATAGGCTGTTTTTCATTTTATTAATATTAATATAAGATGTGTATTTGTATAAAATAACTTATTTGAAACAAATGTCCACGATATTCTCGTTTATCGCCACGTAATGTCCCCGCGCCCAACCTTGCGCCAAACTGGCTTGCGCCGAAACGGCCGCGCCGAATAATTCTTGCGCCGAAGTGGCTGCGCCGAATCGGCCGCGCCGAACTGGCCGCGCCGAATCGTCCTAGACCCACTCGTCTCCCGTCATTCGGAAGGACGTGAAGATAGTACCCAATGCCCGACCTACCTGATGCAGATTTTCTAGGGTTTTCCCTGAATCTCTTTAGCCCGGGGGTTCTAGTACACCCTTGGCTACCTTTCTCTACCTTCCGCATCTCCCCTTTTCAATTCCTTTCCTATGCTATTAAAGGAGAGTTGCCTGTTAACAAAAAAAAGCAAATTGCAGAAGCTGTCATTTCAAGGTCTTCACTGGTTTGAAAGGTCCTGGTCAAATCTACCTACGAGTTCCGGTGTGGGTAACGTACTAAACCAGCCATCAATCTATCAATGACGGCCACTGAAAGCCACAGAAACCATTGCCAGCATCAATGTGTTTCACCACGTATTTAAGTCCACCTTCTCTTGACAGGCAGAATGAATTTGCTTTCAATTTTAATTCAAAAAGTTAATTGATTTTCAAAATTTATAATTTCTTTTAAAAGAGTAAGGAATAATATATTTTATTTAATTCGTTGTTTTCTTGCGTAATTAATAATTTTAAATTTGTAAACTTCTTTATTATTTATTCTCCTTGCTATCATTTAATTTAAAGCATATCCAAAAATCATATTAAATCATACACGCTGTGAGAAAGTGAAATCTCACTGCAGGTATGATAGAGAGAGAATGTGTGAAGAAGTTTTAATGTAAAGGAATTATGACTGTGAAAGATGAATCTAAAGCAGTTAATTATTATTTGATTGCGGAGCTCTATTTACGTTTTGAAACTCGGCGAGAAGGACACACAGAGGTAAAATTGTTTAATTGTATTTGAAGTAAGGGGGCAAATAAGGTTAAAGTTATATGCAGCGGACGTCATATATTGCAATCAGCACCACGATCAATTATTTAATTTGATGTTACACGTCTCTTGATTTCTATAAATGAGGACTAAAGTAGCTGTGACGTTGCCATTTGTCCGAGGAAACTAAAATAGGAGAAGCGAAAGACAATATAAGTATGTATTATGATAATAAATTCTATTAATCCACATGTGAAATTGGTGACGTGGTTACGAGAATGCAATTTGGGATGTGTTTGGACTTTGATAGACGTGATGATGAATATGTGACAAATACTGACGAGGGAAAGATATTCCACATCTGTAGAGAAATTGGACGTGAGTTTTTGCTGCAAATAATCAATGATAAATACTAATTTCATACTTTATCATCATCCGTGTCTTTTATTTAAATGGATTTGCCGGATACTTTTAAAATATGCAAGTATTTTTAAGCAATTCAATTGAGCCATAGTAAATTCTTATTTTGTGATGTTATGTACAATTTTTTGGTGTAGTTGAAATTATTTCACAAATCTATACTAAAAAATAAAATTGAAGCGTCTGTGTGTGGTTTCTTAGCAAATGTGAAAATATTATAAAAACTGATATTTATGCGATATTTCTAGCTTTCCGTCTGAAATTTGGACTAGAATAGGCTCCTGAACAGCTTAAGGGATATGAATGAAAATTATAAAGATTAAAAGAGGAATTTTGACTTAACTTTTCATGTTGGTTCAAATTCGATATGTCGCAGCTTCATAAGATATTAGTATAAGTATTTGTAATAAGCCTATCACTTCCATCTAGCAGGTATCACGACCAACATGCCACGCCAAAGCCGGTTGGAGTAGAAAATTCTCAGGGACAGACTGCTTGACTTGTTTGGCTGTCGTAAAAAGTTTTTATAGTCTGAGGTTTTATTACACGCCCGAGCCATTCTGAACTGTAGATTAATTATTCTAATACGAAAAGTTACATTCTATTTTAATTGAATTACTTTTGTTTTACTGTAGCGTTGATTTTTGAAACGGTGAATTCTTTGGAAAATAAATCAAAATGTGTTTTCTCATACCAATCTCCATGGGAGTAGAAATAAGTAAAAGGAGATATCGATTATTTAATTACAAAAATGATAAGATTTTATAATAAAACTACAATAGAATTTACTTTAACAAAACAGAACATATTTACAATAATAATTACCATTTTTTAATCTTTCAAGATTTATGCCGGCACTTATTTTCAATAGAAACAACATATATATTTACAAAAATGATTTATATTAAAATTATAAACATAAACACTAACAATTGTAAGACTAGTCTCAGGGTCGCATTTATGGGCCTTCTCATAGAACAGAACTAATCCACTGAGACCTGGCAGCAAACAGAAAATTACAAAGAGTCACAGATGCAGTAGTTTACCTAATCGGCTCAGTGGAGGTTCCAGCTCCTTCCTCGTCCTTTCTCCAGATCCTCACCGCTCTCGAAAAATCTCCTCCAAAATATATCTCAAAATTCCATCTCACCGCTCTCGCATCATCTGACCAATTCTCGTCTCATCGCTGTCCCACAATCTGAAACTTCTCTCATACCAATCTCCACCACCAATCTGTCTCCAATCTCCACTCACAATCTCTCACCAATCTCTCTATTCAAAAATGTCTCAGCATGCCTCTTTAAAACATCATACCCACTTCTTTAGTTTCTATGACCAACGTGGCAGGGATGGATATCCTCCAATAATGTCCATGGTTACACTTGGAAAAAACACACAAAACTCACAAAATTTTGGGAAACTCCCGAGCCGAGACGCCGCGTCTAGGTTTTATGGCCCAAATGTCAACCGCTGTCTCCTTTGTTTTGATTCCACGCCGCCAAAGCCCGAGCAGATGTAATTGTTCGTTAGAAACTGGCAAAAAGAATCTGATCGTTATTGTTGTGGCATTCCGTTGTAAGCTTAGTCTGAAGCAACCCTCCATACTAACCTATCTTGCGCAAGCCTTTTAATTTTTGCATAAGTACCAAATCCCTTATACTTCCTACTCTGCTTATCTTATTCCATCCTCAGCCTCCCTCTTCTGTCCTTACCCGAAACTTCCCTCGAATGCTAATTTTACAAGACCCTCATATCTTAAAACGTGGCCTATTAATCTCTCTCTTCTCTTGGAGAACGCCCACCATATTGTTTGCTTTTCCCCTATTCTGTTAAGAACTTCCTCTTTAGTTACTCTATTCACCCATCTGATTTTCAACATTCTCCTATAGCACCACATTTCAAATGCTTCTATTCTTTTCCTTTCTGCAATTCCTAACGTCCACGTTTTGGACACACATAATCTGATCAAATAGTGATTATCGATGGTATTTTTCCAAGGCAAAGCTAATATTGAATATGAATTGATGTGAACCGAATAGACGAGATAAGCCACAAATAGCAAGGGGGGAATAAATTTTACGAGCGTATAGGGTTCTGCATGTATGTCCCCGTCACCTTTAAGCTGTGGCTTCGTGTAATTCCTCCCTAGGGAGAACGTTGTCTTCATCAAGGAGTTCGACGGACGGAGCATTCACAGCCCTTGCCATTTAACTTGTCGCGGTCTGCTTTGTGTAAGCCGGCTGGCTCGCAGAGGAGTAAAGTCCAGCGTTATGTTGCACTTGTTAATTATGTAATGGCCATGGCGAATGCGGTTTAATTGAACAGCCACTAATGCGCTCCAAGGGCTCCGCGCGGGTAACGACAGTTCAGGGAATCGCTCGCAATAATTAGTGTGTTCAGTTCACAAACCAAGGGGGCGCTCTCAATGATCAATCCTCAATTTTCCGGTCCAGAAAGCTATCACGGTAATTTGGAAGTACTATGACAACAGCATGCTTTATCATTTATTAGGTTGGCAGCAATAAACAAACAGGTTTAGTCGAAGGTAATCCAGCGCAGAATTTTATACAGCTCTAGTTTACAGGCAGCAAACATTGAAATGCCATAATTATGACAGTTAAAAAATTTAATTTACGACAGGAAGTTTAAATAAATATTTGCCACTCATTCTGCTTATTTAAATGAAAGTAAACGAAAAAGTTTTCTCCACAAATGTATTCCGATAAGGAACAAAGCAAGCATGATATTTAATAATTGAAATACAGGCAATTTTGTCAGAAAAACATTTAATTACTATTTACTAGATGTAATTACAATTTAGACGTTTCATCCTTATATGCGGAATTATCAGATAACTTGTTGTTGTGGTATTCAGTCCTTATGCTGGTCTGAAACAACCCTCCATGTTATTCTCCGCAGCCTTTTCATTTCTACTTTGCTATCACATCCCTAATATGCTTTGCGTGTTCCATCCTTGGCTAACCTTTTCTCTTCTTACCCCCCACACTTCCCTCTAATACTAATTTCTCATTTTCAGCATTCTCCTATAGCACCACATTTCAAAGGCTTCTATTCTTTTCCTTTCTGCAACTCCTTTCGTCCACATTTCTCACTCATATAACACCACACTTCATAAAAAGTTTTTAATAATAATAATTTCCTAATATTAACACTTATACTCTATTTTTAGAAAGTATTTTGTGCCTACTCTAACTATTATGTTTCCCAAGTTGAAAAATTCCTTAGCAACTTTCAAAATATCCCTTCACACTATTCTACTGTTTCCCATATCAAACTCCATCACCTTGGTTCCCTATAATAATCCCATGTTGTACTCTTTCTCCAGGCGTTCATACCATTTACCTCTAATACGGTAAACCGTAAGGTTTTTATTTCTTCTCCTTGAGGTATGATTTCTTTACTATATTCCTTTTTTAACTTTCTTCATCGTCTGTTCTATGTATAAGCTAAACAGCATAGACGACATACAACATCCTTGTCTTACTTTTCTTGATTTCTGTTTTATTTTCTAGCTCTTCAATTCCTTCTTCTGTAGAAGCTATGGATAGCTCTTTTTCTTGATGTTTTACTATTAACATGTTAACCGGGGAAATCCATTTTTAATTACGTAACTTATAACGGGCGCCAATTCTTTCACTAGGACGTGCCATTACGTCACGCCCGGAGGAAGTAATTTCATATTATTTTTATTTATGCTTAAAATAAATGAAAAGACTATGAGATTTATTTTTTTGTTTATTTATATATAAGGGTTAAAGGAAAATATAAAATTACAAATAAATAGAAAAGAAGACCAACAAAACAATGGAAAAATGGAATTTAAATGTTATTAATTTTACAAAAAAATACAGAGACAATAATATATATATATATATTCATATACACAATAAAAAAATAAAAAAGTTAACCATTACAGAAAAGTAAACAAAAGAACTCAATTTAAAATAGAAATATTAAGTTTTTAAAATTAAAATATATATGTAAAGACCTGCAACATATATTTCAAGGACGTATTCATATGTTCTACCCGTACACGTTCTGCTCGGTTAACAGGTTAACCTCTTCAAAATTCTTAGTGCATTCCAGTTAACATTATCAAAGTTTTTTTTAAATCTACAAATGTCATGAATCTAGGCCTCTTTTTTCTGCTAAAATTAGACGCAGATTCAATATTGCATCTCTGGCACCTACATTCGTCTTAAAACCAAACTGATCTTCTCCTAACTCGCATTCTATTTGACGTTACATCCTCCTATATCAGGTAAGTAGATAAATAAAACTTAGAAAAACAATGTTGGATACATAATACTTAGCTATCGTGATCAGTTGGTTGAGATCGTAGAATACTTAGCTAATATATAATTTTCAATTTAATAAGATATATAAATTACACCTTAAATTTTTAAATGGAAAAAAACCATTGCACAATATGAAAAATTTGTTTATCTACTTACGTGATTAAGTCCACAAAGATGGAAGAAACGTCGTAATTGTAATTATATTAGCTAAATTGTAATAAATTTTTTACTGACAAATTTGGCTGTATTTAAACACACATTTAATATCAGATAATTTAAGTTTGAAGGTATGGTGTTTTTTACTACGCTCTGATTTGAGATCTATTATTTCTATATCAGTAAATAAAATTGAAGCCTGAAAGTTTATCTGAAACAAGCTCTGAAACGCCTCAACCGATTTCAATGACAAGTTTTGGGAATTAAATCGGAATTTACCTTAATTTTTCCTGCATGTTCCATTTTGATATGATTATAGTTAACAAGATATTCATATAAATATTTGTAAATCTATTGAATTTTCAGCGCCAAAGCCAACTTTGCTTCCTACAGCATACATCCGATTGTGGTTAAATTTTGGTGTGCTGTAGTGTGCATCCCACAGAAGTTTTAGGTTGATCACTTGAAGATTTAGGTTCTAAATTTCCCCGTTTCAGGTAAAAAAAATATCCTACCCAAAAGACATACAGAACTCTCGTAGTCTGTCAAAAGAGATAATTAAGTTACTGTTAAGTGCGAAATAATGCATAAATTTATTTAACATTTTATTTAAGTAATTATACGTTTTAATTAGTTAATAATAAAGCAATATATTTTATAAGTCGCAGTGCAGATTGGTACTTTAAACCACTTTTAATTTTCTGTTGCGTGCAGAAGAAGCTGAACATTAAAGAACTCCTGGCTTCTCTATCGTTTGTCATGATGTCATAACACTTTCGTTTTTTAGTAGAAAGTAAAGAGTGCCAATATTGACTTCAGATTACTCTACACGAGTAACAGTTTTTTGTATTTGTTTTGTGATATTACTCTACATTTTCCCTTGATGGGATGTATTATATAAACAAAAAAATAAATTATGAAAATATTTGAGAAGTAAAATATTTTATTTTAGTTGCACTTGCTCTTTACCAGAAAAATATTCATCATCCCGGGATAATTTTATAAAAAAGTGTTCCTCCGGAGGTTAAGAACAATCATAATTACAAATGTTTCCTGACTCAGTGTAAAAATATTATATTAAATGGCGCCTTTTGACCGTTCCCCTAATAGTTGAAATTCCTCCAAAGTTGTTCAACGCTTTGCTTTGTAAACTATTTTTTAACTTCAAAACTGTCTGTTTTGGTTTTATGATCTTTTGTTGTTGTGGTAAACAGTCGTATGATGCAACCATCCATGCTAACGTATCTTGCCCAAGCATTTTCATTTTCTCATAACTACCACAACCCACATCCTCCCTAATCTGTTTAGCGTATTCCATTCTTGGTCTCCCTCTTCTGTTCTTACTCCAAACATTCCCCTTTAAATTCTAATTTTACAAGACCCTCGTGTCTTAAAACGTGGCCTATTAATCTATCCCTTCTCTTAGTCAACGTCCTCCATATTGTTCGCTTTTCCCCTATTCTGTTAAGAACTTCCACTTTAGTTATTCTATCCACCCATATGATTTTTAGCATTCTCCTATAGGACCACATTTCAACGGTTTCTATTATTTTCCTTTCCCCAACTCCTATCGTCCACGTTTCGCACCCATATAACGCCACGCTCCATACGAACATTTTTAACAACGATTTCCTAATATTCACACTTATATTACCCGTAAGTAAATTCCTCCTATTCGCGAAAGCCTTCCTTCCCTGTGCTATCCTACTCTTTTTGTCTACTATACTTCTACCATCCCTAGTTATTACGCTTCCCAAGTAGCAGAATACCTTAACATCCTTCAAAAAATCCCTTCCCAATCTAACACCCTTTGTTATTTCACTGTTTCCCAAACTACACTCCGTTACCTTGGTTTTTCCTCTATTAATCCTCATATTGAACTCTTTCTCTAGGATTCCATTCATGCCATTTATTATTTTGTTAGTTTTATTAATGTGCTTGTCTGAAGATCCTATGGAATGACATATTTATTGTCGTGCAGCTTCAAGAAGCGAAATTTACATTGTTTGTGCTTATCGGTGTGCTTTTGTCGTGTTTCCCGTTATTTTACACTATACATTGTTTATTCTAGTTATGCATTTAAGGACATTCAGTAGATAATTATGTTATTTTATTTTGTTCTTTAATTAATTGTTAGTTGATGTGATGTATGATGTATCCGACTTCCTCAGCCAAGGTCTACTGAAAATAACAATAAATATAAATCCAAAACTTCAAACGCGAACCATGACAGCGTTAATGGCAAAGAGAGGAATAATTTGAAAATAATTAAGGATAAGATAATTGTCTCTACCTAACCTAACCTTATAAATAAAAAAATGTTTCTGAACGCAACTGGTCCCGTTTTTATACATAATGAGGGTCATACATAAATAGAAATGTAATTAATGAGCGAGCCATAATAACTGAGAAGAGAGCTCCCAGGTTATCGCGAGGAAACCGCTGAGATAGGACTTAGAGTAATCTTGGTTCCCATTTCGTTTCTGGTTTACCTTAGCGGATGTCCGCTCTCGCGGTCAGCGATTACACTACATCAGGATACACACTACCTGGCTTCCTTAGGCTATAGCCACAGCACACGAACCGCAAACTCTTAAATATCCTGTATACTTGATGTAACACTTTATATAACAGTTTTATATTTTAAATTCCTTCCGAACTGTTTGAATTCAAATGCAGGACTGTTACTACGAGTTTTAGTCATTTTAGTTGCAAAGAAAACTACGACATATCGTTTATTTTACCACATTTAACTCAATGAGTAAAACAAAACTCAATGCTGATGTACTCAACTGTGAAAATAAATCGTCGAGAAACAAAAGCAACGTATACAAAGGCGAAAAATACACGTAAAGAAAAAAAGAAGTTAAATACACAAATTAAAAAGTATATACATTTTGAAAAGTAGAAAAAAATTAAAATAGGGCCAATCAATACCTAGTGATACTGAAAAAAGTAATTGGTTACTCGAAAATCTCAAGATACCGTTGATAGTTTACGTAATAGCAGAAAAGATTTGAGGCCCACAAACTCTTGCTCTTAAAGGAAGCCGCAATAAAATTGAGTGTAAAGTAATATTAGTTTGATTTGTTAGCCAGGATGTAATGAACGCAATGCTTACCCGTCCCGCGTTGCTGCGATCGCAGAAAAAAGCAAAATAAAGGAAACACGTTGCCATAACATCAAATTTAAATTGTGTACTTTCTATTATTTAAATATTTTGTTTAACTTATGTCTATTTATTGGATTGCTCGTCTGTTTCTGATCCTTGTATACTTTTTCTTTCGTAGATCGACCAATAGATTTCCGTTTAGGAACATATCTGTTCACGATACTCGCAAATTCCCTGGAAATAATAATAATAAATAAATGAAACAATTCAGTATTCAAATTGAAATCGATTAAACTCACGATCAAAAAATCAACACGAAAAATAAATCGTATCGACGTTACAAAGAAGTCAACGATAGGTTAATTATGGCGCGAAATGTTTATAATTAAAATAATAGTATTATAGACAAAGGGTATAGGCAACCCGCATTCACTTTTGAAAATTTAGATGCGCGTCTGGTACACGAAACCTTTCCCGTAGAATGCTTATATATATAAAAAGGACCTACTATCGTACGTTAGACGTACTATGCCAGAAACCTTCCCGGGAATGTACTCAACTTCCCAATGTTTTAATGGCGATCCGTTGAATAGTATAGTAATGCATAAAGAGCAAACACGGAGACAGACGCTTGCATTTATATTTATAGTTAATAGGACAATCGACTGCTGAGTAATAAAGATAATTATGGATATTTGAAAACGCAACGAAAATGAAGTCTGCAACAAATTGGCCGCCATTTATTAAACTGGAAATTTTAAAAACAATAGAAACATATGGGAATACACAAGCGTAGTTTGTGCTAATATGAAAAAAAGTGAAACACGTCTAATACGTAAAATGAACAAGAAAAAAACTTTTTGTCTCATGGTGTAAATTATATTTAATTATAAACAATAAATAAATTTACTACTACTTTACACAATAGTGAAATGAAATAAATTAACGACCAGATATAGAAATAGCTTTTGTTAAGCTAGACCGATGTTTCGTCACGAAACTTGGAACTGAAAATTGTACAAATAATTTACAGTAATAATTATTAAACTTAAAAATCTTAATAACATAATAAAATATAAATTTTGAAATTTAGATGAAAAAAGACGCCAAATGTAGAAATATGTAATTTTGTCAAGGGCAGCTCCAACCGAAATGGGAAAACAGAATACATAGGAACACTGTTACATATACAGTTAAACTTGAGAATGTTGATCCGACGAAATAAAAACTTTGTATCTGGACGTTAATTTATTTCATTTAAATGTAAGTTTTTCTATTTTTAATAACAACGAAAATAAGTATCGTTGCTGAATCTATAGCTTGCTCAACCTTCAATATAAAATTAACATAGAAAATTAAAAGTGTAGAACACATCTATTTTAGAATCGTTTACTGCAGAATTAATTTATCGGGCCGCGTTTACGAACGATGAAAATAGGAGCACTGTTACAGCATCTGTGTAAACTGAACGTCGCTGTAATGATTTGAAATTTATGTGCAATATTGTTAATAGCTACATTAATTTAGTATGATTAATAAATGAAATTTTATAGTTCCGTTTAGAACTTCTACACATACAAGATTGTATGCCGACTCTGATTAGATAATAAGAGGTCAATGAGGCTCCCACCCCACCCTCCTGTTCACACCGTACAAAAGTTCATTTACAAGAATGTACAATATAAACATTAAAATTAATAAACTATAAGAAAATAATTTAACTCTCTTTTGAAGTTGGATAGAGGGAAATACTTAATCCCGAAACGTATACGTCAGAAGAATTGGACGCATCAGCAGGTGAGGGAAGCTACGTGGGTCAGCGCGGGAACCAACCACATCCGCCGCGACGACCACCCAGAGGAGCTGCGACATTCTTTCTATCCTAAAAAACTTTCACTTTCTGAAACGGGCGAGTGTTTTTTTTATCATTCAAACACTTGTAAGATAGAATGGGATATCGTATTTTTTTACTTGATAGTGCTGAAGGTTAGTAAATAGGAGTGGAACATTGTAACTGGCCAAGGAAGACGTCCTGGGAGCCGACTTGACAAAGTTCTGACTGTACCTTGGGAATGAACTATTTTTTATTAGTGTTCCTTGGTTAACAGGCTACATAAGGGTGATCCTGAAACTGGCAACTCCCCTTTATAGCATAGGAAGGGAATTGGAAAGAGGGGAAGTGGAAGGTAGAGCAAGGTAGCCAAGGGTGGACTAGGTTTGGCTTCTTAAATAGTTTTTTGCAGCATTTAGACAGAGGGTATTCTACTAAACTCCTCAGTTTTAACTCTTTAATGCTATATATTGCCCCATTATTGTTTCTCATTTTTATTAATGATTTGCCTAATAATATAAACTCTAAGGTCCGACTTTTTGCAGATGACTGTGTAATTTACAGGGAAATAACTGGGGAACAAGACGCAGCTGCTCTCCAAACTCACTTAGATACTCTAAGTACATGGGCTAAGCGAAATAAAATCAAAATCAACAATAGTAAAAGTAAGGCGATTAGTTTTACTAAAATGCGCGATCAATATGCCTTGATACATAAAATAGATGGGGAAACAGTGATCGAGGAGACAAACTGTAAATACCTAACAGTAAGCTGGGGGCAGGTAAACTATGCTACAAGGAAAGCGTGGAACACCTTGCACTTTGTCATGAGAACACTCAACAAGGGGAATGCGAAATCTAAAGAGATGGCATATTTGTCACTTATGGAATATGGTGCAGCATGCTGGGATCCGTACTAGATAGGTCAAATAGAATCCTTAGAAAGGGTGCAAAGAAGGGCCGCAAAATTCGTATAAATAGGACCTGCTCATGGGAACGAAAAGGTAAAGCGACTAGGATGGGATACGCTACAGACAAGAAGAGAAAGAGCTACAGAGTCTTTGCAGGTCAAAAACCTTGGCAGGGAATCCGAGATGGAATGAAAGATTCGACTCGGAACGGGAGGGGAGGAGTGATCACTTGTTTAAATTACAAGGAAGGAACCAAAAAACATAAGTTGGAAAATAGTCATTCCTAAATAGGACAATTAATGACTGGAACAATCTGCCTGCAGGAGTGTTTGGGGAACTTCCTCTAACAGAAAGAAAATTTCGACTCAATCTAAGTTTAGTGTAGTGTAGTGCAGTGTAGTGAAGTGATCAGTGCTGCGAAATCTCTAAATATATACTACAGTGAAATATATTTCCAGTTTTTTTGTTTTGTTTATTTTTTTCAGGCAAAAACAATACTATTCTTTTTTTTATAAAAATCATTCCTAATAATATGATTTTATTTTTATTTATTTTTGGTTAACAGGCTACATGAGGGTGATCCTGAAACAGGTAACTCCCCTTTAATAGCATAGGAAGGGAATTGAAAAGGGGGAAAGGGGGGATGCGGAAGGTAGAGCAAGGCAGCCAAGGGTTAACTAGGGCCCCCGGGCTATGGTTTAAGGATCCTACCCGGTGTTTCACCTAAAGAGATGCAGGGAAAACCCTAGAAAACCTGCATCAGGTAGGTCGGGCATTGGGTACTATTCTCACGCCCTTCCGAATGACGGGAGACGAGTCTGCTGTGGGATCGCAGCATTCCCTTCTCCGTGTCTCCACCAGTTTCAGGAGGCAGTTGGCCGACTGATCCAATGGGATCAGCGGACAGCTCTTGCCATATGCCCAAGGTCTTTGACCCCGGTACATATACCTCCTAAAATAGGTGAAGGTGTCTCGGCATATGAGAACTTTGATAAAAAGTACCCAGAGAGAGTGCGAGGCATTCCCGACATGATCAGGTGAGCCCCGCAGTCACTCTGGGCTGAAGCGCCTGCGAGAAAACTCCCGCAGCGCCCTTCCTGTCCAATAATATGATTCCACACTTATTTATTTATATTGAATATAATTATACTTTCAACTATAGGTTAAATATGGTCCTTGACCAGTTTATTAATTATTGTTTAAGTTCTATGTATCTGCCACCGGGCATCTGTCCATTTGTAGATTTAATAAATACGATACAATATTTGAAAGGTAGGTGTCTTTAGCTGCACATAGTTTTAACTCTTTAATGCTATATATTTGAAATGTAGGTGTCTATCTGCACAGAAATTACGTATAAGGTTTAAATCCACTTGTATTAAGACTCGGTGAGAGTCCTTAAACTGCGGGCAGAACGGGATACTACTATATAAGGCAAAATGTTAAGTGTTCATTAAGAAAAAAAGGAAAACTGGCAGACTCGTCTTATTAGAATTTGTTACAGGATGCTGTACTAAAAACTAATAGATTAAGACAGAAAAGGAACGAAAAAAAGGGATAAATGTTAGCAAAGACTGCAGTTACAAAAAACTCTCTCGGCGGATGAAAATTTACTAAGCGATCATTCGTACTCAAAATAAGAATAAAAAGAAAGAACAAAAGGCGTTACAATTTTCTTAAACTAAATAAAATTTTATTGTACTAATTGCAAATACAACACCCTATCACGTTCTGCCCCGAAGGGAAATTTTTTTCTTTTTAAAAATTCATCAAAATCTAATTTGTTGTTTAAGTTATATTGATATTATATTACGTACGTAATAGAATAAACTAATGTTTTATACTTTTATGAAGTGATTATTCTCCTTCTAATATATTACAAAAATTGTTAAACTGTAAGTGTCCCGTTCCGCCCCGACATCCACTAATCATACTTACGGAAAAAATTGGCTTAATTGTTTGAAAAGGAATATAGTCTCAGAATAACAGAATGTTATTCGATTGTTTGTATTTGTGTTGCGTAATTGTTGTTTTTCACTATTTCGTTCCCCTTTATTGAGGAATTTTTGGAACAAGATGATAATTATGGGGTGGAAGGGCGAAGATAATATGAGAGTAATGTCATATTTAAATAATAATAATAACTGATTTCTGCCTTTTCTGTTCAACTCGGATTATTTTAAACACATTTTTCATTGTGATTCATAAATGCGGCAAGGACGTGAGTTACGTAACTAAGTATTGCTTTAGAGATGTTTTCTGGTGAGAAATGTAAATAAAGTTAATAATTTTACTCTACTTTGTGATCGTGTGCATTTTTAATTTAATGTGTAAAGATGTTCTAACAGAATATGGTGTCACTAGTTGTGCATCAATCACGAGTTAGAGGCGGGGCTTCAAGGTGAATTCCTTGAGGTCTTACATTTTCCGATTTTTACCATTTTGAACTTTGCAAAAAATCAGGGCACGATGTAAATAAATAAAAGTCATTATTTGAGTAACTGCTAAAAAAGAACACGTATGAAGCAGTCATTGAATGTTAACGAAAACATGAGACAACCCCATCTGGAACTGGTGGAGTTATTTTCCTCACGTATACTCCCCTAACTCGTGATTGGCGCACAACTGGTGACGTCACAGTCTGTTAGAATATCTTTACACATTCAATTAAAAATGCACGCGTCTGTTAACGTGTGTAAATTTCCCCTTAAGCCCCCAAACTTTGTAGGGCTTATTTCATATATAAGCCCGACTCACCTGATGCAGATTTTCTATGGTTTTTTCTACCTCTTTTTAAGGTGTAAAACCAGGTAGGATCCTTAAAACATTGCCCGCAGCCTACAGTCAACCCTTGGCTACCTTGCTCTTCTTTTCACTTCCCCCATTTCAATTCCCTTTCTATACTAGTAAAGGGGAGTTGCCTGTTTCAGGATCAACAAAATTTTTTTCTCCATAATAATGACGTTCTCAATGCATGAATTTACTTGAAACTAGCCCGGGGTAGCGACAATATAAAATAAACAAATATTTTTTTGTTAGCTTACCGTGATAGGTTCTATTTAAAATTACTCAGTTTTTAATGTATTAATTATATATTTACTTAACAAACATATCAATGAAACTCTACAAAAACCAATCAACAATCACAACAGAAGAATGTTGCTCGGCCTCCAGCGATAATAAGACAGTTCCCAAAGATTGCACAACTAACTCCCTTTCATAATTAATTTTCTCTGTATGTAATACGTTTATTATAGTATCTATTCTACTATGTTGAACGATAACAGTGCATTTTCAATAAAATGAACAAGCTCCGT
The DNA here is from genome assembly GCA_034510155.1 of Eucriotettix oculatus. Lineage (NCBI taxonomy): Eukaryota > Metazoa > Arthropoda > Insecta > Orthoptera > Tetrigidae > Eucriotettix > Eucriotettix oculatus. Next base: position 15,761,240 of record CM067377.1, read on the forward strand.
TTTGGCCGTAACTCTGAACCTGTTTCCAGTTTATAAAATATACAAGCCATGACAAACGTATCGAAGTACGTGCGATATTATCTCCAAATCTACTCGGATGTGAGCAACTGAATGTTTCATCGGCTGAGGTTTTATTTAATGGGAATGAGTTATCCGGGCTGAAGGCCTGACGTTTATAAAGTATGGATAGAAGTGCGCCGCAGAAGCATGAAAGATGCAGCGTGGCCGTCTTTAAGCACAGCCAAGTCCCATTCGTTAGGGCGTTTGCTCACGCGCGAAGGAAAACACCACTTCGCCCCTGGGGGACGATAATACAACCCCGACTAAGTCAATTCGGTTTGTTCTCGCACAGAAATATCAAGAAATCCTTCAGCGCCGGCGTTGAATAAATGATAACAACGGTTCCCCATAAATAAGCCAGACTGTGGGTCTGCCCACGCACATTTCACCTCTCTTAACATTGCACGTAATTATTAAGCTGCATTAACTGCGTGTAGTAATTGTTAAAACACTCCAGATGAACCGTACTTTGCTTATTTATACTTTACGTTCGCACATGACACGTTAGTTTAGACAAAGGGAATTTGGAAAATGTCAAAGACTACTTTCGATGACTCTTCAAATTATAAAATACTGTCAAAGGAAGTAGAAAAGCTTTAATTGAAGTTCAAGTAGGACTGTATTGTTAATTAAGAAGAAAGGCAAGAATGGAAAAATGTCTACCGAACATCACGTTTTCTGGGCGGGCACTCTACCACTGAGCTAATCCGAGTCGACGTGCAAGGACTGATCAACATCCGTCCATTCCCGTAAACCTAAGCCAGGCTCACCTAATCACATTCTTCGCAACCTAATTCTAGGAAATCCGTGAAGAATGGAGGTTGCGTAAATTGATCAAAGGTGCATGGAATTCAAGTAAAAAAAAGTAGAAATTCTTTAATTGAAGCTTAGATTTACGGGAATGGAGGGATGTTGAATCGATTATTGGACGTGAACTCGGATTAGCTCGGTGGTAGGGGGCCCACCCTGAAAACGGGAGGTACTGAATTCGAGTCCCTGGTCCAGTCGACATATTTCTATTCTTCTCTTTCTTCAAAATTTTAATATGCTTTTAACGAAAGGTAGGAGGGTAGTCGCAGATTAACAGAGCTTATTATTTAATAAATTTGTGTAAATATACAATATTCCTTATAGACATATATTTATTTTTGTACTATGGGTTTTTGAACAAATATGATGTTATTTAATAACTTTAATCAAACTGCTTCAGTGCGCGTGTGGATAGAAAAAATTATTGTCTGGAAAAACGCTGAAGAACTAAGGAAACATTCCTTTGAGCTTCCAGGTGTTGGGAAGGGGATTCCACACTATTTCATGCAGAGTATTATTTATATATTGCACACTTAGCGACCAATGTAGTTGTTATCTTGAAGGCGCCGCGGACAGCTGCTTCTTGACGAAACAGAGAAATGTAAGTGATCAGAAATTACTTGTCATTTTATGTTTCCATCGGCTGAAAGCTGGACAACACGGGACATGCTGGGATGGCGCTGACAACGCGGGACCTGACACTTGCCAAAAAGATACGTAATGCCAGGTAAAGTCTACAGATTATACCAGAGAAAATAAACTTATGGTCATTATACTAGGGGAGTTCATTAAATATTGCTTCCTATTTTTTCTCTCGAGAAAATCAAGGGCAATTTGCACAGAATAAAACCACAAGTTTAATGATTAAAATTTGTCTTCAATATACTCTCCTTCCTTTTTCATGGTTTTTGTCCACCTTTCAAAAAGGGCATGTTTTCGACACACGGACGTTTTCACGACCTCCTCATATTCAAAGTGAACTCCACGTTGAGCATCTTTTAGTGGCCCGAACAGATGGAACTGTGATGGCGGTAGGTGGACGAGACAGGATTACCTTTCCAAATTTCAAAATATTTTCAGTGATATGACATGGGGTGTGACCTTGCATTGTCATGCAAAACAAACACATCCGCTTTTGCTTTGGTTGGGCGAACTCGCTGAAGTAGTCAAGCTTTTTTGTTTTCTGAAGGTGGTGTCGTATTGAACAGAATTTATTCTGCATCCCTGCTCCAAAAAGCCAATCAGAATCACTTCTTCTGCCTCCCAGAATACTTTCACTATAATGTTTCCTGCCGATTGCAAATTTTTGAATTTTTATTTTACGGTGAGGTTCTGTGATGCCATCATTGACAGCCTCTTTGATTCAGATTCAAAGATATGAACCCAATTCACAACTCCAGTCGTAGTTTTTTTGGGATAAGTACATCTCACTCCAAATTGAAGCGCTGCAAGAGTTTGGACGGCATTGTTTTTCTTGTCTCTTTATTTTGGCCTGCAAACAATCTTGGTACGCACCATGCACAAAACCTTTGGAGTATCCCAGTTGTTGAATAATCGTCATAACAGTGCCTTTACTGACGGAGAGAGTGAGACACAATTCTGTTTCTTTAGTTATTACTTTGCGGTCCTCTCAAATGAGCTCTTCGACTCACTGCAGTAACGGCCTGCTACTTCACTTTTTATGAGCCACCGGATTTTTGCCCTTCAGCTTCGCTGCAGTGACGAATCCATTGCCGAACAGTACTGACATCCACCGCTGCATCACCACACACATTTTTTAGCCTTTCATGAATGCGGGTAGGTGTTTCACCTTCCGCATTTAAGAATTCAAACACAGAACGCTGTCTAATACGTTCGTTTCAGCCAGTTTTAAAAGAGTGCAGTGCTGCCACCTGTTGACTTAAGAAGAAGTTGTTACTGAAGTAGATTAGAGAAGAATGTTTGAGGAATCGCGCCAAATTAAAAACTTTCACATAAGTAACTTATTTAAGGAACTTAATGAACCACCCGCTTAATATAAATCATCATAGTAGAAACTGTAATAAATGGAAAAAGTAGCAATGAAGAAGAGTTTCTCTTTTAACAGGCTGAATGAGCTGCTACCGGCACACGGAATGAAAGATTTTAAAAATTAGTTGGTACAGGAACTTAAGTGAGGTTTTTTAAATAAGGCAAATACGTGCGCTCGCGAATTGACTTTTACTTGCCAGGCAGAATTAACTTGGAAGCTCTGTCTGCAACCAGAATAGAATAAAACAAAAGTGTATGCAAATATTGGAGGTCCATTAGCCGTGGTCTTTCCTGAGCGACAGCTTGCGTCAACAGTTACGTCAGCACGGCCGCCGCTGCTGCTGCAATATGGATTTTACAATTGCCAAGGAGTAAGCGCTCACACAGATGACAATGCTCTTCGCGGAAATAACCGCATCACTTTGATTATGCCCGGGATTAATGGAACCTCAAATTTATGGCCGCACAAAGCCGTGCGTGCACGAGGGAACGGAATGTGGCGTTCACTTTCGCGGCAAAAATTTTATTGGACGAGCTTCAATAGGATTACATTGGCGTAGGTAACGCGTCACGTTGTAACTCACTATTGCCAACCGTGGGACGCGGGGGATTTAACGATTTCAAGCTCTGTGGATTATAATCACAAAATTCTTGTCTCTGAATGAAAATTTAAGTAATGTTTAAATTATGACGGGGAACTTCGAAAAGCTGCGGAAGCGTTAATGTAACGCAATGGAATTCGACAATGAATAATTAAATTGTATATTCAGACTAGTGAAAGGGTGACTCCTTAAATATCCTCAACTATTTGTAAGTAACCCCGGTAGGCCCAGACCCTCAGTGGGTAGGAAAGTATAAGTTTGTTGTTGTTGTGGTGGTATTGAGTCCTAAGAATGTCTGATGCAACAATCCATGATAACCAATCTAGCACAAGCCGTTTCATTCCCTCATAACTACCAACATCCTGCCTAATCTGTTTAGCTTATTCCATCCTTGGACTCCCACTTCTGTTCTTACCCCACACACTTCCCTCTAATACTAATTTTACAGGACCATCATGTCTTAAAACTTAGCCAATCAATATATCCCTTCTCTTGGTCAAAGTTCTCCATATTGTTCTCTCTTCCCCTATTCTGTTGAGAACTTCCTCGTTAGTGATTCTATCCACCCACCTGATTTTCGGCATTCTCCTACAGCAGCACACTTCAAAGCATTTTATTTTTTTCCTTTATCCAACTCCTACCATCCACTTTTCGTACCCATATAATGCCACACTCCATAGCAACATTTTTAGCAATGATTTCCTAATATCCAAGCTTATATTACCATACGTAAATTCCTTTTTTTGCAAAAACCTTCCTTGCCTGTGCTATCCTCCTCCAGTTACTATTACGCTTCCCAAGTTGAACAATATCCTTTCCTAATCTAAAACTCTTTATTATTCCATTACCTTGGTTTTCTCTCTATTAATTCTCATATTGAACTCTTTCTCCAGAACCACGTTCCTGGCATTTATTATGGTTTCCAAGTCTTCTTCAGACTCCCCTAATACTCCAACTTCATCGAAAAAGCGTAGAGTATTTATTTCTTCTTCTTGAAGTATATTTACTTTTCGATATTCCATTTTACGCTAAGCAGATTAGGTTGGATGTGGATTGTGCTAGCTATGAAGAAATGAAAAGTCTTGCGCAAGATATGTTAGCATAGAAGGGTGCATCAGACAAGTCTTAGAACTGAATACCAAAACGATATTCCATTTTAACTGTCTTAATCGCCTGTTTTGCATATAATTTAAAAGCATGAGTGACATACTGCATCTTTGTCTAACTCCTTTCTGTGTTAATTATTCCAAGTAAGTTATAACTGATGGCTGATACATAGCAAATACAGAGGGTAAGTAATTCAAAATTATATAGTAAATCAATTAACGTCTGGTTTTTCTAAGATATAAACTAACGGTCAACATTTAGATGAACCGACATTTAGTCACCACATTCGGGCAAAATAGACGTATTTCTGTTGAAGTTACCCTTGACGGTTGTCAGTTTCAAATTTTTGTACATTTGCCACCTTTTTTTTTCATGAAAGTTTCAAAATTTTTAAAATACCTGACGTATCCCAAATTTGTTGACGAAACGTCAATTCAAGTAAATAGAATCTTTTTATGTCGGTCGTTAATTCATTTCAGTTAAAATAACTTTAACTTTAAAATTGATGAGTAATGTTACCAAAGGGTTCCAGGATTGCCAATAAATGTGGAAGGTAACGGGAAAAGGAAATAACTGCAATCAAGTTTAGTCACCATTTGTGGGACGCCCTGGGATAATGTTACTTTAAAAATAAACAAAAAATTTAAATTAATTTTTTTTAAATATCAGAATATTTATATATAACATTTTTATGAAAAATGTACTGTCTAAAGTTGACTGCCTACAAGAAGCAGTGCCAACTGAAACGTGACACAATATATTACACACAATATTATTACATCAAAATATTTTTTATATTTTAAACGCTATTTATCATAAAACGCAAAGCAAAGCAAATCTATTTTTTTCTTTTATTTAATGCATAATCAAATTAAGGGGAATTTTGGGAAACATTACAAGTCGATCTCTATTTTTAATAAATATTTATATTAATAATTCAATTGAATAATTATTAGTAGTTTGATGATTGATGTGTCGATGTAAGGAAAAGTCCATGCATTCAATCAACTATTTATTCAAAAACATGTTGTCGTCGTCCATACCAGGATCTTTCGTCTTTTGCAGACATATTCATATGAATGAAAAAGCAAACTAAAAGTACTATGTATGATTTTTCGTCTTTTTTAGACGTATTAATTTACCTGTTTTCATTTACATACCATTTTTGAAAAGTTTAAATTTAAGGTCTGTTATATATACTAAAACAATTGATGACCTTTTACAGATTGCATTGAACGTCTTTTAAATTTAATAAAATAATTCATGACGTTTTTCAGATTTTATTTAATTAATAACAACGTATAATGCCTTCTTTGGTTTTCTTCACAAACTAGTATCTAAACACAACATTGGAATCACGTATGAAGTCAAGAAATGGCAGGCAATATTCGAGGCAGCACGTGACACTTAAACTCCTAACACAATTAGTTTTTGCCAGTTTGGCAATAACATGAAAAGGCGTGAAATATACCGAAACGTTGTTATTAATTAAGTTCAAAAAAAGTCTGTAAAAGGAAATAAATTGTTTTATTTTCAAGTGTATTAAAGATCAGTAAATGAACTATTAAATACAAATAATAAGTGAATATTTTTTACCAAACGTTTACATTTATTTGGCAAAACAGCTCTGTAAAATCCCTAAGAGGATTTCTGTTAATTGTATCCAGTAGTTAAATAGTTAAATCCTCGTTTGAGTGTAATTTATTACCGTGGTAAAACTGTAGTTGTTGTTGTGGTATTTAGTCCTAAGACTGGTCAGATGGCACCCTCCATGCTAACCTATCTTGCGCAAGCCTTTTCATTACCTCATAACTAGCACATCTCATCCGCTTATCGTATTCCACCCTTGCCACCCTTTTCTCTTAATCTATTAATCTCTCCCTAATGTTGGTCAACGTCCTCCATATTATTCGCTCTTCCCCTATTTTGTTTACAACTTCCTCGTTAGTGATTCTATCCATCCATCTGATTTTCACCATTCGCTTATAGCACCATATTTCAAACGCTTCTATTCTTTTCCTCACCAAAGCTCCTATCGTCCGGGTTTCCCACCCATATAACGCCACACTACATACCAACTTTTTTAGAAGCGATTTCTTAATATTCACACTTATATTACCCGTAAATAAATTCCTCTTCTCCACGAAAGCCTTCCTTGTCTGTGCCATCCTACTCTTTTTGTCTACTATACTTCTATCATCCCTAGTTATTACGCTTCCCAAGTAGCAAAATTCCATAACTTACTTCAAAATATCGCTTCCCAGTCTAACACCATCTGTTATTCCACTGTTTCCCATACTACACTCCATTACCTTGGTTTTACCTCTATTCATTTTCATATTGGATTCTTTCTCCAAGACTCCGTTCATGCAGTTTAATATGATTTCCAGGTCTTCTTCTGACTCCCCTAATACTACAATATCAACGGCAAAACCTAGGGTTTTTATTTATTCTCCTTGGAGTTATATTCCTTTTCCATATTCCATTTTAACTTTCTTCACCGCCTGTTCTATATATAAGTTAAACAGCATGGGTGACAGACTGCATCCTTGATTTATTCCTTTCTTGATTTATGCTTTCTTTTCTTGATCTTCTATTTTAATTACTGCTACCTGTCTTCTGTAGAGGCTATGTATAAGCCTCCTTTTCGATATTTTATCATCTTCAAAATCCTTAATCTTGTGTTCCAGTTCACATTATCCAAAGCTTTTTATAAATCTACAAATGCCATGTACGTAGGCCGGTTTTTTCTAATCCTGCCTTCTAAAATTAGTCGAAAAGTCAATATTGCTTCTCTTGTCCCTACATTCTTCGTAAAACTAATTTGATCTACTCCTAAATCGGATTCTATATGACGTTACAACATCCTATATACTTTTTTTGTTAATATTTTACATGCATGCGATACTAAACTAATTTTCCTGTGCTGTTCGCATCTATCAGCCACATTCTTCTTCGGTAAGAGTACAATTATGTATTTACTAAAACAGTCGTAATTAATTATTTACCTCTAGTTGAATAATAAAGTTTACCTCTTCGTTCCATGTAAATTTAGCGTCACTTTCTGCCGTTTTTATAGGTTTAAATGAGAGATATGAGGAATTTACCAATCGTTGTTGTACACATGTTCCGTGTGTGAATTTAATCGCAGATTCTGGTGTTTGTGTTTATTTTTTACAAGTTCGAGGTAAAAGGATATTGGCCAAAATACCATTCCCCCGTTTTCAGATTATTACTTCCATATTTCATGTAGCTTAAGCTGGGATAACTCCCACCGAATGTGGCCGCGTATCCAGAGTTTTATAACCTGTGGAAGGCAAGCTATAAACGGTTTCATCTCATTTACACTGCTAATCTCACGAACTGTTCTCTCCTTTTTTTATAACCCGTAATGTTTCTCGGCATCTACGGCGGCGGTTACCTGAAAAGTTAAACCGCCGCTTTAGGAACTTGTTACACAAGGTGCACGCAAATAGAACATAAATATATTTTTAACGATCTAAATGTTTTATTCTCTATCTTTAACAAACAGTTTAACAAAAAACCACGAATCGTGAATATTTAAGGATAAATGTTTAAATGAATAAATTGATAAATCTGACGCAAGATCGGTTTAGAATACAATTATTCGTTTATTATAAAGCTGAATAGACCTATTGAAGAAATAAACTACTTGAAACTGTATAGTTCCGTTAAAAGCAGAGCTAGGCTATTAACTGTAAACAATTCAGAGAAAAATACTATTTCCTGAAATTAAATTACAAACAGTTAGCAATGACCCAAAAATAAATCAAGCACTAAAAGACTAGATAAAGGAATAGACAAAATAATGTTAGATTTTGTCGATAACATTTTAAAGTAAATTTGTAATTGTAAAGCTAATAACAAGTACGTTCTTATAGTCACTACAACTAAAGTATATTGATATAGTGAGCCTGTCTCTCTACATAATTACAAAAAAAAATATTATTAATTCTATCAACCTGTTTTTTACACTGGGTATTTCTCCTCAGTTGATTGCGAGTTTACCTTTTTGGGGATGCCTAGTACACTCTCTGACTTTTTCAAGGATCTCACTTACAGAGGCACCTTTATCTATTTTAGTAGGTGTATGTACTGGGGTGGACGTTCTTAGACATACAGTAAGAGTTGTCCGCTGATCCAATTGGATCAGTCGACCAACTGCCTACTGAAACTGGCGGAGATAAGGAGAAGGGAATTCTGCACCTTCCGTCATTAGGAATGGCATGACAGTGGTACCCAATAGCCCGATCTATCTAATGCAGGTTTTCTAAGTTTTTCTCTGCGTCTCTTTTGGGTGAAACACCGGAAAAGGATCATTCGAAGTCAACCCTTGGTTCCCTTGCTCTACCTTCTACATCCTCCCTTTTCAATTCCCTGTCTATGCTATTAAATGGGAGTTTCCTGTTTCAGGATTACCCTTATATAGCCAGCTACTCAAAAAAGAATAACACTGTACAACAATACCATTTACAGTCATAGACAAGCTGGACTGTCTTTTTGACAATATTTGGCTGGTCAGCAATATTTTAAATGGAAGAGAGCAAGTATGCCGAATATCAAAAGAGTGTCACTTTTATTGGTGGAGTTGTTTGATGTCGTTTCATAGAGGAGATAAATGCTTGGATAAAAAAACGATTTTCTGGAAGCTCCCGAGCAATAAAGGAGCTTATCTGTTCCGCTGATCATCTATGTGTGATATTTACCGAAACGTCATAATCTCATAAACTGACAGAGAAGTATTTAGTCCAATTGAAACTCAGATAAAGGCCAAACAATATAATTTATAAGATTAGAAGGGAATAACACGGACCAGACCGGGTATAGAACCCGGGACCTTCAGCTATCCGACCGAGTGCTCAGTTGTTATTGCTCATTCCCGGAAAGCTAGAGATTCCTGGTTCGTACCTCGATTTAGACGAGATTTTTTTATTGTGACATTCTAAAATCTCATAAATAGTCCATTGACAGTCTTCTTTTATTTAATTTTTAATGTCACATCAACTGCTATGGTCTTTAACGAAAAAATATATAACAAACAAAATTTTATCTAATATAGAATATTTACAATTAAAAATAATAATATTGTTCTTGGTATCCATAAAAACATATTAAAACAATAAATCATACACATTAAAAACATTATCTTATGTCAAAATAGTCTATTGTTTCTGGGTTATCTGAAAGAAAACACGTCTTGTGTCACTGCAATTTAAAACTATTGACTTTTTTTGCTGAGTGCTAATGTTCACTTTCACGTTGAGAAATAGAAAACGTGGACTATGGAGATGTTTCTCCTAAATTACTGATGTTCTATAATCATCCTGGTTTCGGGGACTGGTGACGCGGCACTGACTCACAACTGCCAAATACACCACTTCCAACGATACAGAAGGAAATTATTAAATGATTCAAAACGTAACTAGTTTTACTCAGATAACCCTCTATTATTTTAAACACATTTTAATTCTCCTTCTCGTGTATGAACTATTTATCGTAGTGGAGTGTCTTAACTTTAAAATTGTATTTATATTATGTTCACAGGAATATTTTGTTTAAATTACTCATTTGAAGAATAGCTTCATTTTTAATCGCTTAACAAAGTATTCGACTAAATTCTAAAAAAAATGTCGGAGAGGAAAAGAAATTCATATCGATATTTCATAAAATACAAACAGAGTATTGTATTGATATTAGCATGACAAAAGGGTGTTCCAAGTGAAGGGAACAAGGAAATAGATCGTTTGGAAGACCATAAATAATGAGAAGCGTCAGTGGAAGTTTGGTGCTCCTGAAGCAGACTCAATAATTGCTGGTAATCCCTAAAGCCCGCCTGATTATATTGAACGTAAAACTTTGCCTGTCCCTAATAAGGTTAATGCGGGGAGATCGCAGGGCTGCGTGTTATTGTAATGAGCAATTGTCAGTCCGGATATTGGCGCCGGGACACTACCTGAATAATTCATCGAGCTCAGCACGCCCATTTGGAAGATCTGTCTCTGCCACCTGGTTAATGGTCAACTGAATGTCATTGGCAGAAGCAGCGCACGGATCCGTCCGTGGCTGTCACTAAATTTTGAAAGCGTGTATTATCTACCGCCCAAACTACGAGTTTCGAGGGAAATAAATTACGTCCACGGCCAGTGTCACAAATTTTATATCGGTAATCCGTCGTGGCCGCTCACGGCATTGCTAAAAAAAGATTCTTCTGACCTTCAATATATCACCTCATCCAACTCTACAGGCAATTAAACCATTGTATTTATTTACTTAAACAATTAACTCTCGAGTAAGTGGCAAAGTTTTAACTTGCAATAAGTCTTCCGGAAAGGGGGAATGTGATGCATAATTTCCAGTAGCATCAAAAAGTGGAAGCATTTAAATATTTAGGTTTCGGTAATAACAGAAGATAATAAGATAGAAGTGGATTTAAAAGAAAGTGTAGAGTTATTTATTTGTTTATGATATTTATTATACTTGATAAAACATTCAGTCATGTCAGCGATCTACAAACAAACAAACTGCGTTGCCTGGTAACCTGCGATGCTCACTCGAGAATAAATCTCTCTGCCTTCGATCAAACAAACACGCCAGAAAAGGATTCCAAGCGGAAACATATGCTACTACGTCTTGCAGAATATATATTTATAGAAACGTTATTAGAAATACATAAATCAAAATATGACTGTATCAAGACCTATAGTAACTTAAAATGGGATGGTTAGGTGATGATAGCGAAGGATAAACATATATGGAGCTGTGAGAGAGGAAGAAGACCGGAGATGAAGGACAAACGTAGAACTGCAGACACTTTAATATTATAGCTAAATTAAAATAGGGAAGGATAATTTGGACCGGCCATATAGACAGATTTACAAAAATTCGGAGTTTTAAGAAAGTGTTTTTAGGAAATCTTGATGGCAGAGGAGAAGAGAAAGATATGTAGGAAGACCTGAAAACAATGGAATTAAAGAATTTGAAAAGGAAGGTAATGGAAAGAAACGAATGTAGGCACGGGATAAAAGAGCCGAAGTTCTACAACAACAAAAAGGAGATTATAACGCCGTAGAGAAATTCCTTAGAGCAATTTTGCTACAAGTGTGTGGACCGCTAAGGTCAGACCTCGAAACGCCGCAACACTGGAAACTAAAATCAAAGAACGTCAACAACAGAGGAATTTACAACACTACACTAAAAAAAATTACTAGAATAAATTCACTTACAAATCGTAAATAAATCGTATTCATGATGTTTGATCATATTAAATGAAGACAACAGTGACGAACAATATCAAGGTTCTGAAATGAAATTCAAAAATTGAAGAAAGATGAACTAAAATATTAGGTCGGTTATAGTATTACAAGACTTCAGTCGAGAGAGTACATAATAAGAAATGGATTTTTAAAGAACGTTATTCATTATATATCAACTATTGCATACGAATAAATGTATTTTCCTCAGGAATCTCTCCTACTCCATTTTAAATTGCACTTTACTTCGATAATTTACTATGTCATAAGAAAAAATAGCTTTTCATAATGAAGTTAAGAACCAAACGAAAATAATTGTCAGTATTTATTTTCAATTAATTTATTTCGTATTAAAACTCCAACACAAAGATAATGATTCTGCCTGTTACAACAGCCACCAGTGATAAAAAAATTCTTAAACATAAATTTTAATAACACTTTTATCTAATATTTCTACAAGCTAATTAATTTTCCTTATGTACTCTAAAGTATTAACATTAAGTTTTCCCTCACATCTAACAAATGGGAAATATGAAGCATGAGTTGTATATACAAATTTTTTCAGTAATGAAATAATCAAATATCAAAATTCGATCAATTGTTCTTTAACCCACACAAATACATCAGAATCAGATTGTCTAATATTATGTATGAATTAATATTGAGCCATTATGAAGAGTGGAAATAAAAATAATGTTCATGTAGATAAATGAAAAGAACAGCTTTCGTTTAAATCAGTCTCAGTTTTAATAAAATCCAAAACGATCAAAAACTTAATTCCAACAATTCTTTTAAGGTAATATATTAAATTAATTTTCTTATTCCTGGTAACAATTGTGGCATTGGAATAATATTAAATATTTAGGATATATTGGTAATAATGTACAACAACATAAATTTATTGTTGTTTATCAAAATATTCAACATAATGTTATTTATAAAATTAGCTGTAGGGATTGTAATGCCTCTTATATGGATCAAACAATGAGGTCGTTAAGACCCCGCTTCAGTGAACTCAGGAATTTTAAATTAAACAATAAATATCCATCCAAACATCCTTATACCCATAACCACAAATTAGATTTGAACATAAATAATTTTAGTTAAAAAATGGGATATCCCCCCACCTCCCAGATTCAAGAGTGTATGTCACACATCCGTTCCACTCAGACAGCTTGAAATGCAAAATCTGAATATAAATTAAACAATATTCAACATAACAATTTAATACATTATAGCGTTGTTAAGTTATAAATGGAACAATATTTTGATTTCGGGCCTCATTTCACTGTTCCTTGAGAGTTTCTTTTCGGTTTGAAGAGGCACAAACAGGAGAACCTTGTTTCTAACTCTTACTGAAGTCTAAATTATTAATGGAGGAAAGAATTTCATACAAAACTGAAAGTAAAATAAAAAATTTAAATTTTATAAATGCATATATTGTTTTATCCCTAAATAGTAGATACAATTTGTTATACCATAAAGTGTCCAAAAAGAGTGGGAAACGTCGATGCGAATTGGATATTATTATTTTTAAATAAGTAACGGACATAAGTCTATTTATTTATATTATTATACAAATGTTTTATTTAATTCAAAGACGGTTTTGACATTTCTCACTCTTTTTGCTATTTTTTGTGTTAATTTTATTAATTCATATAATTAAATCGTTTATTAAAAATTACTTTATTATTAAAAATATTTTATAATTAAACCAATAATTATTTTATTTTCACCACGGACATTGCAAAAACAACATGAAATTTTGTAAATTTTAATTGAAGAACGAAGGAGGTTCCTAAAGTTGGAGAACGAAATGTCTTTGAATTAAATTATTCCATTTCTTATTTTGGCCAAGTTTTGCTTTTTATTTATAATAATACTAAGTCAGATAATTTAATTAATTTCTTTATAAACGTTTTATTTGTTTATTACAGTAACTCAAATATTAAATACAAGCCTTTCAATAATTATGAAGTTATTACAAGTACGTCGGAAAATTTTGGTAATTGAGGCTTGAAACACAAGTAAATAAATCTGTTGTTAATTATTTTACAAATAGAAATTTATTATTTATCAAGAACAGATTATTTGGTAAAAAGATACAGTAATAATATACTGAAAATATTTTGGTCATTAAAAAGGGCACTTATAAGGGCATTAAATATAAAGTAGAGTGATGAAAGGTTGTTTTTGAATTGAAATTTTATCGCTAATAGTATTGAATGAAGCTAATTGTATGAGACGGCAGTAAATTAATTTTTTTTCTGTTTTTTATATATAAATAAGTACAAATGAATAGATTAGTACTTTATTATTTGTAGAATCAGATTTTGTTTCAGAGCATGGTTTGATTTTCTAAAGTTTTAAGGTGCCATTAAATGAATAATAATGCTTGAAAGCACGACCTGTCGTCAATAACGTGTAGAAGTGAAGAAGGAGAATTTATCGATGTACTATATACTTTGAGAAAAAGCAATTATTTTCAATGCTTTCTACAAATATTGACCGTAGTTTCGACGAGTGTCGTGAGGCGATAGGTTTTTATTCTTTCATCTTTAATTTGAGTTCTTTGCTCCAAGTTTATATCCTTCCAATTTCTGTTTCCCCCTCTTTCGCGAGCGCTCTCTCTTTCTGAAACTAATTTGTAGTATGGCCTGCTGCCAGCTGGCAGACAAGCGCTTTGGCCAGGCGAGCAAAGAGGAAGCTCATTTCTTTTCTGATCTCGCAGAGAATCAAACACGAGACATCTCTTTTTCTTGTGTTCAGGAAGTAAAGGCGCGAGTGCTGACTGATTACGATTCCCGTTGGGAGATATGGAATCTGAAACGCTCTTGTTCTTTTTTTTCATATAAATTCAGTGAAGCTAAATTTGTGACTGTTAGGAGCAAGGCGTGAAATTTATTTATTTCTTAAAAACATATTAGCACTTACACGTGATAGCATAGAAAGACAAAGTGACGGAAACGAAAATCACGACAAAAAGTGTGTGCTACAAGGTTGGCCAGCTTAAAGTTTCATATATAAAATACCATCATAATATAATAAATGAATTAACCAGCCTCTTTGTCAGTATTTTTAGCAATTTAAATATTGAATAATACGACGTTTCGTCCCTCAAGTGCGGTACTTGCTTGCATTTCGGCCGAATGAGTCATGGAGTGAAATTTCGTGTACAGCTAAATTTTTACCGGAAGAAGTCTCAAATGAGAGACGAAACGTCGTAATATTTAATTTTTAATTTATAAAAATACTGACAAAGAGGCTGATTAAATCATTTATTATAAATTTAATTGTCTGAGAAATTATTTAATAAAGATCAAAGGCTTTCCCTGTGAATTTAATGTAGAAATGCTTCCCTGGTATCCACACGACTTTCACTGCCATCGTTTATAGCGACGTTTCGACGGTTTTGACTGTCTTCGTCTTCCAGCCGTCGAAACGTCGCTATTCTTTGAGATTACCCGTGTGGAAACCCGAGAAGCATTTCTACCAATTATTAAAGTATCATCGTTATAGTTCCTGTTAAATCACAACAGCTTCCTCAACTCAAAATTATTTTTCCCTTGTCACTCTCGAGTAGAATTCATTAGTGTGTTAATTATTTGTATTTTCTACAATTCCGCCAATATTTTTCAAAATTGTTAATTATTTATCCCTACTATATTTTGAACCCCAAGGTTTTGGTATTAGGGCAGTCAAAAGAAGACTTAGAAACCATAATAGCAGATATCAAAAAAGGAGTAATCAAGGATGCAGTCTGTCGCCCATGCGGTTTAACTTACATATAAAACATACGATGAATAAAGTTAAAATATAATTTGGAAAAGGAATAATACTGCAAGAAAGTTAAAAAGGAGAGGAAATAAAAAACCTAAGAATAGAGGGAAAACAAAGTAATAGAATGTAGTATGGGAAACAGTGGAATAACAAAGAGTTGATAGATTAATAGATTGGGAAGGGATATTTTAAAGCAGGTTAAGGAATTTTGATATTCGGGCAGCATAATAACTAGAGTAAGATAGCACAGTCGAGAAAAGCTTTCGCAATAAAGATTAATTTACTTACGACTTTTATAAGGATGAATATTTGAAAATCATTACTGAAAATGTTCATATGGAGTGTGGTGTTATATGGGTGTGAATCGTGGACGGCAGGAGTTGCAGGAAGGAAAAGAATACAAGCTTTTGTATCGTGGTGTTATAAAAGAATGAAATGGGGGGATAGAGTTACTAACGAGGTAGTTATAAGCAGAATAGGGGAAGAGAGAACAATATGGAGGACTTTGACAAAGGGATAGACTAATAAGCCACGTTTAGACATCAGAGAAAAGGATGTGGGGTAAGGATGAAATACGATAAGGAGAAGTGATTATATGGGAAGTTATGTGGAAATGAAAAGGCTTGCACACAATAGGTTATTATGGAAAGTTGCATCAGACGAGTCTAAGGACTGAATAGTACAACAGCAACTACTTTCAATAAATTTGGAAATTATGAACCAAACAAACAATTAAAAATGTATATATTTTGCAATTTAAAAGTTGTATTTTGCCACACTGTAAATTACCGTTTCATATCTCTTTGGTATAAGTGTGTGAAAGTCGCTCGTTTTAATTTTAAGTGATGGAATTTGAACTTTGGTGTTTGTTTAGTAATATGTGTAATATAAACTTCTCATATAACTAATTAATTTCTTTTAAATCAACACTAAGAAGACACTGAATTAATTACCGAAGTGGTATTAAAGATCAGTATTTATTTTATTATTTGCGGCCAATGAATATGTCCTATAACTATATCAAATTAAATAAATAAATTTGAGTATAAATATTACAGCTCAATGGTTTCTTGAGAGATCTAAATAATGAGTCAAGAATTGAAAGAAAGAAAATATTAATAAAATATGCGCAGTCATAGATTGCTAGTTGTAGCTCTTACCTCCATATTTTCTGATCCTCCCTATTTCGTGCAACTCAAATATTTTCACTTCCAGCTTATTAAATTACCGTTTTAGTGTAATATTAAATATTAATTTCTTTCATGTGTTTGTTATTCTATATACTTATGAAGTTAATGCCAATTTAACTCGTTCTATTTCCGTCTGCCGCGTCGGATTTTTTCTTCATAATCTTCTAAAATTCCATGACTGAGAATCAATTGAAAAAATTTCTCCTGTTCTTGATTTAAAAATAATTTCTCGATATTGCCAAAAGGTTTCGAGTTAACTGGAGGATTTCATGGAAATAACATCAAACAAAAAAATGTATTGTGACATGGCAGAATTATAGGCGCTTCAGCTTACCACAATATTTTATGTAGGAAGGCAACAAAATTTAACTACTTCATCTTAACTGACTCGAGGGAGGCGATTAATTTGCTTAAAAACAAAGAATCTCTATCACTAATATAAGGGAAAATGTCCTATATTGCAAGGAGAAGATCCCGGCGCACAAGGGTGTCAGGGGACATGACAGGGCGAACCAGGCAGCAAGGATCGAGGCGAGGCTGAGGAATAATACCAGTTATATTCCAATAAATACATCCAGGGAGCTAAAAGAGAAGTATAGTCATCAAGTAATAAGCACTTGGAGGCAAGCCAATCCTGTGAGTGGAGGGATTTCACCAGGTGATATCATAAGTGTTCACCATAACCAACTAAGCAGAAGAAAGCAGGTTGTAATATCAAGGGTAAAAACCCTACACACGCAGCTGACTCACTCATATCGTTTTTACAGATCTTCTCAGGCCAAGTATGGGACATGAAATGTGCCCTATACTTAACAGCACATCTTATTCGAATGTCCAGTCCATGCTGGGAGACTGTACAGACTTAAAAAAAGGACTTCTACGAGTCAACAGAAGCGATAATGAGTCTTTTATTATTTTATTTTATTATAATAAGTCTTTATTTCTACTCCCGGTCAATAAATATGAGATTTTTAATATATTAAAACATCTTCGAATGCTTGTGACATATACGGAATCAACAGTAAGCTCATTAAACACTGCTGTAATGAAATTGCAATTGCAATGCAGTTCATAATTAACTTGTGCTTTTTCCGGTATATTTCCAGATGCTTGTTACACAAGAAAGGTTCTACAACAGACGTCTCCAATTATCGCCCTAGTTCCTCTTGCCAATATTTTCAAAAATTCTTGAGAAAGCAATACTTAAGAGAATTGCTGATTTGCTTAAAAAATTAAAAATTATTTCCACATCACAGCATGGTTTCATTAGTGGAAAATCTACCAACACGGCTTCATACGACTTCGTTCAAAGTATTCATACGTACTTGTTGAAAGACTTAAAGTGACTGGCAATTTTGCTGACGTCTCGAAAGCGTGTGATTTAGCAGATCATAATATTCTAGTCATAAAATTAAATTTCTATGGAATTAGAGGAGTTCCCCTTTCTTTATTGACATTGTACTTGCAAAACAGGAGCCAAAAAGTTGCGATTGAAATTCGGATGGAAATGACTATGTTAGAATGGGAAACAATTACCTGCGGCGTCCCTCAGGGCTCAATTTTGAAACCTTTACTTTTCATCATCTACATTAACGATTTACCTAATTATTTAGATCCCTTAAGATCGGTCCTCTACGCTGACGACACAAATTTGGTAATCACGGACAGCGACTCGAAAACTTTGTGCGAGAAAGTTGATACTGTGATGTGCCGTCTCAATCTTTAGTTCACGCAAAGAAATTTCCTCTTAACCCTCAGTAAACCAAAATCGTTAACTTCACAGCAAACACAGGCAGTTTATCTCCTAACTTGGAAAACATTTCAGAGCACGCTGATTGACAAAAATTTGAAATGGAATCACCACACTAAAAATCTATCGGGAAAACTCAGCAAAATTTGCTTTACATTACTAGTATTAGCTCGGGAAACAGACATAGCTACATCAAAAATGACGTTCCATGCATATTTTCATTCTGTCATGTCTTATGGTTTCACAATTGCGGTCATTCGCAGTTGCAAGCCTTTGTTTTGCAATCTAAATCTAATCTATATATATATATATATATATATATATATTGTGTCTCTATGCAACTATTTACCTGTTGTTTTGTCGCCGTAGTATTGGATGAACTTTTATGTAAACCAATTCTATTTTTATGTTGTCTGGATATAATTTTGTAACTGTGTTATAGTTGACGCGACTCTAAATTTTGATTAGTAAAAAAGTATTGTAACATGATATTGTAATTAACATTTCGGATGAAATTTAGAACTCCGTGGTACACGAAGCCTGTGCTCTGACAATAGGAGTGAAAATTTGAAAAAGCAACATAGTTGTGGACGTGGAAAAGACGCATAAATGACGTCCGTATGCATGGTATTATTCTGTTTGCCAAAAGCAAGGACACGGCGCTGTGGGGCAGACCTTTATAGATAATTCAACGTTCAAATCATTCAACGATCGTGAAGTTTGCCATCGATACTTGATGGGAATTTAAGCGAGCTTGGAATCTCGTTGGCTGCTTTCCACCCCTGTAACTCAATTTATAACCGACGGCGGCAATTCCAGACTGCACGGCAGACGCTATTGACCCGGTCGGGGGTCGTTGCTTCATGAACGTGATCCACTTTGCGGTGTAACGAGACAATACAGCCAACAGTAAGCTGAGGATAAACCCTACACCCAAGAGGTGCGTGTGGGTGGTCCTAAGTGAGGAACAGCTTCCGGACATCTCAGGAAGCGAGGCTTAAATGTGACTAATGAACTCTCAACTAGCTCAACGTGGACGTGGAAAAGCCTCCAAATTTTGAACTAGAGATATGAACTGGCGCCTGCTCGTTTCATAAATACTTACGCCTTCTTTTCTCCGGCTTTGAATTAAGATTTGCTTAAGCCAACACACTACAATCCATTTAAGAGGTGTATCCTCCTGGACCGCAAACCTTGGGTATCCCTCAAGAGTTGGTCGCATTGGAACAGTCAACCTGCTAGATTACTAACATGGAGGCGGTAATGCTGCATCCCCAAAACTAACCCCACTCTAGACTTCGGAAGAGAGTAGGAAAAGCGCTGAAAGCCTCACCTATCTAATTCAGGCTTCTTTAAGGGTTCCCGTACATCACATTTGGGCAAATACCTTGTTTTCCCTGCAGAATCGTCTGCTTCAATCCCATGATGTGTTATAAAAACCAAAAGCGTGGTTGAACCTAAGGTATTTTTGTATGAGTTAGACGAAAAATGGCTATGAGTTGTGTAAAGTTACACGTAATAAAGAGAATAAAATTGTAAGGAGTAAACAAAACAAAATTGAACAAAAGTGAAAATAAAAAACTAGAACAAACTGAATTGAAAATTAATATTTTGAAACTGATTATTAATTTATTTCCACTTTAACTTTCAAGTCACACTACATATTACATGTTTGTAACCTTTTAAGGATTTTACTAAAATTGCTGCACACTACGTATTTTAGTTTTCTAAAGATTGAGAATTTACACTAGTCCTTTCCCGGATGTCTTGTTATAAACTAATAGTTCCCTCTAACATATTTCTTAAAGAAAAGAACAAAATGAAAATTTACGACAGTTGGAAGATTTAATAGTTGAAAAATTATCTATTCAAGTTCTTTCTAGTCAGTTAACCGATGTTTCTCAAAAGGGAGAATATGAAATTATGCGATCTTTGGCGAGGTCATAACTTATTTTATAAAAATTATTTTGTTTGTATATTTCAACAAAAATGGAAGCTTTCGTCCTATGGTCAGATCATATTCATGATATGCTTAAATTATAATCATGGTTAAATACTATAAATAATACTTCAATATGCAGACGTCAGAGTATGTGAATAGACAGACCCTCTCTTTCTTTGAGCTTCCTGAAATTTATTCTTTCGACTAGACGTCTGCGTCAAATTACTTGATTATGTAAATTCTTTCTTTCATTTAATCTCTTTTAAAATTGATCAATTTTATTATTATTTTAATACAGTTGGAAAATTTTACAGACACTGGCAACTTGACGTACAACATTTCCTCAGTCAATTGGTGAACCTTGACAGTAAGACATGGAAATATATCATAGAGGTGCGAAGAGGCAACAGCCACTTCCAGAGAACAAATACAGGTGCCAAATAGAAAATCATAAGTATCAATCGGAACTTGTTATTAGTTCTAATATTTACCACTTCAGAGATTAATCTAGGATAATAATTAAATTCAATGTCAACGGTGTTAATATAAGTCCAGCTAAGGCCATAATAAAAAAGAATGCATATCGTTGATAATAACTGAATGTTTTTATGGTTAATTAATCGTAGTTTTAAATTATCGCTTAGTCTGCCCAGCATAAATCGATTTGCAATTGTTAAAATCTACATTAAATCCCACAAAATGGGTGTTCTCAATGTCTATAGGTTCATTACTATTCTTAATATAAAATTATAGGATTATTCACAATACTAATATTGTTTTGGTGAAGTAGGTTGGAGAATTTAAAGTGAAAACCTTTGAAGTAAAGAAGTATTATCTTTATTATAGGGAGATTGTTATTTCAAGGATTGGCTTGAGACGAATGGATTGCTTCTTTACTATTGGGTTGAATAAGGAAATGTGGTTAGGATTTTGCTAATACGATGTCTGTAGCTACGTTTCTGGAATGAAATCATAAGATATATATCATTTTAATTTTACGGTTAATTGGATGGCTTGAGAAATAATTTAGAACCCGTCCATAAGAAGTTGGTTTTCAGTTCGAATTAGTCATTAAAATTATGCAGAATAATTAAATTCAAATTTAATATATATAATTATCTATTTATAAGATTTGAATATTTTAAAAACAAGAATTATATGAGAAGTTTATTATTGTGGCGCTGTGTAGGAATGTACGGAATATTTAGAAAGTCAAGTGTCATAATTTAAATTAGTTATAACTTTTTTATTTTACATTTTATTAATTTTTCTTAATTATTTAGAACATCTATAACAGACATTATGTTCACAAACTTACAAAAATTGTGTTACAGAAAATTCTCCTATTATTATTATTATTTTTACGATAATACTAGCTTACTTAAAACTAGGGATATGATTAGAGGGATATACAGCTTATTACAACTTTTCGAGGGTGAAGGGGTAGGAGGATGAAGGGAAAATGTTGTTAGATCACAGCTGGATGAATATAGAAGGAAGAAAGAGCGGGCACTCTAATATGAATGGAGAGGAAAACTATGGTAAGCAGTAGCTGCTTCCATCCTTTTTATATATTAAATTGGATTTACAAACTAAGATATTTTTATTTATGTATTTTTTTCGTTTAGCTATTTGTATTTTATTCATCAAATTTGGAAGCACTTGTCTACAGGGTGTCTGTAGAGCAGACTGTGTATTATACAGAACGCTCTCCCTGCATAAGTTCTACCAGTAATACTGCGTGGAGACGCAGGAGGTCAGCCTTCGCCCTATTCATGTCTCCCGGGCTTCCCTTTTGAGGCAGGAGACAGCCTTTCAATGTTTTGATTTCTCCTCCATTCCTGCGTCTCCACTTCTGTAGCACAGGTCCTAGTCTTTCAGCTCCGGAATTCCGGTTTCCCTCATTTTCCGGCGTACAGGAGATGAGGGCTTAAGCTGGCTACGTCATGTGATTTTTTTTTACTTGTACCGCCAGTTTGATGTCCAGGACAGTGGTGTTGTCAGTCATAATATCTTTGAGGGACCCAAAGAAATGTCGAATTGTTTGAAGCAGTTACAACCATCTTCCTCTCTACCCGCTTTTTAGAGAATATCAATTATGCTTTTTGTTTCAAATCTATGGAGCTTTCATCTATGGTGGTGTGAAATTCTATATTTGGCTCCTACATAGATTATTTGCAATTATTTCTTCCTAGTTCAATCCAGGATATCTGGTTAGTTATATTTTCTAACACTGTTATTCAATACGGTCCCTGATTACAGCTTTTAGATCCGTGTCCTTTCAGGCATTCCGTTCTTCTTGAATTATATCATATCCAGGACAACCAAATACTACATGTTGAGGAGAGGTACTTGTACAGTGTGTCCTTGTTTCTTTTTATCCTACTAAGGTACAGCCCATATGGTCCATGCCCTGAGAGGAAGTGTATTGTTGGTTGGAGGTTACACATGGCCAATCTTTCTCTAACATCTGGAAGAAGGCCATGGACTCTTCTGCCAGTGTTAGATTCATCCCACCGTTTTTTGCCAAGTATCAAGGAGAATTCAACAATATCTCTCTTGCATCTAGCTTCTCTGTCTAATATATCCTTTATTTTTCCTTCATTATTCCTTCTTAGGCAAAATTGAGAACCTCTGTTTCTCACCTCTAGGTACAGAGGGACTATGCTTAGCAGAACTGTTAGTGCGTCTGTCGAGGTCTGATATTCTGATCAGGGTTCTTCTCTGAATTTGGAGGATTTTATTGCTAGGGTTTGCCAATTTCAATCTGTGTGTCCACGAGCTCGCAGCATATCCCGTTATCGTTGCTGGAATGGTATCATGATATAATTTGAATATGAACATAGGAAGTTGAAATTTAGCAGTTGCTATGCCGATGATTTTGTTCGTTATTTTTGAACTTTTCATCTTATCTTCTATGTGTCGGTGAAACGTTCTGGCCTCATCCAACCACACCCCGAGATACCTAAGGGACTTGGATCTCCTAATCGAATCGTTGTTAATTTTTATAACAGGATTCCACTTGAGTGTACCTTTAAATACCAGATATTTCGTTTTGTGCCTTTGGTTACACCTCGAGTTAACTTGCTGCAAGTAAAGCATTGACTTAGCTTCAATCTCCGTTCTTGAGTCGCCCTCAACAATTATCATAACATCGTCAGCATAAGCCACTACATCCGCGTTCTCGGTCATTTTGGAAACAAAGTTTATTTTAAAAGGTTAATGTTCATATTTAAAAGAGCATGATATCTACAGGGTTAAATTGTGGGCCGTGTAGCAGAGAAAACGTTTAGGCGCGTAAATACATACAGTTGCATTCTCCCTCTCTCTCTCTGTGACGTCCGCGGCGGTGGAGCAAGCTGCTTAAGTCCGCATGGTCGCCCCTCGGTACTCGTAGATGTTCTGCGACGATTCCTTTCGAGGACACCCTCCCTCGTAGTCGTACTTTGGCGTACCGATCGCCACTGATCATCGGCCAACTTCCTGGTTGTTCCTTCTCCCGACCCAACTCATCACTGAATCTCTTCTTTCTGCCTTGATTTCTCCTCACATTGCTTCTAGGACCCTCCTTTTGGTATGCCACGTGATTGTGACATCCAATTGCATTTCACGGCATTTGCCGCCATTTGTAGGGTTCCTAGAAGGTTCTGCAGGTCAATAACTTTTCCTGCAGACTCAGTAATCCTCTCGGGATGACAAACATCACGATTTCCGTTGGAATGCAGCCCTACGGACTCTCGCTTGCTTGACCGCCAGAACGAAAATTACGCTCATTACAGTATGTTGGGGCAGCTCAAGCACTTTAATGTAGCTATTAGGACGGGCCACCACAAATTATCAAAAGCACCAGCAATGCCAAGTACGTATTTTTATTAGAGAGATTTGTTGTCTGTAATACCTTGTTAATAGCATACTCCTTTGATCTACCCTTCCGAAAGCCATACTGACGTTCGCAAATTCCTTTTAGAAGTCTAAAATCTGTAATTCGTTTGTACAGTAGTTTTTGGCAACTTTTTCTAGAGTATTTATGAGACAAACGAGTTTGTAAGATTTAGGGTCAGTTTTATCTTTGTCCTCGTCCTTCAGCATCACTATGAGTTTTGACTCTTTCCATCTAGCAGGAATCCTGTCTTGGGCTAAACAAGCATTTGCTAAGCTACTAAGGCATGGAACCAGTTTGTCTGAGATGGCTTGTAGCAATGAGACATTGTAGATGCCATCTGGGCCTGGTGGTTTTCTATTTTTCAGATTTTAATTATAACTTTTACCTCGGAATCGCGAAAAGGTTCCACTGGAATGTTGTTTGCATCTTCTTTTTCGCTATGTTCCCTGATCCTTTTCTGATCATTATTTTCTAGATCAGGATTATCATCTGAAAGTAGTCTCCGCATCAATAGCATTGCTGAGGACCATTGCTATGGTCATCTGACCCTCTTCGTCTATCATGGTCGAAAGGTTTCTCGGGTTACCTATTTTATTTGAAACAATCCTGTAGGGCTTCTCCAAAGGGTCTATCGTAAAGATGTCATGCACGTACCGGTTCTAATTTTCCTGTTCAATTGTTATTTTCTCGCTTCGTATGTTGCTTTCTTTAATCTATAGTTTTCTAGAAGCCATTGCATGTCCCCGTTCGGCTGCGAACGCTGATATTCAGCTCTTGTTTTCCTTACCTCTTTCCTTTTGACTTTGAGTTCAGTTCATCGCACCAAAAGCCTAAACTAGACCTCCCGCTTCCCCTTTTGATCATTATTGTCCCTTTTGCAGAATCGTGAATTGCTTTTTCTAATAGCCTGGCTGACTTATCTACATCGCTAAATTCCGTTATCATTTCCGGAGGTGTGAATTTTTCTTTAAACAAAGTCCAACTTTTGTTTTTGACATTGTATGTCTGGATTTAAGTTTATACAAGCTTTCTTTTCCAACATGAAGCTTATGATGTTATGATCGCTGGTAGTGAAGTTCTGCTTCACCTCCCAGTCGCAGCAGTACTCTACCGCAAGCCTATTTGACATCGATACGTCAATTTTAGATTTTGCTCCTGCTCTATTCTCGAAAGTGTGGGGTCTACCAGGTATGTTCACAATTTCCAATTTTAGTTCCATCAATTTCCAATTTTAGTTCCATCAACATTTGCGAATACATTTAATGTAGAAATATGCTGATATAACTTCCCACCCAACTGGCAATACCATTTTCAAAACATGCTCAATATTTTTAATATTCCCATTTGAATTGATTATTTTGCCTCATATATTTAAAAATATTAATATATGGGGCAAATAAATAATACACTTAAATTTGTCTTTTGCTGCTTTATGAAGGATTTTAGCGGACTCAAAAAGCGCTGTTTTTACATGGGCTCTTATGGGCCTACAAGCGAGTTACACCTACAGGGGAGGGAATGACATTGCCTCTGTATCTATTTAAGATACTCTTTATGCTCAACAACCTGAGCCGCAGTTGGCAATCCTGGTATGCACCCGCCTTTAGTGTACGGCTCTTATAAACATACAATGTCAATCTGCCGTTCATCCACTAGTCTCCTGATTTCGTGAAGTACCATAGCACTTCTCATGGCTTTAATTTGTAAAGCTTTTATGTTACTGGATTACGAATTATAGGTCACATGCCGCCCCGGTCTTGCTTGGATCGAAGCCTTTTTTACCATGTTTTTCACGAAACCCTCATCTGCGAAATTAATATTTAAGCATTCGTCCCTTCTTTTAAATGCTTTTTGTAATAGAATCCAAAGATCAATGGGATCGGTTGGAAGTCCCTCAATATTAATAATCATTCTATCCACAGCCTCCGGAAATGGGAATAGATTCGAGTTGCCGTTAGATTCTTCGATTTTTCTTAGTGTCATGTTATTATCTAAGTCTACGTAAATTTCTGTTGGGTCTATTTGATTTGATTTGTGGTGGTCCTCCAAGTCTGCTTGGACTCATTTATCTTCTGTAGGAGCCGTATCCTTTTTTGTCTTTTGTAGGCAAAGCTCCATTCTTCTTTTATCTCTGGCTATCTTAGGGTGGCTTAGTTTTCTTTTTTTGTTCTCTATTTTTTCTCAAATGATGTTTTGCTTTTCATATACGGTTTTTTCTATCTCCATTTTTAACAGCATCTTATAGGTTTCACATTCTTTGAAATTATTGCCAGCCTTGTTACATTTATTTCCTCTTTTGTTCCACGCAATGAATACAGGCGGATCCTCAGTCTTCCTGCAGTCTTTCTTTACATGATCGTGACCTCCACAGTGTGCACGTACCGTGTATTCACAATGGTAGTATTTCGCGATATGCCCAAGATCTTGGCATTTTAGGCATTTTGGAACCATTATGCATTTGCTGCTAGTTAGAGAAACGGTAAGTATAGCCTACCCTTCTGTAGTATCAATTTCCTTATTTGTCGTGCCACTTCTGCCACGTGATGGATCACGTCTTTTTCTCTTAAAATATTAGCTGAAATTGTTCCTCGATCTCCTTTTTTTACATTAAATCCTGAAAGTTCTGGTCATAAATGACACTCAGAAGGTTTCCGGGACGTCGTATAATATAATGTTTGGTTGTTTCTTCCTTGGTTTGTAGTGCCTTCTCTTCTTTTGGTTATATTCGAATAGTTAAGAGTGGGTTGAACTATTGACTCTTAGCCGCTTCCCTTTCTTTTTCCAATTGCTCGATTCTTCCAAATAGGTTTGCTATTTGCAAAAATGGTTCAGTAAATTTGAGATTGACACTGTTAACTTGTCTCCGTAGTTTGTTTTCCTATTTTCAGTTCTTCATCAATAAAGATTAAGAGGTTGTGTAACTTTTTCTCACATTTCAACTTCCTTGGGTCACCCATCTTATAATTGAGTATAATTAACTACTAACATTTAATATATTTTACTCTTTGGTTTAATATGACATTAGCTAATGATTGTTGATAACCATAATATAGAATATAATTATGGGATTTAGTCTTTGTTGAAATGAGGTGCTTGGTGGGTATAATTTACGTGTTTCGTATTCTATGGCTTGGCAGATTTTTCGCTGTGCTGAGTTTATCAGTCGGACTTCTTATGGAATGTAGGTCAGCATGCGCTGATCACGCGGAAAGCTCCACAAGTTTTATACAGTCTTGGCATACTTACGTTTCTTCTGCTACACTTACATCTTGCAGGTTGCCTAAACAGTCCTACACGCAGAATATTCAGTTTTTTACTTTATTGGGTAGCTAAAACTATCCGTGATACACATGTACTAAGGTATCCAGTGTTACAATTAATTCTTTCTAGTCCTGTGTCTACACCTTTATCACTTAATCGGGGAAAATTTCACTGTTATAACGGTTTACCCTCCGGAATTTCTTTGTTCCGTTTTGAACCAGGTAAGTCGTCGGTAATCAGAACACAGTCCTCATCTTACTTTACAAGAATAGCAGCGTTTTTTCAAGTCCAGGTCCAGGTAAAGGGTGGAGCCTCTAGGTGCCTCCTGTACGCAGTATAAGTATTCACAATCTCGCGATCCTCAGTGGTTGCTTGCCACTCCCTTTTCTCTCCAGAGATGCACCTCGTTAATCCCTGAGCAAATCATTGCCAGTTTCCACGTCGCCTATTTCCATACGGGAAAACCATACGAAATAACTCTGTTTTCAGAGAAATACTACTTTCGCCTTCCGCCATAGACAGTTACAAAGCACTATGGTCTACCCGGGGAAACTATAATAATGTATTTATTGATAAACGAAAAAGTAAGAAAAATGTTAAAATATGAAAGATTATAACCGCGAATAGTGGCACTTTTTGAGTAATTTAACCTGAGAAAAAAGGTCCAAGTTGTTTATATTTATTTTATTATGTTCTGAGAAAATTTAACAATAAATGAGTGTGCTTGCTGTTGCAATCTTTGGCGGATGTTTATTGATCTTGGAGGACGAGGATGTTCTACTGTAGTGTTTTTAATTGTGTTGATGATATAGTTTTCATTTAGGTCTTTTTTTAAATAACTTAGATATATTTAAAACAACTGATATACGCTAAGTTGAAGATCTACCACGGTGAGCTAACGAAAGCAAATTTATTTATTTTGTGCTCTCTTCGTCCCCCACTGAGATACTTGTTTTAACAAGCTACACGAGGGTGATCCTGAAACAGGCAACTCCCCTTTAATAGCATAGGAAGGACATTAAAAAGGTCGTTGTGGAACTTTGATAGTTAAATTGTGAGAGTTTAATAGATGTCAGTCAATCCAAGCCAAGTGGTCAGGGAAGAAGGAAATTGGTTGCCGCACCATCGCAGATAAAATGAATATTTAATTTTTGTATTCCGTCATGTTTTGTCAGTTCAAAACTAATTTTATTTAATTTATATTGTGTCCTGCTTTAAAAATGGCCGCCCCTTTTGTTGTAGCTCGGTGTGCCATTTTTCGCGTTTGCAGGTATCTACGAATTTCCACGACTGTGCTCACGTATCCTTTTCAAATAAACTGAATCGTGATCAGTACATTAAGACCGACACATTAAAAATTCATATTTACTAACCGAATATTATTTTTTCATGTACTCTGCGTACCACGAATTAAACAATACCAAATCAAGAAATTCAATTTTCGTAGGCTAATTTCTCCAAGAAGAAACTGTTTGCGAACCTCAATAATTTTTCGCCATTTTAAACACAATAATGTAGTTACTTTAAATAAATTATCATTGGTTACTGACGTTCCCTTTACAAGTCACACCTCTTTAAAAATAGGATTTTTCAATTTTATTCAATGTTTGAGTCGCAACATATCTTTTGGACATGTAGATAAAAATTTGAAACGTGTTCACATAATAGGTATTTGTAGTAGAAAACTACGATATAAATTTGAACTTTGAGATTTAACTGAATATTAAATACAGCACAAAATATTCGAATTCCACATGTAGGATAAGTGCGTATATCAATATAATACTTCAAGTATTTAGACATGTTAAACTACGAAAACTATTTTGATAACAACAGGTAACATTATATAACAATTTTCTATACATATTCTTTCACTATTATATTTATATGAAGTTGATGAAAATAGACGTTTGATATCCGCGAGAAAAGGTTATGTGCCATTGAAAGAAAGCGGTACTAAGGTACAAAAACCAAAGTGGTTAGTGCTTTGTAATTTAAACGAACTGTTTTCTGAGTTTAAAAATAAGTACCCTGATATTAATGCTGGATGATCCAAATTCTGTGAGCTAATACCAAAGTGGTGTTTTGTTGCGGGGTTTCATAATGCGTGTGTTTATATTACCAGAATGCATAGTTGATGATTATTGGTTCTAATCTTAAAGTTGATTATAAAGATATTCGCGGTACACAAATAACATGAAAAAATATTAGGTTAGTAAATATGGATTTAATTTGTAGGTCTAAATGTACCAAACACGATGCGGTTTATTTGAAACGGATGTGTCAACACAGACGCCGATAATTTAGAAGTTCGTAGATACCTGCAAACTCGAAAAAACGGAAAGCCGCGCTACAGCAAAAGCGTCGGCCATTTTTGAACAGGACACATTATAAGTGAAACAAAATTAGTTTTTAACTGCCAAATCTTGAGGGAATACATAAACTAAATATTAACTTATTCTGAGATGGTGCGGCAAGCCGTGCTGGACCACTGGCTTAGATTGAGCCCATAGTAATATGAACTAACAATCATCTGAAATTTTATCTCAGAGAGCGTCTTCTTCTATATGTATAATAATATATTTAGAAGTACAAAATAATATTATTTTAAATATCTTTATGTGTTAGGCCATTTTAGCAAAGCACAAAATGTTTTTAAAGAAAAGTTTAGAGCTTAGAAAATTGATAATATTTTAGGAAATCCAGATGGTCATTTTATAATAATGAGGTGCATTTTGAATAACGTATGTGCGATTTGATTATTTTAAACGACATACTTCCAATGCATTCATGCTTGTTGATTTCCGCAGCAGCCCCTTCCTATATATTTGATGATATGACAAGGCACAGTGGCGCTGATAAAGAAGTCAGTTCAATTTTATCGAGGGCATATGAAAGCCCAGGCTGTATCTTCCAAACAGTTCTTTCCGCTTGCATTGGCTCTGTTGGCAAAGTACATTTGACAAGAGGAGTCCATTAAACTGAGTGCAGGAGGCTGCAGCAGCTGACTAGCTGCTTATTGCTAGTGACTGGGCTTAACAAGCCAAATAAATGGAAATCGATTTGCTACTGCACGCTCAATCCATTTCATTTTATTTTCTTCCAATTTCCTCGCCCGCTGTTTCTCATTGATTTTCAATAGACGTTAAAAAAATTTATTTGCAACCGGGTCGTATCAGCAAATTATATATCTCTCTTATCAGCAAATTTAAAAGGATTACCTGTTGGTGCTTTCAATTAAATAGTCTGCAGACTGTTTCTTGAAACATACTTGTTTGGTTGCGCAGCATCAATTAGAGAGTTTTGAGTTGTAATCGCAAAGAACACCCTTAGGAGCAACAAAGAGGACTTCGTGAAATATAACGAATCATAACTGAATTAATCTGCGTGACTCATAACATAAAGTAAATTTACTGTGCCTATCAATAGTGAAGGTTCCCCACGGTTCCTAGAAGACATTAAACCCAGCTTTATGAGGTATTTTTAACGGTTCAAGTGAATTACAGACTATCAAAATTTAGTACTTATTGATCAGGTCGCATTATTATCCAGAACCGTCGTAAAATACATTCGCTACAAGGAGAATCGCATTAAAATGGGTATTTGGCGATTGGTTAATGAAAATAATATTTTATAGTATCATGGGAGGGAAAAATAAATTACTTAAATTGATGGACACACTGAAAACAATAGTCAGGCAATCTGCTGAATTTATCCCTGCCAAAGTGAACCCTGAGTGCACTATTGCCTTTGCTTCATGTTTTGAGAAGGGTTAAACTGTTTCAAAGCTATTACGGGTTCCAGGAATTATGCCGGTGTCAAACCAAGCACTTGTGAGAGTGGATGATTTTGTAGCTATCCATTGAAGTTGATATTTAGCTCTCAAAGTAGATAATAATCAATTTAGACACAGCCTACGTAGTGTTCCTCTTTATTGTCCTAGTTACCAAAGTACTTAAGAAAAACTTCTAAATTACTTTAGAAATAAATATTCCGTTCTGCTTATAATAAATAGAGAATATCTGTGAGGCAAATCTCTTTCTGAAACGATATCGAATCACGTTTAATCTACATCTTATCATCAATATATATATATATATATATATATATATATATATATATATATATAATAGGCCTGAGTAACGATCTTCGTGTAACGCTCGGCAAGCCATGGAAACGCTCGGGTTAGCTTCCTCAAAGAAACCTCTTTTCTTCAAACTTCAAGCTTTCCATAATAACAATTACGTTATATTCCTTAAAGTTTATTATTGAGTTTAAGGTTTCTCGTCCATGTGGTGAATTTTAGATTTCCATAAATTATAATAACACAACATTGAAGTAACATAAAATTGAAGTTTCTGTCTGTCTATCTGTCTGCTGTCTGTATGTTTGTGTAATAGGGAAAGTGAATTTCAAAGTTAGTTAAGGTCTTAAGAGCCGGACAGTAGACGCTGAGTAGCGGAACATGAGAACCGTGGCCACAAGCGTCTGGGCTGTTACCCACGAGAAGCTCTAAGTCAGCAATCCCCTCTCTGGAGGCACCTAGACGCTACATTCATGGCAGTCTGAAATCTTCCTTCGTACTGTTAACACTTCTGTTCTCCAAATTGCTGCATTTGGGAATAAATTCTTTACTCTTTAGACTTGGCGTTCTTTATTGAGCCACACCCATAATCAAGCTATCCACTGGTCAACTCCAGGGTTGACCCTTTCCCAAGACTACCGAAGATCTTCCTTTCCTATCGTCGTTCCTATCAAGAGAAATCCTATTTCCTGTGATACTCGTCAGAGCCACGCGACGGGTGTTACATTTGTCTCGAATATGCTTCCGAAATGGCTCAACGGATTTCAAAGAAATTTTGATGGTTTTAAAAGAAGGTAGTTTAACATAAACATTTGTACATATTTCATTTTGATAATGATATTACTATATATTAATTCTTCGTGAAAGTTTATTTTATATACGTGCGTTAAAATCTCGACGTGAATGCGGGTAGCCTATATTCTTGATCTGTTTGCTCCGAAATGGCTTAACAGATTTTAATAAAAATTTTGCGGATTAAAACAGGAATTTTTACTTAAATTTTCGTGTATGTTTCATTTCGATATCTTGAAATGTTCAGAAGATATTTACATAAATATTTATAAATCCATTGAATTGCCGCTCGAATTACTAATTTTTTTCATGGTTAACAGACTACATGAGGGTGATCCTGAAAC
Source organism: Eucriotettix oculatus (assembly GCA_034510155.1). Classification (NCBI taxonomy): domain Eukaryota; kingdom Metazoa; phylum Arthropoda; class Insecta; order Orthoptera; family Tetrigidae; genus Eucriotettix; species Eucriotettix oculatus. The sequence continues at coordinate 15,794,126 of CM067377.1, forward strand.
AGGCAACTCCTCTTTAATAGCAAAAGAAGGGAATTGAAAAGGGGGGATGCGGAAGGTACAACAAGGTAGCCAAGGGTTAACTAGGGCCTGAAGCGATCATAAATAGATGATGCCGTACTTTTATATATTCAATGAATTTAACTTTATCAAAATTCTGTACCTGTTGTGTCGGTTTTAGGGAAAAATAAAAAGAACTATTTCGGCGTGAACCAAGTCGCTGGGGTTAACTAGTTTCTAATATTTCTTTTTTGTTTAAGGTTGTCGAAGGCTAGTGTTAGTTAATATTTCTGCAACAGCAACACGTTGAATAAGACGAATAGCTAGTACGTATAAAGTCCTGTTTGAGCCATCGAAATAAGTTAAACCTAGTAGTTTTCTATCAATAGATTCTAAACCTATTTTAAATGGAGGATCCGGTCGAAAAAAGAAGACGCATGAGCCACTGGTTATATTAAGGGCTGGTCAATCCCTGAATAGGATTAGGAATAATCAAGCGGAATTAATGGATGATCCGGTAGAAAGAAGAAGACGCATGGGTAAGGCCCGTTTCACACTAACCCTGCTTGCAGTTTGAGCAGCATTGTAGCCGGCCCGACAGCGAGTGAGCTACTGGCCCGTTTCACACTAACCCGGTTATCCGACACCGACAGCAGTGTAGACTGCAGAATGAGAGCTTTCACATTAGACCTGCACGGCGTCTACCCGGTTACCCGGCAGCCAGAAAGCCCGACTGCTAGGCACGGGCCTTGTGATTCACATCTGTCCAGCACGATTCATCCAGTCTACAATTTGCCTTGTTCCTAGTCAGATTATCGATTGTGTTCCTCAACTAAAATACTTTTGCACATGTATTTTCGCATTCATTATCATGGAGAATATAGGTTTATTGATAAATTTCGTTCATGTTCAACCTGTTAAGTTGGACAAAACTATAGACACATTTAAAGATACGATATATTTTAGAAATATCTGGGTAGAAGTGTGCAAATAATTAAAATAGTCATGAAGATATGAATGAAAAGAAAGAATAGAATATCCCTAAGTACAGTACAAAATATTAACTTTTTAACATTAATTGTATTGAAATTTTAAATGTTTTAAATTGTGGTAATTACAAGAAAACAATATTTATATAGTATGCGACACTACATGTTTTGTTATTATAAATAAAACACAAAGAATGGCCAAAAGTCAGAAATGGATCAATTTAACTAGAAAACGTTTCATCCGCAAGCTTTAGGGACGCCCTCAGTTCTTTCTACAAAACATTTATACAGTTAAATAGAAATTAATAAATAAAATTGCTATGATGTCGTACTTCCAAATAAAATAATACAAAAATTTGTTGTTGCTGCTGCATCGTTTGGAGCCGCATTGAATGGTAAAGCTCACAATGCACTAACAGAATACTTTTAAACTACAAAATTTACATTTCAAAGATTCCCGAATACACTAGTAAATCATAATAATAAAGAATCATAGACAGAACTTAAATATTTCGTATGTTTTTAAATTTAAGGAATCTAAGAATTTATGTGAAGCATTTCTGTCATTGAAGCCCCGGATGTTGCAGGAACAACAAGAAAATTTTGTATTATTGTAATTTTAAGTACGAATTCATACTAATTTTATTTGTTAATTTCTATCAACTGTATAATTTTTTTCTAGAAAGAACTGAAGAGATCCCTAAAGTTGGGGGAAAACGTTTACTAATTAAAATTTTCCTTTATTGACTTTTGGCCACTCTTTGTGTTTTAATTATAGTGTTAAGCCAGATTATATAATTACTTAATCTATATATATATATATATATATATATATATATATGTGTGTGTGTGTGTCTATATCTGGTATTTTACCAAACCAGTAGTAGTTATCATGTGATTATCATGTTTTTTTAGGTTATTTGCTGAAATTCCTCCACGATTCATTATACTTTTAAACCCAGTTATAGACAGAGTATCTGTTAATGTGTGGCTACTTCTTTCAAGACCAAAATTATGTGAAATCACAAGGAACTATTGCGGAGGAAGGCCTTGAAGATGATGACGAGATGGCTCAAGTGCAAGGCTCGATATTTATTTCATCAACGGCATTATTCTTCCGCTAGGAATGTTTGACGACGATGAAGTAGTGGAATTTCAGGGTAATGCTGCTACTTTCTGATAAGGGAAAATAAAAAAAGTCGTCAAGATACGACAATGGACAGTGCTTCTACTTTCAGAAATGTTCACTTTATAATTACCCTCACCCCAACTCAGTACTACCAACAGTTGGGAAATATTTGTACCTCAGGGCCATCAACTCTTTCATAGTTATCTGAATAGTCTTCTATGGAATCATAACAGTATTGATTTTTAATTTGATTTGTATTGTTTTATTTTCAAAATTTATTTCTAATTAAATAAAGTATTTTTTAATCAGCCGACCTCCTGTGATGTAGTGACTAGCGTTGCTGCCTCACAACTCAGAGGTCCCGGGTTCGAATCCTGGCATGGGCTTGGATGTTTGTGTCGTCATGGTCGAGAAGACCGGGATTAAGACTGCTGGAGGATCGATACGCTGACCACGTGTCACTCCAAATTCGGAATGTGTCATGCAAGATGACAGTCCGCAGTCGACTGGGTAGGCCCAGGCCCTCAATGGGCTGTAGAGCCATGGAGAAAGAAAAAAATGATTTTTTAATCAAGCTGTAGTTTTTATGTAATTAATGGTACGTATTCCTTCATATGTGAAATACGAAACGATGATAAGAACAGAAATTTATATATATATATATATATATATATAATGAACCACTAATGTTATTATAAGTTTTTATATTGTATTGTAACTACTTTAATATTTTCTAACTTACGTTAATTATTTTTTTAGAATTTTTTAACTAATCTGAGGAAATTCAAAAACGGCATGAAACCTAGACTGGTATCAATTTTTTTAATACGATTTTTCTCTAATAAGTTTTAGTATAATAAAGAAATGTAAGATAAATATCATTTATTTTTTTGAACCTCGACGTGACGGTAAGTCGGGCCGACAACTGCGTAGTTGTGAAAGTAGCTGACTTGTGAAACAGGCCTAAATAAGCATTCTTCCAAACCCTTCGACGATATAAAACGCTAAGCCAGAGTGCGCACTCCTCAAATTTACTTACTAGAGGATATTCGAGCCATGCTGACGTCAGTTTTGAGCTGTCGTAGTTTGAAGAGCAGCGTTATCCGTACAGGAACACTTGTAAGGAAATTATTCCTGGAGAGAAAATAATAATTGGAACTCCTGCAAAAACAATTTTACGTTACAGAGGTAAGTGAGAAAGCTATTTACAATTTAACTTTAAGAAACGTCTATTAGAAGAAGTTACTTATTTTTTACCTCCGACGCAGTCATCAGGACAGTGGTTTGGTTCCAATCCCTGAATTTTTAGTACATCACACTGTATGGTCTCTTTAATTTCTATCCAAGAATCATTAGTCGCTACCATTTCGTGTGTCTGTGATTATACTAGTTTTAGGTGTAAGGAGTAACGACGTCGAGTTTCTAGGCAAGATAATATTTCATACACCGTGTTGTGTTTGAACATGATTCACAACACTACCACTAGAATTAACGTATCTGGTCTATTAAAGATCCTTCAACGCAACTCATTGTGTCTAATAACGAAAAAGACAAAAAGTGAATAATTGACAGAAAATAAATTTAATGTTCAAATCAAATACATTTCTCATTAGTAATAAAATTAATTATGAACTTTCGGATTTAAGGCTTCATCAGGTTGAATAATACTCCATCTTAATACAGCAACTAGCAGTGGCAGTTGGTGCTTATGTAGTCACGTACGACAGCACATAAATTAATTTTCGAAGAATTATTTTTGCATCATTTTAAGAACCTTTATAATAATTGACTTTAAACGTAAATTTCTGCTTCCATTTCGTAGTCATTCAACAGCTCGTATTGCAGCACACTAGCTCCCATGGTCAGTGCCACTCACAATTGTCTGTTTGGCTTTTTTTTTGGTTTACAGGCTACATGAGGGTGACCTGAAACAGGCAACTTCCCTTTAATAGCATAGGAAGGGAATATTTATCGTTACCAATAAAAAATTGAAGTGTCTGTTGGTCTATCTGACTGTCCGTATGTTTCTCTCGAATAGACTCTGAAACGGGTCAACGGATTTCTAAAAAAATTGACGGTTAAGAAAAGGAGTTTTAATTTAAATATTCGTGCATATTTCATTTCGATATATCGCAGAAGATATTAAAATAATATGAATATAAATAAAAATGATAGTTCTGCGAGAAGATAACTTGGAATTCCGCGACATGTAAACCAACTGCGAGTTATTAGTCCCTATATCATTCATTCCACTTACTACCTATTGTTGCAGCAGGCTGAGAAAAAATGAAATTCTTTGGATCGACGATACGATGTATACATAATTTGGTTTTCTTTCGCGCGTCAGGTAAATTTTAAAATTTAATAATTGCAAATAAGAAAATAAAAAGGAAACTATCCAGTTTGGTGTCGAAACCGGTGAATTGCAAGTTGCTGTGTTACATTATGCGAATTTAGCCTGGGAAAAATTTGATTCTGTTCGATTACTGAAAATATAGTTATTACTGTTATTGTAGTTTTGACTCTGTCGAGATTCTGGGAGTATATTTCATATTGTGATGTTTTCGTTGTCGGTTTAATTATGTGCTGACCAAGAATTAAATAATGTACCGGGATAATATAACTAAATACCTGGGCATCCCCGGGTCTCCAACTAGTTTAAAATATGCATGAAGTAAAAATACTTTCGTGTTACAAATGTGTGTCAACTATGTTTTGAGTTTTTATGCTTCTAAAAGTAGACATTATTACACGTTATGCAGACGGAATACTAAATGTAGCATATTAAGAGTCGGGTCATTTAGCGCACAATATTGGTAACACTATAGGTATTATTAATATTATTATATAATATTGGTATTATTAATATCTTAAATAATTATCTTTGAAAAAAAGCTATATGAGCGAGGCAGCAATTAACTTAAAAACGCACCAGACGCCACTGGTAATTGCTGTTATGGTATTCAATCCTAAACCTGGTCTGATGCAACTCTTCATGCTAACCTATCTTGGACAAGACGTTTCATTTCCACATAACTTGCATATCTACTTAGCGTATTCCACCCTTGCCTCCAACTTCTGTTATTACCCCACACACTTCCCTCTAATGCTAATTTTACAAGACCCTCATGTCTTAAAACATGGCCTTCTCTTGGTCAACGGTCTCCATATTCGTTTCTCTTCCCTTATTCTACTATATTATTTAAATTGTTTTACTATCTGATTTTAAGCATTCTCCTACAGCACCACAATTCAAAGGGTTCTATTATTTTTTCCTTGCTGCAACTCCTAGCATCCATGTATGCACCCATATAACGCCACACTCCATACAAACATTTTTGGCAATGACTTCCTAATATTAGCGGTAAGTAAATTCCATTTTTTTAGAAAACCATCCTTGCCTGTGCTATCCTACTCTTTATGTCTACTATACTTCTACCATCCTTAGTTATTAAACTGGTTAGCATTTATTTGATTAAATTTATCTTCAAAATGAATACTTATTTAGTCTTAAATATTTAAGTAAGTAGCAAAATTTCGAATCACGACCTCAAATTAATATATTAATTTTTTACATTTAATTCCAGATAACACGAAAGGAAGGCTTCAACATGGCTGGACGACGTTTCGATGATTGCCCGATATCGAGGGATGAAAGTGACAGTTCGACAAATTTCGCTTCCAGAAGTCATTCCAATAAATATTCTGGGAATGAAACCACGGTGAATAATTCTGATTGTACTATGTATCGATATGAATCCTGTTCCTTTTACCGCATACAATCGAGACCGCCATTGAGGGGACATTGGAAAGAATCACTGATGGATAAAATTCCTGAAACGTCGAACAAATCGAAGTAATTGCAACTAAGGATTCGTTTGATTACTCTAACATATTGGAGCAGATAACGGGTAAGGGCACTCGGAAACGCTTCATAATTTCATAACGAGAGAAAAATGTTAACACTGATAATTTTTTTTAATCAAATTATATAAATAAATGGTTTTCTTATTGTGTAGGATATGAAAATTATTTTAGAATAAGTAACTACTCTTTGATTCTTCGCTGCTCCTGTTTTAATAAACAAAGAGTCAATTGGATGATTTTAAAATTAATTTTGTATTCATCCGTAATGGTAATTTGAAATCAATTCATTTTTAATCAATTTATTTTCTTGTGGTGTAACGGAGGTCCCTGGTTCGAATTCCAGCATGACTGAAGAAGAATCGATACGCTGTCCACGTACCACTCCACAATGTATCACAGAAGGTGACAGATAATCTGCAGTTTCAGGTAGACCAGGGTACTCAAAAGGCTGCAGAGCCAAAGAGAAAGAAAGAAAAAGATTTGATTTAGGATATGATAAAATATGACATGGATTGAGTGTTCAGATAAATCATAACCATAGTCTAGTTTTCAGACAAACTGTATAGCGACTTTTCTAGGAGGTACCCTTTTAGTCCATTTTTAAGTTTTAGATTTATTGATATTTCCATTTGTCCTTGGTAATAAAGAAATAGGATACATCAATTAAATCAAATAACTAATAATTATGAGACCAACATGAAATAAGATAAAATTAACTATTTAATTACTGAAAAAACATACTAAAAAGCATGAAAATTAATTTTAACTATTAGGAGAACGTTAAGAAACCTCCAGTTCAGAGTAATACCTCAAAATACGTCAGTCCAATTTCTTAAAAAATGGTACCATTACAAAGAGCAGGTATTTATGGGCCTCTGAATCTAAGGTATATTGCTAACACATTTTGCATAACGCAGCAAAATATCTTACATTCAGAGTCCTATAGTTGTAATAATTTGGAAAATGTTTTCGGAAAACAATTGAGTGAAACGTTCCCCGCATCGTGTGGCCTCCAAAATGACGTCAAAATTTGCGACGGCAAAATTTTGTGGTAACCTTGGCTTGAACAGATATGGGACCAACCGGCTGTACTCATTGGATCAGTTGGCCAACTGCCTCCTAAAACTGGTGAACACACGGAGAAGAGAATGCTGCGAACCCACAGCAAACTCGTCTCCCGTCATTCGGAAGGGCGTGAATATAGTACCCAATGCCCGACCTACCTGATTCAGGTTTTCAAGGGTTTTCCCTGCATCTCTTTACGTGAAACACCGGGTAGGATCCTTAATCTATAACTCGGGGGCCCTAGTCAACCCTTGGCTACCTTGCTCTACCTTTTCAATTCCTTTCCCCCTTTTCAATTCCCTTCCTATACTATTATCACCCTCATATAGTCTGTTAGTGCGGTGACCGGTGTGTTTGTAACTTCTGAAGCAGTGCATAATGAACTCTAATATTTTGCACAGTTTCAGTTGGCGACTGGGTTTACTTTATCACAAATTTTTATGAGATTTGGAGAGGGTCGAGTGGGAGCCATTGGTTGTTTTTCGGTGATTACGAATCCTTCTCCTTTGAAGTTCACAGGTAACGGAAAACAAACTTATCTGAATGCACCAGTTAATATCATCTGCACAGAACGCTTAACATAAAAATAAAAATACATTACGTGCAAAGATCTAATTTTAAGAAGATTGTTAACTGTGAAAGATCAACTAATTTAAAATACAAATCTATACAAGATATACTACTAACGCAATCCTCAGTCAAAATTTACATAATCCAAGACGAAACTGAATCTCTAAACACGAGCCTTAAATTGATTTTCTCAAATCTTCCGTTTGTACAAAACAACTAATTAACTATGGATAACATTAAAATGCACAAAAAATTACCCAAAGCTTTGAATTAGATCCACAAAGTACGTATAAATAATTAATGTTTAAATAAAAAATTATTTCCAAGGCATCGCCGAGCAACCACCCTGTAAATAATACTTACTGCAGTCTCAGTCCTCCTTTATATGTGCATCCTTATATTTTTTACTGCATATTTGTTAATTAATATGAATGTACTATTACTGAAATAAAAAGTTCAATAAACATAAAAATTCTTTCGCGCTTAAAGATGCAGGAGGTAAGCATTCTATCTATCTTTGGCTCTACAGCCCTCGGTGGGCCTTGGCCTCCTCCACAATCAGCGTCCAACATCGTCGGTACTGCGCCCTCCTCGTCCATCCTCCCACTCCCATCACTGGCGACTTCAACGACATCGTCCATCCATCTATGCCTTGGTCTTCCCTTTCCTCTTGAATGGTGGATCCTTTCTTTCAGGATTCTTTTTGGTATTCGTTCTGTTGCCATTCTCTCTACATGGCCCATCCAATCAATCCTCCGTGCCTTCACGAATCTAACCACATCTTTACCTTCCATCAATTCATCCAGCTCCACATTATATCTTGCTCTCCAGCCTTCGTCTGTCATTACAGGTCATCCTTAAGATCCGTCTCTCAAATACTCTGAGGATTTTCACATCAGTATCTTTCAGGGTCCAGGTCTCTGCTCCATAAATCACCACCGGTCACACCAATGTATTATAAATGTTTATTTTTGTTTTCCATGTGATAAGCTGGTTAGTAAATAAATTCTAATTTGCTTAGTACTCTCGGTTCCCAGTCTGTATTCTTTCCCTGATCTCTTTGCTAATATAGTTGTCATTGTGCAACATAACCCCCAGGTATTTGAATCCAAAAACTTCTTCAAATTTCTTATTTACAACCTCTATGTCCTGAGGTCTTCTTATACCCTTTGATTAGGACATTCTCATGTATTTAGTTTTTTCTTCATTAACTACCAGACCTATTTTTAATGCTTCTCTCTCCAATTGCATATACATTTTTTTCAATACACTTGTTGTCCTACTGATGATCGCCACATCATCTGCATATGCACATATTTGACTGGACTTCACAAATATTGTTCCTTTTTGATGAATTAGATTTACCACCTTATTTAAGGCTAGATTTAATAGAACTTCTGAGAGTTCATCACCCTGTTTTACTCCTGCATTGTATTCAAATTTTTCGCTGAATTTGTTCCCCACTTTCACCCTGGCATTGGTTTCACTCATGGTCATTCTTATCATCCTTATGAGTTTTAGAGGAATATAATACTCCCTAAGTATCTCTTCAACTGCCTTCCGGGGTTAACACTGTCAATAGCCTGCTTGAAGTCAATAAACATAAAATGCAAATCTGAGTCATATTCATAAAATTTTTCCGTGATCTGTCTAATAGTAAAAATCTGATCTGAAGTGCCTCTTCCAGGCCGGAATCCACATTGATATTCTCCAAGTGTTTCTTCTGCATAACTTTTTAGCCTCTTACTTATCAAACCAAATATATATGCAGCGTAATGCCCCTATAGTTTTAACATTTAAATTTATCCCCCTTCTTGTATATTGGACAGATTATTCCTGCCCTCCAATTTTGAGGCATTGTTTAAGTGTTCCATATCTTTACCATCAATCTATGTATTGCTACAATATGAAATTTTCCCCCACCCTTAATAAGTTCTACCGTTATATCATCCCCACCTGGAGCTTTATTGTAACTCATTTTTTTCACACCTTCCACTTCTTCTAGTCTTGGTTTCTGTTCCATTCCTCCATCTTTCCTCTATTCTATATTTACTCTATATTGTTCTTCTTCCCGATCTATATTTAATGCCTCCTTAAAATATTCCATCCATCTGTTAAGAATTTGACCTTCTTCAGTAATTTTTCCCCAGTCTTACCTTTACATCCTTTCACTTTGGGTACAAATCCTGTCCTCATTCTAGTCACCGCACTATAGAATTTCTGCACTTCACTTTGCTGATTTAATTCTTCTATCTCGTGCATCTTCTTCCTATACATTACTTTATTCTTTTTCTTGCATATTTATGCACGTTACTTCGGGTTTCTCTTTGTATCATTCTTTTTATTGGTCTGTTCTTCTCTTCTATTATTTGTCTACATTCTTCGTCGAACCATTCACTTCTTTTATTCTTTTCTTTGCCCAATATATGTTGCGCTGCCTCCTTTATAGTGATTTCTATTATTCTCCACTCCTCCTCCACTGCTATCTCTTTTCCTTTCTCAAATTTCGTATGTATGTATCCTTTACTAGCAATTTTAAACGCGTGAAAAAATTTCAACCAAACTTTTCAACGCAAAACCAGACACTGTGGGAGTTAGACACGATTACCACCCACAAGGGTGGAAGAGGAGAGGTCTGAAAGTTTGACATTTAAGTTGTTCTTCATCCCCAGGATGGGGGAACCGGGTTACTACAAATAAATACCGGGGTAACGCCGGGCACCCAGATAATTCCTCATAAAGTAATCGTTTCTAATGTGCAAGTTTGGCTGTCGGTCAACTGCTTAATTTAGTAATAATTAATTTTATGAAAATTTTTATAATGTTATATATATTTTAATGAACGTAAATAATTACTTTAATGGAAAAAATGAAATTATTATATTTTAATAATTTTCACTGCAAACATTTTGCATAATTTTTGTAGTAACAAGTGAAGAAATCGCAATTGTGGTAACGAGACGTCGTTTAATCCAAATGGAAAATGTGTCTGTAAAACTTTCATTTAATAATTACTTTCCTCTAACACGTTGTTTCCTAGGTAATATTTTTAAAACTTTTCATGTAAAAAATTATCTTTTATACTTGTGTATGACCTCCTGAGTTGTATTGCAATTTTTTTTATTTAAAATACAAATGGGCAGACAAATACACGAACTTATGGTAAATTAAATTAACTTAATTATAATTATTTTAAATAAATAATTTAGCGTGTGTTGAGTTTTCAATTATGAATGGGTATATAGACATTAAAATTAATTGAGGGTGTTTTGCAAAAATATAAGAGTAATATTGTTTTTACCTGAAAAAGGGAATTATACCTTAACGAAATTAACTAAGGAGACAAACTATACCAAGACTTCTCTTTATTTTCTATATTATAACTCTGAAGTCAATTTTAGCATTTAATGTGAAGCGATCTTCTGTAGAGGAATTGAGGGTGGACGCTTATCAGGCTTCCTTTGAAACGACGCCGCTCTCCTTTGGAGAGAGTTACAGACAGTAAGAACCTTAAAGTTAAGATATCTGAATGAGAAAGTTTAGGACTATCTCATTATTAGAGAGTCCACCTGAAGAAGAATGGAATGCTTCAAACCGGAACTGCGAAAGAGTATTCCAGATGGGAATTGCAAGTGTTATAAGATAAACCTACGGTTAATTAGGTACCATAAAAATATTGCCCTTTATGTTAGAGATAAGTTTGTGATTTATGATTAATAACGAGGCTATTTATAAATTAGTATGGTTTCGTAATATGAGAAGAACAACGGACCAGGAATCGTTAAGTATTCTCTCTGATAATTAAATCACAGTGTTATGACGCCAATTTCATTGGATTGAAGACTCCTAAATGCTGACCGTTCATTTAGGGATTACATAATAAGAATTAGAAAATTCAAATTAATCTGATGGAAAATGTGTTACTCGTTCAACATATTAAGAATTAAAATGGTTATTTAGAATATATCGGCCACGGTTTTCCCACCTGATTTTTGTATTTTAATGAAATTCTTGTTAAATGTACAAAATAAACAAGCGTTTCTTCCTCCACTGATGGAAAAATTCTTGTTTTAGCTTTTGGAATAAAATCTATTCAATGTGTTCTTTTTTTCTGAGAACAACTTTACTTAATTATTCTGTATTCAGGAACCGGAGTTTGTGAATTAATCTGACTCTAGCTACTTGTTGCTGTTATTTTTAACAGTAGTCTGAATACACAAGGAGAGTTCCCTCAAATGTTTGCAGGGGATTTGGTTTATGAGGTCCCCATGTCCTGATATTTGGCCAATATTTGCTTCCCTCGAACAAATATGACTTTCTGCAGAGAAGAATGTAATAGCAGTTGTTACAGATAGATATATATTCAGATGTTTCCATAAGCCGTTAAAAATCAGATTTTACATTAGTAATTAATATCTAATGAAATATAGATACATATGTCGGCCCGTCTGTATTTACTGAAACCGACTTCATTAATGGTTTTACAAAGAGAAACGCAAGTATTAATTTCCATAGACAAATGAAAAAATATTTCAACAATACGTGTGTTTGTTATTAATAATATACATTTGAGGAGAATTTTAACAGACTGTCATAACTGAAACAGTCTATTATTAATCAACAACGTTTCTGAATATCCTCTCATAAGGTTCGCAACGAAAGTCTTGTGTTATTTTTGTACCGTAGCAGATTTTCAATATCATATTGGTTTTTAAAAACATCTTCCTTAAAACATTTTAGATCGAAAAATATATGTTAACAAAAAATTGTTAGGATATTTCTTTTCTATTTCGGTACCCTATTCGGTGCTAATGCTTAATTAAAAATAAAATATACAAGTTTAAATACAATTTATTTCTTGAAATATCGACACATAATCAAAATATGAACAAATTTATATATATAAATATATTCTACTTTTTTATTAAAATATATTTTTATTACAAAATTATGCTGATTTATTATTTTTATGTAAATTAAGTTAAATAAAGTCCGATAAATATCAGGTGGTTTTATTTTTAACGGAATGAACAAAGATAATATATTTCAGATAATTTCTCAGAAAAAAATATCAAGATTTATTTCAGGCATCAACAACGTTTCGTCTGTATTTGTGGTCTTCTTCAGGTAAGGGTCTACGTCTTTTATTTTTTACGTTTCTGCCGCAACTATCGGTGAACGCAGTCCGCAATGCAAAAATATCCGCATGTTGTATAAGTTGATCCATTTAAAATTCACGTCCATAAGTTGTAAAAATGGGCGAAACGTTGAAAATACCTGAAGTAAATATTAATATTCAGAAACCAATTTTCTTACATTAAGTAAAATAAATAAAAAATACTGATGTGATGCTATAGGACAATGTTGAAAATCAGATGGGTGATGAAATAAGTAACAAGGAAGTTCTAAGCAAAATAGGGGCAAAGAGAGAACAATATGGAGGACATTGACCAAGAGAAGGGAAAGATTAATAGGGCACGTTTTAAGACACGAGGGTCTTGTAAAATCAGCAATAGAGGGAAGTGTCTGAGATAGGAGCAGAAGAAGGTTTAGGGAGGAAGTAGGATGTGGTAGATATAAGTAAGATGCTTCCGCAGAATAGGTTAGCATGGAGACTTACATCAGACCAGTGAAAGAACTGAATATCTCGAAAAAATAACATATTTTAGGAAAGAACAATAAAAGTTATATTAACAACTTATTAGTATAAAAATCACAAACGGCAAAAATCTATGTAGAATATTAATTATTGATTGAGGTCACAACTACATCCCACAGCAAGCGCTAATGTTACAAAACCCCACACGAGTTCTTGAGGGTTAAACAAATCAATTAATTTATATTTACTATGTATGCTATAATAAACATAATTTCCAACTTTAATCAACATAACAGAAAGTTCATTACAATACAGAAATTCTGTTTCAGCTGTATCTATGGAAATAGACATTTATTTTTACATATAACAAAGCATGAATTATTATTTATTTACGAAAATTACAATACTTTAGGAACGTACGTGGACATGTACGTGCTATTTATTCTTACGCGTAAAATTTGGATAGATAAAATAGCCCTAAGTAACGCTCTTCGTGAAACGCGTGGCTTTAGCTTAATATTGACTTCTAAGTAGTTATTTATGCTACTTCCACTTTTATAGATTAAATACTACTATATATTAACCTATTTTATGTTCTGAAAGTTAATAACATCATCGAAATAAATATCAACTATAAACTTTTGATTTCATTAAACCTAGCAGTGTTAGCAGTGAAACTTATTACTTGACACTAAAATAGGAACACATGGAAGGAAGATGATTATAAATACGAAATCGTTACCATTTACCCCATATTTCAAGCAACCATGGCAGATTTAAAACTACATTTGCCAAATACACATAAAATGAAAGAGAAAGTTGTTTAATTATAATAATTTAATATAATTTTTGTCAATTGCATAACTGAGAATTTTTGATAAACATTGTTGTGTGTGTATTCAAATTTTATGTTTTTTAAATTGTATACTTTTGACATCATAATAAAATCGCAAAGTTGTTTAAAACACAATGTTGAGATTATAAGTTATCATTCGGAATGAGTGCGCATCGTGTAAACGGCTATAGATCCTTGTGGAGTGAATGGTGACGTAACAGTGAGGAATCGAAAAAAGTTTTTTACGGGTATAGGAATCATAATGAATATCTACTAAGTAGAGATTTAAATATTTCAATTACATATATCTCCCACTGTTGATAAGACTTTCTAAAAGACTGTCTAAAATCGTTATTAGAGCCAGAGTATAGACACCTTCACCTATTTTAGGAGGTATATGTACTAGGGTCGAAGACCTTGGGCCTATGGTAAGAATTGTCCGCTGATCCTATTGGATCAGTCGGTCAACTGCCTCCTGGAACTGGTGAAGACACGGAGAAGGGAATGCTGCGACCACACAGCAAACTCGTCTCCCGTCATTTGGAAGGGCGTGAAATAGTACCCAAGGCCCAACCTACCTGATGCAGGTTTTCTAGGGTTTTCTCTGCATCTCTTTAGGTGAAACATCGGGTAGGATCCTTTAAACTATAGCCCGGGGGTCCTAGTCAACCCTTGGCTACCTTGCTCTGCCTTCAGCATCCCACCTTTTCAATTCCTTTCGTATGCTATTAAAGGGGAGTTGCCTGTTTCAGGATAAATCTCATGTAGCCTGTTAAGCCCCCCCCCCAAAAAAAAAAGAAAGAGAAGAGGCCTGACAAAGCGATATATACTGTTTAAATCACGTTAGTGTCGAATTAAATATTGTACCGGGCTAATGAAAATAAGTACTCGGGCACGACCGGGCACCCAGATACTTGTATGCGTAAAACTACTTCAAGTATGAGAAGGAAACTGTTCCATTACTAACAATTATAGGTTTATTCTCAATGTATGTGCTTTAATTATTCTGGCTGCATGAGTCTAAGTCTGTATGGGTTTGTCTCCACAATGGGGAGGCAGCAGCGGAGATCTTTTCGACGGAGTAAGGTAAAACAGATTTTCATAAAAGAAATGCACGTCACATAGCATATTTCTTCTGAGACAGTCACAAACATCTGGAGGAGACGGCAGAGCACAGAATCTCGCTTAACATTTTGATTGCTGCCTTAAGAAAAAAAAAGTTTACTGTTGGTTGTCCGCGTTATTGCTTTCTTAGCATTCAGTAACTATTTGGAGAAACGACTTCATTCATATGAAATGTTTACCCATTCCGTGAAAATAATAGTTCATCATAATTTATTATGAGTTACTTCACCAAAAGCTTTATAAATTCATGAAATGGAGCATTAATATAAATGAGAACAGCCAATATAAATTTATACTTCACTGGAAAAACTAATTTAAACAATATTCTTCTCAAGCTCAAATCCCGACGATTTTGAACTTCTTTGGACTGTATTCCATTTCTCACTCTTACTTTACATAATCCAATATGCATATAACTCTCACCTGTATTCCTGAAACTCCTCAAGATAGTTTAAAAAATCTTTCTGAGAGACAATTACATATTTCTGGGGCACCTTAATATAAAAAATTAATACTGTTACGTGGTTTTTAAAACATATAAATATTATTAAAGAATTTGGAATAAATATTAAATGGGTGGACGCCAATAAATCTCAACTTTACATTTAAAACTGTTTTATTATTAATAAATGGAAACGATTAATCAAATTACAATATTTAGAAATTTTTATTTCCCCATCTGAGCCCAAACCAAAGTTATAACATAGCAAGAAACTAGTAAATTTAATCAACTTTACTGAGGGCTGTATGGCGTCTTTATAAGCGTAGTATAACGTGAGATTATTGCCGTTTTTCTTTGCATTCATCCTCAAGTTTCCTGGTTGACCAGCAATCCTGTCTTCAACGAAAAGCTAGTTTTCAGGTTGGCATTGTGATTACAACAGGCCTCTGAAGTGTTTCTTGGTGACACCTGAGCCAGATCGCCTCTCCTCTCTGAATCATTGGAGCCAGTCAGTTCGACTTTCCGTTTCGCTAACACCTCTCTGACCTCCCACCTCCAACTCTCTTTTCCGAATCAATACTTTCGAGGTCCTCTCCACCTCAAACACACCTCACCTAAAACCTCATTGGTTTATCCGCTTTTTCTAGCTTTCCCAGGTCTTCCGATGGGGTTGCGTCCCTACACTTCCTCTACAAAAATTAAAAATTTGGGAGGGGTCATCCCTAGCCATCTTTTGCGTCAACCACCTTGTTGACCTGACTGACCTGTGATTTTCGCCGGGCCGCAAAATTACTTCCAGAGAAAGGACTGCGCCTGTCAGACTTCGAGTTTAATGACAGTGTTGTTTGCCGGGTTTACCCCGGAGGGTGCATTGCGAATATCTCTATGGAAACTACGTAAAGAATGCTTAATATTGTAAATTATGTCAGATAAGTAAAATAAAATTTACGACGAAAATTATTTGCGTCACAATAGATATGCGCGAACTTTAATCACAATTTACATAACATTTACACTTGTTTAATTTGTAAATGAATGTGGCCAATTACTACAAAGAACTATTTACCGTTTCTTAATTTTAGATAAAGAAACTTATGCAAGTTCAGTTTAGTGGTTTCATCCCATAACGTTTACTACACTTGTACGAACATTACATACTTTAGTGAATCAATAATCTGATATTGAAATCAATTAAACTAAAAAATACAACATATGTATAAGAATAAATGGCAGGTATATATCCACGGAAGATTCTAAAGTATTGTACTTGTTGTAAATATATAATAATTTATGCTGTGTTATATATAATAATAAATCATTTTCCCCTCTATTGATTAAACAGCCGAATTTCTGTATATTAATGAAGTTTCTATTATGTTGATTAAATGTGTACATTATGTTTCTTATAACATACATCGAAAACATAAATTAATCGATTTGTTTAACCCTCAAGAACTCGTGTGGGGGTTTGTAAAATTAGTGCTCGCTGCTGGGTGTAGTCGATACCCCAATTAATAATTAATATTCTACACAGATTTTTAGTGTTTAAGATTTTTATACTAATTAATTGTTAATATAACTGTTCTTTTGAAGTAGTTTTCAGTCCTTAGACTGGTCTGATACAACCAAGCTCTATGCTAAATTATTCAGCGCAAGCCTGTTTATTTCTAAATATCTACCTCATTCTACATTCTCCTTAATGTGCTTAGAGTATTACTCCTTCGCCTCCCTATTCAGTTATTATCCCACAATCTCAATCTAATGCTAATTTTAAAAGACCTTTATGTCTCAAACGTTGCCAATTAATCTATTCCTTCTGTTAATTAATACAACTAAGTAATGTATATTTATGAAGTGGGGATACCAATATTTGTTATAAGTTGCAAAATATCAGCAATTATAACTTTCTTTCTTCCTCCATGGCTCTACAGCTCTTCGAGGGCCTGGGACTACCGAGTCGACTGCGGACTGTCATCTTGCATGACACATTCCGAGGAGCAATTATAACCAATTCACCCAAATAGACTCACCAAAATACACTCTTACGTTAAATAATCTGGTCATTAACAAATTCAGAAAACATCATCATCTCTAAAGTAATACAAAGTCTGAGCTACAAACATGAAGACCGAAAGCTTATATGTTTTATATTACTACGTGCAAGCAATAAATTGTGAAATCACCGAAGAAGTTCATCTGATTCTGCATATTTTATTCCAACGTATAATTTTTGACTGAGGTTACGTGAAAATGAATAAAAATCTATACGAAACGTTTATTAAATGCATTAAAAACCAACTGATTGTCTATTTTGTATTGTTGTGAATAGAGAATATTGCTTTTGTAATCAAGAAGATAATGTGTGATTTATGGAATAGCGTGTGACACCATTATTTTTAAGTGCCTTTATTTTGATTGGAGGATTTCAAAGAATTCTCCCTGTCTTTTACTCTTTTCTGCTCTTATGGCTCTCTAGTAGCAAGGAGAGATGTTCACTCGGTATTTTAGACACTTAAAATTAAAATTTAAGGAGAGGAAAATAATTTAAGAGGAAGATCCTCCGTTATGGTCGGGTGCCTGACTGCGAAATTCCAGCTCTTCAGAAAGAGAGGATGGATAATTACCCAGTTAATAACTTCAAATTATTCATATAACATTTAAAAAAATTCGGGGGGTAACAGGCTACATGAGGGTGATCCTGAAACAGATATTCCCCTTTAATAGAATAGGAAGGGAATGGAAAGAGGAGTTGTGGAAGATAGAGCAAGGTAGCCAAGGGTTGACTAGGGCACCCGGACTGTAGTTTAAGGATCCTACCCGGTGTTTCACCTAAAGAGATGCAGGGATGCAGGGAAGAAACTAGAAAATTTGCATAAGGTAAATCGGGCTATTGGATACTATTATTATGCCCTTCCGAATGATGGGAGACGAGTTTTCTGTAGTGTCGCAGCATTCCCTTCTCCGTGTCTCCAACTGTTTTAGGAAGCAGTTGGCCTACTGATCCAATGCGACCAACGGTCAACTCTTACCGTATGCCCAAGGTCGTCGACCCCAGTACATCCTCCATCTAAAATTTGTGAAGGTGCCTTGATATGGGAGATCTTTGGAAAAAACGAGAGTACGTGGCATTCTCAGGTGAACCCCGCTGTCAGTCTGAGGAGAGGTGACTGCGAGAGAAAACTCACACAGGCTTCCTTTCGCCGGGCGGCTAAAAAACCCTTTTATTTTTATTTATTTTTTTGGATAACAGGCTACATGAGGGTGATCCTGAAACAGGCAACTCCCCTTTAATAGCATAGGAAGGGAATTGAAAAGGGGGGAATCCGGAAGGTAGAGCAAGGTAGCCAAGGGTTAACTAGGGCCCCCGGGCTGTGGTTTAAGGATCCTACCCGGTGTTTCATCTAAAGAGATGCAGGGAAAACCCTAGAAAACCTGCATCAGGTAGGTCGGGCATTGGGTACTATTCTCACGCCCTTCCGAATGACGGGAGACGAGTTTGCTGTGTGGACGCAGCATTCCCTTCTCCGTGTCTCCACCAGTTTCAGGAGGCAGTTGGCATCATCGTTTGATTTTAATGTTGACTTCCATTCTGATGCCTGTGGGAAAATGTAAAGAGATACTACTGTTGGGTTTCAGGAGTGATACGGAGATCGTAACCGAAACATCTCGCTTCCTTGAGATTAAAACAGCTTTAATCCAATATTATAACTCCACCTCTGCATCTGGATTCATTTTACTGAAACAATAGAAATCCTAAAGAACGAACTCTGAATAACTGGAAACGAGATTCTCAGGACGCACGAGGCTCATGTTTCACCACGGTGACCTGCTTGGTGTATTTTTAAATTTCTGTACTACAGTCTTTCTGTCTGTAATTGTATAGGACAGCTGGAACTCCAAGCTGTTGTTTCAGGGCAGACGCGGCTCCTTGGCGTCTGTGGCTTGTGATTTACAGCTTCCTCTCTTCCACAAGAGTTGACCTAGGCTGGATGCACGAGCTATCCCGAGGGCACACTCAGCTTTAATTCAGCTGCATCTTTATCTCCTTCACGAGACACTTTATTGTGCCATGTAAATTATAGGTCAAAGTCATTATATTTTTCTCGAACTGAAATAAATAATTACTTTCATATAAACAAACGGCACGGAGATAACAATTTATCTACTCACTTCGTATAACACGTATAGCTTATGAATAATTTTCTTTTACAATTACAATATTTTTCAGGACAACATATTTGAAAATTAAAGTCCCCTAATAATTTTTGTGGATAACAAAAACAAGAAATCTGTGGAAAACAAGGAAAATCTGTTACTAAATTAAAAATATTTGAGAGATAACATAGGTAAAATAATTTCAAAGCATATAGTATGAAGGATGTCTTTTCCTAATTAGAAATATTTACAGTGCGGTATTGTGAACAATATTTTCCGTTTTCTTAACTTCACTTATCCAAACTTTTGTAAAATTTGCACTAGACAGATAGCAGGATGTGGCTGTCTGAAAATAACGCATTAATAAACAACAAAGGCAGCTTGTTTCAAGATGAAATTTGCAGAATTATGGTCGTGTTCAGTTACAAAGATACACTTGCATAAAATCGGATCTAAACAGTAAAGTAGGGGCACCCTCAGGTCCTTCACGTGACTAAATTTTAGATCGTTATTAGCTATTCTCCCACTATTCTACATTGACAGAACGGAGGGAAGTAGCTACTAAAACTTTTTAATCTTCTGAAGATTTCAGTCTATGAACGGACTTCCTTCTGGAAGCCTAGCTAGGCTCCTGGGCTCTATTCAGCTCAGTTATCTGATTCTAACTTATTAAACTTGATATTCAAAACCATTCTAACGTCTCTGATTCCGTTCAGGTTTGTACGTCTTAGTAAAAGAGTTTCGCGTACCAATTCTTCCATATAATCTATCCTGAATTCTTCTTATTTCGATCGCCAAAGAAGAGAAGACAACTCCCTTGCAGTCTGATCAATTTATGTCTTTCGCTAATAATTTAATTTTCAACATTTTTCCTTATTTTCGTTTTCTGAAGTTTTATCCAGGAACAAAATTTTAAAGGATAAATTTTTTAAATTAATTTCAAAGTAGTAAGAAATAAAGGAAAATCTTTTAGTAAATTAAAAATATTTCAATGATTTAAATTACTGAATTACATATATTTTAATAATTAACTATTATAAGAAAATATTCGCGGAAAATGACGCTTTTGCGACATCACCGTTAGTAATGGGCGAGACTTGTTCGGGGCGGGGAAGGGCAACTCGTGGCGTGTACGTATCGGGACTACGATTCCGCTTTAGTCTATTAAACTTTTAAAGCGATGATACCTCTGTTACTAATTTTGTCTAATACATTATGGTAAACGTTTATGTATGAATATTAACCGTTAATATATTTGAATAATTGTTAATTGTACTTTCTTTGAGATTTGTGTTGTATAGGTCTCTTTATTATCTGTATGTTAATTCTTAATTTATTGTTTATTAATAAATTGCTCCTTTGTTACATTTATGTATTATTGTCAAGGTTATGTATTTTTTTATCTGTTTGTTTCAAGTCGCATCAACTGCTAATGGTTATTAGCGACTACGGTAGGGGGAACTCGTTTAACATTAGTTTCACAACTTATTGATGGGCTTGTTAACTATGTACATTTTGTGACGTCTTATTTCATAAATAGAGGATTAATGGAACTAATGAATAAATCTAAATATAAAATGTGTGTTCGTATTCCTTTCACTCCATCAGTTGCAAGGAAGCTCTTCTCCCTGGCTCCTTCCTACACCAACATCATGGCGAGATTACATGTTATTATAAAATTTAAAAAATTGTACATATAAATAAAGTAATTAAATTATTATGAATTATTATTGTTATTATAAATAATACTCAAAGAATGGCCAGAAGTCAGAAATCTAATCACTTAATTTTAAAACGTTTATAAAACTTTCGGTCACGTACGTTGCACTAGCAACATGAAATTATTCTTATTTTGTAATTAAAAGACTGAGGAGGTCCCGTAAATTGGAACAGGAAACGTTTTCAAATAATATTATTCAATATCTGACTGTTGGCCTTCTTTGTGTATTATTTAAAATTCTGTTAGTCTTCAGAAGATGCCAAAGAACACATCTCTTGTGTTGTTCTAACTTGAACGATCACCAAATTATTCAGACTTTGTGAAAATAATCTAGCACTTCAAATGAGGCAATATTTTAATATTAAACTACTTTTCTATCTATAAGGAATTTGAGGAGGACAGAAATGAAATATCGAGAAAGAAGAGTTATTCATAACCTCTAAAGAAGACAATCAACAGAAGAATTGAAGGGCAAGAAAAGAAAGCATGAATCAAGAAATAAAGAAGAAATATGGGGATACAGTCTATCGACCATGCTCTTTAACTTATATTTAGAAAGAGCAATGAAGAAAGTTAAAAAGGAATATGGAAATGGCAGGAGAAGAAATAAAAACCCTATGGTTTGTTGATGATATTGTAGTATTGGGGGAATCAACAGAAGTTGATGGTCCTGGAGAAAGAGTACAAGATGAGGATTAATGGATGGAAACAGTGAAATAACAATAGAATAATGATGAAAAACAAATGGGTGGATAGAATAAACAGAATAAGAGAAGGGAGAACAATATGGAGAACTTTGGCCAAGAGAAGTGAAACATTCTCTAAAAAAAATTTTGAGACAGGAGGGTGTTGTAAAACGAGGATTAGATGGAAGTGTGTGGGGAATGAAGAGAAGAGTGAGACCAAGGATGGAATTCGCTAAGGAGATTAGGGAGGATGTGGGATATTGTAGTTATGCAGAAGTGAAAAAGCTTTTATAGAATAGGCTAACACGGAGGGTTCCATCAGACCAGTCTATGTACTATGTACGGTCAGAAAAGCTTCCTCACCCAAGGATATATTATCCAGCAGAGACACAATATTGCGCTGCTCTAAATGTCACGTCATAATAAGTGGTAATATATTTAATTGTATTTTAAACATTACTTTGGAACATAAGTACAAATTGTAAGTTGGAAGTTAAGCTCTAATGAAATTCTCTTATTTCGGCAACCTCAGTTTGACTTGTGAAACAAAAACTGAGCACGACGACAACGACGACGACAGCGCCGCATGAACCGAGATTAAAAGTCTGCAGAGCTCCGAAGCACAGTTGTATCTTATTGCTTCTGTAATTGGAGACAAATTATGGCTAGAGAGAGAGAGATGAAAAAAAAACGGTAGCGCTATACAACGTGGAATATACATGTCTCTGTTAAGAAGTTGCTCTTAGCGTTTTAATGACCCATAACAAAACGCAAAAACAAGTACAGTCCCGGAACAAGTTATTGCGCAAGCTATGAAATAAAAATTGAGCAGCTTTTTAATTCTGCAGCCTACTTGTCTTGCTACAGAAATTTTTCCGGTAAGGGTAATATTGAGTAGAACAGCCTTATGACTGTAGACTAACTTCAAAATAGTTTTAACACTTCCTCAAAATTTAAATCTGTTTTTCCTACCTGTGCTAATTATGCTCAAGCATACCCACTTCTCAAAATCGATAAAAAATACTGTTCCTATCATTGAGTTGTAAGCTCTCTAGAGAGTGCTTTGTGTGGACTTGAATCCTTCTTACACACAATAATTATTAGAAATATTTTATACTTTTTATTACATTCGATGGTTGACGTGCGAACGCTGTAAACGAACTGTTCGCAACAATGCTCCTCACCTATCATCTTTGGCCCCAGAGATAACCGTGGTGCAAGGAATCTCCTTGCTCTCACAATGTATTAATTACTTAGATTACACTATCAAAGCTAAATATCCCAACATTCCTGATAAAAACATTCTCTTGTTGTTATTTCTGTATTAACTAATATCCTTTTATGAAATGGCTATCAGTATCTTAAAATCCATATGGACTAGAGATGGGTCGCTCCGGAGCGAGTTGTTCAAAAGGAACGACTCACTCCGAGGAGCGGCTGAGCGCTCGTCCTGACTCTTTCCAAATATATATATATATATATATATATGGCGAGATAGGGAGAGATATCGAATGCTGTGTAAACTCTGTAAACATGAGGGAATGCGAAGGAGCAGGGCGCTCCTTTGAACGACTCTCAGTGAACGACTCTTTCCAATGAGCGGGAGTGAACTCTGACATGAGCCTAGTTATAAATTCTTCGGCTTCTATCTTTGTGTCCAGTTCTTGCAGAGTTGGTACAGAGAGACTTAGAGAAGTATTGTCTTTAAAATCTTATCCTTAAAGCTGTTAATTATCAGAGATATACTAATAAGATTTTCTTGTACTATTCCTTATAACTGTATACTAAAAATAATAACTACGTTTAATACTTACGATTATTATTTATAATTTAATTTTTAGTGTGACCAAAATTAGTCCATCAGTTTTTAGAGACTTGTTATTCTGGAAAAGATCGTAATTAAAAATTTAATTGGCCCCACAAACCAACCATCTCAGGTTGTGCACTGAATATTTTTATCTGATGATCCTGTTGTCACAGAAGCAAAATATGGTTGACAATTTAATTAACATATAATTATGACCAACATATTAATAATTTTAATTATGCAGTCAGCAGTAATTTGAACTGACGAGAAAGAAAATAAAGCAGAAATCAGGAAAGGAGTATGACAAGGATGCAGTCTGTCACCCACGCTGTTTAACATATATGGAGAACAGCGATGAAGAAAGTTAAAACGGAATATGGAAAAGGGATCAGATTGCAAGGAGAAGAAATCAAGACCCTAAGATTTTATGATGATACTGTGGTGTAAAGGAAGTCAGAAGAAGATTTGGAAACCACATAAGTGGCATGAACGTGATCCTGGGGAAAAGAGTACAACCTGAGGATTAGTAGAGGGAAACCCAAGGTGATGGACTGTAGCATGGGAATAGTGCTGTATATTAGATTACTAGAGTAGGATAGAACAGGCAAGGAAGGCTTTGGCAAAAACGGGGAATTTACTTACGGAAGTGTGAATATGTGTAAGTCGTTCCAAAAAATGTTCGTATAGTGTGTGGCGTTATATGGGTGCAAAAGGTGAACGATATGTGTTGCAGAAAGGATAAGAATAGAAGCTTTCAAAATGTGGTGCAATAAGATAACGCTGGAAATCAGATGGGTGGAGAGAATAACTAACAAGGAAGTTCTAATCACAATAAGGGAACAGCGAACAATAAGGAGGACTTTTACCAAGATAAGGGATAGATTAATATATCACGTTTTGAGACATGAAGGGAAGTGGGTGAGGTAAGAACAGAAGAGGAGGTCAAGGTTGGAATACGCTAAGAAGGGTATGGCAGCTATGTAGAAATAAAAAGGGTGCGCACAATATGTTAGCATGGAGGGTTGCATCAGACCAGTCTTAGGACTGATTATTACAATAACAATTTCAGTCTCAAGTAGGACAGTGTTACAAGAAGTAATGAATTAATTCTTTGACTATGTTTTTTTAATCATACCTTGTAAATATGTTAAACGTAATTTTCAATGAATATTTTTTAAGCTCCTGGAAAAATCCTTACGCATCGGATACCGATCATAAACTGTCCTGTTCTTTTCTGTAGCCCCTAACAGCCAAAGAATATTAATCGCTGTCTTCCGGATGTGTCATATCTTTGCTCCTACACAGATTACTTAAAAGGCTACATTTTTCTTTAGCCTTTAAGTTTGAGCCTTCCTATTACTGGATTTAACAAAGAACACTAATATTTTTTATAGTTCATAAAATTAATTGATGCTTTTTGTTACACCAGCCAAACGAAACGAATTTCAATTCCAAAATTAAAGAGCATGTGGTGGCAGAGATGCTGCTCCCATCCAGATACAGTAATATCGCTGGAGAGTGTTGGCAACGCAACATCCTCCTCTCTCCTGCAGCGACCAAAGACTCCGCCACTTCAGCCTGAGTTCCGGACGAGTAAACATGGCCGCGGTTCTGTAATAAAATCTGTTTTAGCACCACGTGGTCTCCTCACTCCCAGCATCATCGAGCATCTTGCTATTTCCAAGCTGTCATTCTGCAAACACAAACATCTCTCTAAGCACTGAATTAAAGCCAATCGATAATTTGATATTGACAGTGGCACTAATTTAGATAGGGAACGTCGTTATTATAAAAGATTTAATTCTGAAATGTTGTATTAAGCATGCCACTGAAAATATTTACCTGTTACATGATCTTTTATTTTATGTTCATCGGTTATTTTCTGTAATTAAATTAAGGTTTTGATTTTTTCTTTTTACTTCCAGTCCATTTGTTTCCGCCGTTTTTGTGTCGAAACATCCGGCATTTTTAAAATTAACACTTCATAATTATTTTCTAATTAAGGCCCATAAAGCCGAACTCCGTCATTTTTAAAATCATTACTTCATAATTGTTTTTAATTAAGGCTCGTAAAGCCGAACTCCGGCATTTTTGAAATATTTACTTCATAATTGTATCTACTTAAGGCTCATAAAGCCGAACTTTTTTTGTTAATTTCAACGAACGTTAGTTTTTATGTTATTCTCTTTCCGATATTCAAAAACTATGATAATTTCGTAATTCACATGCATAAATACATTTCTCTTCAGTGTCAAAGTTACACTGAATGTATTTCATTTCATGCGATACGTAACTTCAAATTTTACGCGGTTGAAATCGCGAGGAAAATAAATAAGGTTTGACAGTGATATTTCAAAAACAAGTTGACATGTGTTCAGTGTGCGTACATTCAGATAAAATAATGAAATACTGAAATAAACATAACTAATTCAGGTGTAGAACAATAAACAAATAAATAGATGATAACGGATTCAATACGCTACTTTCAAATTATTACATTCTTGTAACTTAATGTCACTGTGTAATTTTCATGTATTTTATTGGATACTAATTCCTTCCTCTTCCCTTAAATGATGTTGTTAACATTCAAAGAGGCGTCCCGCCGCCACTCTCTACCCTTCTATTTTTTAAAAAAGAGTGAAAAATCGTGACACGAAAATTTTTATTTAATTATGACATATCAC
Organism: Eucriotettix oculatus; assembly: GCA_034510155.1. Classification (NCBI taxonomy): domain Eukaryota; kingdom Metazoa; phylum Arthropoda; class Insecta; order Orthoptera; family Tetrigidae; genus Eucriotettix; species Eucriotettix oculatus. The sequence goes on from CM067377.1 coordinate 15,820,796, forward strand.
AGCTTTAATTAAAAACCCTTATTGCTAACGCGTCTACGTCCAGGGCAGAATTACTGATGCTTCTTCCTCATTAAGAGTCGCTCGACAGCTCGCCGCGTCATCGCAGAAAATTTGGGCAGTTTATTACGGCTCGCTGAACTGGAGGCGAATTTTTAGTGTGAAAATGAATGAATGTTCCAGCACATTGCGACCGCTTCGTGTGACGGCGACTCACAAAGTTCATTTCAGCTCTTCTGCCCTTATTAGACTCAAGTTTCAACACTTCGTGACGTAAATTCAAAGATGTAGACACATTTAACTTCACAACTTAAATACTTTAACTAAAGTTTCGGTGAATAAATTTTCTTGGTAATTTTTATTTCAATCTTGAAATACTGTTTTTATTGAATACGAACTTAAAATAACACTTGTAGCCTTAGGTAATTTCTTAAGAATATAATTAATGACGCCTTAGAGTACGTCCTACGGGATATTGACGTCTACATATCTGTGGGAGCTTAGCTCTCGCAGATATTTATCTACAGAGTGAGAATGGGCTGTAACTTCGAGGAAAAAATTAAGGTGCCTGTGGGAGTTTCTCTCGCAGGCATTTCCCTCCAGAGTGACTGCGGGGCTCACATGATTAAGTCATGAATGCCTCGTACTCTCTCTGGGTTTTATCAAAGTTCTCACATGCCGAGACACCTTTACCTATTTTGGGAGGTATATGTACTGGGGTCGAAGACCTTGGGCATATGACAAGAGTTTTCCGCTGATCCCATTGAATCACTCAGCCAAATGCTTCCTAAAACTAGTGGAGAAACGGACCCACAGTAAATTCGTCTCTCGTCTTTCGGAAGGGCGTGAGAATAGTACCCAACGCCCGACCTACCTGATGCAGGTTTTCTAGTGTTTTCCCTGCATCTCTTTAGGTGAAGCACCGGGTAGGATCCTTAAACCGCAGCTCAGGGGCCCTAGTTAATCCTTGGCTACCTTGAACTACTTTCCACATCCCCCTTTTCAATTCCCTTCTCATGAAATTAAGGGGGAGCTGCCTCTTTCAGGATCACCCTCATGTAGCCTGTTACTAAAAAAACCTACCTTCTTCTCCCTTCCATATTATCTCCATTTCAATTACCTTTATATGATATTAAAGGGGAGTTTCTCGATCAGCCTCATTCATCTTGTTACGTAGAGAAAAACAAAATTGAATAACTTCAATTAAAAATGATTCGCCAAGACTTATTTTATTTTTGTTCTGTTTGATCCTAAACCGGGACAAACATTGTGAATACGTTTCCACTGCTCCTATTGGATCTTGATTTAGTAAAAGACATGGAATGGAAAATGCTTTATACTGACAGGAAACGTGACTTAGTCAATAGATCGGCGGGACAAAAGCAAAGGTCATGATTCTGATTTCCAAATATTTATTTTTAAATGCAGACATTTATTAATTAATATTAATTTACAGTTGTTTTGGTGTAGTTGTTACTTTGAAGTATACCATTTAACATCTATTTTCAAAAGAATTATATGAAATTAAATTAACGACCTATTCACAGACAAACGAAGTATTTATTAATTTTATAAAATGTTTTGAATTCAAATTTTGGAATCATCAAGGAAATTTATTCAAGATTTAAAATTTTTAACTATGAAAATATCAGCTTAATTAAAAAAAGTTCAAAAGGACTAAAATTGTAAAATTTATCGTCCTGGAATTCAATTAAGGATAGTTACAAGCGACTCGTCATATACCTGTGAATTAGTCGTTCAATCGAATGTTATATAATTCTTGTTTTTGTGTTTGGTTTGTTTCTCACTGATGTAGTTTTCATAGTTGCGATTACTTTATTGCTGTATTTTATTATCAATTTTATGTGCTTTGGCATCTTGAATTTCTATAATTATCATAAATAGTGTAACACGCCAATTTTTCTTTTCACATAAAGGGTAAATTATGTATGTTTATTAAGATAATTGGAGATTCTAAATGAAGAGCAACAGAATCAGGAATCAGGTCTGATCCCAGCATATCGCGTCTTTGGAAGCAGTACGTGCAATGTATGATAGTAAAGAGGATTACTACTCATTTGTAATCTTATGTGTAGAGGCTCATGATACTTTTATGTTAATATTTTGAATCAATTGCATTTTAAAATTAATTTTGTAATTATCGCTAGACTCAATGTAGACATATGTACTTTTTTTCTAGAATCTTAACCTGATTTAAATATAGGCAAATGTTTTAACCCTTTTTCGTTACGTTTTGATCCATTCCGAGCCCATTTTAAGGCTCTTTAAAATAAAGTTTAAATTCAATAAATTCGAAAATAGGAAAAGCGGTGGAGAAAGACCGGAGCCAGGCCAGCGGGGGGTGAACCTCACTTTACCCTCCCGCTCCAATAAACCTTTCCTTTCTCGCTACACTTTTTAAAAAACCGTGCAAAATTTTGTAGCGTTGCTATATCAATGAAGCTTATATTTTAAATTTATGACTTTCAACATCTACAAGAAAAACTGTGACTATTCTGCGATGCGTTGGCCAAGAGTTAGTACAGGTTCTTAATTAATTAATTTAAAAAAGGAAAGGCACAGATGATTAAAACTTTGCGGATAGATTTGGAAGGGTTTGCACTGACGTTGGATAAATTTTCGGATAATTTAAAGCAACAGTTTGAAATCTCTGAGTTGTCAAAATCGAACTATATTAAAGAAATACAAAAAACTCTGACTTTTTTCAGATTTTTCTCCAAAACGAAACTATAAAATGCTTTTAATATTTTTTATTTACATATCATAAAATGACATTAAAACTGTAAAATAAGACCTTTCATTGTAACATTCAATCCAAATGGGCACATTGAGGCCTTAAACTCAGGACTCTACTATTTTGAAGGCGACCATAGTTACTAGTTACTGAATTATTATTTTTTATAATTTTTTTAATTTCCATTCCTGAAACTGAAAAATTCACTCATATAAGTGCTGTGTTAATTTTTAATGTGAATTTTTATTGCGAAATTCAATTCACTTCAGTTATTAAGAAGGACTCACATAAATCACAATCATAGGAAGTCGAAAGGTAACGTTGGGACTTATGAAAAAGAAATAAAAGAAAAAGGAAATCAATAGTGTTCACCAAATTAATAATCCAAAATAATAACATTGTAAATAAAATGGAATTGTCTCAGTTTAAAAATGGAAGTCTCAGTCAGAAAAACAACTTTCATAATTCCTATGTGTTACATAAATTTTCCCACAAAAAATGAAATTTTGCTTATATTGTTATCATTTAAAAACTAATCAGAATAAAGTTTTTAAATTTTTCATCTGGTTTTAAAATGTGATTTAACTATTAATGTACTTCATATTTTTACAGTCTTTACACGTTACGTTGACACTATTCGTCGGTGAACATTATTCAGAGCCTCAAAAATAATTCCAGATCTGAAATGAGCTCCGAGTCAGAACATATAACACTAACTCAGGCGTGACTTGCGGTGGTTTCGTGAAAAGAGGCGCAACACAAATTAAAATTGGAGGCAGCCGTGTTCATACATGCGTCTGAGTTTAGCGGACCAGGGCGACGAAGAAAAAAAAAGGAATAAAGACCGGAATAACAATGAAAAAACTGTAGGGAGCTACGCAAATAATGGGGAAGGATGAAGTCAATATCAACGTTCTTTCTGCTTTTGAAAATATGCGTTGGAGGTAACGTGGACAATAAAAACACTCTGAACATGTTTTATGACAACAAGAAATACATATCGGAAATATCTTTTCTTTTTTCAAGTTTATTCTGTTGTAGTGTTTTTATTTCAACCTAATTTGATGTTTCCTTCACAATGAAGACAACTTATGCTGTGACAAACTTATTTTATTTAGTGTCGCAAAAACGTCAATAAAGAGACTTCCGACAGATTACCAGGAAAGGATTTCAAGCACAAGGCTGGAAGCAAAGTCCGGTTCATATTTCTCTCTCCGATCCTCACTCCATCAATTTCAACCCAAAAGTGTCTTTCTCTTTCTCTCAATTGTTGTCTCGTTGTTCTTCCCTCTCCATTTTTCTTATAGGTCACGTGATTGGAGGAAAACTGATATTAGTATCATGATCTCAATCTGTTACCAATTTCCGTATTGGCTAGTTTATGAATATAAGCCAAAAATTAAACACACCATTTAAATTGCGTTCCAGGAAGAAAAGGAAGAGCCAATCGAAGTCAGCTTCCAGAGCTTGTGACTGCCTTCATCATGTATGAAAAGTAAGTTGTTATGAAGGTTACAGGCTACATGAGGGTGATCCAGACATTGGTAACTTTCTTTTAATAGCACAGGAAGGGAATTTAAATGGGGGAATGCGGAAGAGAGAAGAATTTTTTCTCATGTAAGAGGTTACATGAAGGTGATCCTAAAACATGTAACTCACATCCCATGTGGAATGGGGTAAAGTTGTACACAAACAATATTGAGAGAAACACAGCCAAAATATTTATTAGACCTAATTATCAGCAGTGTATGCATGTTTTATAATTTCATCCCTCGTCCTCCTCGTTTTGGGGTCTGTAGTTTGACTTGTAACTGAATGTTACAATACTAATACCTCAAGTTTAAAAAAAGTGTGTTTGCAAGTCGCAGGGAACACGTTTTCAAAATTTGGTCCAAACTGCTCCAAAGTGTTTCGATCTGAATGCGAAATATACAAACATACATATATACAATTGGATGATGCTAGTATAAAAGCTTGCATTGATGTGATTAAAATATAGATCTGGTCAAAGAGCAGGAGTTTTCCCACCTTGGAGTAAAACGAAAAAATTATGAAAATTAATTGTATTTGTACTCAACTTAGAATAAATGAAGTATTTTTCCTCTAGTAACATATGTATTTCTACATTAGTGTAGCTCGACGTAGCTACAGTTTTCGTAAGTTATAACTGAAACTAAAATTTAAAAGATCTTAATGAAACCTCTTGATTTGAACGGATTTGTGCGACCGTGGTGCATTCTATGGGACAATCCTAGGAGTTTTTTTATCGCCTAGGCACTGTGCGAACTTGTAAATGATTAACTTAGTTAGGGACTCGCTTCCTATTACCGAAGTTTAGAGGCCATTAAGGCAAGTCTCGGTAATTGGATTCTATTGAGCGGTTTAACGGAAATGCAATGGGTTAGTGTTTGGGAGCGAGTGGACGAATTGGGTGTCGCTTTGCTGTTCACTTCTATTAAATACGAGCACGTGGACATTGGCAGCCGCTACTTCAGAACATATTTCCCTCCAAGAGTCGGAAAAATAACGTGGTATTCTAGTCATGACGTCAGGGTTGCGAGATTGTTCTAAAGAGTCGACGCAAGCTGGAACTTGTTTGAAGAAAGAAGGAAACTACGCTGTATAATTTGTCAAATTGCAAAACATATTTTAGCCACCCTGTCCAAATTATAGGACAATACTCCTATTTACATAAATCAAATAGTCGTTTTGTCTATTAAATACTCTGAATTAGTTACTTTCAGTTTATCTTTAAGTTAAAGACAGTAAACGATCTTAATTATATCAATGAAACGATACATTGATCTCAAATAAAATCGACAGAAGGAATTTATTCAACATCCAACTGTCAACCTCAACTCGATTTGTGGATTACAACCACATATTAGCACAGAGAGAAAGAGAGAGAGAAATGGCGGAGGGAAAGGGAAATAGAGTGACAGTGGGGGTGGAAAAGAGGGGAGAAAGAGGGAGAAGGGGGAGTAGGGAAGGAAAAAGAGAGAGAGAGAAGTTTGAAGGTGAGGGGAGAGAGGGGAAAATAGAAAGGAGAGGAGGAAAGAGAGAGACACAGTGGAGGGAGAGGAAGAGGGAGATAGAGAGAGAGGGTGGGGAGAGGCTAAAGGAGATGGGAGAAGTGACGAGGGTTAGGGGTGAGGGGGTGACTGACAAAGAGAGAGTGAAGGGTGACATTTGTTTTTTTTCGAACTGTTGATATAAATAAGGAAGAACATTATTAAAGAATCCTGGCAGTACGTATACTGTTACAGTCCAACACTCGTCGATTGTTATTTGCAATAAATAATTAGGGCGAACTGAGATATGAAAACATTTAATACCAGGCATTAAAACAATGTACATAAGATTTATAGATCTAGTTGGTTGCGCCAAACTGAGTGATTCACGCTGGAATAACAATTTTTAACAAACATCGTGATTGAATTAAAGAAAGAGCACTCTTGCGGCACGAGAAAATGAACTTCAAAAATTTAAACCAAACTACTCCTACTTTACTATAAATGAGATTTATACATATGTAGCACACCCCTTGGAATAAAAATTCAATAAAAATTAAATTTTAACATTTATATTTATTCAAAAATATCAAACGAAAATATAAACAAATGGAAATTAATGTTCCGTAGGGAAATTGACATTCTAAATGTCGGTTAAGTTGCAGTTCAGCTCCAAGAATTGTGCTGGAAAGGGTGTTAAACAAAAATCTGTGTGCAGTATTTTCTACGAAACTTTGTAAACTACGAACTAAGGACACATATTAGAGACTAAAATAATAATTATTTAAATTTTATCCTGTACAAAATTAATAACAGAAAATTGATATTTTAATGAGTGGGTGAGGCGATTGCCATTTTATTTTATCACTGGATGAAGAATTCCCGGTATTGGAGACACTCAGTACAAGTAAACACAAAGGCGGCAGAAGAGGAGACATCGGAGTCCCGAAAAAGTGACAGATCGACCGTTTGGCGACTAAAAGATTGGTTACCTGAGTCCAGTTCCTTGGCCCCAAAAATTTTTAAGGGCACGTTCCCTCCAGATTTAGGGAGAGAAATCGCGGGCCAAGCTGTATTTCGATTGGGCTGAGGGTCAGGTGATCCGCCATGTATCTCATGGTGGGTGCAATGAAATAGGTGACGTGGGAAGATGGGTGGAGAGATATTAGGAAGTAAGACATGAACATTTGAAGAAGGAATAAGTTTGGATGGTGCGTGTTGGTTGATGACATCAACTAGAAATTCGGAAGTAATCTCCGAAGAAGTAGCTTTAGAGTGAGAGAAGCTTGTTTGAAGTCTAATCTGGGGATAAACTGAAAGATGATAGACGGCAGCGTGCAGAAAGGTGCCCCACTATCTACGTAATCCGCGCACCAGAATTCTCAGAAGGGAGGCCAAGCACCAACTGTAAAATAGACACAGGAGGATGCCGCCTCACGAACGGAAGCAGCCGAATTACTCATGGAAAAAGGAAGCCGGCGCTTCACAAACAGAGAACAGGTGCGTGTCTGTGCCACCGTCTAAAATGTGTTATCTGACTTTCTTGCTGCATTATATACCCACAAAATGACCCTTATAGATTGATTCTCATGCTGGGCTACTCGTGGTAAATTTTAATTGGACCCTAAGTTTTGTAATTACAGTTTTACTTTTTGTGTTAATAAATTTAATTTGTTTTTTACGTAATCTAACCAAATAATTTAAGTTTTAAATAAAAATCCAATTCCCTCAGTTGGCATTATAGTACGGATAAAAGTACCTAATATTTTTCGTTTTTATATGTTATTTGTATGTAAATTATTTTATTAATTACAGGTATAAAGTAAAATGTAAGCATCTTTATACTTCATTGTATTGCTCTTAATCATGAGGAGTTATTAAATCTAATCCTTTCTAATGTGCAGGACATTTTCGTTATATAAGATATTGCCTATGTTGTTTGGATCCAGAAACGTCGCATTGATACATGTGAACCAAGATGCACAAGCATATTTTAATGGTTACAAGTGAACCTTAATAAATTATCTTGAGTATTGTCGTTGCGACCAAGAGGTATTCCATGTGCAGCGCATGGAGCGCAGATTGCAGTCCTTAATTATGGAGTCGAAATGGCACAGTCATAACTGGCAGCGACACCCACGCTCCAGGTGGCTCATAACGACAGTCAGTGCGTCTCTCCAAGATAATGCAAGTATTACGGCAATCAGGTTAAGGTGAACATTAAACTGAACGTCCACATTCAAAGAGAGTGACTAGCGTAAGAGGAACCACCCACAACATTAAAAATAAAGACACTGTTGGGACAGCGAACTGCTTATCGTTTAATTTAGTTTACAGTATTTTCAAAATTAATATTTCATTCCAAACGCTAATTTTTTTCGGGCAGTAAGGAATAATTCTTTATGTTTTAAAATTGCGACTGTTTGTGTCGATTTAATCTATATTCCTCTGATTTACCCCTCTCTTCAATAGTGTCTCTGCTCAGCAGCATTGAAGATTTTCATTAAATATTTGTCCAGTCAGACTAATTTCTCGGCCCTCAACTTTTCCAAATAGTTCCAGAATTCGACTTGATAATATTTGAATGCAATACTCTATATTGGGATGCGTAACACCTTAGAGCACAATTCCACGTCAAGGGGCATAAGTTGAGGAACGATCCCTGCGCTACCTTTCCCGATTTTGATGATATTTTTACGGAATCTACTATTAAAATCTGAAACATTTCCGCTGGAAATAATCATTTCTGGCTGAGATACGGACTTTTCGTAGAAGGCTGTCGTTTGTCAGCGTGAACGTCGTTTCAAAAATACCAACTTTGAGCCATAATATTGTGGCAGTTATTAGAGAATAGAGACTGAAAATTCGTTTCTAAAATAAACATTATGCGTAAATTACTAAAATAGCAATTGAAAGTTACACAAATATCATCCCTAGTAGCATGAGCTCCCACATTTCACTATTTATTCTGTATTTTCAAGGAATTATGCTGGAATACATTACGCAGATACGGCTTTCCTACTTTATACTTAGGATGTCTACATAACGATCTACATTTAAGAGGATTTACAAAGAATATACTTTGGTTAATTTGGCGTGGCAAACTAGATTCCAAAATGAAAAACACCAAAAATGAGTTTTTTTTTCTTCATAGGAATAAATCGTTCATAGCGACACCAGATATCGTTTTCTTCCTAATATCAGTAGAAAGAGTAGAAGTTACCGCAATAGAAAAACTATGTCTCTATTTTGGTGTCTTGGTAAATAAGATCTAAAATTTCGGGTCAAACACCACTGTAGTGCTGTCGACAAATATCGTCTTACTATGTTTCATTAAGCAAAATTCGCTCAAAAGGCGTGATCTTAAATTCTAATTCACTTAATTACTTACATGACATATATAAAATAGAAAAAAACCTACAACACAGTTATTCCAAATCACGTTTCGTCTCCTTTTTGAAATTTCATCAGGCGAAACTAAATTCTTCACGTGTTATTAATGTAATTCTTTGCATATACATTCAATAATCTTTTCGGCTGAGGGAGTCAGGGAGTAAATATCATGAATTGTTAAATTTGCAAGTTTTGAACAATTTTTCTTATAAATGAATTTTAAAAATTGTAAAATAGAACCTATATTTAATTTCTCATATTATGTTGTAGTGTTATGAATCGCCGTATCACGGAGGTCAGTTTCCTGTGTTACTTGACACATTGTTTGATACGTCTGCATCTCAGGGCGTTAAACCCAGTAGCGAGGGAGAATGTGATTACAGAATGCGTATGTCAGCTCTCGGGGCATTGACTCGTCTCGTAAACCTTTTAAATACGTTCCCACTCCAAATTTCCTTGAAGTACATCACGAAGAGCTTTGCCGAAGGCTATGCTTTGCTTCCCTCTTAGAGTTCACCCTAACAGTCTTCTATTCCTTTCCCACTTCTTACAGTCTGTAATATTGACTGTAATTATACATATATCTAAAACTACACATCTGCGGTTTGACTAATAAATTCTGCGACCTTCACACATCTACCAAAACCATCCTCAACGTTCCTTCCACTATTATAATCCTCCGAGATAAACCTTATATCTCACGTGTTTTGCCTGAGGAAATCGCAAAAAGGATACGAAACGCGTTTTTGAATAAATAGTGATATATTTATTTGCTGACTCATTGGCCGTCTTTTTATTTATTGTAAAAGTAAATATATTTTTAACTGACATTTAAAAAATGTTAAATGAGATATGACAGCAGCTTTGTCATTTTTAAATAATGAACTATACTACGTTTCGTCTCTCATTCGAGACTTCTTCAGGTATACTAAAATGAAAATGACAAGGATGCTGTTATGACTCAGATAAAAGTTAACTTGATCTGTAAGTTTTACGGGAGAGTCTACATTATTTTATACATATGAGACCTGGTCTCTTGCAGAAACTGATAAGCTGAGGCTAGACACATTTGAAAGGAAAAATCTTCGGAAAATATATGGACCTGTCACATTGGAGAGATCTGGTGACCAAGATATAATTATGAGCTGCATCAATTGTATAAATCGCCTAATATTATACAAGAAATAAATGTTTCCAGGTTGAGATGGGTGGCCCATACTACGAGAATGAAAGAGAATGAGGTAACAAAAATATTCCCGGAGTACAAAGGAGAAGGGAACAGAAGAGTGGATTGCCCAAGACTCTGTTGGATTGATTGTGTTATGAACGACATCATGAGGCTAAGAGTCATGAGCTGGTGGACTAAAGCAAATGATAGAGACCGATGAAGGAAAATTCTGAAGGAAGCCGAGGGGGCTGTAAAGCAACTGATGATGATGGTGATGATCTGTAAGTTCTGATAGAGATAATTCATTTTAAATAATTCTTCGTGAGAAGCAAATCTTGACAGATGTGTAAAGATTCATACACCTTATATTGTTTTGTTTACATATATAATTGATTAATAAAATATTTTACATAAGAATCATAACATCATTATTCTTCATTATCAGAGCATTAAAATTTAATTTCATATTAGAATGTCAGCTAACGTAATCATAGATTAACAACTAAACCCTAAGCAACATGTTGTGGTACTTCAGGTAAAGATGCCAATAAGTCTTTCGTTGTAATTCAATACTTTCCTAACTAAATTGTAAAAGTAAGAATAGATTTCCGACAACATTTATAATTATGAAGGCATCGGCTAGAGTTGGTAATTGTAATTTTGCAGTCTGAGTTCGTCGAATAGCAGCGGTCAATAAAATGGCTTCCGCGAACAGCACAATACAAATGGTGCGGCTTTCTAGTTTCACGGTGGTATCTGCTGAATATGTATGAGCGACGCCAATGTCGGTCTGTCAAGAGACGTCTGACAACAAAGTCCACGTGACCCAGTGTCAACACGTGCATTCCAGAACCATTAGGGACCTGGCTTCATTAGTCTATGCACTGATTCTCTGTTCCAAGTAAAGGAAAATATTAACGAACACAACCACTATTGTTTCCTTCAATTAAAGCATATTAGTTTCTCTTACGACAATATCCGTGTTTAATTAACCAACGTATACTCATCTTTTATTTCCCAGCACCTCCGCATTATATAAACATCTTAGAGTCGTCTAACTATAGTAATTTTTGCAAAAATGATCAATTCAATTAGACAATAATTTTATGCTTTAATTGCTTTCAAATTTACCGCCAAGAAAATCATTCTCCTATCTCACAAATTCAATAATCATTTCGTTTACAGAATATATTTCTAAGTAATTTTTTACTGGCTTCAAATATGGAATAAATTATAGTACTACAGAAGGCAGTCAGCAGTCATTAGAATTGAATGGCAAGAAAATAATGCAGAAATTAAGAAAGGAGTATGAGTTGGATGCAGTCTGTCGCGCCGGCTGTTTAACTTATATATAGAATTGGCGATGAAGGCAGTTAAAAAGGATTTTTTAAATGGAACTATACTGCAAGAGGAAGATATAAAAATCCTAAGGTTTTTTGATGATATTGTGGTATTAGGGAGTTAGAATAAGACTTGGAAACAATAAATAGCATGAACGTGGTCATGGAGAAACAGTAAAAAAGGGATGAATAGGGAGAAAACCAAGGTTATGGAGTGTAGTGTGGGAAACAGTGGTATAACAATGAGTGTTAGATTTGGAAGAGATAATTTTAAGAAAGTTATGTAATTCTGTTACTGGAGATGCATAATAACTATAGTAGGATAGCACAGGAACGAAGGCTTTCGCGAAAAAGAGGTATTTACTTACTGCCAGTATAAGTATGAATATTGGGAAGTCATTGTTAAAATGTTCGTATGGAGTGTGGCGTTATATGGGTGCGAAATGTGGACGGTAGGAGTTGCAGAACGGAAAAGAACGGAAGCTTTTGACGTATAATGCTATAGAAAAATGAGATGGGAGGATAGAGTTACCAACGAGAAAGTTTTAAATATAATAACAGAAGAGAGAACAATATGGAGGACTTGGAGCAAGAGAATATGACACGTTTTGAGACATAAGAGTCTTGTAAAATTAACATTATAGGGAAGTGTCTGGTGTAGGAACAGAAGAAGAAGGCCAAGAATAAAATACGATAGGTAGATTAGGGAGGATGTGGGATGTGGTAGTTATGTGTAAATAAAAAGGCTTACAGAGAATAGGTTAGTATGGAGAGTTGCATCAGAGTAGTCAAAATATTACAACAAAGATAGGAGTGAAGACGCCTCTGAAGGTAAGTAGGAAAAGTTGGGAATTAATCGTTAATTTTAATAAGTTCTGTCGTTGACCAAGATTACAATAATTTTATTTACAAATAGACTTCAAGCGTGATATTCTTCGGTATATTTTTTTGTTGAAATTTAGAATAAAAATTATAGAAGATTGAGAGCTAGTAGACAAGGCACCAGTTTGTCGCCCCGTCTATTCCCAGGAATGGTATTTCGACTAGTGCGGGTACGGCCTGGTTTTTCCCGCATTACACCCGCATGGGAAACTGGGAACCTGATAAACATCTGAATTATTTGATAACCATGTTGTTCCCTCAACCAATGGCATTTCCTGATCTAGAGAAGATCGACCAAAAAGGTTCGTTTTTCAGTCATATTATTAAGCCCACACGAGACATTTAATTTAAAGGTAATATTAAGCAATATGAAGAACCGATTATATCAATATCATGGAGTCCGATATTATGACTAGGGGTTGGTGTGTGTGTCCAGTAGATGACCCAGCAAGACTGTGTGAAGAAACAAGACCAAGTAGACAACTATTTCTGTACGTTCTTCATTGAAACAGAATTCTTTATGACTAAATTATTACTAAACATTATTTATTCATTGAGTTTAAGATGTCGCACGTTTCTTAGTAGGCATGAAAGTTTTTTTTGGGTATAATCTCCGTAATCCATTTTTTAAAACGAAAGCAAAAAAAAGGTTGCGGCTCATCTGGTAGTAGATTAACTATAAATGAGAATTCGGTGACATTTGGGAATAGAGCACTGCGGTGGCTACACAGATAAATTATTTACATCCATTGCGACGACGACTGCGGCAAATGAAAAGAACCGACTTTGTTACTCATACAAAAGGCAAAGCGAAGTTCATTAAAACAAACTTGGTTGCCTTGCAAAGCTTTTTACACATATGGAATAGGAATGAGATTAAGTTCTTGACAAGAATTACCATAAAAACAATTTTTTCCTGAAATGCAACTGATAGAAGGATTTCAGTGAATACATCGCAAATGTCTCTGTATTGGTGTGTACTGTTTGTTAGGATACTAAAACTGCTGATGAGATATGAATTTTAAATTGCGTTCATTCAGTAATAAAGATTTTAAACAACACAGACTGAAATATAGTAGCTGAAAAGGAAAAGATTAAAGGCCAAAGATAAATCTATTAGCTTTATAATTTGAGAGATTTAATTTTAACTTCCATCATAGAAAAGGCCGGAGGATATTCATGTAACAATGTGTTGCAGACATTTCTTTGAAGGATCACCCATGAGGAGATTTCCATTGATCCCATAGAGAAGAAGAACTTTAGGGACGTGGAATGAGTCAGAGATTGTACATAAATTGTTATGGTTGCTTAATTACTATTAAATCTCTGCTATTCTTTATAGTCATGTGATTTTTTAACTTGCAATAAGATATGCTTAAGTAATAGGGAGAAGACAAGATATTCAACTTGTGCCCGATATGCAATATTTATAATATCTTAAACCAGCGTCTCAACAATGTCTATGGTAAGGTCTACACTAAGATAAACACAAATCCATGAATTTTTCAACAGATTAGAAAGCGTGGCTAAGTAAAAAGTTAGTTAGTTCATGTTTGAACTTGTTTTGTATTAAGTTTTAACTGTTTAATGGCGGCTGGGAGTTTATTAAATATGAATTATAAAACGCACCCTTTTTATTATAGTACGAGCCTTCACTTCTTTATGGAAAGATTTTTATTTATGAAATCAAACCTATGCACATCTGAGTTTTTTTGTGAATATTGGTTGAATATACTGACAAGTTAGAGTAAGTGATCCCATTTTCTTGCTGAGGCTCCTGCATGAAGTTTTTGGTGGAACTTTACATAACATTCTGACAACTTTTTTCTGTAGACTACAAACTTTATCTTTTCCTAATGCATTACCCCAGAATATCATTAAAGTGTAAAAGTATGCAGAATGAACTAATTTTACAATGTTTGGGTCACTAAAACTTGGCATAAATCTAACAGCGAAGGTCGTCTCTGTTTTAATAAGCAATCAATTCATGATTGATAATTTATCGTGCATTTAATAATGACATAACGAATATAGATGTCAATTAATTCAACTACCAAATTCATTCAGTACGTTAACATTCAAAATTTTCATACAAATAAATGCTTCTGACTTTTATACTTCTTTTTAAATAATGTGGACGAAACGTTTAAATATAAATTAAATTCTCCTATTTATGACGTTATGCCATTATTTTTATTACAAATAAAGTATTTAAATTAATTTGACGTATTATTATCAATGAAACACAAAGAAGGGCCAAAAGTCAAAAATGTAATGATTTTATTTGAAAAAAAGTTTCGCCCCTCCCAGATTCCATGATCTTCTCAGTCTTTCTGCAAAAATATATAACTATACAATTAAATATACATTGTTCAATTACTTAATTAAATAGATAAACTTGGAATGTTGTAGGTACTTACAATTAAACTGTAGCAAACATTTCATGGAGCTGCTGCAACAACTTTGTACAAAGAAATGAGGAGGTCCTGAAATTTGGGAGATGAACGATTACAAATAAAATTATTACATTTCTGACTTTTGGTCATTATTTGTGTTTCATTCTTTGTATTTTTAATTAATATTTATTTAATTATTATTTTTTTATTATAAATATAATTGTTTCTATTTCTTGTTCTGACTTACATTCATTTTCTTATTCAATTTCTGGATACATTACAAAGCATGGTTACTTGTATTATATTTGAAATTTGACAATGGTGTATTAATAGCATCTCAGGAACATAATATATTCAGCACGTTGTTTTATCTTTAGGGGTTAACGGACTTCTCTGCCCAGCTTTGTTTTTTGGTCTTTCACCTCCCAAGTCGTAATTATACTACTCTAAATATCTCATAAATGTAATTATTGTATAATACAATAAATAAATTTATGAGACTGTTCTGGTTTTTCGTCTGATTCTAAATAGAACAAGAATTTTATAAACTCATAACAGTGAGTCAGTCAGAAAATTCATTTTGAATTGATATTTCAAGTATCTGAATGCTGAAAATCAGATGGGTGGATAGAATCAATAATAGGGAAGTTCTAACCAAAGTAGAGGAATAGAGAACAATATGGATGACTTCGACCAATAGGCTAATGTTTGAGACTCGACGGAAGTGTGTGGGGTAAGAAGAGAAGAGGGAGGCAAAGAATGGAATGCGTTAAGCAGTTAGGGATGATGTAGGATGTGGTAGCTATGTACAAATGAAAAGGCTTGCTCAAAATGGAGGGTTACATCAGACCAGTCTATGGACTGATTACCACAACAACAATATTCAAGTAACAAAATGTAATTAACGTTTAATTTTTTGTTTAATAATTGCAAAAATCTTATCACGATTACAAAATATTGGTTTCTCTATTTAATTATTAAATTTTAAGAATTGTAAATTTGATATATTTTACGATTCTAGGTTAGTATGTTATTCGATATTATTCGGGGCAATTAGTTAATAAAATAAAGTAAATCTAGCATTGTTAATTAAATTTGATTCCAGAATCCGGTAGACATTTTACAATTATTTTCTTCGGAAAAAAGACTGAAAAAGAAAGTAAAAATAAAATCTGTGTATACAAAAAATATTTTCTTAATAATCCTATTTAAGTTATTTTGTACTATTTCAAATCTTTTGTAATACGTTATTTCGTCCTCCGTTGTTTTGTGAATTTTCATCAATGAAATGAACGCCGTCGGTCATTGTGGCAATTTGGTGGGTAAGGAATTATTGTGTTGGTGGATCCCTTAAAAACAGGTCAAATATTTTGATGCTGGACGAACATTGACCTGGGAGCGGACCATAAACTTTTATTTGAAACCCCTGAGGAAGTGGGGAGGTTTGCGATGTGAAAAATAAGAAAAGTACAGTTTTGGAGAGGGAAGGAGATGGTTGTGATCGGCGGGAGGAGAAAAATGGCCGTGAGTGGCGATTGAGGACAGTGTGTTTTTGGAGAGATTTAGTACAGTTATAAAGAGATAGTACAGATTCAGATGTAAGAGGAGATATTGTGAGCCGCGAGTGTAAAAGAGAGAACAGCTCCGCTTTTGTGGAGAAGTGTTAGAGTGGAGTTGAGTGACGGTCAATGAGTTCGCGAATCTGCTGCGATTTGGACCAGCGGAGATCGTGTCTGTATGAAGGGATCCAGTTAAACCAGTGGACAGCATTGCAGCTGCAATTAGATCAACATACTTTCCAGTAAGAATTCTAGATCGAGTTGCAAACCTTTCTTCCAAAATTTGCAAATACTTACTTAACCAAGCGTATATATTTATGAAATTTTAAAGTTTGTAAAGCGGAACATTAATTTGTTTCAAACGAATGGTGAATTTCATGAGTACGGGACCAGAAATCGTTCAGCTCTAAGGTCGGACAGGCATCGCCTTGCTCTCCACCAGGAAAGTATTCACAGTACCTAGATAATTTTATGAAACAGACTTCCTCCAGAGGTTAAATGTAATAACTACAAAAGTTTCGTGAAGTAGAGTAAAACTATTCTATTAAATGACGCATTTTACTCGGTACAGGATTTTCTTAATCGTCCATCTAGTATTTAAAATCAAGGTTCCTGCAAAAGTGTTGAATGAGCTGCCATGTAAAATAACACACCACATATCTTTCAACTTTCTGTACAGTTTTTTCTGCTCTTTTGTTTGTTTCATGTATTGCCTGGAGTTAGTAGGGAAGGGCAGTTTCCTGGTCGCGCAATTCAAGTAGTCAAAACTCCATTGCGTGTGTTTGGGTTTCTCAGTGTGTGCTTGTGATATCTTCTGTGAGTATAGTGTTTATACTGACTTTAGACTATATACATTTTCTTTTATTAATTTATTTTAAGATTATTTGTAATTAATTATGTGCCTTATTTTGTTCGTTATTTGCAATATATACGTATCCTATTTCCTAAATCGAAAACTAATGGAAAAAATAGTAAATATAAATTTAAATCTTATATTGTAATATTAGGGGTGTCAGAAGAAGACTTGGAAACATTAAAAATGGCATGAGCGTTTTCCTGGAAGAAGAGTTAAATATGAGAACTAACCGAGGGAAAACCGAAGTGATGGATTGTAGTATGGAATCAGAGGAATAACAAAGGGTGTTAGAATCGGAAGGGATATTTTGAAAGAAGTTAACGAATTCTGCTACTTGGGAAGTAATTACTGGGGATGGTAGAAGTATAATAGACATAAAGAGTAGGATAGCACAGGCAAGGAAGGCTTTCGCAAGAAAAATATGAATTATATGGTTATTAGGAAATAATTACTAAAATGTACGGTGTGTAGCGTTAACGTGGACGATAGGGGTTGCAGAAAGGATATGAATAGAAGCTTATGAAATGTGGTGCTATAGGAGAATGCTGGAAATCGTATGGTTGGTTAGAATCACTAACCAGGTAGTTCTAAGCAGAATACGAGAAGAGATAACGATTTGAAAGAATTAATATACCTCATTTTAAGACATCAAGGTATTGTAAAATTAGTATTAGAGGGAAGTGTGTGGGGTAAGAAAGGAAGAGGGAGGTCAATCGAATAAGCTAAGCAGATAAGGGAGGATGTGGGAAATATGTAGAAATGAAACGCATGGAGGGTTTCATCAGACCAGTATTATGACTGATTACCACCACAACAAATTGTAATTAAAAACATCATTCTTAATATTCATCAAAAATCTAAAATCGTAATTTTCGATTATATGGATAATAGATTGAGCAAATAATAGATTAAACTAGCGCTTCGTAGCGTTATGATGCTTCTTTTCGATTCCCATAATTTGAGAAATAATTGTTAAATAGTTCCGCTCAGCTTCCCTACGTACTGATGTAGGAAAGCGAAAAGGGTAGATGGACGAGATTAGAAACAACGTCAGGAAAATTAAGTGAAAGCTTGGGATTTGATCCATGATAGCAGTGATGTAAAACGTGATGAATAATCGAAGAATACTGTTCGCCTGGAGCATTTTCCAGTGTTGGCGGGAATAGTTTTTCGCCATGCTCGAGACGTGGAATGGTGGTGTTGTCGAGGAGTGAACATGGAAAAGCCATTACTCGTTGTTTAGTGAATGAGAGTCCCCCGGGACAAACAAACGCCGCTGGCACACGCAAACATCCCAGATCGCACTGCTTGCATGCGCCACCACCTGTTAGTTAACCTTCCTCCCTCCTCACCACTCCGTAACTAGATAGCTACATCTCCATCAAACGCACTTTATCACGTCTACAATCACTTAATCAGCTGCTTGCGAAATCAAACATATGTGGTAGAACATTTTATAAAATTTAGATGATAGCAACCAACAGATAACCGGAATTAAAAATAAATGTGGGCTAAAAGCAGGTTGTCGTGACGTTTGAAATAAATTAAGTTTCTTTCACTAAAAGTAAATCACAAATTAATTATTTACCCCATTCACTTTAGGTAAAACGAAAGTAAAATCCAGAATTTCACACCAAAAGAATAACTTGCTCATACAATTATTTTAAGTCCATATCTCCAGTTCTTGAAAATGAAAAGAAATTGGCCCATCAAAATTTCATGGAAACTATCTTATCTGATAGTAATAGCAGCTGGATAATTTTTTTCAGTTATGTTAATAGGCGTAAAGGGAATCAAACTGGCACACCATCTTTGCAACATAATGACGTTATATTCACGGTGGATAAGGCTGAACTATTAAACTCAGTTGAATTTTTAACGCAAATAAGGCTCATTGTAACGTAGATATTGAACAGAATGAGGGCAATTTATTCCAAATATTAGTAAAAAACTGAAGGAAACGGTTAAATAAATTGCATAATTGAAAACCGCGTGGCACGGACGGTATTCCCGCAGAAATAATACAAACATCAGGGAGGCAATTATTCCATACCTAATGAGGTTATCCCATATTTAAATAAACAATTCCAGCATTCCGTGTGACTGGAGGAAGGCTATAGTTGTCCCAATTCATAAAGGGGGTAGTAAAAGTGACGTGAATAATTATAGACCGTTAAGTCTTACGTCGGTGGTTTGTAAGCTGATGGAGCATCTTATTGTAGAGTACATCCAAGGAGCTCGAAAATAACGGCTGGTTTTTCAAGGGACAACATGAACACTCATGTGAGAGCCAAGTCGTTTCCTTGTACCAGGACATTGCCGATGAGGTTAGGAAGAGTGGATGCCGTGATTATAGATTTTGCAAAGGCTTTCGATCTTGTACACCACGACATATTATTACAAAAATTGGGATTGATAGTCGAGTGGTTTTATGGATTAGAGAATTTTTAGGAGACCGACAGCAAATAGTTGAAGTAATGAACGTATTATCCTCAGTTGTGAATGTTAAATCGGGAGTGCCGCAGGGTCCCGTATTATTTCTAGTCTACGTAAATGACTATCACGCATTAATTCTCAGGTGCGTCTTTATGCTGACGACTACGTAATATATCGGAAAATAAAAACTGTGATCGATGAATAATATTTACAATAAGACGTAGATACGATAATTTACTAGGCAATATTAACAAAATGAAAATAAATCGTAACAAGAGCAAGGGAATAAGCTTTTGTAGGCGTCACGTTGAAATAGTACTTAATTATAAGCTCAGCGGTAATGAAATACTACAAAAAAGTAACTAAGTATTTAAGGTATATACTTGAGTAATAATACGGGTTGGGAATATAAATAGATCAAGTGACTATGAAAGCATGGAAGGCACTTCATTTTGTCATGCGGATTTAAAAAAAACGAAACTGTCAAACACGGGAACTTGCATAGTATAAGTCTTTCCCTTGTGCGTTCAGTACAAGAATACGGCTCTATTTGTTGGGTTCCGTTCCGAAAATATCAGGTCGGGGCACTGAGAACAGTACAGAGGAACGAGGAAAAATTTGTTAAGCGGTGTCCTGGTCACGGAAATGACAAGGTTCATCAATTAGGTTGGGATATGTTAGAAAAACGACGACAAAGTTTACGTCTCGGGGCTCTTTTTAAAGCATACGCAGGCCAACAATCCTGGGAGGATATTGCGTCAAAGTTTTTAGAAGTAAATCATTTCAGTAGAGGGGATCATAATTGTAATTTTGGGCAGAGCAGCTTTAAAACTGACGTTGGGAATTATTCATTTTTAAATCGTACTATAAGGGATTGGAACAATTTACCTGCTACGTTTTTCAGGAAAGAATTAGGTAGTGTAAGTGATCGTGAAGTGCAAGTGTAGTGAAGTATAGTGAAGTGTAGTGCGAAGAAAAAAAAATACATCTAAAATATTTGGTACTTCTTATCTTTTTTATCTAAGACGTAATTTATATTATTATTACTTGTAACTACTGACATTGCTTATTTTAAGCTAATTTTTTGCAACTGCCACCGAGTGTTACTCAATTGTAGTATCAATAAATTCAATTCAATTACATTCTTGTGGGGGGGGGGGGGTGAGAGGCTACATGAGGTTGATCCTGAAACAGGCAACTCCCCTTTAATAGCATAGTAAGGTAATTGAAAAAGGGGGGATGCGGAAGGTAGAGAAAGGTAGCCAACGGTTGACGAAGGCCCCCGGAATAATTTAAGGATCCTACCCGGTGTTTCTCCTAAAGAGATGCAGGGAAAACCCCTAGAAACACTGAATGACGTGAGACGAGTTTGTTGTGGGGTCGCTGCATTCCCTTCTCCATGTCTCCACCAGTTTTAGGAAGCAATTGGCTGATTGATCCAATGGGATCTGCGGACAACTCTTGCCATATGACCAAGGTCTTCGACCCCAGTACATATACCTCCTAAAATAGGTGAAGGTGTCTCGGCATGTGAGAATTTTGAAAAAGCCCAGAGAGAGTACGAAAAGAAAACAGTGAAAATTTAAAGGTTGTAACACATCAAATACTGCCTGCGTGATGGGTTGACATTTTTCCATTCTTGTCTATCTTTCTTCTAAATACGCTCTTTACCTGAGCTTCAAAGGAAGTATTTCTACTTCCTTTGGCAATAACGTTTTACATTAAAATTTATTTTAATTAATTTGTTCTAACCAAGTCATATACATAATTTGGCTCAAAATATTTTTTGAAAATTGATGATTTAGTTCTTATTAAAAGTCAGGGTTAGAATAATTTGTTTCCTAAAGATACTATTCTAACAACTTCATTAGGATTATGATGGTTGCTTAAAATTTTAAACCAGTTCTCTGCAATAAAAAGTACTGTTAACATGGAATTGTTGAATTTTTTGTTGAATGACCAAATAATTATTTTCTGTCTTTTGACCCCAGATGTTTTTTATTTCTCGCAATAAAATAATTTAAAATACTTCATGAAGTTCTTAAAAAATATTTTTAATTTTGAAAACGAGTTGAGGCAAACGGTGCCATATTCTTCTTTCTCTTCTCAGTCGTACTTGAAATTCTAGCAGAATCTCGGTCTCCTTTATGCTCTGCTTCATTAATCTTTTTCCGTAACCTTCGTTTTCCAAATCTTTATTCCTATTGTTTTCAAGTCCTCCTGTATATCGACAAACAAGATTTCATAGGTACTCCTCTTCTGTTGTTTCTAATACTCTTTCCGAAAAACACCTCCCAGCTCCAGTTATTCTCGGTACGTTGCTATAATAATTCTTCCCTTCTTGATTATAACTACAATATACAGTTGTGTTTAAAGTGTCTGCAATTCTGCATTTATCCTTGTTCTCCAGCCATTTTCCCATTCTTTCGTGGCTCCTAAAACCTTTCTCTATTTTTCTCTTTCTACATCTTAATAGCCAACCTATCTTCTGTTTTAAAAAAGAAAATTTATGATCTCGAAAGAATCTTATGTTGCATAAAAGTTTTCAACATTAATTCTTATTATAAAAGTGACCCATATAATAATTAATTTCCATATATGTCCTAAATTTGTGATTGAATCATTGAATTCTTATTGTATAATTTACGACGTTTCATCCGCAAGATTATGACCTCTTCAGATAATTAAAATACCCGAAGTTCTCAAAACTAAATATTAAATTACTTTCGTGAAATTGGTAACTTCTTTTTTAAATACAACGAATAATTGTTGTCAAACTTATTATTTATTGTTAGTTAAGTTTATCTGATTAAAGTGAACTAAATATTGAAGCAATTTGTTCAGAATTAACTTTTTATAAAAATTCTTTAAACGAAATAAAAACAGCACAAGCTTATTGCGATGAGTGTACGTTAAGGATACTTGAAAATATTTTTTGCTTTCATGAAATAAATATTTTATTTCACCAGATGAGCTTCCAAGAAAGGAAATGGCATGTTTATCTTTTTTCCATTTTAATTTATATATATATATATATATATATATACTTTATGACCACGCTTTTTAACTAGGACCATTCTAGGCGGCGGTGTAGTTGGAAAAATTATTCTGCCGAAGCTGTGGCAATTCAATCCTCCTTGGAACACCTTTCTGTTTTAAGACTTCTCGCACAAGAATGTCTTCGGGGCACTCATCTTGATTATATTGTTCTGGTTCCAAGAAAGCGAGGATTCAAGAAATACACCTGAAACAACCTTTCAGCCATCCTTTTATTATGTAGAGAGTATTAACAATAGGTTGACGAATCCTAGTAATAATAAAAGTTATTCTGATGACGCTGTGGTATATACCAGATGTCATTATACCAAATAGACAAACAGAAAGGTACACGCTAAAAGTTTTTGTCATTTACTTTGGCTATGAGAATTGCTTGTTTAGTTCTCTGAAAGACGAATTAACTGTTTAAGATTCTTATGTCTAAAGGGGGAAATGTAAATTAGAACTGAAAACCCATGTAAAAGTAGGTCCACTTGTTAGACGTCTTGTAATGGGTAAAAATAATCTTATAAACATTCATCTATTACTAATCATTGCCTGAGACAAAATCTTTAATTTTGATAAAGCTGTTAATTTTAAAAAAGGTTACTTTCTGAACTGTTACATGCTAAATCCTATAAATTTTCTGTTAGTATAAAACGCTATACTTATCAACTAAATCTATTATATGGTTGTTTATTAAATTGTCTTTACTAGTTTCATATTTTGGTTATTCTTTGATTTGCACTATCTTTGTTCTCATTATTTCAGTACATTATAAATATTGGTCTATTTAGAATTAAGTGTTAAATTTATGTACAAAATTTTTATCATTGTCAGTTACACGGGTGGCTAATTTTTATCTTATTTGTGTTATTTACAGGCGTTAATTGTTGCTATATTTCTTGTAAGCGTTTAAGGTCAAACACCGCAAACTATGAGGCTAATTTGAACATTCAGAAAGTAAAAAAAAAGTCTATTTAAGCAGAATAGGAGAAGATATAACAATATGGAGGACGTTGACCAAGAGAAGGGATAGATTAATAGGTGACCTGTTGAGTCATGAACGTCTTGTAAATGCAGAAAAATTCGTCTGCAAAATATTTAAGTACTACTTAGTTGACAGAATTACAATCACGACGTTTCGTCCATCCTTGTGGACTTCATCAGGTACTTAAAAAATTTATCGCATTATGTAATGCTTTTTACTATTTAAACAGATAAATAAATACAAGACTTACGTTTTTAATAATAATAATATGATAAATATCGTTTTTTAGTAAAAACGAAATTATACCAAAGAATACTGGGACTTATAGGTGCAAACAGCACAGGACAATTAGTTTAGTATCCCATATATGCAAAATATTAACTAAAATAGTATATAGGAGAATGGAACTTCAAATACAATGCGATTTAGGGAACGATCAATTTGGTTTTAGGAAGAATAGAGATGAAATATTGACTTTGTGACTAATGTTAGAAGACAGGATAAAAAAACCGGCCTACGTTTATGGAACTTATAGATTTAGAAAGAAGCATTTGATAATGTGAACTGGAATATACTATAAAGGATTTTGAAGAGCACTGGAATAAAATATCGAGAAAGCAGGCTTATACATAACCTCAACTGAAGACAGACAGCAGTAATTACAATTGAAGGTCAAGAAAAGGAAGCCATAATGAAGAAAGGAGTAAGACAAGGATGAATTCAGTCGCCCATACTGTTTAATTTATATATAGACCAGGCGACGAAGAATGCTAAAACGGAAAATGAATCCTACTGCAAGGAGAAGAAATAAAAACCTTAAGATTTTCAGAAGATATTGTTGCATTAAGGGAATCAGAAGAAGACTTAGAAACCATAATAAATGGCATGAAGGGAATCCTGGAGAAAGAGTCCAATATGAGGATTAATGGAGGGAGAACAAAGGTAATGGAGTGTAGTTTGGAAAACAGTGGAATAACAAAGGCTGTTAGAAGGGATATTTTGGTGGAAGTTTAGGAATTATGCTACTTGGGAAGCGTAATATCTAGGGATGATAGAAGTATATTTTACAAAAAGAGTAGGATAGCACAGGCAAGGAAGTCTTTCGCGAAAAAGAGGAATTTATTTACGAGTAATAGAAGAAATCACTGTTAAAAATTTCTTATGGAGCGTAGCATGGGTGCTAAACATGGACGATAGGAGTTTCAGAAAGGGAAATAATAGAAGCATTTGAAATGTGGTGCTATAGGAATGCTGAAAATCAGATGAGTGTATAGAATCACTGACGAGGAAGTTCTAAGCAGAATGGGGGAAGAGCGAACAATATGAACATTGACCAAGAGAAGGGATGGATTAATAGGCCACGTTTTAAGACATGATGGTCGTGTAAAATTAGCATTAGAGGGAAGTGTGTGCGGTAGGAGCAGAAGAGGGATGCCAAGAATTGAATACGCTAAGCAAATTATGGTGGATGTGGGATGTGATTGTTATGCGGAAATGAAAAGGATTGAGTACCACAACAGGAAAAGCAAGATAAATAAATAACAGACTTACATTTTTAAATAGAGAAAGCTATACACAATGTGGATAAATTAGTGTCGTAGGATAAGGCAGGGAAGCCATTTCCATTTGTTTTCCACTATTGATTTGAAATTCGACAGAGGAATTGCATTTTTCTATTTATGAAAGATGAGTACGTTAACTCCTCGTATATGATGATAAATTGTAAAACAGGATTCCTATTTGTAGCTTATAATTGTAAATATTGTTCTTCTCTGCCTGGGCTGGAACAAACACAGTATTTTGTTGGACGTAAAGGGTCTATTTATAGATAGATAGATTTATTTCGTTACAATGGGCTGAGGCCGGTGGCAGCATACATTTAATATTCCAATATAGTACAATACAAGTTAAAAAATTATACTAATCAAAACATTCAATATACAAATAATTTAACTTTAATTATAAGCCTGAATAAATTAAGTTGAACCATGTCCCTAATTATGTCCCTAAATAATTTTACACTCTTCATAAAAGTCGTTAGTAGACTTGCAGGCAAATAATCCCAGTCCTTTACGGTCCTATTACGGAGTATTTATCCACTTCCGTTCGTTGTTTTCTGTGATTAGTTTTAAAATAATGATAATTTCTCGCTACATTTGTCGGTAAATGAATACGAGTTTTGATATCACTCCAGACCGTTGGAGACTGTTTATGAATCTTGCGGAAACAACTGTAATTTTATTTAATCTAATTTTATATAATACTCAAGTTGAATTGTCCTTAGACAGTGAAGGGTTTGTTTTATATTGTTTTAATATGAACTCCATATTTGAATGACAAAGGCATTCGTTTATGAAAGCCTTTGTTTAAAGTTCGAAAATAATTACTTTACCTAGGGTATAAATTCATGACTTCTTAAGGTTTGTAAAGCGGAAAATTAAATTTGTTTCAAATGAATGGCGAATTTCATGAATACGCGACTAGAAATCGCTCAAGTGGACAAGCACCGCCTTGCGCTCTTCACCAGAAAAGAATTAATCATATCGGGATAATTTTATATAACAGCTTTCCGCCAGGGGTTAAGAACAATAACAACTACAAAAGTTTCGTGAATAAGTGTAAAAAGATTCTATTAAACGGCGCCTTTTATTCTGTACAGGAGTTTCTTGATCGTTCCCCTAATAGTTGAAATTAATGTTCCTGCACAAGGGTTCGTTGTGTTGCTTTGCAAAGCTACCTATTACTTAAATCTAAAACTTTTTGCTCTTTTTTTGTTTTTATTGCTTGAAGCTACTACAGAAAATTTCCAAGTCATACAACTCCAAGAAGTGGAAACTCCATTGTTTATTTGTGTTTGTGTTCTTTTGTGTGAGTGTTGTGTTTGGAATGATTTTAACTATATCCTGTTTATTTTAGTTAGTTATTTAAAGACTATTTGTAGTTAGTTATGTTACTTTATTTTTTGTTCTTATAATCATTTGTCACTTGACATAATGCATGACGCATCCTATTCCCTCAACCGAGGACTAATGAAAACAACAATAAATGTAAATCTAAAGTTGTGTATTATATCAGATTGTTGGAGGTTTAGTTAGTGCAAGAGAAAACAGTTTCCTCATCTAGTAAAGTTAATTAGCGCACCCTAGTTTAATTCATATTTACGAGAAATTAAATTCAGAAAAATTAAACGAGAATTACCAGATATAGGTGGAGGAAATGCGAAAATTCCGGTATTAATCAGGCGCCAGAAAGTCGCAAAGGTCTATGCCTGTGAGATAGATCAGGCGGATTAAGGATGTTTGATGACCCATGAAATGTTACCAAAGGAAGCATGTTTCTCTGAAAGTGTGGATCCCGCATTCGTTGAAATTTAATTACTATTGGTCATGTGGTGGGCATTTTTCCAGGTAGAAGGGGAAAGAAGAGATAAAGACAAATGGGATGGGAAAGGTAGTGTGCATTAAAACTTGGAAGAAAGTGGAAGTCGGAAGAGGAGAGAAGTAGAGGGATCAGTCGAAATTTTGAAGAAAGAAGAATTTAAGAAAAGGAAAGAAGAAGATTTCAATAATTATTGAAAGAAAAGTAATGATAACTTAGCAAAAAAGTCTGTTTTAGTGTTAGTATTAAATTATATTCCATTGTTTCCATAGAAAAGTAGAACTAAAGGAAGGTGGAACTAGTCAGAGATTGTAATTAATGGTTATGTTTGCTTGATTACCATTAAATCTAAGTTATGATTTACATTTATATGACATGTTTAAGTTACATTAAGTACTACAGATAAGACAATATGTACGATTTATATCTTATATATTATTGCCATAATGTCTCAACAATGTAATATATCTACGATAAGATCAATACTAAGATACAATCAACTCCATGAACTCTTTAACAGAGATAGAAATATCTTAGCAGAGACTGAAGACTGGTTCTCCTCGTCACTTGGTGGTAAAAAATGTACTGTTTTCCGCTTTCCGAGATCTTACCCTTTCGCGAGAATGGGATCGCTATGGCTTGCTGTCTACCTGCCATCGTGGTAATCCCCGAGAAATTCCCGGAAGTCATACCTAATACCAGGAAGATAAGGTTCCGAAACGAATGTAAAACGAAAAACAAGTGCGTCTTTCCTGCATAGTAATAACAAACGAGATCTCTGCTACCCGTAGCTGCTTCCCATCCCTGGATAACTCTTCTATATAAAAAAACCCTGAGATAAGAAGTTGCAATTTCAACATACAATTTTCCCTAAAGTCTATAATGTTGTTATTACACAGTACAAAAAGGAATTTGTGTTTGAATAAATATAAATAAAACATTACTAATAAAATTTTACAGTTGAATAATCTTAACAAACATGCAATTTTACTATATAAAATGAAATATAGTGAATCATGCTAAGAGTGTCTCGATTTAGCTGACAATAATCTAGGATTTCAGTCGGAAATGTGCGGCAACGGGAATCTAGCTCATGCATATTAAGTTTCTCTATGCAAACTGATGCAATGTGATAACGTTCACTTTGGAACTCTGCCATAAGTTCTATATATATCATTGGAATTAGTTTCTTACTAGAATAATCAAATATCTAATTCTAGATAAGGAAAAATATCTCCAAAATGATAGATTCTCATTGATTATACTTAATGGTTTTTAACAGTCCTTAAAATGTCATAAATTGCTTTATTAAATCGTAACAGTTGTAAAATAAAAACTCCCACTTATAATTGTTTTTTATGTATATATTATATTCCCACATAGCAAATGTACCTTTATGTGAATTTAATAACAATAAACTCTATTTTTAAAAATAATAGAGTATTGAATACTCATCTTTAATTTTACAATTGTTTTGAGAAAACAATACATTGATATTACTGTAAAATTATAATACATGCATCTACTATTCCTTAAGTTTTACAAATTGAAATTCATCATTTATATGTTTAACTGATTTTATAATATGATTAACCAATAACAATACTCACACTTCTGCTATGTGTGTGGAAAATTTATATTATCCTTTTAATGTCCTGGTTATATTATGAAACCAGAAATTGAAGTCTCCTGACAATGTTATAGCATAATGCCGGAATCCGCTACTCTGTCCGAATAATTGCTGTTGCCATACGCACACAAGTGGATCGGGTTTGGTAAAAAAATTAAGGAGCAAGTGGATTGGGAAAGGCATAAACATACTTTTTTTCCATTGTACATATTGCGTGGTTCCAGAAATTAATAGGATGTACTTCAAAGTTTTTGATCCAATTTACAAAAATTACGTTTTCAAATCCTTCTCGATATTTTGAATTTATAGCAACAAGTTTTCATCGCTATATAAATTATTAAAAAGTCGGCCAATAAGTCAGCAATTAATTTTATTACTTTTTACTTAATCCGATAACGATGTTTCGTCTCCCTTTTGAGACTTTATCAGGCCATTTCGGTTGTAACCGTCGCGACACCGAATTCCTCTCATGGAAACAGTTCTTACATTTTATAATCATTGCTGTTGGAGTTATGGATCATGAATTAATAAATTTTATGGGTCTCTCAAAAGGGAGACGAAAATTCTTATTGAGATTAACTAAATAGTAATGAAATTAATTTCTGACTTATAGGCCGTACTCTTATTCGTTTAAAGTTATGTTTTATTTCATCACTGCTCCTGATAAAGGTTTTAATCAGACGTTGAAGACATTAAAAATTTATTTCCTGAGAAAGTCCCAAATATGGTGGCGAAACATCAATTTAACTAAATAAAACCTTTGTCTGTATCGGGACCTTAATTTATATAATTTATTCTCGGTAAAACAGATTTACTATTTAAAAAATTTCATGAACTCCATAGGTTTCAGTCTGAACGTTCATCTTCTAATAACTCGCCCTCGTAACGTTCTCATTTACAGAGAATATCTGAAAACCAGAGAGGCAGAAAGAGAAATCCAGGGAGAGGATTAAGTGCTTTGAGGATGGAATGTTTGGTTTTGGTTGCCAGGGCATTGGATGTAGATACTAGGTCTCTAAAGAAAAATGTAATGTATCGATAAATGATTAATAAAGTTTTGTAGTGAATGAACATCGTTCATATATGCAGTAAGTGCATGTTACCAGATACTAAATTAAATTAAATTCTTGACTGTCCTACCACTGACCAAGTTCAGTAGTGCCCCGTGATCGTGCGAATTATCATTGTAAATATTGGGTCATCATGACGTAATCAACGATTGTGGCTGGTCTTATTCACAGTCAGTGGCACCCGACATAAATATAAAACATTAATTAAACGAAATTGACGTCCACCTGATGGACGGAGAAGTTTAAATTATTACGTGGATGGTCTGTTAAACTATTACAGTGTAATGATAAAACAAATCTACTTGGAATTTGGCTGTGCAGAATCAAAGACAAGCTACGGGAGGGTTTCAGAGAGGGGTAATAAAAGTTAGACACAACGGCGTAATTGGGGCATTTTCCACCTCCCCGTAAAATTTGGTGAAAGCAGATGGTAAGAGGTTGGTGTTTCCCCCAAAATCATCGGCAAGGGGATGGAGGGGGGTTTAAGCGGCTCTTCCCAGAGAGGACAGACGACAATTTTGAATAAGAAGTAAGCCATACGATAAAAGTTATTAAAAACCACCAGCAGAAATGAATTTTGGAAATTAAGGAGATGAAGGTTGGACATTAAGGACGTGGAGGCGTGTATGCTTTGATAATTAATGAGATGATCGTTTGATCAATAAGGAAGCGGAGCTTATGATGGAAGGTTAATATTGGACAGTTAAAGATTGGAAATTGTCCTGACCACGGACATTAACAACGGTAGTAAGGCGTGATCCAGCCCGGAGCAACAAGGAAGCGGCAGCTGGAAGTTCCAGGCAAACTGAGACAACTCAGTAAATACCTCTGTTTGTTGCCGATTTCCTGGTACTGCCAGTTCCAAGTAGGATTAGTGTTAAGTATTGTGCTCTATGAGAAGGCCCATTTAAAACAAACCTTTATTGTAGAGCTCTTGGATTTAGTTGTAAGGAATTAAATTTGTATAATTAATGTGAATATAAGTAGCGTTGATCATTGAAAAAATTGCCGGTTTAAAACTATAAATTGAGCAAATTGTAATTTATATTTAAAACTGTTAAAAATTATTCTTATTATAATATTCATTATAAAATAACATTATCCTCCCCTATTCATTACAACACTCTGATAGAACACACTTTCATTGATTTATAAATAGATTTTGTATAGAAAATAATATTAATTTGAATTTTAAAAGAAGTTAATTATCTTATAACAGATAACAATTGGAATTTAGAATAGTTACAAGGAGAAGTTTTATCAGGCATTGCTAATTAATAAAAGTTTGGTATATACCTTTGAGTACTTGCAGGCCGTGGCTATAAAAACACGTGGCTTAATCACGAGACTCATTTGAGCTGACGGTCTCGAAGCGCAACCTTTTCATCGGATTTATTGAAAGATATTTTTGAGGACAATAGTTATCCAATTTGGTGAATTCCCCATGGGCCTGTCGCACGGCTTTGTGCTCTGGTAAATGAAGCAGGAGGGAGACCGCATCTCCTTTATTGCGCGTTCCTCGGAGCGATCTACGATCAATGCGTCCAATGCGTCCCGTCTCCCATTTGTTCTATGTGAAGGTTTCCTTGTAGTTGGCACTGGCAGAATATATTGATGCGATCGACTGCCTTTGAGGAAAGGAAGCTCAAAGGAATGGAAATCGTACACATCTACGCTGTTAACAGGTGAGTGCGCCCTCTCTCTACGTGCAATTTTCTTGTCTTCTCACGGTGTGGAGTAGCTACCAACCTCAGGAAAACTTATTTTCGGAAATATTAAATTTCCTCTGTGGGTGGATGGTATTCCTAACTGGGCTTCAGTGGAATCGATAAGTACAAGCCATCAATTTAAAATAGATTTATGGTGAACTGAAACGATTTATAAGGTAAAATAATGGTAAAAGTTTTAAAAGAATTCAGGAGCAAATATTGATTCCACCGAGTTTTAAATCAATTAACAAGTTTATCTTCCATAATGAATTGTCAGTGATATTATGAAGGATTTCTGCTAATAACTTTGGAAAGTATGACAGTAAGTGTCGCTAGATGTGTCACAGAGAGTCGCTGATGACAGAGGGCTGTGGTTTTGTATATTTGATTTTATGGCTCTTGTTATACCGGAAAAAAACTTATTTACGGAACAAAGTATGAACGATTTATTCTCACTTAGAAGATACTCAGTGAACGTAAATAACTCATGTTCACTAAGGGTAAGTATTTAATTTACTTTTGGGGCTGAATCAATAAGGCCGAAAGGTTTTAAACCTTGAAAACTTTACGAACTTAAATACCTGTAACGTTTACAACTACAATAGTAAAACACGTTACACGTGTATGATATAGAAAAAAATTAAATAAAAATGTAAACTGAAACAACTATATTTACTTTCAATAATAAAAGAAGAAAAGGAGGTGGGCGATGAAGAGTTGGGGGACAAAATTTTAAGGTCGGAGTTTGATAGGGTGCTGACAGATCTTAACAATTGTGAAGCACCAGGAATTGATAAAATTCAAGCAGAGTTGATAAGATTATCGGGCGAAGCAAATATCATGGTTGTTGAGAATAGTTTTCGAAATCTACGAAACAGGATGAATCCAGGAAGATTTTAGTAAAAATATAATTATCCCTATACAAAAAATCTGGGGCTGATAGATGCGAACAGCACAGAACAATTTGTTTATTATCTCATGCACTGCAAAATATTAACGAAAATAGTATATGGAAGGATGGAACGTCAAATAGAATGCGAGTTAGGAGAAGGTCAGTTTGGCTTTGGGAAAAATATTGGGAGAAAAGAAGCAATATTAACTTCGCGTCAAATTTTAGAAGACAACATAAGTAAAACGAGGCCTACGTTCATGACATTTGTAGATTTAGAAAAATAATTACATACTGTGAAATGGATCACACTATTAAGGATTGTGAAGGTGCACGAATAAAATATCAAGACAGAAGGCAGTCAGCAGTAATTAGAATTGAAGGTCAAGGAAAGAAAGCGGAAATCAATAAATGAGGAAAGGAAGGCAAGTCTGTCACCCATGCTATTTAACTTATATATAGAACAAGCGATGAAGAAAGTTAAAATGGAATATGGAAAATGAATCATACTGCAAGGAGAAGAAATAAAAACCCTAGACTTTGCAGTTGATATTTTTGTATTAGTGGAGTCAGAAGAAGACGTGGATATCATAATAAATGGCATGAACGGAGTCCTGAAGAAAATGTTCATTGTGAGGATTAATATAGACAAAACCAAGGTAATGGGAAACAGACGAATAACAAAGGGTGTTAGATTGGGAAGGGTTATTTTGATGGAAGTTAAAGAATTCTGCTACTTGGAAAGCGTAATAACTAGAGATGGTAAAAGTATAGTAGACATAAAGAGTAGGACAGGCAAGGAAGGATTTCGCGAAAAAGAGGGATTACTTACGGGTAATATAAATGTGAATATTAAGAAATCGTTGCTAAAAATGTTCGTATGGAGCATGGCGTTATATGGGTCCGAAACGTGGACGATAGGAGTTGGGGAAAGAAAAGAATAGAAGCCTTTGAAATGTGGCGCAATAGGCGAATGCTGAAAATCAGATTGGTGGATAGAATCACAAACGACGAAGTTATAAACAGAATAGGGGAAAGGCGAACAATATGGAAGACGTTGACTATGAGAAGGGATAGATTAATACGCAACGTTTTAAGACACGAGTGTATTGTGTGTATATAATTAGTATTAGGGGGTAGTGTGTGGGGTAAGAATAGAAGAGGTAGGCATAGGATGGAATACGCTAAGAAAATTAGGGAAGACTTGGGTTGTGCTAGTTATAAGGAAATGAAAATGCTTGTGCATGATTTGTTGCATCAGACCAGTCTTAGGACTGAATATTATAACAACTACCACATCCTACCTAATCTGTTTAGCGTATTCTATCCTTGGCCTCCCTCTTCTGTTCTTACCCCACACACTTCGCTATAATGCTAATTTTACAAGACTCTCATATCTTAAAACGTGGCCCATTAATCTATTCCTTCCCGTGGTCAACGTCCTCCATATTGTTCCCTCTTCTCCTATGCTGCTTAGAACTTCCATGTTAGTTACTCTATCCACCCATTTGATTTTCAGCATTCTCCTACAGAACCACATTTCAAAGGATTCTATTATTTTCCTGTCTGCAACTCCTATCGTCCACGATTCGCCCCATATCACATCCACTCCATACGAACAATTTCGGAATTATTTCCTAATATTCACCCTCATATTTACCTAAGATAATTTCTCTTTTTTTGCGAAAGCGTTTCTTGTCTGAACTATCCTACTATAGTTATTATGATTGCTAAGTAGCAGTATTCCTTTAACTTCCTTCAAAATATCCCATCCCAATTTAACATCTTTTGTTATTCAGCTGTTTCCTATACTTTACTACATGATCTTGGTTTTCCCTCTATTAATCCTCATGTTGTACTATTTTCCCCAGGACAACCTTCATGCCATTTACTAGTTTCCAAGTTTTCTTCTGTCTCACGTAATACTACAATATCAAGCGCAATCCGACGTGGAAATTATGATAGCCGGCATGAACGGAGTCCTGAAGAAAAAGTTCAATATGAAGATTAATAGGGATATAACCATGGTAATGGAGTGTAGTATGGGAAACAGTGAAATAACAAATTGTGTTAGATTGGGAAGGGATATTTTGAAGGAAGTTAAGGAATTCTGCAACCTGGGAAGCGTAATAACGAGGGATGGTTGAAGTATAGTAGACATAAAGAGTAGGATAGCACAGACAAGGAAGGTTTTCGCGAAGAAGAGAAATTTAGTTACGGGTAATATAAGTGTGAATATTAGGGAATTATTGGATGATGGCGTTATATGGGTGTGAAACGTGGACGGTAGGAATGCAAATTTTGTGCTATAGGAGAATGCTCAAAATCAGATGGGTGGATAGAATCACTAATGAGGAAGTACTCAGATCACGCTAAGAGGTGTTGCAGAAATATAAGCATTAAGTGGGGAAATCGGGTTGTGAAAGGTCTCCATATTGGAGAATGACCGATGATTTCTAGTGGCCTTTGATGACGGAGCTAATGCAGGACTTAACACAGGCAGCGTGACGTGGCCGTAATGGGCTTTTGGTGATGATGCTGAAAGTGAAACAGACGTACACGACAACAACGTCATCACCAGTATTATAGCCTGGGACCTTTGTGATGCGAGGCAATGTCGCTGGCCGCTTCTGCATAATTATGCTGTTTTTCAAATATTTTCTGGTAGTGATGAAACTAATACTTGCCATTTATTATAAAGATTAACTTTGTAATCAGATGGAGTAACTATAAATCGCCAAAAATATATAGTTATAATATTTTAGAGTTACCCTTAGAGAACGACATGCTTTAAATTTGATCAGGCAGCTCATTAATTTACTAAAAATCAAAGGTTTATCATTAATTGAATGTTTACAAATTATCAGCTAAGGTCTATTTAGACATAAGGAAAACAAAATTATTCGTTACTGTTAACTTTTTAAAAATTTAATACTTTATCGAAAATGGTTGCATCAGTCGTTAAATTTAAGAATAGAAAAAATAATTCTTATTGAAGGTTTAGTCAATGGAGACTATGATACTGTTCTTTGCTTATATAGAACCTCTACTGGATAGGAGAGTTCCTGGGTTCAATTATCCGGTGCGATTGAAAATTTTCCATCATAATATTTTAATTAAAGACATTGTTTAAATTAATTTTCTGCGTAATTACTTACTTTTGAAGTTTGCCTCAAGCTTTCAACAATATTTAATATATGACTTCAATTTGTTTGAATTATTGGTTCTTTCTAATTATCATTTAAATATTTAATTTATGTGTTATATTCAGTAATTTCTGTAAAAAACTTATTTACTCTCCGGATGTAGATTATTTTATTGAAATTAATATAGGTTTATTGTCAAGTTTGTTTTTAAGAAAACAGTTTTTATTGAAATAAATAAAAAGTACGGCAAATAAGCCAGTATAGTCATTACTACTTAATTAATATAAACGTGATGTTTTGTCTCCCTTTCGAGACTTAATCAGGAATAAAATTGCGCAATTAGAACACATTTAAATAATATTTTCGGACGAGAAGTGAAGGACATGAATTGCTAAATTATAAAGTCTCAAAAGCGACACAAAACCTCGCATTTATATTAATTAAATAGTAAAAATTATATGCTGACTTACTGGCCGTATTTTATTTATTTTAAAACTTATAGTCAGAAACTATGTTTGAATTTTGATTGAAACTCCACCACACAGATAGCAATGCCTAATACATTTTAATGAAAGGGTTTTCTACTTACATGTAGGTAACTAATTAAAATCATTTTGGATGATTATAAAAATATGATAGTCTACTGATCTGCCGTTTTGGAAAATAAATGAGTAAACACTGTAGTTATTGAGAAATAAAATTTAATAAGTATAATACGTTGAGTTCTTTTTATTGTAACCTGATTCAGGTACAATAATAATATAATATCAATATAAAAACACAAGAAACCAGAATTTAAAAACACGACATATATAATACCAATATATGAAAAGCTTGTTACACGGCCAAACGACAGGATATTCAAAGAAAACTCGTATCAATAAACACAAAAATAATTTTAATAAAACGCTCAAAATCATTCAGTCGTTCCCAAACATGTTTGTTTAAGTAATCATAAATTTAATTGACGATTTTTCAAAATTTTAGATGAGAAATGAGAATTTTTTCTGATTTTGATTACCTACATTTTACAGAACAGACCCGATAATTCAACCATTAATGTGAATAATTATACCAATATTTTTAATAAATATTTGAATCCTTATTATAGTGAATTTATTTTACAATTTAATGCAATAAATTTTTCCATTCTTACTGATTAATTTTTTAACATCCACAATACGATTAAAACAGTCATTTCGGTCGCCATGAAACGTGTTATTCGATTTATCAGTTCATATGGCTTTAATTTGTAAATAATATTCTATGAAATTTAACATAGTTGTATTTTATTTCATACTTGTGAATTATAGTTTTCTTTGAATTTTTAGATTTTCAACAGCTGATTAGTGCACCTTAAGAGGTTGGAATGAAAGAAGCGCAACATTATGATATATAAACTTTTTTCATCAGATTTAATTTAGTTTCTTAGTACCTATAATGCTTACTCGTTTATTTAAAAGAAGAGAGACCAACGCAGCTATTCAATCAATCGATAAATAATCTGACTTCAACTTCAATTACAAAAAAAGCCAGTTTATCAGCAAAACAATGTTGATGTGGTATTCAATCCTTAGACTGGTCTGATACAATCCTCAATCCTATCCTATCTTGCATACGTTCATGAATGTACAAGCAGGAGGTCACTACCAATTATGAAAGTTTAACTCCGACCTAATAGAGGTGGAATACAATTTTCCCTTTTATATAAAATGACACAAATATTTTTCGGATTTATTGGAGTGATTTTCTGTAGTTTACACTGTTTTAATATTGTAATTCAATATGAGTATTAATAGAGGAAAAACCAAGGTAATGGAATGTAGTATGGGAAACAGTGACATAGTGTTAGATTGAGAAGGGATATTTTGCAGGAAGTTAAGGAATTCTGCTACTTGAGAAGCGTAATAACTAGGGATGGTACAAGTATAGCAGAGATGAAGAATAGGATAGTATAGGCAAGGAAGGCTTTCGCGAAAAAGAGGATTTTACTAACGGGTAATGTAAGTGTGAATAGTAGGAAATCGTTGCAGAAATGTTCGTATGGAGTGTGCGTTTATATGGGTGCAAAACGTGGAAGATGGGAGTTGCGGAAAGGAAAAGGTTAGAAGCCTTTGAAATGTGAATGCTGAAAATCAGGTGGGTGGATAGAATCACTAACGAGGAAGTTCTAAACAGAATAGCGGAAAAGCGAACAATGTGGAGGAGGTTGACCAAGAGAAGGGAGAGATTAATAGGCCACGTTTTGAGACAAGAGGGTCTTGTAAAATTAGCATTAGAGGGAAGTGTGTGGAGTAAGATCCTATGAGGGAAGCCAAGGATGGAGACAATAGGCAGATTAAGGAGGATGTGGGATGTGGTAGTTATGCGGAAATGATGAAGCTTGCGCAAGATAGGTCAGCATGGAGGATTGAATCCAACCAGTCTTAGAACTTAGCACCAAAACAACAGCAATATTGAAATGAAATTCTTTTAGTGTTATTTTAAGCATAAGTTTATTGTCTATAAACTATAAGGAAAATATTTTGATTGACGTCACATAATTAAATTTTTCAGACCTTCAATATGAGTGGCATACTGCCGAGTTGCAGTTAATTACTCAGTCTACTACAATTTAGTTTCCTGAGAACCTTTCTAAATCTGTCTCCTTCAGCTAGCTTGAAACGGTTGCTTAATTTGGTTTAATTGCTTAAAAACTGCGCCCTCGAGTCCTTTGTAATTCGCAGATAAGAGCTCTCCTGCTCACGATCGAATGTGCGCGTTCGGAATACTGTTATAATTTCCTGTACAGTACTACATTATTTACTTATAGCATAACTGACATTTAAAGAAAGATGACCTTTCACCTATTTACTATAAAATAAAATGGTTAGTAACAAAATAGAAATGCTTGTCGATTAAGACCATAATTTATTTTAAAGATGATCAACCATTCAAAAATGACAATTATAATAGCTAAGTAACTGAAGTACCCGGCGTTGCTCTGGTTCGCGTAAATAATGAATCAGGAATGTAATTAAAGATAAGTTTATAACAGTATTTAAGGGCACTTTAGAATCAATATCAATTTCAACTTATTTTCATTCCTCGATGGCGAAAGATTGTCAAATGGTAGTATTCTACTAAGACGTGTCATTTTAGGGCCATTTCTGGTGGTCTGAGAAGAAAAGTTCATATGACCATTGTAGAGAATAGAATATATAATTGACTGTGTCTTTAGAATTTTTGAAAATCGACACCACTGAAAAAAAGTGGATAAAATGGAGGTTTGTTGACATTTACCTCCTTTCCACATAAATATAGTATTTTTTCTTAATATTTTGTTTAACGTCGCACCATTAACTACGGCCATTAGCGACTGTACGGGGAACTTTATATTTAAATAGGGGAATCAAGTATGGTAACTGAAATAACACAACATCGAAGCCCGTGCCAGGATTTGAAGCCGGGACCTCTGTGGAGCGAGGCAGCGATGCTTACCACTACACCACAGGAGGTCGGCAGAGGTTGGTTGTTATTTAAGTTCATTTAATTTAATACGTTTACCTGTGATGAATGTCACGATTTTATTTGCTTTTACAAACGAGCAATTACTTAATATTAAAATTTACCTGACGCGAAAAATAAAACAAATTTACGTATACTTTGTATCGACGATCCAAAGAAGTTTATTTCTCCTGGAGATATCTTTCTGCAAAGATAGGTTAAATACAACGCGATATGCTTATTATTTAAAAGAATATATAGTAGTATAGATCAAGAAAATATACAACCCGCATTCACTTTAAGGGATCTTGATACGAGTACGGGACACGTACCTCTTTTACGAAAAATGTTTCTCACTTTTTTCACACATATAACCAGTATATTTTAAAAAAAGATAAAGATGACGGGTAGCTTCGGGGGCCCTAAGGAGCACGTGTGTCAAATTAAGACCAGTATTTTATACTCAGACATACATTCAGACGGACTGACAAAGGTTTTTAGGTATATAGATATCTCTGGACTATTTATTTATTTCTTCTTCTCCTTCCTTGGCTCTGCTGCCTATCAAGGGCCTTGGCCTACTGGGTCGACTGCGGACCGTCATCTTTCATGACACGTTCCGAATTCGCCTTAATCCCAGTCTCCGTGACCATGAACACACAAACATCCAAGTGTATGACAGTATTCGAATTCGGTCTAGCCACTAGTCCTTCAGGAGGTCGGCTTATTTATTTCTGCCGCACACAAATATAGTCTCATATACGAGAAACAATTTTACATGTCTCCGAGTTCCATGTGCACATGCAAATAGAAATAGGTTAATACGTTTCGAGGGCAAAAGTACGTTGTTCGTTTGACCACGCCATGTTTGTTCTACTAACAGGGTTACCAACGTGAACTTCCACTGTCTCTGTGACACTGGAGCCCGTCACAACTCTTCCATTGCCCTCTCATTCTCCGCATTACCAACTTTTAAAAATTTTGTGTGTTACAGTTTTTTTCAAATGTAAGAATCAAGCTAACTCGTAAATATATTCAAAATTAAATCAACTTTTCCCCAGTGTCACTGATACATTAAATAGATATTTAAAGACGGGACTAACGTGAAATTTAAGTATGCATATCCCATAGAGATGTATGAATATATTTATAGTAAGTCTAAATATGTTTAATACATACAGATAGTTATTAAATGAAAGAATAAATCTTAATAAAGATTGACGGAAAAACTGTTGTCCCTTAGTATTTGGGGGGTATCGACCAGTCGTGACACACATCAATATTTTTAATTCAAAATCCAGACGTGAATAGACTTTCACCCCCACAGCCCCAATATTAGTCTCTGAATAAGCGTAGGAATGTATTGATATCTGTTTTGACATACATAGCTATAGATAAAACGTTCCTTGCATTCAGCAGAGACGCATCACAGTAGCATTCTGGCTGCTGGAATTTTTAATCTGCGGATTTTTTTTGTGAAGCATTGCTCTCAACAAAAGCCTGCACAGCGTCAGTTATGGAAACCAGTGCATCTGAAAGCGCACCATAATACCGAATAACAAGGACTCGGTTCGTCAAAGCAGAAACCGCTGGATGATGAACGGAAAGGAAAATAGTAATACTGCCACAATTACCCACGGTTCCTTTACTTCCCATAATTATCGTCAACTAGTTACGATTTCTCATAATTTGAAAGGTGGAGACATTTTCGCAAAGTTAAACCCCACAATTAATTAGCAAATATGATTAAAAATATTTTTGCATCTTTTTAGGTAATGGAGAATTAAACTACCTCATTTTGGTAAACAAATACCTCAACGAAACCAGAGAATTGGTAATTCCTAAAATAAAATCACCCTAGAGTAAATAATGTGTCAAAGATTCTACTGTACTCGTAAGATTGTTAAGAAATTAAACCGTCATTTTAAAAAGAAATTCGATATTCTTTCAGAATAGGGGAAGAGATAACAATATGGAGGACGTTAGGCAAGAGGAGGAATAGAATATTAGGCCACGTTCGAGACATGAGGGTCTTGCAAAATTAGCATTAGTGAGAAGTATGGGAGAAGAAGGATGGAGGCCAATGATGGAATACGGTAAGCAGATTAGGGAGGATGTGGTTGTTATGTATAAATGAAAAGTCTTGGAAAAGATAGGTTATAATGGAGTGTTTCATCAGACCAGTCTTATGACTGAATATCACAACCACAAGAAGAACTTTAATATGTAATTAATTACATTATTTTACATTGAAGACCTCTGTTTACTTCAATTCGGCACATGATGCTTGACTACTTAATTTAAATAAAAATCTGATGAATGTATAAGTGATCGGCGACTGATTTGAGCCTAAAGGTTTTCAATGAATAAATAGAAATTATTGCAAGTCTGTCTTCATGTAATTTAACTTAAAGAAATTTAAAGAATAAAAATGGTTTTAAGGTAATTTTTAAAGTTTAATGTTGCTCTGAATTTAAACAGTTTTGAGTAAATTAAATGAAGAATGTAGAGATACTCGATAAGTATAAAAATGGCAAACTTTTATCAGGAGGAATGTTTTGTTTTTGGTGATGATCTTTGGGTTATTTGATGTCTGAAACAACACTCAATAATGATGGATGATAGAAGTAATTCCTTTTATAAAGTTTCTGCATGATAACTGATTAAAACAATTTTTTTTGCACCTTTCTCTTCCTGTCTCTGATATTTGTGTTGTTAACTCCATTTAGTTGCTACCTACACGTTTCCTAACCTGAGACGGATCCT
Source organism: Eucriotettix oculatus (assembly GCA_034510155.1). Lineage (NCBI taxonomy): Eukaryota > Metazoa > Arthropoda > Insecta > Orthoptera > Tetrigidae > Eucriotettix > Eucriotettix oculatus. Next base: position 15,862,690 of record CM067377.1, read on the forward strand.
CTATTTCCAAAATGTATTACCTTATTATCGAAAACCTTCTTTATTAACGGAACGACGGAATTACAATATAGACTTAAAAATAAATGCATTGTTACCCCCCCATATCTCTCTCTCTTCCTTCCTTGGCTCTTCAGCCCATTGAGGGCCTTGGCCTACTGCGGACTGTCATCTTACCTGACACATTTCGAATTTGAAATGATACGTTGTCAGCGCACTGAATCTCCAGCAGTCTTAATCCCAGATTGCGTGACCGTGACGGCACAAACATCGAAGCACATGCCAGGATTCGAACCCGGGACGTCCGTGCGACGCTAGCCACTAGACCATAGGAAGCCAGCCTAAATGCTCCAGATGTTTCATAATAACAACCGAAACAGATGAATAAGCCAGAGTTGGGGTTTCCTCGGCAAGCTGGTCGAATAACTTTACCACCTAGACCACGTTGTACTGTGGATCTTTTGCCAGGTGGGGAGACGTCGTAGAAAAATGGTGGGCAAAAGGATTGAGACGGTCTTCGTCTTGAAAATATATACACGTCAGCATTGATTCAGGACATAAATCGTTAGGAACCGGAAGAAGTAGAGGAAAGCGCGATGTCCCGTAGCTCCTTCGGAGAAAAGAGTGTCTCAAACCATAATAAACAGACTACGAGTCTAGACTTACAGTATATTGAAGCAGAGAAACTTAAATCACCCGCAAAAATTACATAAAAATTTTGAGGTTATGTAAAAAACGCTCAGATGATTCTTTATTACATTTGAATGCATTAAACAGTTGTATTTTAAGTTGTTATAAAGCCAAGATTATTTTTTAAACGAACTTGACAGATAAAGCTAATTTTTAGCGTTTGTCACAATTTTCGACAATGAAAGAAATATTTACTGATTAATTTTTATGTAATTATTAATTTAAGTGTATAATAACTTGTAAATAAATCAAATTAATTTTTATACGATTTTTCTTTTTTATAACAAAACTACAAAACACTAAAATTTTATTTATTTTTTATTAACTATACTAATGGGAAATTAAGTCACCGTTAGCTGTTATGGACTATCATCTTTTACTTACGTGCTTTTTAGTAGATATAATTTTGTCTAGTCAATATCTGGGGGTATGTTAGTAGCCATGCCACGCGATGAATAATACTAAAATTACAAAAATTATTGACCAGTTAATTCAGGAAAAATCAACTTACCCTGGACCTGTCGTTCACTTTTTCTGACTACTGAACCCGCCAAACAAACGGCTATCATTGTTAACCTCGTAGGCAAGACCACGCTTCTATCACACCATCAATTCTACAAATTTCTAAAATCTGTTCATAGTCAGCAATAACGTTCTAATCTGTACCCTCCTTTGTTTAATCATACCAATATCCACAATACAATAAATGGTGACATTATTCTTGCATTAATCGTGAAAATCACAACATCAATATTTTTACAATGGACTACGTAATGACATAACCAATTTACTCCACCAATATAAAATTGGCTTAATTTGCAAATTCACGAATGTATTATCATGTTAAGTCAAGAATTGCAAAGGCACATTGTGGCTTTGAGGATACACATATTTCGCTTTACATAGGCCAAACTAAGCGCGTATTAACATCCAGAATCAAGGAAAATTATAAGTTACTCGCGGACAAGCATTCGGTCATCACTAAACATATTTCGTATAATAATGACAACTTTAAATGGACTAATGTCAAAATTCTTGATGTTGCAACTTATTACATATCTAGGCTTGTTACTGAAATGACATAAGAATTAATCAGAGTAACACCGTAAATGTGATTGAGATTCTTTAAGAATAGCTTATAATCTTTTATTTAGTAAACTCTGCAGGTTTGTAAATGCGTGGGTTTTGGGTTAACCTTATCCTTTTTTGTTCACTGCAATAATTTTATATCTCGAAGCTATATTACTAGTTTACTTATTGTATCCTTATTCCTGGCTGCATGATGTCACAATACGTCAAGTATCCAAAATAAATCTTCTTCTCAGAGTTAATACGTGATTTCACTTACAACCAAATAGACTTCTTTGCTACCAAAAGAGTAATGTTCACACGATTTTTCACAAATATATTGAACAAGTTTGAATGGTGCCACAAAATCAACACAATATACAAATCAAACGTTTGTACCCTACGTGAAGCAATTGTTATTTAATGCTCACTGTTATAGGCTTCCCAACCAAAGTATTTCGACCAATCTCGACCGTTTAAGACTCGACTCTCTTCATATATTCTTGGTTCAAATCAGCTAAATTTTGTTCCGCCATCTGATCTCCAGTGACCACTCACCTTATCGTCAAATATGATAATTTTTCATCCTCGTGTGGGCAAAGAGATTTAATTTTTTAAAAATTTATATTATAGTACACAAGTTGTGACTTTACCAATACTTTTGTCTACCCGTTTGTCCATGTAAATATTATTTCATTTAAAAATCATGATAAAAACTGAATGATGGGAATAGGGCTGAGGAAAAAAAGAGATGGTTATTCAGTCCCACCTTTCTCTTGAGTGAAAAAGAGCAGAATCTCTTGTGTGCTTTTTTAAAAGTAATTTCTTTTTGAGTTAATGAGTTTAACAAAAACGTCACAGGCGCTGCGGGAGTTTTCTCGCAGGCGCTTCACCCCAGAGTGACTGCGGGGCTCACCTGATTATGTCAGGAATGTCTTGTACTCTCTCTGTTTTTTTTATCAAAGTTCTCACATGCCGAGACACCTCTATTTTAGGAGGTATATGTACTGGGGTCGAAGAATGGCAAAAGTTGTCCGCTGATCCCATTGGATCAGTCGGCCAACTGCCTCCTGAAACTGGTGTAAACATGGACAATGGAATGCTGCGACCCCACAGCAAACTTGTCTCCCGTCATTCGGAAGGGCGTGAGAATAGTACCCAATTCCCGACCTACTTGATGCAGGTTTTCTAGGGTTTTCCTTTCATCTCTTTAGGTGAAAAACCGGGTAGGATCCTTAAACCATAGCCCGGGGGTTCTATTTAACCCTTGGCTACCTTGCTCTACCATCCGCATCGCCCCTTTTCAATTCCCTTCCTATGCTATTAAAGGGGAGTTGCCTGTTTCAGGTTCTCCCTCATGTAGCCTGTTAACCCCCCCCCCAAAAAAAAAACGTTATTTCGAAAACTCCACCTTGAATAAATGGATTAAAGAGCTGGATGTAATCTGTCTATGATTTCTGGGCAAGCTTTTGCATCCGATGAAACTTGTCTCCTTTTTCATACCAATAGTCAATTTATATATATTTGTAGTTATGTAGCCTAACGTAGAGATAGAAAAGCTAAAGGTTCCTCAAACATTTAATTAATTTAAATGAGAAACGTCATGTGCGAGTTAAATTTGATTTCTTTACCAGCATTATAAATAATTAGCAAAGCCGGGGTACGGCACAAAAACAGTGACCAAAACGAAAACCTCACTAAATCCTTATCGAACAAAGTTTCATGTAACTTGTAAGCAGATCAGGTACTTTTTAATTTATGTTCCGCATAAAGGGCTTAGTTGGACTTGGTTCGTCTTAGGGTAATCCGCCCGGACAGCGTGGCTGATTGTAAGAGGTAAATACGTGACCGCGTAGTGAGTTGGATCGTGTTTATGTGGGGAGCGGCAGAAAACAGAACACTCGCCCAGGACACGTATGAGTGTAATCGGATTCCAGACTTATCGAATTTACATGGCGGAGTGGGAGAGAGACTCGCCCGCCCGCCCGTCCGCAAGTCAGCTCGATGCTTCCCGCCCCCACACGACGCGACGCTCTGCACCTCAACACAATTAATCATTTCACTTTGCACACGCAATGATTCAATGACAGTCCTATCAATGGATACGACTTTATGCATGCATCTGTGGAATCACTGATCTCTATGCGTCATCTATAAAAAATTATATTTGTGATTCTGAGGCAATACCTGTTGTTATCATCCTTGGAATTAAGTGTTCATTGAAAATTGAATATTGTTTCTTAATGTGCGCATTATTAATATACGCATTTCCATTTAACAGATCATTGTTTTCTGTACTATTAATTATACATTCACACTTTAATATAACGGTACATAAATTTAACTTTTAATTTTGTGAACAAGGCACGTTTTTAACCGCAAATTTCTTCGACGTAGAACTAATTTTAATTAATTGAGTCACAAACAATTGTATTGAAATAATTAAATGAGGAATATTATGGGAATGGAGTTAATAAATGAGTTTTATATTTCAGAATAGATATTATACAACAATTTACAGTCCAAAGTCTTCTTACACAACCCGATCTTTAGAATTACAAAATTTACAAGATTTAATATTGGACACATAACATGTAGAGGAATGATAACTTATTATTGGGCCATTTCATAATTCTTCTCTCCTTTATTTCCTTAGAATACATATACACCGCTTACCGTTTAAACATTGAGCGGTTTGGTACAAAACAAAAGAAGTAAAAATTAATTCGATTGATTTCAGTAGAACATATAAAGTTTATAACCTTTGTACTGTACAAATTTGTTTAATTTTTTTAATTTCGATACTTATAAGTTATGTACTAGTTGTCATTATTATCATTATTTTTCACGGTTAGTTTTTTTGCAAGATTTCACAAATCTGCATAGTGCTGCCGCACAGGTTTCATTTCGGCCGAATTCAATTAGGTTTAAACGCCACCAAGACCAAGAGAAGTTCACCTTGGACCAACCAGGTCACGACCACATAACAGTCTTCCACCCCTGCACTCAACCTCCACTGTATCTCTCTATCTCGTTCATGAATCTGTTGAATCACTATGTCCACTGCCTCTCTCCTCCGTCACAACGTAAGTGCCACGTTGTTGTTGTGCTCATCACCTCCAAGACTTGTCTGTTGCAACCCTCCACTCTAACCAATGCTGCGCAATCCTTTTAATTTCTACATTGCTACCACATCCTCCCTAATCGGCTTAGTGTCTCCATCCTTGGTTTCCCTCTTCTGTACTAGCCCCACACACTTCGCTCTATTGCTAATTTTACAAGACCCTCAAGTCTCTAAACGTGGACTATTAATCTCTATATTCTCTTGGTAAACGTCCTCCATATTGTTCTCTACAGAACTTCCTCGTCAGTTACTCTATCCACCAATTCCATTCTCCTGTAGCACCACATTTAAAGTCTTCTATCGTCCACGTTTCGCACATATATCCAAACTTATATAACCCGTAAGTAAATTCCTCTTTTATTTTTGTTAAAGCCTTCCTTGCCTGTGATATACTACTCTGGTTATTATGCTGCCCAAGTTGCATAATTCCTTACATTCCTTCTAAAAATCGATTTCCTATCTAGCATCCTTTCTTATTTCACATACTACAATCCATCACCTTGATTTTCCACTCTGTTAATCCTCATGTTGTACTCTTCCTCCAGGTTCATGCCACTTATTATATTTTATAAGTCTTCTCCTGACTTCCCTAATACAAAAATATAGTCAGCCAGAATACCCCATCATTTTAACTACTTATCCCTACTGCAGTATATAATGTCCCTCGGCATGGCAGGAACAAATTCCTCTCCAATCAAAAGCACTTGCCTCGAGAATCTGTGGAAGAGTATTCATTAAACCTACAATTAGTAGTTGGTAAAATACAAGCGCTGGTCCACTGAAATATTCTAACGGAAAACCAGGATCGCCGTCAGAATATCTAGGTTTTATTATACTATATGTAACCTCTTGCAATTATCGTCCAGGCAAATTCCTTATCAAGCTATTTTTTGTTGTTAGTGTATTATAGTGTTAATATATTCTGTAAGTAATATTTTACAGAAGAAATTTATATGAGTTGTTAAATCGAATGTGTATTATAAAGTCCACAGTTAGTGAATACTAATTTATAATTATATCGGTCTATTTAAAGTACTTGAACGATTGAACTTTTGATCTTATTAAATCAGGAAACCAATATACGGCTCATATTATAAAATTAAAGTAAGACTAATTAAATTATGTAATACTATGATATAAATGCCGACCTCCTGTGGTGTAGTGGCTAGCGTTGCTGCCTCTCAACCCAGGGGTCCCGGTTCCGATTCCTGGCATGGGCTCGGATGTTTGTGTTGTGATGGTCGAGAACACCGGGATTCAGATTGTTGGAGGATCGATACGCTGACCACGTGTCACTCTAAATTCGGAATGTGTCATGCAATATGACAGTCCGCAGTCTACTTATTTACATTGGAGTCAAGTAATTTTATTTGTCGGAACTGTATATGTATTAGTTTATTAATTTAATACATCTGCCGCTAATCACTCTAATAACAAATTAACATCCCGCTCGCCAATCTTATTATTTTTCGCCCTCACAGATTCTCTTACACAAGCAGCCGCAGACATTGCCTCAACTTCCGTATTTTAGAAATAAATTAATATTATTGTCTGAATTTTGTTTTTGATTGAAAAATTTTGTGATCCTGTCTGTCTTCACGTTAACACCTTTCTTTGCTTTCACAAAATTACCGTGAAAGCCTTGATAAGTTTTTAAGGGCATGATTACAAGTTAATATTTTTATATCATTTGGAAATAGTTGATATTAGATTAGCAAAGTGAACTGGGAATGGACGTCAGATTGGCAGGCCTGGAGCCACCTGTAATCCCATGGAATTGCTTCTGGACACGTAAGAATATGACCTGCGGAATTTCCGCAAACGGCTGGCGTGGGAATTGGGGACACACGAAGACATAGAAATTTTAATTAACACGTGGTTACCTCAAACAATAGGTTTTCCTGGTTTAAAGAAAAATCGATTATTAAAGATCGATTTGGAGACTTTTGGCAAATGTCAGTGATGCTACGTGGATTATCAGTCAGCTCTGAGAACTTGAAGCAGTCGGAAGGGAACCAACACTAGGTCCAGGACGTATATGAAGGGCAACTTGCGGCGCTGAAGAAGACGCCCTACAGAGAAGCTGGCGGAGAGGCGACGCCACACTACAAAGGAGGTACGCTGTCAGGTTTCCCAATTATTGACGTCTAGGAAGGGTATTGCCTACTGTTTGTATCCTAAGATTCTCTTAGATCTGATTGCTTCGCCGAACCTCAAATTTTGTAAACATCTCCTTCATTAATTTTTTCCCTATTTAAGTCCTTTTGTAAATAAATTTCCCATTATGCTTTAGTTAACCTTTTAATTTTATCACCCACCTATTCTAAAAAATAGATGGCTACCAGCTTAATAAAATCTTGGTTCGTTCAAATTTCATATATTAAATTATTGTATTATGTGTAAGATTTCTCACAAATGAGACATTAACGATTCTGTCTGTATTACAGCGACTGAGATCTTTCTTTGCGAATTGAACGTTCTTATATTTGACTAGATTAGATTTAGATGTATACAAGTATAAAATCTCCCTTCAGTGCTTTAAAAATACGCGTTACGTTGAAATTCAATTACCAAAGAAAATTCGTTCGTTTGATAGTATTTATAAAGTAACAAAGATGTCAGCTGTACGTGAAACCATGCGATATGCACTGTTAATGCAAGGATGAACACAATTTGCGAACTGAGAGGATTTGTAGAAGCTATTGCTGTTATTTTTTCTCCTTTGTACTCAAATTTAAACATTATTCCTGTGTAAAAAAGAAGGTATTATTTTAGTCAGGTGGTAATACGCCTTTGAATAGGTGTGAATGAAACTTTTCTATGGAAAAGGATAATGAAATTTAGGAAAGTAAAGATTATTATTCCTTTCAGTTGAGTAAAGTGACACATTTTTTGGTGGTATTAATATTTAAAATGTGCGTATTGAAACTGTTTTCCCACAAAAAAAGATTTACTCCGATGTGGAGGAAAGAAACCTTTGTTTGGCCGCCTCTGTGGTCTAGTGGCTGGTGACGCAGCTTCGCACCACAGAGGCCCTGGGTTCATTTCATGGCAAAGGCCTGTGTATTCAAGATCCCTGACAGCAAACCCGACAAAGAAAGAGGACATGAATTACATTATTAGCAAGTCATTAACGTTGAATTAAAAACACAACATTCAAATTTTTGTTTTGGAAATGGAATTATTGAAATTTTATACAATATCATCCGAAAAGCTTAGGGTTTTTATTTCTTCTCCTTCCAGTATGATTCCTTTTTCATATTCCGTTTTAACTTTCTTCATCGCTTGTTCTATATGTAAGTAAAACAGCATGAGCGACAGACTGCATCCTTGTCTTACTCTTTTCTGGATTTCTGCTTTCTTTTCTTGATCTTCAATTATAATTACTGCTGACTGCCTTCTTTCTTGAAAATTTATACCTGTGCTCTTCAAAATCTTGAATAGTCTGTTCCTGTTCACATTATCAAAGGCTTTTTCTAAATCTACAAATGCTATGACCGTACGCCGGTTTTATCTTATCCTGGCCTCTAAAATTAGCCGCAAAGCCAATATTACTTCTTTTGTTCCTACATTCTTCCTAAAACCAAACTGATCTTCTCCTAATTCGAATTATATTTGTCATTCTATCCTCCTCTGTACTATTTACATTAATATGTTGCATGAATGAGATACTAAACCAATTTTCCTGTGCTATTTGCAGTCACAGTCTACTTCGGTATGGATATAATTATGTTTATATTAAATTTTTCTGGTATTATTCCATGTTTCGTAGATTTTGTAAATTATCTTTTTACTTTTATTTTATCGTGACTGTCACCGGTAAAATCCCATCTGTAGTAATAATAAATACATACATACGTTTCTCCTGGAGAGTTTAAGTTTTCTAAAACTAATCTTTTAACAGGGTTGAAATGAATTTTAATTGTTTTACCCTCTAACTCAATATATCAGTGTTATCTTTAATGCTTTTAGTACAGTGTCTTAATATCACAATTTGTAAGATTCATTGGAATCCAGCGACGCACATTTCATGGTTTATGTCAAGTGCCATCTGTGATGCCTATTACATATGTCAAACAAAACGGTCTTTAAACCAACTTCAGAAGTTTTGGCGAGAAGAATCATTATTTAAACACTAAAGATTGTAACGGTACAAGAATCTTGATTTTGACCACATACTAGGCTATTCTGAAGTGGTACATATAATTAAAATTAAATGACAAAGCTATTATTATTCAGAATGATACGAACTACTTGAATTGTATGCATTTTATCTTCGTTTATCTTCGTGCTCATCACCAAAAATTCTGACTGTAGTTTGAAGTCCGCCTTGTTTGACCTGTGTAATCAATTTGAACGACTTGTGAAGATTTGCATTGTCAGAGGAAACGTTGCGCTCCCATTTTTTTTCCTGTATTCCGCCAAATTGTTTAATCCACTTCTTTTTAAACATAACAAAAATATCAACTTATGAATTTTAGCTGTGCTTTACATTGCACAAAAGTGTATAAGAAATAAACGAAACATATCTAACTTCAAAAAATCATAAACGGAGTGAATAAGTATAAATATTAGTTATAGAAATATCATTGCGCGTAGGCTTCATGAGTTTCTTAGTTCTTCCTCCTTTGACGGAGTTTGAAAAGTAACACTCCCACGCGTCGTGTCTCCATCGTGACGTCACCCGCCTGTACTCACTGGCTTTGGCTTTATGGACTTTGAACTTCGTTTACACAACAACGTTCGTCTGTTGTTGTCGACAATTAGGATGTTTGGAGACGGGTAATTGGTGACAAACACTTCCGCAAATTTCGTTTACTCAAGCAAATAATGACGTTCTGATTCGATGACGAGGGGGATGATTTACTTTTGTTACATATAATGTAATTATGTACGAGGGAAGGTTCATTTACAGTGAACGAATTTTTGAAATATCAGACAATTAGTGAAGGGGTATATTTATTTAAAAATTCATTGGTATATTTTACATTAATGATTATTGTTTTAGACAATAGTTTTCTCTGCCTTTTTATTAATAATAACAAACATTTTATTCCAGTTTATCTTATTATGAGTGGAAACAAATTTATGGTCATCGGAAGGGCTTGGGATAAGAAACAAGAGCTTCACCAACCTGATGCAATTTTTCTTAAGTTTGTCCTGCAACTTGTTTAGATAAATTCGGGGAGGATCCTAAAATTGTAATCCGTGGGTCTTATACTTATTCCTTGGCTAACTTCTTATTATTAATGTTTTCACTTATGTGGCTTGTTACTATTTTGAAATGAGCTTAGCAGCCTAATTGATCAGAAATAAAATTATAACTAATTATAAATAATGTAAGCGAAAAGTATAATTGTTTTGAAATGAGTTCAACAGCTTTTATGAACAAAATAAAATTAATTTAATAAGAAACAATGTAGTCAAAAAGATAATTGATCAGAAATAAAATGTGTACTAAATATTTATAATTAAGTTTTAGATTAATTTAGATGTTAAAATTATGTATTTATTTTAAATAAAGTCAGATTAATGTAACTATTTTATGTAAAAGAAAAGTACTTTTATTTATAAGAAACCTAAATTATTATGAAAATAATTTGTTTCTACAATTTTCAAACTGGAATAAAGAACTTTAGATGAAAATATATCAATTTATGAAAAGGTTATGTGTTTTATTCTCTGGCATAGAAGGTGAACTGAATGGTAAACATATTCCTCTATATGGAAACAACGCAAGTATATTTATAATATTTAATTACGTAGAGAATTCTAAAATTCATCTCTCTGCAGAATCACCTCTAATCAGGCTACTAAAACTTCTCTCAGCGTGCCATCAATTTCACCTTACTCATTTACTTAGTTTAGCAACGAAATTAATTTGGTGTTCCATGACCAAGGCAAAAGGAAAGTCTTAATTCATCCCTTCTTTCGTTGGTCCAGTATTTCATCTTAATGCCCCACGGAGATCGTATTTCACCCAGAAGAGCTCCTTTAATCAAAGTTAATCTGCAGTTTCCTTGGTGCCTGACAGGCTTGTAGCAAATTATGGGGGAATTGGTTGCTGGTTTGGTATGCAATATGGACGGAGCACAGCAGACGGGTCGGAAACACGAGAACAAATGAAACACCGTTGTTTTTCTTTAAATTCAATTCCAAAACATCGTTAATTGTTTCTATGCCATGCTTTTGGCTATTTTAATTCAACCAAAATCTGGGAAGAAGAATTCATGCTAACTTCAATTATTGGGTTTACACTACAAAAGTTTTAAAGTAGCTTGTACTTTAATAAATATAGTTTTACAATAAATAAATGAAAAGAGCATAATTTAGACAAAAGTTAATACATAATTTACTACTCAACGTTTCGTCCTTAATTTAGGATTTCATCAGGTGTACTATATTAATCTTAAACAAATGTGAGAGCAGCAGCGGTGACATCTAACTGGAGGTCCTGCCACCTCTTCAAGTGTCAGAGTTCTTTCCTCGTGGAATATATTCCGCGTTAATGAGAAATTATACCTATAACACACTAAATAAGTTGTCATTACTGGTATACTATCTTTTGTTTACATATTTGAACATACAATTGCCGTTACGGCTACGTGACAATGGAGAAAATATTATATTAACACCTTCATTCAAACATTCATTCATCATACAAATACCGCTTCTGCTGCTACTTCCAAGCTAACACACACCTACTAACGTTGTAAACGAAGGGATTACAAAGGTGTAAAAATAAAATAATTAAGTAAATAAGGAAAATATAAAATAAATAAATAAATAGTTGTATAAATAAATTTAAATAAATATTAACATAGATGAGTACAAGCTGTAAAGAATATAAGTTTAATTAAGATGAATGGAGTTGTTGATACAAACGTCGGTGCCTGTTTACCTGGTCGATGAGACCAGCACATTGCTAGAATCGCGCGCCCTTCTCGGAGGTTTGCAGTATCCTATCCCACAGGTTGTCGACTCTTGACAGCTGCATAACTACGGCGTTGGATGCCCGCGGTGGCAGGTGGAGTGCTCGGCGAAGAAATCGTCTCTCCAGAGCGAAGATCTTCCCAGTTAGCTGTCGGCTGCGCTGGCCGCGAACTCCAGGATCGGGCGAATGAGGGAGAGGTAGATGGAGACCCCCACTCGCGGCGACAGCTTCAAGCTAGAACTAAATTGGATGTAGTAGACTTAGCCTTTCTGCTGATCTCCTTAACGTGGTGACTACACATTAGCCTCGTATCCAAGGTTACCCCTAAAAACTTGGCCTTCGTGGACCACGGAATAACCTCCCCGAAGAATCGGATCACGGGTCTCTCTGGCCGTCGTCGGGTGATCAGCAGCGCCTGGCTCTTCGACGCGTTGATCTTCACTCTCCAGTTTGTTGCACAGAGCTGGATATTCTCCAACCCCGCGTTCAGGCGGTTTCCCACGATGTCAGGGTTCGACGACGCAGCAAACAGTTCGGTGTCGTCTGCATACTCGGCGATCTCGGCTCCCGTTCCTGGTTTCGGGATGTCCGCGGTGAAGACGTTATACAGGACAGGTATTATGACGCGCACGTAACAACTTGGCAAGGTTGGCCTCGCCAGTTTGAACATCAACCCCGACTGCCAAACGGAGTCGAAGGCCTTAGCGACGTCAAGGAGCACTACTCCGCAGTGCTGGCCTCTGTTCAGGGCAAGGGAGGCACGCTCAACGACCCGCATGGTCTGCTGCGTCGTGCCGTGGCCCTGCCTGAAACCAAACTGAAACGAAGGAATTAGTTTATTTCATCGATATGTACCTGGAGTCTTACCAGACATAGCTTCTCGAAATCTTTCGAGAGCGTCAGCAGCAACGATATCGGCCGATAGTTGCTAGGGTCCCTGCGATTCTTTCCTGGCTTCGGGACGGCGCAGACGATTGCGTGCCTCCAGGAACGCGGGAATCTCCTCTGGCGCAGCAGGGTGTTCAAGATCCGCCGCACGTACTCGATGGCCTCCGGTGGTCGATTCCTCAGCAGGATGTTGGGGAGCCCATCGCTCCTCGGTGCTTTGTTGGCAGGCAGCTTCCGGAGGATTCCTCGCAGCTCCGCGGTAGACACCTTGGGGATGTCGTCATCTTCACCCTGTTTCCTGGAAACATATTCAATTAAATACTTGTTCACGTATTCCACGTGGGCTAAATCAATGGGATTTTCGACAGGGCGAAAGTTCCCTTCGAGGGCATTCGCTAGCGATTCAGCCTTCTCCGAGGGACTATAAGCCTCGCCGTTTGATACTCTCAAGTGTGGAATCCGTGTCCTCTTCTTCACGTAGGTTCTCGTTGCCTGCCAGAAGTGCCGTCAGTAACGATAAGACTCATCCTTCCTCGGTTCCTCCGTCCACATAGAACGTCTGCGAAGGAGACGTTCTCGACGATCTTTCTGGTCGGCGCTGGTGCAGACTGCTTCGTGTCCTGGAAGAATATTTGGTAGTATGAGCAACCACGCCAGTTTCCGCACTTTAACTCAGCGCGGTCGTCAGTCTTTGGCATCGGGCATTCCCTCGTCTGGTGAGATCTGGCACTGCGTACACAGAACGCCTTACGGGTGCAGTGCTTAGAGACATGCCCGAAGCGCTGGCAGTTAAAACATTGCAGAGAGCCGCGGCTCGCACTTACTCTTGGACTAAAGAGCGAGTCTAGCTGATACAAATGTGAGCAGTTTTTTTTGGGTTACAGGCTACATGAGGGTGATCCTGAAGCAGGCAACTCCCCTTTAATAGCATAGGAAGGGACTTGAAAAGGGGGGATGTGGAAGGTAGAGCAAGGTAGCCCAGGGTTGACTAGGGCCCCCAGGCTATAGTGTAAGGATCCTACCCGGTGTTTCACCTAAATGTGATGCAGGGAAAAACCCTAGAAAACCTGCATCAGGTAGGTCGGGCTAGTGGGTACTACTCCTGCGCCCTTCTGATGACGGGAGACTGGATTGCTGTGGGAACGCAACAAACCCGCCTCCGTGCCTCGTTCAGTGTTGAGAGGCAGTTGGCCGACTGGTCCAATAGGATCAGCGAACAACTCTTACCGTATGCCGAAGGTCTTCGACCCCCGTACATACACCTCTCAAACTGCCCAAGGTCGTCTCAGCCTGCAGGAGTCTTAAATTAGCTACCTTGGCCATGGACCAAGGGGGGAGGGAAAGAGGAAAACCAGGAAGGAGGAAGTCAACCTCCACCTGGCTCTCACTCATTTCCGAGCAGGATATCCCGCTGTATCAATCATGACCCAGATCAATCATGACCCACCAAATGTGAGCAGTTCAACGCGTAGTATTTATATGGCGCAGCGTGTGCGTCGCACTCGAGCGATAAACATTTTTGTGATTTTTTCAAGTTCGTAAAATATATTGTTACTTAAATAAAACGTTCAATAAATATACAAGTTATTGTGCCCTGAAGAGAACAAATGGATGGATGAAGTACCTTATTCTTATAAATGAAATCCATTGTTTATGTGTAAAAATACCTCAAATTTCGTAGTATGCATGTTCCGCATAAGAATCTAATCCCGTGGAGTAATTTCAAGCAAATTTTGCACACGTTCTTTGCAACTTTGAGATAAACACTGTCGGGGTAAGAAACGGATACCACTCATCTGGGCAGGGGTGGGGGGCAGAAATTTTTAATATGTAAAATCGGCGGCCAATATTAGCGTCGAAAATATACTTTCCGGGATGAACTGCTTTTACGGCGTTTCCCGCGACTCTATTTGTATCCGTCTTACCCTAATGACATACAGAACAGCGTATATTATGTCCTAACGTAGCCTGCGTGAGTGTGTGTGTGCGGCAGTGACGACGAAGTTCGCGAGAAACGAACGGTATCATAATTGAAGTAAATAATGTGTTTTATGTAAGCATTAATATCCCGGGCTTAGCCGGGCACCCAGCTAATAAATAAATAATTTTGAAGGATTTTCACGTTCTACAATAAAGAACTTCCAACATTTGATATTACATTAATTGATATATTGAGTAAATCTTCTCGTTGCATTAACGATTGTAACCAAAATTAATTTTTTTAATTCCTTTATTAAAGTTTTATTTCCTTATGACTAATTTATTTTTAATACAATAATAAATGTTAAATTATGAAGTCTATAGAGAAAATTTTATATTATTCCCATGTGAATTATACACATTTTAATATATTTACTCTTCTTCTTCTATATATCAGTTCAATTTTTTTATAGAGTTATTTATGAGTGTCCGGCTTTACCTGGGTATTTATTTGTCGTAGCCAGGTACAGAATTTAATTTCCTCAACATGTGAATAATCCAACTGCGTTTGAAATATGGGTTGTAAGAAACAGTTATACACATTTTGAATAAATTCAATAACGAGGTATAAAAACTATACAAAAATCCTAACTTAGCCCATACTTTGAAAAAATGTAGACTGAAATAAAAAGGGCAATAACTCATGCAAAAATTTATCCTAATTTCATGCAGCCAGAAGAGTTACAGTCACTGATAATTGATTACACTATAATTACAGTATTCTATTTAAACCTGATATTAATCTTTTTCTTTCTGATTAGAATAAGAACCACAAATTAACCCAGATATTTAAAGACGAAACTAAAAAACGTTATCATTTAGTTATGAAGATTCATTGAAAATTCATATAAATGAATAGTCGAAAATGGTTTTTACAGAAAATGTATTTATGGAAACGGCTACCAATCTTATAACAGTAAACTGTGATTAAGTAGGGCACCGTTAATGGGTTCCCTGCTCAGTAAGGACTTAACACACTTCCTCGCACTTTTAAGGTATCTCTTAGTTAAAGTCTTAACATTTCCGTAAATAAAGAGACATCCTTAGTTGCCGTTGCAAGTGACAAAGGATAATATAAAATTTTCGCTCCCTCATTAGGTACGAAGTGAATTGTAAATATTTATAAAAGTTGCAATATAATATATGTAAAGCAGAATATATAAAACAAAAATTAGAATTAGGTCCTAATCCAAAGAAAACATGTAGAAATTTGACTTCAAAGGGGATGTGAAATGCGTAATTATTATATAAATTAACAACAAAACATCAAATAAGTAAGAAGTTAGACATTATTCTACGTAATTTTACAATGTTTCTTACACAATTTTCGGTTCGTCTTCAGGTAAAAGATTTTAAATTTATATTTCTACCCCTGTTAAATACAGATTTTTTATAATTGATTAGAATTTAAATTGACAGATAATTTGTCTACAAATATTTCCAAGTTTTAATTTATTTGATATTGTCAAGTATCAGAAGGATCGTGAGGTACAGTAACACACATTGCTAGAAGTTATAGACGATTAATTAAGACGAAGTGCAGTACGAAGGCTCGTAGTGCGAAAGATTGCTTCCACTTCGAAGTCCAGTACTATTTATACATTCTGGGAATATTCAAGAAACAGAAAATAATAGGAATTAAATGTAAATAAAGTAAAACTGGTTGTGTTGAGTGAGACTCGAATCCGTATCCACAGTTCTAAAACCCAGCTGCGGGTTCTGCGATGTGGCAATATATAAAGTAAAAGCTTAAGGTGTTTTAATGGATGGAAATTTTTCATTCTTGGACCTCTATTTTCTATTTAAGACATGGATTTCCACCAATTTAAAATGTAAATTTGTATCTTTTATATATTTTAACTAAATAAATTCAGAACTGAATTTTAGCAAAATTTATGCCAATTTAAATTCCTAATTTTTGTAGTATTTCTTTTTCTGTAATTAACTCCAGAAGAGATATGGTTATAAAGTTTATAACCTTAGGAAGTCTCAAAACGAAATGTTGTAATATTGTGTTGAATAATATAGTCATTCTGACTTATGCTTAATCGTTAATTTTATAAATGGTGATTAATTGAAATAATACATTAAAATGAAATAATTTTGGACTGGATTTTTTCAGATTTTTTTAAAATTTTTAATCAATCAACTTTTTTGGGTTTTCTTTACACAATCAAATATTTTTTACATCCAGTTTTTAAAAATTCAACATATTATAAAATGTTATAAGTATCAATCTTTTTATACAAAGAAAGGTCCGAGACAACACAAAGAAACTTATTTAGTCACATTTTACAAAAGAAGTAATATATTATATAAATAATAATTGTTGTTGGTATAGTCTACAGTCAACGTACATTTATGTGAAAGAAGGACAATTACACACAACGTACAGTCAACGTACATTTATGTGAAAGAAGGACAATTACACACATCGAAAAAAAGACTGAAAAAAATATTAAATAGGTGCAAATAAAAAATAAATATATAAATCGAAAAATTAAGTTTTTTAAAAAATAATAAAAATCAATTTATTAATTCTCGATTAACTTTATCATAAATATATAAGATATTTAATATAAATTAAATTAAAATTCTAACAGGCTTCATGAAAGTTTAAAAGTCTTTAACAAATGTTCTTGAGAATTCATCAGGTGTAGCAAACACAACATTTGCAGGTCTCTAAAATTGTTTTAATTCTATTGGAATTTTTAATTATTATATTAAATCATTTTCTTTTATTAGATATATTTGGACGTTACACAGCTTCATAACATGTTAAGATCCCGTCTATGAATGTTTAGGATACACCTGATAAGTTTCAAAACGAAATGTCACGGTGAATTACTTTTGTACAATTTTATTTGTAAGAGTAATTCATTACGTATTAAATGTAACTGATATATTTTTCTGATTAAATGGCCCATGTGCCATAATGTTATAAAGAAGATTTGAAAGTTAAAAACTGGTGATTATATAAAAGTTAGAAGGAACGAGAAGGAAGAATTACATGTGAAGAATTTAGTATCGCGGACCATCTCCAGCGACGGTTACGGCCGAAATTATCAATTAGATTAGAGATGGTCCGCGACACTAAATTCTTCACATATTGATTCATTAACCTTTTTGGCTGACGGAGTAAATGTGAGGCATTGCTAAAATTTTACGCCTGAAGAACTCTCAAAATGGAGACAAAACGTTGCTTTTGAATAAATAGTGATAAATATATATGCTGACTTATTGGCTGTCTTTTAATTTATTTTAAATTTTTAAAGGACACGGGGGCTGGAATTTGAAATTCCTGTAAATGAATTGCTACTGAGCTGAAATTTTAACCGTGTGTTAAAATATATACATGTGTAGCAGTGTTCAAAATTTTATTTTTGTAAACTTGTATTTGTTGAGATATTTTAAAAATTATTGTCAAAATTTGGCAGTTAAATTGTTTTTTGCGTTACGTACTTGAATATATTTTAGCTTTTCTTACATTAATATGTAAGGCTGGCCATTTCTTTCAATTGTCAGTATTATATTTGAAAATGATTAAAATTGCGGGGAGTATATAATTTTTTATTAAGAATTTCATACGGTTACTTAAAAATTGGCGCTTTTCAGCATTTTGAAATTTGTTTCACTTAATCTACTTGAACAATTAGAAAACTAATACTTCTATTAAAAAGTATTAGCATGTAGATTATGTACAAAAAGAATGAAGAAAATATCTGTGATATTTGTGACGCGTAGAAGGGTTTGGGTACCAAAAATAATGAAGATGAGAAAAACACATATTTTTGAAAAAGGGAATAATTTATAAATTTAAAATCAAACATATTAATTAAAATTGTCCTGCAGCATATGTTACACATTCCTTGTTTTGTTTGGAAGCTTTTTTCAGTTTACTGAATTTATATGCATATTAATACGAGAAAATAGATTTTCTTCAGATTTTGGTCGAAATTTTAGTCCCCGTGTCCCTTAAGTTGGAATTAAAACGTTTCGTCCCGAACTTTCGGTACCTCCTCAGTTCATTAATTTGAATTTTACTTACGTTTCGTGTTGCTGTCGCAACACTTCGACGCCGCACGTTAAACTGATTTGAACTAAGGAGTTCCCGACGAAACATTTTAATTCAGAGAAAAGTTCAAAACACAAATGTTGAATGTATATTTCTTCATTCATATAAATGACGTTTCTTCACCACATTCAGGACTTTCTCAGGGGTTAAATTATGATGAAAGAAAAAAATGCCTAATGTAGCTACCATTTGGAGTCTGTCAGGATCGGATAATTACACATTTCGTACTTTTTCTTTCATCATAATTTAACCCCTAGAGAAGTCCCAAATTTGGTGACGAAACTCCGTTTAACATAAATAAAAACTGTTTATAAAATTATGATCATTAGCTTATCTCATTTATTTTATTACGACAAAGTTACTTACGCCTGCTACGTGTTAATCAAAAATCACGGTAAGATGCAGATAACAATTACAGGGTTCGGGATTAGAGGGAACTCCTCAGTAAGTTGCAGCAATTTTACGTATCCTCATGGGTAATAAAGATAAGCCACGGGAATCTGGCGAATGTCATGAGCCTCTGAACTTTTCTTTCGAATCCCCGAGGCCAGGAATCAAGAGCTTTAGGAAACTCTTTGCACTGAGACATGGTTGGCAAAGTTCACTGACATTTCCGCGCCGACAGCTCCATGACACAATACAAGCAATTACAGAACCTATTAATAGTTTATGTAATATTTATTAACGCAGTAATTGATCCTACTGAGCTATTCTACTATTTACGTCTACTGTACTTGTACCAACCCTAGTTATTATGCTGCCCAAGTAGCAGACGTTATCACAAATGTTATAAATTTACAAAAAAATCATGTAACAGTATTCCGATTATAAATTTTATAAATCTCTAGTTACTGAATTACCCTTGGCTACCTTGCTCTACCTTCCGCATCCCTCCTTTTCAATTCCCTTCCTAAGCTATTAAAGGGGAGTTGCCTGTTTCAGGATCACCCAAAAAATATAAAAAAACATAATAAATGGCATGAACGTGGTCCTGGAGGAAGAGTACAAAATGGAGATTCACAGAGGGAAAACCAAGGTGGTGGAGTGTGGTATAGAAAATAGTGATATAACAAAGGGAAGGGTTAATTTGAAGGAATTATGCAGCGTAATAAGCGGAGTAGGATAGCACAGGCAAGGAAGACGTCGCAGCAAAAAAGAGGAATTTACGTACGGGTAATATTACTAAAAATTCTCGTGTGCTGTATGTCGCTATATGGAAGCGAAAAGTGGACGATAGGAGTAGAAGAAAGGAAAAGAATAGAGACTTTCGAAATGTGGTACTCTAGGAGAAAATCATGTGGGTGGATAGAATCACTAACGAGGAAGCGCTAAGGAGACTGGCAAAGAGAGAGCAATTTGGAGGACTTCGACCAAGAGAAGGGATAGATTGATAGGCCACGTTTTGAAACACGAGGGTCTTGTAAAATTAGCATTAGAGGGAAGTACATTAAGTAAGAGAGAAGAGCAGGGAGGATTGCATCAGATCAGTCTTTTTTTGGTAGTGTGATAATGAAACAGGCAACTCCCCTTTAATAGCATAGGAAGGGAATTGAAAAGGGGGGATGCGAAAGGTAGAGAATGGTAGCTAAGAGTTGCCTAGGGCTCCCGGGCTATGGTTTAAGGACCCTACCCGGTGTTTCACCTAAAGAGATGCAGAGAAAACCCTAGAAAACCTTCATCAGGTTGGTCGGGCATTGGGTACTGTTCTTACGCCCTTCCGAATGACGGGAGACGAGTTTGCTGTGGGGTCGCAGCATTCCCTTCTCCGTTTCTCCACAAGGGAAATGGCCGATTGATCTAATGAGATCAGCGGACAACTCTTGCCTTATGTCTAAGGTCATCGACCTCAGGTGTCTCGGCATGTGAGAACTTTGAAGAAACCCAGAGAGAGTACGAGGCATTCCCGACATAAGTGAGACCCGCAGTCACTCTTGGCGGAAATGCCTGCGAGAGAAAACTCCCACAGGCAGTCTTTCCTTAGAACTCAGTACTATATACTTGTCTTTGTATTTCAACACTACACTACGTTCAGAGTATTTGCAAGCGAGAAAACGAGCCTATAATATCCGAACAAACCGACTTACAGAACCAGCTGAAATAAAATCACTCTGTACATATTGACAGTGAGTGAACAAATAGTCACATGGAGAGGTTTCAAACTTCACGCAGATTCATTTTACGCTCTGGTAAACGACAGCACAAGCTCTATGCAAGCACAAACGAAAAGGAAAGTTTAGTTTGTGTTCTTCATTTAAGGTAGGAAATTATGCATACAGTCTTTCAGGACTTTGAACTTCCCAGCATCTAGTAAAGGATCCAAGTTCACCGCAGTTTAGAAACAAGCTGCTGAAAGGTCACCTACCATTAAGCGTCTGCGTAGACCAAGTCAACACCGGTGCTCAAACAATTCGCTTCACGGAAGAGTAAAAGTTGTTTTTCACTCATGGAAACGCTGTAACGTAGGAAAATACATTGCATTTACCTTCTGCATTTCTTCAGTCATTTTTTAGTTAACCAGAGGCAGAATACTGTTTAAAACAAAAGAAGGTAACGGATATTCTTTTCTATGAACAAGCACACCTACTTACTGGCCGATCGATCCACATAAAGTCCCTGATTTATTAGTCTTTTTTGTAATACATGAAATCAACTCGATATATACACCTATATTATACCCAGCCATGATGTATCATCTGACCGTTCTCCAATCTTAGCAAGAATTGGAACTTCCATAATACATAAGAAACCCCCGACTACTATCTTCGTTAAAATATGAGGGCCCTGAGTTTGAAGCGTCACTGTGTCCATTTCGAATGACCTACGTTATTGAAAAAGTCTCCTTTACGCAGAATTTGATGCCAGGTTATGATATGCAAACGAAAATTTTTTTTAATCATTTTGTACGTGCGTTTTGGTTAAAAAGCTGAAAAAAGTCACTTGTTGGTATTTCTTTCATGTAGCTCGAATTTGACAATTAATAGGTTTCAAACTATAGCTTCAAATGGTTTGAAAACGTACCAAAAGACAGTGCAAACCCTTCCAAACATATACGCAAAGTTTGAACCATCTCCGTTTCTTACTTGTTTTTAAATTAATTAATTAGTGGACCTCTACTAACTATTGGACAGCGAATCGCCAAAGAGTGGAACATTGTTTTTCTTGTAATGGGTGAAAGTCATAAATATAAAATATAAGCTTCATTGATGGAGCAACTTTACAACATTTTGTACGAATTTTTTAATAAATGTAGGGAGAAAGAAAAGGGTTATTGGAGCGGGAGGGTAAAGTAGCGTGACACACCTGGACGCTGGGGTTTGCAACTGAAATTATTGAGGTTTATTTATTTCAACTAACCATAAGATAAATTAAAGAGTTTTATTCAAGAAAAACAAAGTTTTTTCACATACTTTGCACTTCATTAGGCATCAATGTGACGTAAAACGTTTTTTCAATCTTTTTTAGGTGCAGGCAAGAAAATTGAGAAATTCTAGTACCATTAAGTGACAACATTTCGTTAAATTATTAAAATTCTTTTGTTTTTGTTAACAGGCTACATGAGGGTGATCCTGATGCAGGTAACTCCCCTTTAATAGCATAGGAAGGTCATTGAAAAGGGGAATGTGGAAGGTTTTTATTTTACATACATAAATAATATAATGAGACATTTTTGGTTGTAACAAATAACACACACACACACATATATATATATATATATAGTATTCACATATGGGGGTGAAATAAGTAAATTGCGATTTGGGCGTCAAAATTTAATGTAAATAATAAAGCATGGGTAACACTTAAAATAATTGAAACTGATATCTGGTTAAATCAGGTATATTAAAACCTCAATAGAAGCGTTCTTCATTATACAAATTTATTGAAATACAAGGGGTAGTACATGGAACTTAAATACCTAGTAATAGAGCCGTAGACAACTTCTCAGCTAATGCACCTTACCTCGGCCTTCGGATTGACGATAAATTAAAGTGGAATGACCATATAGATCTGCTTGCCGGAAAACTAAGTTCAGCTTGTTATTCTCTGAGAACACTAATGCAACACGTTGACAAAAAGTACGCCAAAATGGTTTACTTCACGTATTTTCATTCAATTATGAGGTATGGCATCCCTAATTGAGGAAACTGCTCCAGAAGTAATGAAATATTTAAGTTGCAAAAGCGTGAAATTAGAATACTTTTTAGCACGAATTCTAGATCGAGTTGCAAACCTTTCTTCAAAAATTTGCAAATACTTACTTTACCAAGCGTATATATTTATGAAACATTAAAGTTTGTAAAGCGGAACACTAATTTGTTTCAAACAAATGGTGAGTTTCATGAATACGCGACCAGAAATCGTTCAGCTTTAAGATCGGACAAGCATCGCCTTGCTCTTTACCAGAAAAGTATCCACCATACCGGGATAGTTTTATACAACAGCCTCTTCCAGAGGTTAAAAACAGTACCTACAAAAGCTTCGTGAAGCAGAGTAAAACTATTCTTTTAAATGGCGCGTTTTTCTAGGTACAGGATTTTCTTAATCGTCCTTCTAGTATTTAAAATCAAGGTTCCTGAAAAAAAGTGTCAAAAGAGCTGCATAGTAAAGTAGCACACGACATATCTTTAATATTTCTATTCAGTTTTCTGCTCTTTTTTTTCATGTATTGCCTGGAGCTACAACGGAAGGACAGTTTCCTGGTCGCAGAGCACCAAGTAGTTCAAAACTCCATTGCGTGTTTCTCAGTGTGTGCTTATTTGTGTTTCCGAGTGTGTGTGTGTGTGTGACATCGTGTGTCCGTGTTGTGTGTATATTGACTTTTGTCTATATACATTTTCTTTCACTAATTTATTTTAAGATTATTTGTCTTTAATTATGTACCTTATTTTGTTCATTTGTAATGAATGGCGTATCCTATTTCCTCCATCGAGGACTAATGGAAACAAAAATAAATCTAAATCTAAACCTCTCTTGCTGGACCCAGTCTTTGTTATAACTTATCCATAGGAAGCAGCTTACAGTACTTCCTTCACCAACCTTCTCAACAACATACACGTATCGGCCACTCACTCGTCATCCACCTCCAACTAAAAGTACGTGTTAACATTTCGCTCTCCAACTACCTTCTAACACTTTGACCACCAGTTACCTTCTAACTTCCGAGAGCTTTTCACCCTGTCTAGCCAAATTGAAAAACTTCCCTCAAATGCTCCATTTAGTCAATCAGAATTCAGAGACTTGATTGCCATCGTTTGGCTAATTGTGACGACACACCACACAGAATGTTCGAGAAAGAGCTATGCCTCTCACATCGGAAACACGTGATCAGACTCAGAGCACGATCGCGCTATTCAACGTAACAATCCGTCTGGGGTTACACACTCAAGCCCTGTGTTTGAACACTGGTATAGTCCGCGCACAAATTTTATAGTCACTTATTACACAAAAGGGGAAAATGAAGCGTCTCTTTTCACTTATTACAACTAACATACTGAAAATTCACTTAAACTTAATAACTCAATCAATTTATAATGAACACAAATTTAATAAAACAAACATCGTCACACTAAATTGACAGCCTTAATAAAAAAATTAACTGGTTTTCGGCTTTTGATATTACATTAAGTAGAGATAAATTTATAAATTTTGTGTCACGTACGAGACAGATAGAGTGAAAGTAATATCACGCTAATTTAGAAGTAAAGAAATTTCATTTATATAGCGTAATTCTAATACATTAGATAATATATTTTAATATTTTTGTGAATTAAAATGTTAGTTAAATACTTTCTTTATGTAGTAATGTTCCCTTTTAAATTAAGAGAGAGAGGAGTTGTCAGTGATAACCATGGCGGCCAAGACTACAACTCAAGTGCAGGCTTCCATTGTTGAAGTTACTCTGCGATTTTAATCTCTGTCGCACCGGCTCATCTTCTTGTAAGCCTTTCATCTCTCCGACAATCCTCTCGTGCCACTTCCCGAGAGACTCCAATGCCTAACTTCTGTCTCCTCGGACCTTTCACTCTTGTTACTCGATCAAGTCTTCATGTTGTAATCCCCTGCTATAATAATACACGAGGATAAAGACTGTAGTTACATTTGGCTTGCTATAACATAATTAATATAATATAATAATTTTATCAAAAACTTTTATACTTCATTATGATAAATTGACTATATTATTTATTCTATCTGACTGTTTTGAAATAATAAATGGTAAAAGGGCTTATAATTCAGAGGAATTAATAAATTAATTGACAGCAGTTCGTTACTCGCCCGATAGTTTAGGACATCATCTGGTGCTTTAACTATAAAAAAACAAAGGAAAATTTGTATATGTTTCCTTTGTGTTTAAATTTTTTATTTTATATAAAAATATTGCATTTATTACCTTGATATTATCGTCTAGATTTTAAAGTTAAACACCAGATATAAAAATATTTTAAACATTTCTTTGGTATTATCCTTCACATTTTAAAGATATAACACCAGATATAAGAAGACTGTAAACATTTAGTTTGTATTTTGTCTGTTATATAATACAATTAATTAAATAACCTTCCGTTATATTTATCATTTACCTACCATACCTAGAGACACTTCCGTTTTATTTCTAGCTCAAAATAATAAGTTTCATTTGGTTGTATGATCTTGTCTTTTACTCTATTATTTATATGTTGTTAAGCTTTTTTATTGTCTACTTTTTAACGTGCAAGCAGTTTTTTTAAGTAATTTTTAATTATTGAATTTCGTCTATCAGATATTTATGAACTTCCGTGCCTAATATATTTGAGTGAACTGCAGCTTTTATTCTCTTCTGTACGAATTACAAAACACATTTATTTTATAAATTCACATAAAATATATATCTCTCTCTTTTTTCTATAGTGTTCCTTGGCGGAAAACACCAGACCTAGAGACACTTCCGTTTTATTTCTAGCTCAAAATAATTATTTTAGGGGTATAATTACCAATTATGTAAGGTCTTACGTCGATACCAGTTCATCCGATTTAGACGTCGATACTTCTTTCTTAATCATGGTTTTTCCCCTTGACGAAACGCAGCACGAGGGAGCTTTTGCTCACTCCTCCCGCGCCAAAGACCACCACTGGGTAATCGTTGCTCTGCTCCGGCATCCTCACTTGTACCGCAACTGCAAACAATTCACCTCATTACCTCTGCACGAAGCTCCCACCTAATACAATGTCATCGAACGAATAAAAACAGTTACTTATTAACGCTGTAGGATCGACGCACATTATTTAAAGTGTTTGTGTAAACTTATATTATTAGGGCTGACTTTAATTTTATAGAATCTATGTCCTTTTACATATTTTCTTCTGAAGCGCCAGAGTCACATTTATAACAGCATCAACAATGATTTTTAACTTTCTAGTAATGACAGTTTACATACGACCTATTCACACAATTACAGTATATGAAAAACAATATTATCCTTATGGAAATAGATATTATCATAAATCTTAGATCTCTGAATGTCTATGTATATATTGTAAACGGTGAAAATTATGTAGTTAACTATATTTTACTATGTGGCATAGTATAAACCTCATAAATAGTAGAACAACTAGGTTGGGAGATATTGTCACAAAGGGGGGAGAAAGCAAGGTTTAAACCATGGATTGGAATTAGCTGAAGTATATAGGTAGGTGGGATCAGCAATTAAAAGTAAAATGTAGAAAAGAAGAAACAAATGTTGCTGGAAACCTGACGAAGAAGGAAGAATCGATGCCATAATAATAGATTTTACAAAAGCCTTCAACGTCATCTTCTAATGCAGAAACTGAGCGTTATGGGGAATTTATGTACGCATAACTGAACTGGATACGGGACTTTTTAAAGGCTAGAAGATTCCAAACTGTTGGACTTTGTTGAAATAACTTCTGAGTTGCTCCACCTTTAATGTTTGAATATGTCTAATATAAAGCTCTTCGTGGACTATTGCATTATTTATAGGGAAATTAAACATCCAAACGTCGTTGACGTTCTTCTATCTGATTTAGACAAGATATTTAACTGCTTATTAAAAAATAAAATGAAATTAAATGATCCAAAAGTAAAAGTATTATGTTTACAAAGCATAACTGTGAGGGTGTATATTAGCAAGTGGAAGGCGGATTAATACAAGTATCCAACAGCAGCAAATACACTAACTACGACTGATTCTCTGTACCAGAAATTAAAATGCATTATTTCAGAAAAAAATATAAACAAGCATCCAAAGCAAAAATGACGAAAGTAAAAATGTGACTTGTTGAATTTGAAATAGTAACTTATTAACGCTGTAGGATCGACGCACATTATTTAAAGTGTTTGTGAAAACTTATACTATTAGGGCTGACTTTAATTTTATAGAATCTCTGTTCTTTTACATATTTTGTTCTGAAGCGCCAGAGTCACATTTATAACAGCATCAACACTGATTTTTAACTTGCTAGTAATGACAGTTTACATACGACCTATTCACACAAATTGTACTGATGTTTTTAATACTCAGAAGAAATATATTCAGAACTAAATGTGCTGTTACAACATTCGTAAGGTGACGTATAGATTAACATTATGTGCTTTAGTATATAGAAAACTCCGATCTCCTGTAGTCTATTTGCTGGCGTCGCTGTCTCACAACAAACACGGAGGTCCTGGGTACGAATTCTGGCATTTGCTTGGTTGTTCGTGACCTCATGGTCACGGAGACTAGGATTAAGACTGCTGGGGAATCGATACGCAGCCCGCGTGTCACTCCAAATTCTGAATGTGTCGTGTAAGATCACGGTCCGATGTCGGTCTGGTAGGTCAAGGCCCTGACTGGGCAGCAGGGGCCTAGGAAGAAGAACTACATTGAAAGCAATGCCAAAGTATTAAGCAAGTTGATGGATGTGTAGTAGCAAATGTAAGGTCACGACATTAATTAATTTTTTCCGAAATAATTCCTCCGGGAAGACGGTAAATTAAACTCGAACATTTGTCATCCGTTTTAATGCGAAACTGCCAGCCATTTAGATGAATATTTTATGGCGTTACTCGTTGTGAACGCTTTATTACCTCATCACGTATTTGAATCAGCTCATCGTAGCAACTAATTTACACTACTAGTAATTTTACGCAACTCGGGACTAATTCGAATTTAACACGTCTTTTATGTAAACCTTTTAGTTTCAACCACTGGCTGTTCCAATTCACTGATCAATTTCTGTCAACTGTAGACACAAACGGGACAGTTCTTCAAACAATGTGTCAATCATAGCTTCGTACGTTGGAAATTATAATTAGCTCATTTGTGCGGACAATTTGAACTACTGAAACGAATTCCAAACACTGACCAAACGAATAGATCCCATGACGGTATGAAATATATGATTTGAGTCTATAAAAAAATTCCAGTTGCATTTGATTTTGTGTTACTACGAGAGACATTCAATAATTAAAAAGAGATAAATTGATGTAGAAAAACGGAACTGCATATTTCTTAAAAAATGTGACTTTTACTACATGACAACACAACATCCCCTCCTGGCCGAATATTAACGCATGGCACAACCTGATGCAAAGAACTCTCTGTATTGTTTTCTGAACCACTTTACCACAAATTTTTTGACCTTGTAGGATGTGGTGTGGGATTAAATTAAAAGGGTATTTAAAGGTGATGGGAATTTTTTTATTATGAACTTAACTAGGTAAAACATTAATGAAGGAAATATTTAAAATTTTTGAGGTTTGGGGAAGCAATCTGATCTCTTTATAATTTCAGAACAAAAACCGTGGGCGATACCCTTCCTAGACATCAAGGATTGGTAACCTCATAGCGTAGCTCCTTTGCAGCTTCTCTTTGGGGTGCCTTCATCAACGTTGACTGTTGACCTTCATATACGTCGGTTCCCATCCATCCTAATCCACTTTCAAGAGCAGAATGATGAATTTGATAATCGATTTTCTTCAGACCACAAGACGCCATTGGTTGAGACAACTACGTTGCATTTAAATATTTAGTTTCCTTCCTGGGTCTCGATTCCCACGGGAATATGTTTACGGAATACTCAGGACATTTTCCTACAAGCCCAAAAGCCATCCCTGGGGATTAGACGCGGCACCCGACGCCGACATGCTGGTGCCATTTCCAAGTTTCCAATCCTCGCTAACTTTATATTAAGAAAATAATAAATTATCAACTTTTCCAATCCTCACTAACTTTATATTAAGAGAATAATCAATTATCAACTAACGCGCTACAGCCTCCACTTTGTTGCTGAGTCTTGGTTTCTTGTGTTGTACCTATTTTGTACTTGCTTTTGTCTGTAGTTGAGCTTGGTACTGATGAAGGTATGCATTATACCACACCAACAACCCATACATTGGTCTTCACGAATAAAGTTGTCTTATTGGGTTTCAAACCAAGAAGTTGACACTTGAACTGACCGGCCAGGAAGTGACTCGTCGGCCAACGAGATTCGAAAGTTTTTAGCTGTTCTACCCAGTTAAATAATTTTCGCGGTTCTTATAATTTGCACCATACTGTAAAACCATGTGATAAAAACGTTGTTTCCTGGTTTTCGCTTTGAGGATTCATAATCCCGGATTTGTTAACGTTGATCAACTAAAAAACAACAAGATTTTAGCATATGATGGTACTTGCGTTCAATAATATAATATATTGTCGCTTTTGTTTTAAAAATGAAACCCTCACAATTCTTTTACCAGCTCAATTTTCTTTTCCTTAACGGTATGATGCCCGTGATAGTTTTCTCTCGCAGGAATTTCTCCTCAGGATGACTGCGGGACTCACATGACCATGCTGGGATGCCTCGTATTCTCTCTGGTTTCTCACATGCCGAGGTACCTCCACCTATTTTAGGAGGTGTATGTACTGGCGTCGAAGACTTTGGGCATACTGTAAGAGTTGTCCGCTGATAGGCCAACTGTCCCCTAAAACTGGTGCAGTCAAGGAAAAGAGAATGCTACGACCCCACAGCAAATTCATCTCCAGTCATTCGGAAAGGCGTGAAAATAAAACCGAATAGCCTGACCTACCTGATGCAGGTTTCTAGAGGTTTCCCTGCATCTCTTAAGGTGAAACACGGGGTAGGATCCTTAAAGTAAAGCACAGGAACCCTAGTCAACCTTCGGCTATTTTGCTCTACGTTCCCTTCCTGTGCTATTAAAGAGGAATTGCATGTTTTAGGCTGTTACAAAAAAAATTCTTAAAAATTGTAATTTTTTTTCATTGAAAATTCAGGTTGATATCAGGCTGAAGGTCATCAATCTGACCTGAATGATTGGAAATCTCCAGAAACGCCACAGCATTTGCGGAACCTAAAATTAAGTTATTACTTCATGAACAATTCTCGGGTTTTCAACCGGGTAAGTATAAAGTTTGAACACGACGTTTCCATGGCTTGCTCTGCCATCTTCTTCACCGGGAAAGCCCACGCTCTCTTATAAGTTATTACTTGTTCTACTTTGCATCGATCGTAAATTTAAAAGTCACACATTGAGTGCCGATACACATCTGTAATTACAGAGTTCAGTACGCAATTTAAGCAATTAGTTTAGTGGACGGGAGGAGCATGTTGTGTTCTTCAATTCGAAGACTGATTTCTTTTCTCTTACGCCGTAACTTTCCTCTAAAAGAAATTTCCACGTGAGAGAAATGAATAATGAAGGAAGGAATAAATGCTTTTCAAGATTCATTGAAACACATTTCTCTCCCCCGTACGGCTCTAGGGTGGAAGACTTCTTTGTCTTTGAAGAAATGGCGAACTGTAAGGATATTCTTTATTCATGAAGACTCAAGAATAAATTTACGAGTAGGAAATTAAACACTCCCTTGAGGAAATCGGTAAACGTTCTTCCTGAAATATAGGATATCTAATAAATTCACCTTAGGCACACTAAGTAATATTTTAGATAAGATATATTTATGCTCCTTACACAATGTAATTATTTCAGAATTAAAATTAAATTGCTGCCGACCTCCTGTGGTGTAGTGGTTAGCGTTGCTGCTTCACGTCCCGGGTTCGCATCCCACCATGTGCATTGATGTTGTGTGTGTGTGTGAGAAATACGAGTTTCCCTACCGTAGCCGCTAATAAGCGTAGTAGTTATTGCGACTATAAATAAACAGATGAAAAACAATAGCTTTGGCATGCTCCATTAATATTTTATTTTCTTACATTGAAAGTTACTATTAGCATCGACACACACTTAAAAAATTATGTTACTTACTTATTTAATTATTTCTGTAAATTCATTAAACAATTACTTTCAACTCCATTATAAATCTTTTATGATTGAAGAAACCTCTATTTTGGTTCTTATTTTAAATACTGAAGTATATAAAAAATACTGAAGTTGTTTCACTGTCAAATTAAATTAGACATAGTCCAAATTAAAAACATTATGTTCTGTTAGGCTATGGTTCCCTATAAAAACTTCATTTTGGATAGTTGGATGTGAGATAGTACAATTTTATGAAACTAATATTAAATTTAAACGTGGGTTTTTATATATAAAAATGTTAGGGACCTTCAAGAACATTTACACTCATGCTGATAGTGATTTTATAGTCATAGAATTTCTTCAGTTTAAATTAGACTTAAACCAATAGTTACAGGATTTAATATGATCTTTGCTTCTGTTTTCAATTTATATGATGTTTTGTGGAACATATATCATTCAGAAATAGATTGATCAGGTTTCTTTGCGAGTGAAAATATTTTTAAATAAATTAAATAATTTATAAAGTATATATGTAAAATAATAACAATGCTGTTGAGATGTTTGTGCAACGGAGAACATGAAAATGATGTCCACTGCTGTAACTGTTGTTTACAGGTCGTTTAAAGCAAAATAATAATAAGAAGTGGTTGTGATATTTGGAGGTTGTGTCGAATCTCTAATTGCTGGAGCTAAAAAATACCATTTGTTACATAAGAAAGAAATTATAGTCAAGAGGATTTGTTTTTTTTTGGATATTTGGGGAATTATTTCACTGCTCTGAGGAAATACATTTTTGTTTATTAATATTTTTTATTGCATTCCATAATATACGTGAGACTAGAAATAGCTCAAATACTATACAATAACGATTATGTTCGACTAATGTACTAAATTAAGCAAAGTAAATAATGTAATTGATAGCCTCTTTTGCTACAGTAATTACGAAATCAAAGCCGTAATTACAGATTCTCTGGTAGACGACGTTTTGCCTCCTTTTGTTCACAAGACTCGTCACAAGGACGACCGAAAATTGCTGTTCCCTCCATTGTTTGTGCTAAACGATTGCGTGTATCTGGCTTCTCTTGTAAGTGCACTCTGAATGGGAAAATTAAAAGAGAGAAGGGAGGAGGGAAGATGCGTTGACGAATAGGCTTCTCAGAAAGTTTCCCCACGCGCGCCGAGAATGGAACTTCCGGTGAATGAGGGCGCTTTTGTGCAAAACCCCCGCCCGACAGGTAGATATTTGAGAAAGTACGTCTTTGAGAGCCACAAACAGCTCTTCAGGCAAAATATTTTATCACATTACAGACCTTAACGGAAAGTGAGTATTCGTTTCAACTACCTTCAGAAATAAAAGTTTTTCGACCACACAAAATACAAAAATGTACCTTTTACTGTATTTATGAACTCAAACATTTTATATCACATTTTAAAATGCAGTATAAAATGATATTTTCTTTAAAACAACTTGAAATCATCACATTTATAAACCTCATTTTTCTTTTATAAATTTCAGTTGTCATTTATAACCAAATAAATTATTTATAACATTCAGTAATCATAAGAAATACGAGGATTTTATTTTCCTGCGAGAGTTGTAGAACGGGACATTTTATGGTGTTCGTGCTGTGTTGTGTCTTCTCAACTTTTATTTTTCTTAAGTTTTTGATTACAGTCGCACCAACTACTAGATTATTAGCGACTGTGCACGATTAGGCAAACTTATGTTCATGTAGGGGAATCATAGTATGGCATGTAAAGAACACAAACGTCCAACCCCATGTCAGGATTCAAATCCGGGACAACAGGAGGTCGGCAATTTTCATTTGTAGAAGATACTTTTTCAATTTACTCGTAACTACCCGAGTCTCCAAGTTTCCGAGCTCAGAATAAAACAGGTTCGTTTCCGACTCAACTTATTAATCAAGATTTCTGCACCTTCCCTCCCCCTCTCCAACAAAGTAATGTGTCTCATGAGTCCCTGAGTAAAGTCATCAACATTTTTCAATATTTAATCAGCCCTAAGTTTCTGTTTTCAATTTTCAAAGTACAGGAGCCCAGTGAGGATTTGAATAAAAATAAAATTGTATGATTAATTAATTATTTATATTTCAATTAACACATGCCCATAACAAAAGAGGGAATATAATTTAGAAAGAAACTTGTATCTTAAAAAATATCTTATATGAAACCTAAAGGAATAATGGATTATTTTGACATAGATGATTGATTTGATGATATTATTTTGAAGCTAAGAACTTTTGAAACTATAACAGCTGTGAGATCAACTGACGAAGGACCTTTAGCTTTATAAATTAAGAAAGTAACAAGAAACTTGTTTCAATTGAACTAGAGAAGAAAAAGATTTTCTTTGCTAAACCAGGGAGCCATTATAACCAACTTTTCATGAAAATAACATATTTTGTTTCTTTTTTCCATTGCTCTAGTTTTTTTTAATAATATAGTTTTCCCATGATATAAAATATTTTTTGACGCAACAATTACGAAAATTTGTTTTACAAATAATTAGTAATTGGATGCTGAAAGAGTTGAATTATAACAATGATGTCTACATTATTTCATAATTCATGAAATAAAGGGTTAAACGTACACCCCAAATACGTTTTAGTAGCAATATTTTTGCTGGATCACCAGTTTATTAATTATCCTTGATCAAAGAGAGAATTTTATGAGAGTGTAATCAATATTTTAATAAATTTATGAACATAGGCCTGACGTTATTCATCCTTGGATTCTGTATTCCTTACATTTAGATAGCATTGGAAACGTGCTAATTAGTGAATTAATTAAAATTTTTGATGTTGTCCTTGTTACAACTACGGACAGTCAATAAACAAGGTGTTCCATACCGATTAATCATCTGATTTTGAAATTTCATAACTTTTCCGATTTTAACCCTAAGCAATAGTTCGTTAAAAACAGAAAGCTACAGAGTTTCATGTCTTGTAAACGATGGGCATCCTCGACGAAGGATCGACGGTACTGGATAAAATGATTCAGCCATACATCATTGGCCTCCAATGCCAGTCGTGTAAGTTTCCTTTGTGGGAGGTTATAGAAGACTCAGTTTATGTTCCTCCTCTTGCAGCAACAGTATGGAAAAGCATAACAACAGCCGTGTTAACAGTTACTCAAGGCATGATAGCTAGAGAGTGGGAACAAATTTGACTGTCGCATATATATAGCGCGCATCTCAAGTTCTCA
The DNA here is from genome assembly GCA_034510155.1 of Eucriotettix oculatus. NCBI lineage: Eukaryota > Metazoa > Arthropoda > Insecta > Orthoptera > Tetrigidae > Eucriotettix > Eucriotettix oculatus. Next base: position 15,896,906 of record CM067377.1, read on the forward strand.
TTCAAGAAGAAAACTGTGTATTTTCCTTTTGTTTCAAAATTAACATTACTTTTACAAGTTTATTACTTTTCAAGTTATAAACAACTAAAATGGTTGATTCTCTTTTGTTAAAACGCCCTGTATTTCTCTTCCGTTATTTACCAAGAAACGAGTATCGCCGAATCCAGAAACCATAGATCGGACAACTTGGTTAAATTACAAGCCGTCCATAGGTAGCTTGATGCTGAATTCCATCATCGTGCGTTAATGGTTAATATTTCCCAATTGACACTAACGAGCCCATACGCCTTTTCTCTATCTTCTCTCCTGCGACATCACGCTTTCCACTCTATATTACGGTATGCCACGTAATTTTTAACATGTAATGGAATTAACATTTGATGTAATTTCTTGTGCCTTTTCCAGGGTTTCAGGGCGTTTCCTGAGGTCTGTGCACCGTCCCTTACAAACTCAGGTCAACGCCGCTAATCAGCTGTGGTGAGAAAATAGCACGTGCTTTAGTTGGAAGGCGGCGCCCTCTAAGATCTTATGAATTCTCGTTTTCTTTCCCGCGTATCAATAATATATATATATATATATATATACTGCACGAAAATTACGCGCAAGAGTTAGTATCTGTAATATTTTGAAAACATTTTTACAACGAAATCCATAATCTGTATAGAAGTTATTCTAATGGTACATTTCTGCTTCTTGAATGTCTCAGTGCTTCTGGAGCTCGATGCCGCAGAATATGAGTGATAAATAGTACACAAGGTATAATATTTTAGTGGTCCATATATTAACATGCTGCCTTAATGTCCTTTGGGAGTAACAATCTGAATTAAGTTTCTCAGAGAGCAGACTCCCTATAATTTGTGTCGTAGAAACAGATGTAATTATTTTCAAAGCCAGAAATGTTATTTAATAAAATTATTATTTAATAAAGAGCTTTTGCAATATCGCTATGGTTTTTAGAATTCGGCCGTCCTTTCTCACAGAATGAGAAACATTTTGTGTGTCTGAAGACAATGGGCATAACACAACGCGCTCTGTACACGGCGACGCAAAGCTAATCCCTGGAGGATATGTGAGACATGTTCGCTGTGTAACGCCAACTAGTTTCCTTCCTACTACTACTAGTATCATGAAAGCAGAGGCTACATCCTCATCTCCTAGGCCATGTTTCGTGCCATGTACTTTGCTAGATTGCTCCTGGACCATGCTCATGAATATTTCATAGAAGAAAGTAATCAACCTACGGTATGCTCTCATTTTAATTTATTACAAACTCTAATTTAAATACTTCATAATTTGCACCTTTTCTATTTATGGTAAACTAAACAGGGGGTTTTTCCTTTCGTGTAAATTTAATGATTCCAGATATTTTTATGGATAATATTTATCCTACTGCTGGAGGAGATTACCGTCAACATTAATAAAATGACAACCAGAATTTTGCTATCCCATACAAGTTAAATTGCATAATTTTTGTAATATGTCAGTTATAATGTTAAAACAGCAGCTTTCGCCTAGTTATAGACATAGTCATCTAAATCTAAAAAACAAAACATAGGCTATGTTACATTCCCATTTGCTATATATATATATATAAGTAACCATTTCTCAAAAGCATTCACATCTGTTAACAACAAAACAATCATTACAAGCTTATATACAAACCTATCCAGCAACCAGCGCATTCACAGGATCTTTATCGACTAATAATCTAATTGTAAAATCATTCTTGTGTTTTAACCAAACCTTTCATTCTGGGATTCGTATAATATGGACAATCTAGTTTCAATTTACTCCGGTTGTCAATAAATTTATATTTCACTAGTTTATTCAAGTACGCATGTAGGGATGTACCCGGAGTTTCGCTTATTTTCCTATAGATTGTTATCTAATGCATTCTCCATTTTAATGGAATACTGCTTATCACTCATTATTACCAAATAATTTGATTTGTCTGATTTAATTACATTAAAAAATATTTTTAAAATTCTAAAACAACTGGTACCCACCTTATTAAATACAAAAATGTTGGACAAAATGTTTCTGCAAATTAAAAGATTAGTATGCAAAAGAAGGAATTTGTTCAGTCAAAATGCTTAGAGTAGCACCTAATGTTAAAAGCAATGTTGAGACTGGTTTATTAAAATACTTTAATGTTGTTGATAGGAATGATGATAATGATATCAATAACTTAAAAGCCGTGAATGTTAAAAATGTAAATATTTTGAATTAAAATGAATTTGTAAAACCCATGGTGAAATCGTACATTAGTTTGTCATACATTAGAGGTATCATAGAAAGAAGGAGGAGAATACTTATTAACCATGGTTTTGGAGATTGGGAAAAAACATACATTGGTCATACACGTATGCATTTGAAAAAGAGGATATATTTTCATACAAGCAATATACCAAATAGTAAAACCAGTACAGCCATTTCTAAACACTTAGTTGAAAGAAAACATGAAGGAATGTTGGATGATATGGAGGATTTACATAGTCAACCATTCCTGTTCAAAAGGAAAATAATTGAAGGAATTCATATACCACAGAACTTCAGAATCTGTGTTATAGCAGGAGTGAAATTGGTGTAGTAGGAACCACTTTTGCTAATAGTCTAAATAAAATGAAAGTGTAATGAGAATATTGTAAAATTGTTTTTCAAAAATTGTATAATATAAATTTTTAATGATTTGGTTTTGGTTTCCTAAAATGTATAAATTGTTTTAAAATATTACTATAAAGTGTAATTAGGAGAATTAATGTTTGTAGTGTTATATAATTTAAACTAATATAAAAAATTTAGTTCCGTAAAGATCCTGTGAAGGCGCTGGTTGCTGGATAGGTTTATACATATAAACAGCGCGATTACCACAAAGTTTGTAATGATTGCTTTGATCTTGTTAACAAGTGTGAATGCTTTTGAGAAATGGTTCTTTGTATATATTGTAAATAAGAATGTAATATATCTTATGTTTTGTTTTTATATTTCAGATGATATGCCTATAACTAGGCGAAAGCTCCTTTTGTAACATTATAATTGACATTTAGCATTTTTTTTATAACTAAACTTGTATGGACTAACAAAAATCTTGTTGTCATTTCATTAATAGATTGAAAATAGTCCATCCTAGGTTGTATGTTGCCGTCAACTTAATTACGCAAATGGACGGACATATATATCGGTAAAATCTGTTAGACGATTCTAGTGAAACGTAAACATTTGTTCAGAGTTTCCATTATGGCTGGCGTTATTAGTAAAGATTGCGTAAGGTTTATTTTGTGACTGTCGATACTCTTAACCATACTCATATTCTCACAAGTATTAATTTATGACTGAATATTTTATGATTATACTATCAACTGACTTCAATTAAAGAACTATACTCTAACAAATACCTCGTTAGCGTGTAAGTATTTATTATAATCTGTCGATCCATCATTCGTAATCTTCCAAACTTATGCTATGTACCTTTGTTACTGTATCCTTCAATGATCTCTGACTGTCCTCTAGTGTCTTTGTACAGTTGTATCTATAAGGTTTAATATCTTTATTGCCAACGTGATGAGGGACCCATATCCGAAGAGAAGCGTGCTGTTAATTTAATTTAATTAATTAATCGAATTAATTTATAAACAAATACAGACGAAATTTGTATTTAGTTGAACCGGCATTTTCATCGCGGTATTTGGGACTTCCTCAGGTGAAGATTAAATTTGAAATTTCAAAGACGAGAAGTAAGACAGAAGCATAAAAATCTAAACTTGATTTAAGTGACATGGATTCAAAGAAATAAGAGCGTTGTCTCTATTTTGTTGCAAATTTATTCGATTGAATAATTTTGAATATTAATTTATGTACTATTAATTAATATATTTCATTGTCTGTTAGTGGTCTTTTTATAATATAATTTAAACTACTCAGACTTCAATAATTATTACGTAGAGATTTATTCAAATAAATTTAGACATTAGCTTTAAAGAAAATTTTCTTCTATGCTTCGAGTTTCTCAAACAATTTAATTTATAAATTTTTAATTGAATTGGCAAAGAAGTATTTGAGTTATTACTTTTAGTTTATAAATAACGTTAAATCTTTATAAATATAATGCAATATAAGAAATTTTTATGAGTACCGAGCTTCGTGAGAGTATAGGAAGGGAGTTGATTTTTTTCCTATTAACTACCACACTGCGAGTTTGACCTTCGGCGTTCCTAAACGATTCATTCAATTGCAGTGCAGTTTCTTGAGCTTTGTTCTGTTCACCCCAAAACAGGATTCTGCCGATCTTTTGAAGATTTTGGACCCTACCTTCTCTCCCTCTCAGGCTCAAAGCGTTCCACGCCCATCATCTGATCTGCGAATGCATGATTGTCCCTTATGATTTCCTATACCATTCATCCGATTGCCATGAAATTGATATGTCATGTAGTGCTTTGCCATAGAAGGTTTCTGTTTATATGTTTAAGATTTTGGTTCCTTCTTTGCCCATTTCAATTCATAACAGATCACACCCTAAGGACATTTAGACTCTGCAAATGGATAGACCTCACGTAGCCTGTCAAACGAGATATTTAAATTGCCGTTTAGCGTGAAATAATGCTTAAATTTAGCTACCATCTGATTTAAGCAATAATGCTTTATAATTAGTTAATAATAATACAAAAAATTAGAAGCGGTAACGAAAATTATTCTCAAATATGATTCTGGCGCCAAAGGAGGAGTTTTCTGTAAGTAAAAGTCACTCATCCCATGAGATGACATTCGCGACAAAACATTGAAATGTGTCCTTACATAAATAAATTGTTTTTTTTACGCGTAAATAATTTCATGTCATAGTAAATTTTAATAACTTTATGTATATGCAAAATTTTCTTTAATCGCAGTAGCATAATGATTGTATAAAGACACGGGCCGCACAAGCTCAATTTTTTGGTAAATATCTGTATATATATATATATATATATATATGTTTTTGAGTTTCGTCCTTCCCCACTTTCGTGCCAAAAAGTCTCCCACCCTAGAGACTTGAAACAGGATATATTTTGACCTCACGTAACCTGCCAAGCGAGATGCTTATCCGCTACGTGTGCGCGTGTGTGTAGTAGCTGATGACGAATTTCCCAAAAAACAATATAGTATCATAATCTAAATAAAATGTTATTTAAATTTAAGCATTATTTTATCAAACATCGTCCAGTTAGTGATTTTTAAAAATGAATTTATAATAATTTAATGCTAATTCTAATTTTTTTTTACTTTTTATGCTGCGTGTTTTATGATACTTTAATTCAACTTTATATAATATAAATATAGTGTTACCAACTTTGTCTGTTTAATTTCTTCTTGTTCATGACACTTTAAAGATTATATCATTCCAAGAAGCCATGAAAGTAGGGTAATTTTCCACTATTTTGTGTATATTGTTGTTGAAGTATTTAGTCCTAAGAGTTGTCTGATCCAACTTTCCATGCTAACCTATCATGCGCAAGCCTTTCCGTTTCGGAATAACAACCACTTCCCTCCTAATATACTTAGCGTCTTCCATCCTTGGTATCCCTCTCCCCACACATTTCCCTATAGTGCGAATTTTACAAGAACCTCATGTCTCAAAACGTGGCCAATTAATCTATCCCTTCTCTTGGTCAAAGTTCTCCATATTGTTGGGTATTCCCCTATTCTCTTTAGAAATTCTTCGTTAGTGATTCTATCCAACCATCTGATTTTTAGCATTGTTCTATAGCACCACATTTGAAAGGCTTCTATTCTTTTCCGTTCTGCAATTCCTATAGCAATTATTTCCCAATTTTCACACTTATATTACCTAGAAGTAAATTTCTCCTTTTTGCGAAAGCCTTCCTTGCCTGTTATATCCTACTTTTCATGTCTACTATACTTTTATATTTGCTTTACCTTGTCAATTTAATAAATTAATTTAATAAATCCAAATGTTTCAATTTTTCGCTTACAATGCATATACTATGTAATAGCTATTTGTGTCTGTACGTTTAATATAAGTTAAAATAAGGCCAAAAGCAGACAAAAATTAGTGAAACATAAAATATAATTTAAAAGTGACTACATGTTTCCGTCTTTATAATGGACCCTCTTCAGGTTAGTCCGTATCAGGACCAAAACATGTAGTTACTTTTAAATCATATTTTATGTTTCACTAATTTTTGTCTGATTTGGCCTTATTTAAACATATACTATATAACTGACTGACTGGTTGGGCGTGTCGCAATTATGATAGACTAACTGTGTCTGAGAACCAGATTCATAACTAAGCAGAATTTCTCAAATACTAGTTGAAAATCTATTAGCTGCTCTGTAAATCGTCGTTGCACCCATTACTTTACGCTACGTCTTCTTATTACATATCCGTTTTTTGCATAATCTATTTCCTTAATAAGAAATTCCATTTTGGATTCGGATTGGCAGACACCATCAGCACGGTTACGGCACAAGGTTGCTGAACCCAAACGGGGATTTTCAAGGATAAAATCTTTCGGCGATGAGAAGAACGAAACCGACACAAAGCAGTAAACAGTTGCAGCGGCGGAAGAGTGTCGAGGGCGACGTTAAATCACTCGTAAGGGAAACGACAGAAAAGGAACTACTCTCAAGAGAATCGTAATGCGCCAACTTCCCACTGCTAGCCGAATAAATTGCATTACGGAGAGGCGTACATTCGAAGAAAAGACTCAAACAGATGTGCGAAGTTTTTTTCCCCTCAACAACGTCGCGTAATAAACGCATTTCTGCGGGATTTCTAGGGAAAGGGACGCATCAGCATGATGAATAAAGGCTCGTAAATTTTCCTTCAATCGTTTGTCAAGACTAAAGAAATGACTTTTAGAACGAAATAACACCAGAATTTCATTTTAACGAGACGCAACTAAATAGATATCACAAGTTAAGTTCGGTTAATATCGATAATAGAATTGCTACCGTTCAGAAAAAAATAATTTCTCCCACCATTGTCCACTCTTGTTGAAATCCAATACTTTCTTAAAAAACTGTCTAATCCGAAGAGAGAACAGAGTTATACTCTAGTATGATTAAGATTCCTGAACTGGATATTTGTCTGGAAATATTTATATTGTTGAGATTGCCGTTTGACAACTACTTATTTAAAATTATCTATTTTAATGGCTATTGAAAAAGACAGGGGTAAACTATCGAGAAAGAAGGCAGTCAGCAGTACTTTGAATTGATGGGCAAGAAAGGGAAGCAGAAATCAAGAAAGGAGTAGGACAAGGATGCAGTTTGTCGCCCACGCTCTTTAACTTATATACATGAAGAAAAAAGGGAATATGGAAAAAAGACCATATTGCAAGGTGAAGAAATTAAAACACTGCGGATTGCGCATGATATTGTAGTATTACGTGATTCAGAAGAAGACTTGGAAACCTCAATAAATGGCATGAACGTGGCCCTGGAGGAAGAGGGAAAACCAAGATGATGTAGTGAAGTATATGAAACAGCGGAATAACAAAAGATGTTAAATTGGGAAGGGATATTTGTTACTTGGAAATCATAATAACTATAGTAGGATAGTTCAGTCAAGAAAGGCTTTCGCAAAGAAAGAGAAATTTACTTAGGTAAATATGAGGGTGAATATTAGGAAATAATTGTGAAAATGTTCGTATGGAGTGTGGTGTGATAAGGGGGTGAATCGTGGACGATAGAAGTTGCAGACAGGAAAAGAATAGGATCCTTTGAAATGTGGTTCTGTAGGAGAATGCTGAAAATCAAGTGGGTGGATAGAGTAACTAACATGGAAGTTCTAAGAAGAATAAGGGAAGAGAAAACAATATGCAGGACTTTGGCCAAGAAGAGGAATAAATTAATAGGCCACGTTTTAGGACATGAGGGTCCTGTAAAATTAGCATTAGAGGGAAGTGTGAAGAAAAGGATGGAATGCACTAAGCAGATTGTGAGGATGATGGATGTGGAAGTTATGCGGAAAAGAAAGGGCTTGCGCAAGATAAGCATGCAGGGTGGCATCATACCAGCCTTAGGACTGAATACCACAACAACGTTAGTAGTTACCAGACTTCAATTGAATGATAGACGCAATCATTCAATTTTTAGACTTAATGAACAAAAGGTGTAATCAAATATGCCATAAAAACACTATACAGTGTGAGGACGCTGATTGTTTAAAACTGTGTGCAGTGCAGTTGGGTGGAACACAAGACTCCACTTGGGGTGCAAACGGAACGGAACATCTAATCCGCTCCACTTGTCCTTGTGGTGGGTCTGTTGTTTCAATTCTTATTTAGCACGTATTGTAAATTGTACATTTGGGCCATTAATCTATTTAAGAAGTAGTGTTTGCCGTTACTGTAATTTCTAGAATAGAAATATTTCCCGTTTCCGTGTGAGCTTAATGTGAAGAACTATTAATATAAACTTGTCGATAAGAATGAAAACTAAACAAAACGCCTTTCTTTGTCAAATAATGTTTTTTTCTTCAAGAAAAACTAAGGAACTTAAATGTAAAAAAGGGAAATACCAGCGTTGTAAGAAGTAAAAAGAAGTTGACGAAACTAGAACTCACACCACTCACACCAAACGCAGAGCCACACAACCAGCGTAGAGAAAACGCTATCCCTAGATTTTTCGTTTTCATGGGCCTGATGTGTACCCACCACATCAACAAGTAGTGCGGTTCAATTTTAGCCAATTTCCTGACCGTTTTGATATTGCCACATCTCAAGACCTGCAGTGATGGCAGAGCGGTAGCGAGCCGGACTGCAGACACGTAGACTCGGGTTCGAGTCCCAGCCGACGCAACCGTTTTTATTTGTTTAATTTATTTCCATTGTTTGCCTTTAGTTTCTAGTATTTTCTGTTTCTAGAATGTTCTTCTTCTAGAATATTCCATGTATGTATAAATAGGACTGGATTCCAAATCGGAGTCAGTCTTAAGCAGTACGAGTATTGTACAGCACTTCGCCGTTGATTAAACGCTTATAACCTCTACGTGTGTGTGTTATTGAATCTCACGATCCTGACGTGACAATATTAAGTGTCCTATATCGAATTACTTGTCTCAGTGTCGCCACGTCACTGCGTTCAGTTTTAAACAGTTACTGTTCCCACTCTGCATACTTAACATAGTACAATGTTCCTTGACAACGTTTCAGGTATGTCAAAGGAAGGGGTGGAAATATACCTGTTGACGGGGCAAAATTAAACGAATAAGAACAATTCAAAAATACCGTCTGAGAGAACGATTTCTGTATACAAAGTTCAGGGTTAGATCCTTTGGTAGGATTCGGATCTTGCTTCGAGTGTATTATGAACCACTGTATGTATTTTATGACCGCTACACGCGTCTTATCTACAGCGTCCATAAAGCATTGTAGCGCACTGTTTCAGGAACGTACAGCTAAGACAAAGGAATCTTTGCCTATTAATGCTTCTTTATCTCACAGTGCAACCTATCATAGTTTGGTCTAAAAAACGCCATGCTAACTGGCTGCTAGTCCAGTTCATACTTTGCAGACGACGAAGATTGACCAACTTTGTAAAAAACTTACATTCTTAACAATAAAACGTTTTAGGAAGTAAAAGAATACAATTTACATTTCTAGCGCCAGACGAGTTCACGTCAAGTGTTCCGGACAGCGATTCAGTCACCAGGTATGCAAATAATTTTGGACTGCAAATTTGCGATTCATCTACCACGGGTTTTCTTGGGAGGGAGAAGGTTCACGAGAGACCTATATAGCTGGAAAATTTTGAAAGTACTATTACAGAGAAGCCAATCTAAGAGATATGCAGGCGACAGGTTTTTTAATATTTTATTTTTAATTCCTACCACAGTAGGTAAATAACACGAAAAGGTATTAATTCATATTTTATATCATTTTACAACCCGTCCACCGCAAAGTTTTTATGCAATTGAAAATTGCTGTCATTAAACAAAATTAATATCAAGTTCTTCTGACAAAAAATATATAATTATATCAGACCAAACCTACTTAAGCTCACTTTACTGGAAGAACAACCTAGAATATACACCGAAGTATCAAAATATATTAAAAAGGAAAGTAACTTGCTGTAAATTAGGAAAATCCAAAATATCCTCCTTGCTCAGGATAATGAACTCATAAAGCCCAGTGCTAGTTAACAATAACAAATATTTCCTGACATCCTATAAGCGAAGTGAATGTAAATAATTAATTTGTAAATAAATTAAAATCAATTTTAACCTCGTCGGCGGGAGAGGAGGGCGGTGGTGGAAGAGCAGATAATAACTTTTAACTAGACCCTCCTCTGTTTGTTTCATTAACACGTTATTTGCTTCAATTACACAGAATGAACTGTTGTCGTTATTGTTATTAATATATTTTCGCAAAAAATATTAAATAAATAATTTGAACAAGAAGAGAATTAATATTATGTCGATAATATTGCGTGACTGAACTGAGCCAATTTTTTTACCTTCTACTTCAATTAATTATTCTGTTTAATAACCTTAAAAATGAAACGACTCCTCTTTTCCTGATTCTTTCTATTTGTGTATCCTTTGTGTGTTGCTTATGTCTTTAGGCCCAATGGTATTGGAAATCTTAAGGATCAAACAAAGTCTTAGAGCAGGACTGAACTCAAATCTTAAAAAGATCGACAGAAACCTTTTTTAGTGTATACAGCGCTAAACCCAAAACTACCACGGCAATCGGATGAATGTTTAATAAACTTAAACCTTATAACTCGCAGGGCATTTTAACACAGTCCGTATATAAGGAATTGGAGACAATCGCAATTGATGATGGGAAATGAGTGAGAGCCAGGTGGAGGTTGACTTCCTCCTTCCTGGTTTTCCTCTTTCCCTCCCACCCTTGTCCATGGCCAACGTAACTAATTTAAGACTCCTGCAGGCTGAGACGACCTTGAGCAGTTTGAGAGGTGTATGTATGGGGGTCGAAGACCTTCAACATATGGTAATAGTTGTGTGCTGATCCCATTGGGCCAGTCGGCTAACTGCCTCTCAATACTGATCTAGGCATGGAGGCAGGTTTGTTGCGTTCACACAGCAATCCAGTCTCCCGTCATCAGAAGGGCGCAGGAGTAGTACCCACTAGCCCGACCTACCAGATATAAGTTTTCTAGGGTTTTTCCCTGCATCACCTTTTGGTGAAACACCGGTTAGGATCCTTACACTATAGCCTGGGGACCCTAGCCAACCTTGGGCTACCATGCTCTACCTTCCACATCCTCCCTTTTCAAGTCCCTTCCTGTGTTAGTAAAGGGGAGTTGCCTGCTTCAGGATCACGCTCATGTAGCCTGTTACCCGAAAAAAAATCGCAATTGATTTCTTTTTTTATACAGATATCAGGTAATATTTCTAGCCTGAGGTTAGGAGGATTGCCTGAGGGACTTTTCTCTCGCAGGCATTTCCTCCCAGAGTGACTGCGTGGCTCACCTAACTATGTCAGGAATGCCTCGCACTCTCTCTGGGTTTGTTCAAAGTTCTCACATGCCGAGACACATTTACCTATTTTAGGAAATATATGTACTGTCGTGGAACGCCTTGGGCAGTTGGTAAAAGTTGTCCTCTGATCCCATTGGATCAGTCGGCTAACTGCTTCCGTGAAGACACGGAAAAGGGAATGCTGCGACCCCACAGCAAATCCATCTCGCGTCATTCGGAATGGCGTGAGGATATTACCCAATGCCTGACCTACCTGATGCAGATTTTCTAGGGTTTCCCTAAGGTGACACACAGGGTCGAATCCTTAAACTATAGCGGGGGGGCCGTAGTCAACCATTGGATACCTTGCTCTTCCTTCCGCATCCCCTATTTTCTATTCCCTTCCTATGCTATTAAAGGGGAGTTGCCTATTCCACGATCACCCTCATGTAACCTGTTTACCCAAAAATAAATTCTTGACTTTCTGTTGATTGTACAATAATGTGAGGTAATGTAGTAAATTAATAAATTTATTTATATAACTAATAAATTTTTTAAAACGAATAAATATGTATTGTAAATAGGTAACAAAAGTTTAATTATGATTAAATAATATTATTTAAAGATTATAGTTATATGATGATGGCAGAGAAAGACATCGAAACGCCGACATATGTTAATTACACAGCGTTAGACGTTCTAGATATCTGGGACATAGCGTGTTTATAATAATTAGTTTCATTATTTGACAGATCGTTAATTATATTTGCTACAGACAATAGTCAACAGTGATAACAATACTTCAATGAGGTGTTGCACTAGTATAAATAAAGTTCAGCAAATTTGATTTGTTACGCACAATGAACATTAATAAAATACACGTGACAATGAAAAGTATATTTAGGGCTTCTGTTATCAAACATTATTTGTTTCAACACTTTGAAACTTTTCGAAATATAGCTAGTTAACGTAAGCAAAATTAATTAGTCCGGATTAAGTATGGAATATTGGAATTACTGAAATTTACATTTACAAATTGCTTTTTATTATCTCTGGTATCCGAACGGTAATATCTTGATGTTTCTCTTGGAATGCAGAATTATCTTTGTTTTGGGTTTTGTCGTATGTAGCTGCAGATTGGTGATATATAAATTTATTAATATTTTGAGTGTAATTGTTGTCTTCACTGGCAAATTATTGATAATTAAGTAATAATAATCTGATTCTGGTCGACGGATAAAGATAATCGTGCCTGAATGAAAGTACTATTTTCCTTTCATTGGTAAAAAACTTTAATATACAAAATAACTTTTAAATATTATTCTTTTATTTTTACAAAGAAAATTAACAGAAACAAGTTACCAACCACAAACGGACAAAACTTTTAACAAAATGGTATAAGAAACGTACGACAGCTAATACATGATTCAATTTTTTTATTAATACATTTTCTCATAATAAGAAATGTTGCAAACTATCTAATACATAGATCTTTTAAATTAAATTAACAGACAAATAAAATCAAAAGGGAAACTGTATATGAGATATTACTAAATAATTTTTACCCAAAAAATTGATAAATAACTATGGTACTCTAATATAAATAAGAAAAATAATGGTAGTATAAAAAAGAACTCGGATAATAGTTATCAAAAAATAAACAGACTAATAACCTTAAAACTAAAAGGAAATATAGTGCATCCATTTTTTAAAACCAATTAGTATAGTTAATAAAATACATGAATTAAATATTACCGGGGATAATGAAATAGGAGCTGGACAAATACAAATAACAACACAGTTAATACACAATGAAAACTTAACACCTAAAATAGTAATAGCTTTTAAAAATATTGATATTAATAAAATATAATTTGGATTAAAACCAGAAAACAAGATAAGAAATTATTTAACTAAATTAAAGATAAAGTTCCTGTTAAAGAACAAAATAATATAGTGTATAAAATTAATTGTTATGATTTAATAATATTTATATTGGAAACACAGAAGCTTACCTTAATACAATAAAAACATTGCTAAGAGCAATTCTGAAACAAATACAGCCTTGTCACTACACCTTTAAACTAAAATGTTTTAAAAAACTTTGAAGAAATTATGGACAAATTTTTTTTTGTTGAAACGTTTCGTCACTATATTTGGGAAACGTGCGTGAACTGCGGTTGAAGTTACGAATTATTGTCTTCCTAATCTTATTAAAAAATTAAACCTAACATTTATTAGACTAAAGTTCAGATTTTTATACAATTGGCGTCTAATTTCATGAAAATTACTAAATTTACATTACCTAAAGAAGTCCCCAATTCGGTGACGAAACCACAATAAATGGAAACTTTTTCTGTAACAGGTCGTTAATTTAGATTATTTAAAACTGCTTTAAAATTTTAGCAATTGATCATTAAACTTACATGCTTGGAATCAAAAACAAAGGGAAAGGGAAATAACGGCAATAAAGTATTTAGTATAATTTACAGAAACCGTATAAATGCTCGTTGTAACCATAATCTAAGTATTGTGTAGTAATGGGGGGGGGGGTCAGAAGAAGATATAGAAACCATATTAAATGGCTTGAACGTGGTCCTGGAGAAACAATTCAATATGAGGATTAATAGAGGGAAAACCATGGTAATGGAGTGTAGTACGGGAAATATTGGAATAACAAAGGCTGTTAGATTGAGAAGGGATATTTTGAAGGATGTTAAGGAATTCTGCTACTTGGGAAGCGTAATAACTAGGGATGGTATAAGTATACTGTAGCGCAGTAGAACCCGCGTTCAATTTTTTATTATAATTTACGGGAACTTAAATACCAAATATTCCGGCATGAGAAAGTCGCTTGTCAGGAAGAAGGGGTTTTTCCGCGCGTCGTCTTGGCGGCTCGGAATAATAACAAAGGGACTGCGGCTGACACCTGGACCATAAAGCTCGGACACCTCGTCGCCGTTTCGGAATGTCTTAATCTGCCTGGGAATTTGGTGACCGGGTGGCGTGTGTTCCCCAAATGAAACAAGGGATATGATTGGAGGATATCCATCCCTGCCACCTTAGTGATAGGTGTCGGATAAGTGGGGACAAGGCTTTAAAGAGACTGGCGGAGACAATTTGAGGAGAGATTTGAGAGATTTTTGCAAGTGATACAAGGTAATGGTGAGAGGATATTGAAGGAGAGTGGTGGAAACAGATTTTGTGAGGTGGCAGCGGAGAGGTGGACCATGCTTTGATCAGTCCAGGAAGCAGGGAAGAAAGGTCTTAGCAACAAGGGAAGAAAGACTTCGTGTTATTGTCGACCGGCCGCTTCAAGTTCCACAACACGGAAATTACAGCGAGACGCCTATGAAGACAACTCAGGTTCGTCAACGAACAGATCTGCTACACGTGGTCACCCAAACCATTAATACCTTGAGATCTTTAATATAATCCCATTTTTAAATAATTATTTTGAACTTAATATATCTACGCACTATCCATATTAAAAATTATTGTGTTTACAATTAATAAATGTATATATTTAAACTCAATTATTAAATTCATTAATTAATATCCCCCCACATCATTTTACAATACTAGACGATAAGAGTAGAGTAGCGCTGGCAAGGAAGGTTTTCGCGAAAGGAGGTATTTACTTAAGGGGGATTATGTGTAAATATTATGGGATCGTTGCTAAAAATGTTCGTATGGAGTATGGTGTTATACGGACGCAAAACGTGGACGGTAGAAGTTGCAGAAAGGGAAAGATTAGAAGCCTTTGAAATGTGGTGCTATAGGGGAATGCTGAAAATAAGATGGGTGGATAGAATCACTAACCAAGTAGTTCTTAACAGAATAGGGGAAGAGGGACGTTGACCAAGTGAAAGGATAGATTAATAGGACACGTTTTAAGACAGCAGGGGCTTATAAAATTAGCATTAGAGGAAGTGTTTGGGGTAAGAACAGAAGAGGGACACGAAGGATGGAATCGCTAAGGAGATTAGGAGATAGGAGAATGAAAAGGCTTTCGAAAGTTACACTAGCATGGAGAGTTGCATGAGACCAGTCTTAGGACTGAATATCACAACAACAACGACCTTCTATTTATTACAAACGTATGAGATTTTATCTTTAGTCCAGTTTAGTCTTTTTGGATACCTGTAATTGAATTACTTATATGATGAATTGATTGTCAGTATTATTCCAATCTCTTGGAAGACCTCCGTACAGTTCTCGTGGTTGAGTTTTTATCTTTCATGCGGTTTTCCAAGCTTACACTTTATTTTAAATTTAATGTAACAAGGTAGATGATTGATATATGTCTGGTGCCTGTGGGAGTTTTCTCTACATGGCATTTCTCTCCAGAGTGACTGCGGGGCTCTCCTGACTATGTCGGGAATTCCTCGTTCTCCCTCTGGGATTTTTCCATAGTTCTCACATGACGAAACACCTTCACCTATTTTGGGAGGTTTATGTACTGGTGTCGAAGACCTTGGGCATAAGGCAAACGTTGTCCGCTGATCCCATTAGATCAGTTAGTCAACTGCCACCTGAAACTGGTGAAGACACGGAGAAGGGAATGCTGCGACTCCACAGCAAACTCGTCTCCCGCCATTCGGAAGGGAGTGCGGATATTACCCAATGCTCGACGTACCTGGTGCAGGTTTTCTAGGGTTTTCCCTGCAACTGTTTAGGTGATACACAGGGTAGGATCCTTAAACTATAGCCCGTAGGACGTAGTCAACACTTGACTACCTTGCTCTACCTTCGCGTCCCCCCTTTTCAATTCCCTTCCTATGCTATTAAAAGGAAGTTACCTGTTTCAGGATCACCCTCATGTAGCCTCTTAACCAAATAAAAAATGGAAGATTGGAAAAGCATTTAAAGTTTATGAAACAAATTACACAACGTCAGACCATCATATATAATTCGATTCTGTTTTGAAAAGCAATTTTTTAAATGCCAATTAAAAATATTATCAGTTATCTTCTCCAATGAGACAAGTTGTCCCCAAATATTATTAATGAATTAGTCCTCAAATTTATAAGACATATTGTAATATTTAAATATGTGCAGTTGTTGTTCAGACGTCTTGCTAAGATAATATATTATGATTTAGAAAACTCTGGAGACTGCTGGAAGACTCGACTCTGGTTGGAAACTGGATAAGCATTATGCAGGTCCTTTCCCGCTCATCGAAGGTGCTCTGTAAAGTCGTGGAAATGGCGTCGGCTGTCCAGTGCGTCTAATGAGGGCAGCGCACCTCCATTACGAGAATTGCTCGCTGCGGTTTCCCCCCCTCCCCTCTCTCTCTCACTCTGTGTGTGTGTGTGCAGCCATTGTCCTCTGCAGCCGTCGCCAGTTTGTATCACTGTCGACCAGCATTTCATTATTCACCCACAAAACACGCCCTCTTTCATTCTCAACTTGTTGTCTAAGATTTCGAAAACCCGCCGATGCAGCCATAAATAAGGAGACCTAACATTATTTATTGGGTTGTAACGGACTCCTGCCCATTGTACATTAGTAAAATACACACACAAATTACTGTACATTTATAATATACAATCGGAATGTTAATTTTAACTGGACGATAATGTATCAGAAAACTTTAAATGAATATACAAAACTTCGTCATAATAAGACATTCTAATTATTGGTTTGCTTAACGTAGAATTTATTACTGTGACGGTTCTGTTTGACTTCAAACATTTTTCTTTTTTGGGGTTACAAGCTGCATGGTCATTTCGCGTCACGTACTGCTTGAAGTCCACAAATACGAAAGAAACGTTTTAATTATGTAATTAAAATATTAATTATTTGTCCTGTCAAAACGGCTGTACCTCTTATTTATTATACTTAATTTTCAGATAACTGATTTATCAAACATAATCGTGTTTAACTTACTGTGGGACTTTTGAATAAATGATGTAAGCAGATGTGTTAGCAATTTAATTCGAAAATAATAATAAATTTGTTGAATTATATGATATGTGATCAGCAGGGAATCAATAATGATAGTGTTTAAAAATTCACTTATGTTGTGGTATTCAGTCATAAGACTCGTCTCATGCAACCCTTCAAGCTCACCTATCTTGTGCGAGACTACCACATCCCACAGCATTACTAATCAGCTTAGCGTATTCCCTCCTTGGTCTACCACTTCTGTTCTTGCCGCATACTCTTCCCTCTAATGCTAATTTTACAAGACCCTCATGTCTTAAAACGTGGTTTATTAATCTATCCCGTCTCTTGTTCAAATTCCTCCATATTGCTCGCTATTCCTCTATTCTGTTTAGAACTTCCTCGTTTGTGATTCTATCCACCCATCTGTTTTTTAGCATTCCCTTATACCACCACATGTCAAAGGTTTCTATTATTTTCCTTTCTACAGTTCCTATCGTCCACATTTCACGCCCATACAACGCCACGCTAAATACGAAAATTTTTAGCCACGATTTCCGAATATTCATATTTATATTATCCGTACATAAAATCCTCGTTTTCGTGAAAGCCTTCCTTGCCTGTGCTATTCACTCTTCATGTCTACTATACTTCTACCATCCATAGATATTACGCTTCCCAAGTAGCAGAATTCCATAGCTTCCTTCAAAATATTTCTTCACATCTAACAGCCATTCCTATTACGCTGTTTCCCATACTATAACTCCATCAACTTGGTCTTCCCTCTATTATTCCTCAAGTTGTACTCTTCCTCCAGGACCACGTTCATGCCATTCATTATGGTTTCCAAGTCTTCCTTTGACTCCCCTAATACCGCTGGGTTTTTATTTCTACTCCTTGCAATATGATTCCTTTTCCATATTCCGTTTTAACTCTCATCATTGCATGTTCTATATATAAGTTAAAGAGCTTGGGTGACAGAGTTCTTCCTTGTGCCACTTCTTTCTTGATTTCTGCTTCCTTTTCTTTCCCTTCAATTCTAATTACAGCAGACTGCCTTTTGTAACGGTTATGAATAAGCCTTCGTTCTCGGTATTTCCTGTACTTCTCATAATCCTTAATAGTGTGTTCGAGTTCGTATTATGAAAGGCTTTTTCTATATTTAAATATGCCATGAACGTAATCCGTATTTCTGATGCTGTCTTATAAAATTAGACGGAAATTCAATATAGCTTCTCTTGTCCCTACATTATTTCCAAACCACACTAATCTTCTCTTAAATCGCATTATTTTTGACGTTCCATCCTACTGTATACTATTTTTGTTAATTGTTAATTGAATAAAACTAAATAAATAAACAGACGGTCAATGGGCCAGGAATTAATTTTATTTCTATTTAATTAATCTAAATACATCGTTTTGTCCCCCTTTTATGACTTCATGAGGCATAACATGATCTTCACTCTATGACTCCATGATTCTGGAGAAGAGGAACGTCCTTATTAACATATTCTTATATATTGAGCGAGGTTCATTGGGTGACGGGTTGCTTTGTCGGGAAAATTGAAGTTATATCACGTCCAACTGTGTAATATGAATTGTTGAATAAAATCAAGCAGAGAGAAAATTGTATTGTTGCTGTTTCCTTTTGATCATTTCTGGGACTTCCATTATTTATTCGTCCTTTGTATAATTAGCAAATGTAATTTAACTCTGCCTTAGGTCACGAATTCTACATATTAAATTTTAACTGGTGAGAGAGGAAGGCAATACCTTCGTTTCAAAATTACTTCTTGCGAATCGTCTCATTCGTCCTTCATATTAAATTCATTTCGGGTTTCGTCCCTTGCTAAAACCTGCCCGTATATTTCCATCGCTACATTCTAGTATTACAGGCATTTCGTAAAATGTATGCATGTTTTTCATTATTATCCCCACTAGTTTGGCTGTTTAACATGCAATAATTTAATCCTGTGTGCTTTTCAGTTTTTACTCCGAACGTGTCGTATAATCCGTTCAATCACGTCAAGAGTTGTACAAAATTTTATAATTTCTTATGGAATTTGAATGAAGCTAAATTTATATTTTTGTGCATTTTAAATTAGTTTATTTACATTCTTTTAATTATTTGATGAGAGACGTCAGGTCTTTGTCAACCACTATCTCTCTTCTCTCTCTCTTAACCCACACTTAACGACGAAGTATGTAAAATACTTGTGTGGAAGCTTATATGGTACCGTTTTGGAGTTTGTGTTCTTCATGGGTTCATCTCGGCTTTATTGTTGTGGTATTCAGACCTAAGACTGGTTTAATGCAAACCTCCATGCTAACCTATCTTGTGCAAGCCTTTTAATTTCCTTATAAATAGCACACCCAACATCCTACCTAACCTGATTATCGTATTCCATCCTTGGTCTCCTTCTTCTTTTCTGACCCCACATATGATAATGCTAACGTTACAAGAACCTCGTATCTTAAAACGTGGCCTATTAATCTAAACTTTCTCATAGTCAACGTCCTCCATATTGTTCGCTTTTCCCCTATTCTGCTTAAAACTTCCTCGTTTGTGATTGTATCCTCCCATCTGATTTTCAGCATTCTCCTATAGCACCACAATTCAAAGTCTTCTATTCTTTTCCTTCCCCCAATTCCTATCGTCCAGGTTTTGCACCCATATAACGCCAGGCTCCATACGAACATTTTTAGCAACGATTTCCTAATATTCACACTTATATTACCCGCAAGTAAATCCCCCTTTTTCGAGAAAGCTTCCGTACCGGTGCTATGTTAGTCTTTATGTCTACTATACTTCTACCATTCCTAGTTATTACGCTTCCCTAGTAGCTGAATTCCTTAACTTCCGTCAAAATATCCCTTCCCAGTCTAATAGCCTTTGCTATTCCACTGTTTCCCAAACTACAATCCATTACCTTTGTTTTTATTTTGTTTTAATTCTCATATTGAACTCTTTCTCCAGGATTCCGTTCATGTCATTTCTTATGGTTTACAAGTCTTCTTCTAATTTCCTTAATACTACAATATTGTCGGCAAAGCTTAAGGTTTTTATTTTTTCTCCTTGCAGTATGATTTCTTTTCCATATTCCGTTTTCACTTTCTTCATCCCCTGTTCTATATGTAAGTTAAACAGAATGGGTGACAGACTGCATTCTTGTCTTACTCCTTTCTTTATTTCTGTTTTCTTTTCTTGGTCTTCTTTTCTAATTACTGCTGCCTGTCCCTTGTAGAGGTTTTGTATTAGCCTCCTTTCTCGATATTCTATTCCAATTGTCTTCAAAATCCTTAATAGCGCGTTCACATTATCAAATCCTTTTTCCAAATCAACAAATGCCATGAACGGAGGCCGGTTTTTTCGTATACTTTCTTCTAAAATTAATCGCAAAGTCAATATAGCTTCTCTTGTCCCAATAGTCTTTCTAAAACCAAACTAATCTTGCATGCATGGGATACTAAACTAATTGTGCTGTGCTGTTCGGATCTATCAGCCCAGCCTTCTCAGTCTACCATCAAGCAATAGTCAGCTATCCATCATGTCATGATGAATCCTCTCTTCCATCTCTTCACCAACGCAACCCATATTTTCTGGAATATGGTCCAAATGTACATTTTAGTACGTGAACTTCTTTCTTCCTCATGAATGAGGCTAAATATTTTATGGAACTGAAGGATTGTTTTGCAGTTTGGGTTCTTCTCAATTACTCGGAAACGTGGTTAAAAAAACACAGAAATTGACTAATTTATAGCACTTTTAATCAGAAATTAAGGAGTTAATGATCCTCATGAACTCGTTTCAAACCCCTAAACTATTGTAATGCATTCTGCGGAGTCACTTGATATGCACCAGTTGACTCGTCTTTGTGGCAGTTGGCTTAGAAATCAGCAGTTGCAGTTCTTGACTTATGCAATAAAAGTCCAAGCCATGACCAGAAATTGTAATTAAAACGTTCCCATTCTGCGCCACATTATAACCCTGAATTTTTTAATTGGCTGTTCCTCCATAGTATTAATTTTGTTTTTAAACCAATTTCGTTTGTTATTAATTAGTTTACAATATTATATATTTGCCCCCACTAAATATTTAGTAATAAATTAAAAACTCATATTAATATTAAATTGTGAAAGATCTGTAATTTATATAGCCCAGAAATTATAATTTAAACGTTCCCATTTTGCGCTACATTATTCACTGTTGTTTCATAAATATTAATTTTGTTATTAAATTAAACTTTTAATTATTTCTTAGTTTCGATTATTATATATTTTCCCCACAATAAATGTTAAATAATTATTTTGTCGGAGTATGCATATAAAGTTAACTATATAAAAGGAATATATTGAATTCCTTAGCTATAATAATGCACAGCGTAAGCCAGAAAAATTAATAAAGGATAGAAAAATCAATACAAGTGTATTTTAAAATCTCTTACGTTTGCAATTTTCCATCTGTTTATAATTTTGAAATTTACATTTTGCAAAAATTCCTGACGTAGTTTGGGTTCGGATTGAGTGCAGGAAATTACATCAATTATCAAAAATTAAAGAACACATCATAATTTTAAATATATTTTAATAGAGTGCACTGTTTACCGTACAGTGACTACCCTTAAGTTTAATGAGGTTGGCGTTTTGGCGAATATTATGAACCATTTTCAAAATGAATTAATGCGGCAATATGGAAGTTACGACCGTTTCCGCACAACACCTGGCCATTGATATGACAGCAGCTATTGACAGACCGTAGGCAAATTCACTGCCATCGGAATGTTTCGGTGTAATCGTCGAGTGCTCCAGGGCAGGGAAGGGAAGGGAATGGAAGGGAAGGGTTGGGTTGGGATGGGATGGCGATAGCGCCGCAGCTAAGCTATTGTGTGGGTAACGACTGCTCCGCTTTGCCCGGGAGCCGCGCCATGTCATTACTCCCATGTGCTATGGTGATGATGATTGCATCAGCCTCTGCAGCTTCGAGGTGAGTGCTCGTTTGCCGTTCTTCCCTCTCTCGCCATCGTGACGGCTCTCATAAATCTACACAGGCTGCGGCTGACAACGACAGCATTATCTCTGATTTAAACCACTTCTGAAGGACACCGATACCCTCTGGAACGCGCCACTCAAGAAACAACGAAACCTGGAAGAATAATATTAATTTAAATTTTATATATATATATATATATACTTTGCAGTATTATAAGATAAGGGAAATAACATATCAAGATATATAATCTTTTAAGAATCTATTTATAAATTTGTATACCAATGATTGCAAATAATTTAAACAAATGAAAGTAAACTCAGTTTCTCTCATCGTAAAATGTGCGTACTGAATATTATAAAAATAGATTGTTACTTCCCCCCCTTTCAATTTCCTTCCTATGCTATTAAAGGAGAGTTGCATGTTGCAGGATCACCCTCGTGTAGCCCTGTTAACATCCCCCCTTCAAAACAAATGTAAATGAGTTGGGTCTCAAGGAAGGTGGCTGTGGGCGTTTTCTCTCATAGGCCCGTCTTCCTAGAGTGACTGCGGGGCTCACCTGATTTTGTCGGGAATGCCTCGTACTCTCTCTGGTTTTTTCAAAGTTCTCACATGCCGAGACACCTTCACCTGTTTTAGGAAGTATATGTACTGGGGTCGCAGACCTTGGGCATAAGGAAAGAGTTGTCCGCTGATCCCATTGGATCAGCCGGTCAGCTGCCCCGTAAAACTGGTGGAGACACGGAGAAGGAAATGCTGCGACCCGAGCCCATAGAAAACTCGTCTAACGTCATTCGTGAGAATAATACCCAATGCCCGACATACCTGATGCAGGTTTTCTAGGCGTATCTTTAGGTGAAACACCGGTTAGGAACCTTAAACTATAGCGCGGGGGCCGTAGTCAAACCTTGGCTACCTTGCTCTACCTTCCGCATCCCCCCTTTTCAATTCCCTTCCTGTGCTATGAAAGGGGAGTTGCCTGTTTCAGGATCACCCTTATTAACCTGTTAACTCCTCCCCCCACCAAAATAACAACGTAAGTCAGATGATCATGTAGGGCCTTTAGGAGTTAGTTTTCTTTGGAACGCATTTCTCCTCATATTGACTCCGGGGTTCACCTGCCTTCAAATGCTCTCTGTTCTTTTTTCATGTTTCTTACATGCCGATGTATATGTACTGCGCTCGAATACCTTGGGCACACTGTAAGAGCTGTCAGCTGATCCCATTGGACCAGTCGGTCAACTGTCTCCTAAAACTGGTGGAGACATGGCGACGGGAATGCTGCGCCTCCACAGCAAACCCATCTCCCATAATTCGGGAGGGCAAGAGAATAGTACCCAATAGTTGGACTTACATGATGCAGTTTTTTCTAGGGAATTTTCCTGCATGTCGTTTAGGTGAAACACAGGGTAGGATCCTTAAACTATTGGTTGGGGGCCCTAGTCAATCCTTCGCCACGTTGATCTACGTTCATCACTCCCTTTTCAGTTTTCTTCCTATTGTATTTAAAGTGAATTGTCTGTTTCAGGATCACCCTCATGTAGCCTGTTACCCAAAGGAAAGTTAATCTGTTGATGGATAAACAGATAAAATTTAATATAAGAGAAACTGCACGATTAAACTTTGAGTATTAGTGTACTTACAAGTGTATATCGTGCTTATGTGGTTCTCTGAATATTGTCTTACTTTTGTTGCGTTTCTACGTCTACATTTATTTTGTTGAACCTTACTTGCCTGTAAATAAATTTATTAGATATTATTTGTATTATTATAGTTGAGTCCGTTTTCTGTGTTCCATAGTTATTTAATTGTACTTAGGTCAATTAATATGTAATTTTACGCAGTATTGCTAATTATATCAGACTTAAATGATTGTGTTTTATGACGTATTCATTTCCTCAAAAGATGATTAATGAAAACAACTTATATTTATGTAAAATAAAATGGCAAATTCGTTGAATCACGATTACTCTAGTATATATTTTATACATCACGTAAATGTTTAAATGGTCAATTAAGCGTGATGCGCTAGTTTGAAAGTTGGGTACGTTTCTGCGGTTTTGCCACTCGTTCACCTGTTCTTGTCGTTTCTCCACATACTTCTAATTTCATTTCTGGGCTGTTTTTTCGGTTATTTTGATTGATAGACGGTAATATAAGTTGTCAATAATTACAATAATATCTGAGCTATTGAAATATTTTCATTTTGCCATTTATGGCTTTTATTGTTATGGTTTCAATTTAATTTTTAGTACATTCAAATGCAATTCTCGGGTTTTACCCCGGCTAAAAGTTTGTTTCCACAACGTTTCGACGGTAAGCTCCGCCATCGCCGTCGTCATAGTCTACCTGACGACGATGGCGGAACTTGCCGTCGAAACGTCGTGGAAACAAATTTTTACCTGGGTTGAAACCCGAGAATTATATTTGAATCAAATTCACCGGGAAAGCCTTCGCTCTTTAATAAATTTTAGTAGTTATAACTTAATTAGATTTGTGCAGTCTGCATTTTTTTTGTTAGCTATGACGCCTGAGGATTCGACTGACTTTGGCTACGTCTCCTTTCTTTCCAATTTCTCTTCATTTTTTCGCTCCCACTCTTTCTATCTGCTTCCTGATCTGCATCTAGCTTTTAGTCTCAACTGTATTTAAGTTTATTAATTTTTATATTTAAGTCTCTTAGATAGAATTTTAGCATTTAGTATTTCACACTACAATTTTTTTCTGCGATGAAGATGGAGAGTCCAATAACATGTTGATTGGAAGAGGGATGCGACACTTATCAATCGTTATAATGAATTGTAACCAAAAGAAATCTCTGACGGAGATTGCAACTGTTCTGGACCTTAACGTAATGCTGCCAACAGCATAAAACGTTATGCGAAATAGGGGGAACATGAGGAGGACCAGGTGACCACGCGTCAGTAGCACGTGACGCGCGGGGTCACAGTGATTGCGGTCACGTATCGCAGTGGCAAAGAGACCTACTGACAAGCAGATCGAATTTAGAATCAGGTAAAAGGGGTAAGGGCGTTTTTTGGGTTCATTAATATGGACAATAAATAAACAGGGTGAAGAAATACCAGCAAAATTTCAAATTAGGTGTTGGACAAGAATTGGGTAAATAAAGTGAATATAAATATTAAGAAAAAATTAAGAGAGTTTAAAAGAGTTCAAAATTCATATAATGAAAGCATAGTCTAAAACTCTAACACTGGTACAAGTTCGCCGCATGTCCCATGATGCTGACGATGATATGAATACTAACCCCAAGGAAGTCAATGTGGAGAAAATGGGCTTCTTAGTATGGGATGAAAAATAATGTTTTTTTTCGCACCATTAAGGCATTGAAAAGTTAAATACAACTAACTGTGGATTTATTGAAGCTCTCTAAAATACAAATAACACAAAAAATACTTTATACCAGGATAAATTAATTTTTTTGTGCGTTAGTCCATTTTCACTCTGAGTGTTTTTACATTCAAAATGAAAAGTCCATTTGTACACTGTATATTTACACTATTTATTGCGCACATTCAATGCCACACAGCCAATATGTTTGATAAAAATATATTATACATTTTACACGTTTCACGTAATAGTTTTCATTGTTTTCTACTTGTTAGAAAAAATTATTCATTTCAGAAACATCCCCAAAATCATGGGCAGGTAACCTTTCTTGATTACTGCAAGTGGGTTTTAAATTAAATTGATCAGGTCCTTCTTTTTTGTTTCTGTAATTAAATTTCCATTTGGGTACAGCAATTCTAAATTCCTGATACTTATGATATTTTCTGATAATTTAAATTTCCATTTGAATACAGCAATTCTAAATTGCTGATACTTGTCGATGTTCTATTGGCCACATCAATTTCTTGAAATGGCTCTTCGTTTCGTGTAGTTATAAGAATTCTTAATGGCCTTTCTGCCTCAAACTGGAGTTGTATGCTAAACAACTGCATTTAACAATTATTAGAGGACATCTTTCTATTAGTGATATTCGTTTTGTTGAAAAGAAACATTCTGCATTCATATTGATTACGTAGAATTGATTAACATTCTTGGCGGATACTATAACAGCATTCCATTGTTTACGAAGGAACATATTAGGAATGTATATTTTCTTTTCTGAACCAGACCAAAATCCTGATCACGGGGCAGGTAAGAGAGTCCAATAACTAAAACGTTTTGATCTATTTCCTTTACAGAATACATTGGGTTGCTTACAATATGTTGGCATAGTACAAAAATTTTAATTTTCCTATTCTGTCCACCAAACTGATCATAGTGCAAGGTCAGTTTCTCGGTTCTTACAAATTAGCGTATAAAATACAATAAACAGGAACCAATTTCTTGCGGCCCTCTGGACGCAATGGATTTATTCCAAGTTAAAAAGTACGCATCATTAATTTGCATATTTTGGATACCGAAGCAATATGTCCAAAGCTGGCGTCAGTAATAGTTGATATTACTGGTGTTGGAAAAGTTTTCATTAAATAAAAAGTTATGACAGTACCATTGCCACCTGATTTACTAAGAAAAGAATCGCTCTGGCAACATTCCCTTGCATTTTAGACTTTTTGCTGATGGAATTCTATTTCCGCAATCAAAACTCTTTTTGTCTCTATTAATCCTCACATTGAACATTTTCTTCAGGACTCCGTTCATGGCATTTATTATGATATCCACGTCTTCTTCTGATTCTCCTAATACTACAATATCGTCGCAAAGAGTAAGGTTTTTATTTCTTCTCCTTGCAGTATGATTACTTTTCCATATTCCGTTTTCAGTTTCTTCATCGCCGGTTCTATATATAAGTTAAACATTATGGGCGACTGACTCCTTCCTTGGCTTACTTCTTTCTTGATTTCTGCTTTCGTTTCTTGGTCTTCTATTCTAATTACTGCTGCCTGTCGTCTATAGAAGTTATGAATTAGCATATTTTCTCGATATTTTTTCTAGTTGTCTTCAAAATCCTCAATAGCGTGTTCCAGTTCACGTTATCAAACGCTTTTTCTAAATCTACAAATGAACGTAGGCCGGTTTTTTCGTATCCTGTCTGCTAAAATTAATCGCAAAGTCAAAATCGCTTCTCTTGTCCCTATATTATTCCTAAAACCAAACTGATCTTCTCTTAACTCGCATTCTATTTGACGTTCCATTCTCTTACGTACTATTTTCGTTAATATTATGCATGCATGAGATACTAAACTAATTGTTCTGTGCTGTTCGCATCTGTCAACGCCAATCCTCTTAGGTAAGGGTATAATTATGGTTTTACTAAAATCTTCTGGTATTCTTCCTGTTTCGTATATTTCGCAAACTATCCCGAACAGCCATGATACTGTTTCTTAGCCCTATGCTCTTATCAACTGTGCTGGAATGTTATCAATTCCTGGCCCTTTACCATAACTATCAAACTCTGACCTTAAAGTTTGTCCTCCAACTCTTCGTTAGAGTACTGAAAATATTTTTCTCCTTGCTATTGGTGTGTTTTCGACTCTCTACGGATACTGGGAGTATTTTTGAGGTTTATGTTGTGACGTTTTCGATGCCGGTTTAATCAGGTGTAAATCAAGATTGAAAAAATGAATCGGGATAATATAAATAAATACCAGGATAACGCCGGGTTCCCCTGGTAGTTACCCAATCAAATTCTGTCTGTTTCCTATTTCTGAAATCATAGAGTGTTCCCAACCTTAACAGCGAAGGGAAAGTTTGTTATATCTTTGTAATCATGGATATAATTTAAATGTCTAGCGTATGTTGTGGATGATGATAATGGCTCTGCAAATTATTGTGTGTTTTATGACCGTTTGTAGTTTGCTTGCATTGAACGTAACTAACTTTACAACCACAGAGACTTGATTAAATTCGTGAGCGAGCAGGGAGGAGGGAGGAGTGCCAATTACTGTGGAACCTATACAGGAGGCAACCAACAGGATTACTTAATAGTACCCTGTAAGTAGGAGGTCGTAAATTAAGAGGCGAGCTAGTTGCAAGCATCTATTCAGGTGTTTAATTGCTCCCGTAATGTAGTGGAAGCCAGCCACTATCCGCTTATGAGTCGCCCGCAGAAAGAAGCCAGATTTTAAAACTGCTGACTGAGTTCGGGGTAATTAATCCTTACTTTCCATTCTCTCCACTCCAAGCGCATCTCTTTTTTTTCCCAAGTCAAGAATCTCTTTTACGAGGGGATGCGAAATTTTTCTCTCTGCTAAACTCATTGTTCTTCAACGTTTTTCAAACTTACTCGATAGATAATAAAATTCCTTTTGGTGTATTTATTTAGGGAAGTAATTAATCTATCTCATCTGAGATAAATAAAATTGATCAACCGTGAATTGTACCACGAGATTTTTCACAACATATGTGTTCTTGCAGAGTCTTGGACAGGTATTGCCTTGAAACACTTACTTTAAAACCAGTTACTTTGATATGTGAATGATGTACATTGTTGTATTATTTCACCTAATTGTGTATATGAAATGTTGGCTATGTTTAATTGTCACAGTCAAGATTTACAATTTATTTTCCATTGTTTAAACATTTTCTTAATTGTCTCTGTTTTACGTGGAGCAGAATATTAAAATCTAACTTGCACCAAATACCAATCAGTTTAGAATACCAAATCTATAAAAACCCAATCTTGATGGGCAACAAGGACAGCTTCAACCGAAATGTGATTCAAGAATACAGAGCAACAATGCTGTTAATTAAACAATTAAACTGAGCAAAATCGTTAATTCTTCATTTGTTTTCCATGATGATGAGATTAGTGATAAAGTCTATAATGATGAAATAATTAAAAAGTACTTTCAAGGTTAATAAACCAAAATCATACATCACCAACAAGGTTGGAATAATAACAGAAATTAACTAAGACCATACCATTACTAACATTATTTGAGAATGGCCACAATAGATGGTCAAAACTTTTACTTTATATTCAAAAATTTTCTATATTTATTGTATAAGTTGTAATTGTTGTTATAATATTGTAAACCGTTCAACTACTTATTTTATAACTAAAGGATGACTGATGGGAGCTTTCCCTCGCAGGATTTTCTGTTCAGATTGACTGTGTGGCTCACCAGACTGCGTTGAGAATGCCTCGTACTTTCTCTGTTTTATTTAAGGTTCTCACAAGCCGACGCACATTAATCCTTGGGTATCTGGTACGAATTGTCCACTGATCCCATGAGAATAGTAATCAAAAGCGGATTTTATTAGGTTTCCCCTGCATCTATTTGGGTGAAACACGGGGTTGGATTCTTAAACTATAGACCAGGGGCTCTAGTCAACCTTTGGCTACCATTCACATTTCCCCCTTTACAATGCCCTTCCTATTCTATTAAGTTCCGTGTTTCATGTGACCTGTTAACCAAAAGAATTAACTTGATATACTTTATCATCATTTTTCTTGGAATCAAGTTGAAGTTGTCCTTATAGGATATCAAATTTTTATTCCTATATATTTAGTATCCTTTTTTATTAAAATTGTAAGCTTTCTCTTTGTTTAGGATTAATGTTATAAAGATTATGTAATTTTAATAATTTCGATACAAATTTTTTAATAATTTTTTACTTGCATTACCCGAGAAGTCCTAAATATGGTCGATATAAAAAGATATATATTTTACCTGTGTCTGATCGTTAATTTATTTCATTTAGCTATTGCAATTATAAATAAAATTGTGTCCAAAAATATTTGAGATGAAAAGAGCCAAAAGCTACTGGCCTATATAGACGTGAAAATTATAATGATTTTGAGTACTTAATATGGATTTGGTTTATTAGTCGTCGGCTATCTTAAAAAAGATAATTAATTTGGAAGTGAAACACTTTGTCTGTAGCGCTTATTAAAAATACAAAAAATAAGCACAGTCATTTTTTGTGTGACGCCGTTCCCGAGTTCTTTTTGCAGATGCGCCGGTGTGTGCAATAAATGTGTCGTTTAAATGAACAAGGGAAGAGAAGGAAATGTCGTAGAGCTGCTTTTTCCCGCTGGGCAGCGCCGGTACGGAAGGCCGCTGAAATGACATTTATTCTTTCACAGTAGCGGTCTCCAGGGCCTCGTAATGCAGCAGGTGCAGCAAAAATTGGTTCTGGCAAAGGGCGGCCAGGATATACGTACGTGTGCCAAGGCGGGGGCTCATCTTGCGGAATGGAAGACAATACAGACGAGCTCTGAAGAGAAATACTGCTTGCTGACGCCCCTTATTCAGGACGGAAACACACAAGCTCGTTCCTGGTAAACCTCACAAAATTGCAACAGCCGCGAAGAAAGAGTACCAATACACAAAGAACATCCTCAGACACCTTCCTCTGGATACATTATAGTCGAAAATATTGTTTAGTTTCAAATGGCTCAATTGCACTCAAGATATATTAAATATAAAACAAAAGGGAATAGCCTGCCTCTGTGGTCTAGCGACACAGATTCGCTCACAAAGGTCCCAAGTTTTATTTCTAGCAAGGGCGTGGGAGATTATGTGTGTTCACGTTCCTTGACTGAGCAAACTTGACTAATAAGTTACCTTATTAGAAATAAGCTGTACGTTGGTGTGAATATAAAAATAAAATAATATACAACGTATTACATACATTACTTAAAACACAAAAATAAATTTATAAGCCACTTTGAACGGTCTATAATCTGGAAAATGTACAACGTCAATTCAAACATATATGGAGTTTCAGCGGTAACTATTAAAAACCGTACGTAGTGAAATGGGGGTTGCTGATGCAAGTAATTTTAAACAGACAAGATATTCACTAAAATTAACCACCATTTTTGATGACGTCACATCAGCTCGGCTCCACTTGTCCCTGTGGTGGGCACGAATACGAACTATCAATGGATAACATCTATTTAGCTCTGTGCCCGTGACTGTACGTTTAGTGTGAGTGGACGAATTTTGAAGACCGAATTTCGTACAATTTTTAAATTTTTATAACGTTTGCATTTCTTTTGTTTATATTACTTTAAGGTTTCTGTTTCTTTTTTGCGAACGTAATATAAATATTACATTTGGCCAATTAATTAATTTCTGAAGTATATGACTTAAATGTTACCGGTTCTGTAGTTTCTTGTTTAAAAATCTCTCCATGATGGGGAACTATTAATACAAAATTGTCGAGATGAATGCTAAATCAACAAAACTCTCGTATTACTTAATTCCTTGTTTCAAGTAAAACAGAAAAAGCCGTAAAGTAATATAAACAAAAGAAATACAAATGTAAAAATAAAAGAAATGGACTAAACTCAGTCTTGAGTCCTGGAAACGCACACCACTCGTTCATTCGTAGCCACAGAGGGACACAGACAGCAAGAAAAATATGTCATCCTTTGATTATCCGTGCTTATGCGCCTGGTATGGACCCACCTCAGGGACAAGTGGTGCAGAGCAAATGTGACATAATGGAATCTTGTGAATCAATTTTAGGGAATTTACTGTATTTTTGCACTCAAAGTGTCGGGTATAAAATAACTTGTTACGGTGTCTTCCGAGTTACTGTTCACAAGTTTTAATAGTTAACGTCTTTACCGTGAACATAATTTTATACTAAGTGTAAAAGAAAGGTTTTCTTAAATAACGGCACATAATGTATATAAATAGGGTTCTTATATTTTGATATTTGAGCCTCAAATTTCAGGCTCCCAAATACTTGATTCGGTACACCCAAAACCAAATATATCAACATTAAAAGCTATTCAAGCCATATTATAAAGTGCACACATAAGAAAAACTTTACAATGTAAATTATTAGTAGTCGAATGTTATCTACATTGTTCATGCAGGAAAGTGCTGGATATTTTGTCCTGATGAGGTTTGCATCCAGTGGGCGCATCATTATTACCTCAAACTAGGTCCTTTCTTCAATTCTCTATTGTTTATAGGCTTTGACAGTTCTTCTAGCAGTGGGTTTATGATCCTCCTACATTTTCTTCTCCTTTTTGGTGTTTATTCCGCGGATAGCTTGATGAACATAACACGCTCAAGT
Source organism: Eucriotettix oculatus (assembly GCA_034510155.1). NCBI lineage: Eukaryota > Metazoa > Arthropoda > Insecta > Orthoptera > Tetrigidae > Eucriotettix > Eucriotettix oculatus. Next base: position 15,929,215 of record CM067377.1, read on the forward strand.
CTTCATGAATGGATTGTGCGACATTCTGTATTTGTTGAAGAATTTTTTGATTGGACATGAACGTATGGATTTTATTGCTAATTATGGGCCTATGCGGCTTTATATACTTTCAAACTCCTTCTAACGCATCGCCAAGAGGACGCTACAAATGACGTCAACATCCAGACCACATGCGCAGGTAAGCTGGTTATGTTGACTTTTTCCTGTCCTTGAGAATTGGTTCGAAATTTTGAATTTACATCTATTTTCGGTGAGATTTTTCCATTATTTGTTATTTAGACTCGCAGACAAATTATTTCGGTATTCTTTAACTATTTCGTGTAATATTACATTTTACATCTGAACGTGGATGGAGGGATCTAGAGGAGTTCTGTAAAGTCCGTCAGGGCTGGTGGGTCTTCATCTCCCACCCCCTTCGCCCCAGGCCATGCTTTTTAAATTAAGCTTCCAACAAGCTGATAAATTTGAGGGGTGTATGCATGGGGTCACATACCTTTGGAATACGACAAGAGTTGTTCAAATATGATCAAGGCATAAAGGCGGAGTTCTTACGTTCCCACAAATTTCCAGTCTCTTGTCACCTGAAAGGTGACCTACGTGATACAGGTTTTCTAGGGTTTTACCTACATCTTACACTACACACCGCGGGCCCTGGTCTACCCCTTGTGTATCTTGCTCTACCTTCCACATCGTCCCTCTTCAATTCCCTTCCTATGCTATTAAAGGGAAGTTCCCTTTTTCAGGGTCACCCTCATGTGACCTGTCCCCTCCCCCGCTCCAAATAAGAATACATGTTCGCATTGTCGCATGAAAATGAGTCCCATACGTTTCAAAAAATTTTTCGTTAATACTTAATCTTTACTACAATACTCTGCTAACCATTGAACAAATCATCTTCCAGTTCAGCAACATCAGAACTGAAACTATTGCTCCATTTTCTATATTAGACCTATGGAATAGCATATTAGCATTCAGAATGTAAGCTCAACTGTAAAAGGAATTTTAGTATAAACTGACTATGTGAAACCAAAGTGACCCGCTAATAACACTTCCACTTGTTAATGCGACCAAAATTAATCAAATAAAATTTGTCTTTTCGAATAAAATATATTAACTAATGAAATATAAATGATGAAAGTTATAAAATAACATTTGTTAGCAAATTTAATAAATGAATTTATAAGAAAAAAATCTATGTTTTCTCATTAAATAAAAATCTCCACCAGCAAATCAAGGTACCACGTCATTTAATTCCTTGACAGCGAAAAATATTACGTGAGTCTATTTTCGGATAAAAAATAATAATAACACTTTAATACATACGGGACGCGTACTTTAATCAGATTATTTACTTCCCAGCAGCCACGTGGAAAACGTCAGCCGCAGATGTGTTATTCGCGTTCTCAAGCTGAACCTTTATCCGTGGCCAGAGAACAGTTTTCCGGCGGCGGGGGAGAAAATTCAATCTAAAATCCGGAAATAAAGTAGGGAATATATTCGCCAATCACTTCGCCTCCAGCCTGAAGAAATAAATACCTGAGAAAGAGAGGAAGAAAGCGCGTTCTACGCGAGTTCTCTCCGTCTTTACAGAGTGCTATTGGCTCTTAAATTTACCTAAAAAGGAAAGGAAATAGGGATGTGGTGTAAAATGCCTTGGAACCACATAAACATCTCTCTTGGTATGGGCTTAATTTCAATTTCACGCCTCACAAATATATTTACACGGCACGGTTATCAAATTAGACAAGTCTATGTGAAACAAATGTATTTAAAATTGCACTTAATAATCTCTGTAGACTTTGGAGAGTATTATATAAGGGAAATAATAAAAAATATAATAAATAACAGGCGGCTTCGGAATTGAAGATTCGATGTAATTATTGCCCAGAATTCGTGGTTTTATACAAGCGGAATTTCTAATGCGGAGGTAAAGCGCTCAGCGGCAAATATTTGCTGCGCTTTTTGAGGTGCTTCAGGGCGGTAGGAAGTGGTTTCTGGAAAAGGTCGTATTTGTGTAAATACAATTTTTGTATGTTTTTTCGCAGTCTCACACATTGATACCCCACTGTAAAATTTTGACTATCAGTATGATACAGCTCCTTCTATTAATTTGGATTATGAATTAAAATAAATAATTGCGACAGTCACAGAGTTCAACGAAACAATACACCAGGGAAAAAGAGTTTGTAATGAAAAGTAGTTTATATCTCATGATAAGCCAGGTACGCAATATTACGACGACAAGTTTGGACAAAAAGTAATTATCAATTAATAGTTTCTTTTCGTTAGCTGCAAATGGCCAGTGTTTGCATATGACGCTCTTTTTTTTATTAATGTATAAAAACTATTATCTTTACAGATTTTCAGTTGTGCTAATTTCGATATAGTATATATACAATATGAAAACAAAAATAACATAAAAATAAAATATTGTATATAATTTACATGGTTACATGAGGGTAGGTTAATCCGTTTGATTAACCTAATTTAGCCGAACAGGTTGAGTTTAATTGTATCTGAGGGGGATACGACGTGGGTGTGTGAGAATTGACAAGCAGTGAACTGATTTTTGGAGGATTAATGAGGATGTGGTCTGCGGGCATGATGGTAGAGTGGGTTAGGATGTGCCTGAATGATCAGGGGGAAGGATCAGGTCAATTGGAAGTTTTATTTTGAGGTGACGGGAAGGACGCTCTTTGAGTTAGTTCCAGCAGTTCAGTATTGCAATGTATTTTTTTACTTAATGTTCAAATATAAATTTATGTGGAAGGTTAAGAAAAGTGACTGTGTTTTAAAATCAGTATCGGGATGCGAAGCTGTATCAACATATTTCTGGAAGAGAATTTAATAATAATTAATAATTTGTCTCGTAAATGTTGGAGGATAATACACATTGTAGTTATCATGGATCTTGGAAATAAAGTAATAGTCCCCACAACCTGTGTCACGTAGTTAATGTGGAAGGCTGTTTTAGTGTTACTATTTGTTTTTTTTGGGGAGGGGGGGTTAACAGGCTACAGGACGGTGATCCTGAAGCAGGCAACTTTCCTTTAATAGCATAGGAAGGGAATTTAATTCTTTTTTTGTTCTTAAATACTTAAAGTACTAGATTTCAACCGGAAGAATTCGGAAAATATTAAACGACGGTTAAAAGAACTGTGCATTGATACCACGGAACACCACGACATTTGAAGTATCGCTACGTGATACGTGAGCTCAAGACGTCCTCTACAATTAGTAATGTTTTGTTACAATTCTCTTTATGAAGAAGGTTCCATGTTATCTGGTCTCCCATAAGTAAGGTACGTTTCAAAGCTCTTTATCGCAAGAGGTTTTTTAGTATTTTTAGTGCACGAGTTTTACTGTAGCCCAACATTCGAATCAACATCGTAAACGTACACAGGACTAACTATTTAACAAGCAAACACCGTCTGAACGTAATCTCCTTCGAATATTTCCAATACAAGCCTAACTACTGCACGTTAATAGTGGTTCTTTAACCTTAAAAGTCAATCCATACAACATTAGAAAGCCGTAACGAGAAATACGACCGTTCGATTGTGAGTTAAACTGGGAAAAAAATTACCTCAAAATCGTAGCTCAACCAAAACATTTAACTTAGGCGCCTTTTACTGCGAGTATTATTATTGCCCCTTACGCTCTATTTGAAAGCTATTTTTTTCTGCTACCGAAGATTTATGAATCTTATGTAAATATTCCTGCATATTTTCTCAAATCGTTGTTAGTTTTCTATTGAATGTTGGAAATTTTGGAATATTTGCTTAGGTTTCGAAAAGTTGCCTAGTGTTTGGCGTTCGCTATGAAAGCGAATCCTTGTTATTCGTTTCAACTCATTAGTATTATTATTATTTAAACGTGACTTGAATCCTTTTTACTTCAACAAAATAATACTGAGATACGGTCACGTTTAGCGCTTACTCTTGATGATTTTTTTGAGCTTAAAGATTTAGCGTGCTTTATTTGAAAGCTTTTATAAGGTGTTATATTTTGTCACATTTGTAATTAGACCTATTTTCATATTTATATGAAACTATTACACCCTTTATATTGTAATGTGATCTTAATAACGAGAAATATAAATAAAACTCAAAGAAAACAGTTCACTATTTATCAAAAAAACCATATCTTATCTTATGTACTATTCTATAAACATATTATCAATACAATTATCACTTCTGTTACACTTATTTTATAGACTGTTGATGAAGTAGAATCAGATGAATAACCAGAACAGTCCCATAAAATGTGTTTATTGTATTTTCAACAGTTAATATGGCACTGTACTAATGTATGAAGATCTGACTATGTGAATACAAATTGTTAAGGAAGAATGTAATAAAGATAAGTTGAAAAAGACAAAAGGTCGAAAACTTTTTTAAATGTTGTAATTACAATAAAGGTATTTATAAGGCGAACCACGTGGATGGCAAGGAGTCGGAATAGCAGAATCTGCCTTCTAGATAGCCTTCTAGATTGGGATTTTATATTACATTGTCCTCTATACATTTTGAAGAAACTTTTGTGCAAGCAAGATTTGTGAGTATTTTATTTACATATTTAAAGAAAACCAAAATTATTTACTCATTCATCAAAATAAAGAGAGTGTTCCCAAAGGTTACAGATTATTATATTTTTTCAGCACTTAAACCTTAAAATTTAAGTAATCTTCCCTTTTTAATTTAGAGGTGCTTTAATTATGTAGGTATGTATTTATTTAATCTACAAATGGGCAGATACATATAACTTAAACAATAATTATTAATCTGGACGTAATGACCTTATTTAACCTATAATTAAATGTATAATCATATTCAATATAAGTAAAGAAATGTGGAATCACATTATTAGAAGATGAATTTTTAAAAAGGAATAATATTGTTTTTGCTGAAAAAACAACAACAAAACACTGGAAATATATTTCAGTGTAGTATATTTTTAGAGATTTCGCAGCACTAATCACTTCACTACACTACACTAAACTTAGATTAAGTCTAAATTTTCTTTGTGTTACAGGAAGTTTTTTGTCTTTGATTGCTGGTTGGAGAATCCAACGGTATAAAGTTATATTTAAATTGAGAATTTAAATATTGTTTAGGTTGAACTTTATTTCAAATAAATATTAATTAAAAAACGAATCAATTTGAATACTAATAAATCGAATCTACTTACATTCGTGGATTAAGAGCGGTAAGAGTAAACAAAAATGAGTACATTTGTTGATATAACTTAAAAGGTGGTAACTAACGTTTTAATGCCTATTCGGTTTATATGAAGGTTCAGTAACGTTTATGAGAAGATGTAGTAAATTACAAGGTAACCCATAGAAAATTACACTTACGCGAAATTGGTGTCGAGGTTTTATTAGACAGGCTTGCCACTTAGCCTGGATAAAGAAAGAACGAGCCTTACGGATTCACGAGAATAAACATTAATAATTAATTCAGAAAATAATGGATTTTAGTTTAATTTAATTATGCAAGTGATTTTGATGAATAGTTATACTGTCTCTTATGTTATGATGACGTCATGAAAGGCGTACAAAGGGTATCTGAAACCATCCTCGAAGTGCTAATTGAATACGGGCCAATTACTTAGCGTTAGCGGAAAAATATATAATCCAGCTATTATCTGCCTCAACTATATTATGTAGTTGGTTATTCCAATTCAATAAAGTCATTATATAATTCTAATGAGGAAAATAAACGAACCGATAATTTTTTACAGAAATAGTTTGGTACAGAATTACTAGCACTATTCGTCCTTTGTTAAGAAAACAGGATAAATCAAATTTATATTAATTACATAAATAAATCGAAGAATATATATGTAATAAAAAGAAAATAGGGAAAACTCTCCAGAAGAAGAGACAGAAACCGAGATCAGTACACGGACCTCGGAGAAGAGTGGAGTGAGTATAAAACAGTTTTTTAATGCTACGGACAGTAAAAATTGTTGCTGAAGGATTTGTATGAAATTTTGAAATGGATTTGCATCAAGAGCAAGATAATCCACGGTCGCAAGCCTTGGCTTCGCGGAACTCAACAACTTCCAGTCTGAACCAGACTGAACGAGATGCTAACCCGGATACACAACTTGCTAATAAATTAAAAAACATAGGAAGTTTTGTTTTCCAGCAAGTGAAATAGATCTTTTCTACGATTCCCAAAGTTTCAACGCATTCCTGATTTTATTATTTGACCAATTAAAAAATATATAAATCGAAATAGATGAAAATATTATGATTACTATGATTCTAAGAAGAAGTAGGTGTACATCTAAGAAATTTGCTGATACCGAAAAATAAATAACTATAACTGGACACAAAAAGCTAGGAGAAACCAAACTTCGTAGTTATTTGTCATCAAATTTACATTCTTTAGAGAGACTGCTGAAGAATCTCAAAATTTCTTGAAGCAATGAATCACATTAGGACGTTTTAAAAATAATAAGACCGCGACACTGAACGAGCGTATGTTTTATGGCTTTCGTTTATCAACTGACTTCAAACCGGTACAAGGAATGGCACATGTTAGCAGGAAAAAAATTTAAGGACACTTCAAGGTAAAGTATTGGATCATGTCAGATTAGGATCTCCACTCAGGCGATTCTGTTCCCTCTCTCCGGTCGGACCAATGATGAATTTGAGGTGTTAGAGGCGATAAGGTTGATTGGAATCCCTCCGCATACATCGAAATTGCTACACGCCCCATTGTCTCCGTCCATCACACCGTAATCCGGGGTGTAGCCAGGGATCGAATCCGTGAAATCTGCGCGGAAACTGGAACATGTAAGAGAGTTACAACAGCGGCCATTGTGGGTGCAACAACAACGGCCATGGTGGGTGCAACAACAACAATAAATAAAAACACTAAAAATGGCCAAAAGTCAAAATTTTGACCCGGACGTCGCAGCAGCAACATGAAATTTTTTGTTATATTTTGATTAAAGAACTAAAGACGTCCCGAAAGTCTGACTTTTGGCCATTCTGTGTGTTTTATTTATAAAAAGAAATATAATTGTTATATAAATCACAATAAAACTACAAAAAATATAAATTGCCAAAATTCGCAATATTGGCAATTATTTGAACTGATTGTTCACTCACGAACTTTCATAATGTAATATGGAAAACTAAATGCAGTTTACTTAGGTTCCACGCCATTATATTCAGACAGTAAATAAAAACATAATTTTTAAAAATATTATCTAAACGCTATTAATTACAATTTTACTAAACTAATTAGTGATATTTCTATCATTAATTTTCGTTTCTACCTTTGGTATTCGTTTTGCTATCTGTACACTTTTAATTTAAATTTTGGTTAACTTTGTGGCGTTTTACCGTAGTAACCTTCAAATAGTAGCCTGAGTAATTCCAGTTGGACACATAACTATTTCGTCATAAATGTGTATGATACATAACTTTTTATAATTTATCTAAATTTCAATATAAGGCACATAGGCACGTTTAAAACTATTTTTATCTTTTATTTTTTACCGGATACTTTTTTTCTGTCATTACTTCATTTCAAGATTGAATAGGAAGAGAGAAGAATCTCTTCCAATTGATGCTGAGGAAAAAGCCATGAAACTGAATTTAGAAGATGAAAAGGAAAAAAAATTTACTAGACACAATAATCGAATCCGGGACCTCCAGCTTACCGGGTGACGCTATAACTACTTCAAGTCATACCTAATGTTCAGCCTCACCTACAACTTCAATAACAACTGTAAAAGAAAAAATATTTTTACTATATGAAAATGACTATGGTACAATGACAGTAGACACGAAAAAATTCTGAATTGATGACTATTGTGATGACATTAAGATAATAAAATTCTATTGAAAATATATTTAATTAAATACTAGTAATTATAATTTTAAAATAGATTGAGATATTATAAAGTGATATTAGCACTGTTTTAAGTATTTTTTATAATTTTATTTCGATGTTAAATACGTTAAAAAATTTCGATCATGATCATAAATCTATTCTACCGAAGTTTTAAGACAATTAAACAATTTTAATGTAAATTATCATTAAAATAAAATTTTAAAAGTGATATTTAAAGAAGGGTATAAACATTTTACAATATAATCATAAAAATAGAATAATCATAAGTGAAAGCTATACGTGTAATAAATTAAGAATAAAATACTAAATGAAATTCAATAAAGTTATATTTATATGGCTTTGCTAGGTAAATGTTTGTCAATTAATACTTGCTTCTGATGCTAAAAATAAATTACTAAATTTGATAGTAATTAAATTCTGCTTCCGTTGTTCATGTACTTCGTCAGTATGATGAATTTCTTGGTGACTATTGCCACAAATATTAGAAAACATTAATAATAACTGTATCATGTTAACAAAAATAAATAATAGATTCGTTCATTTTTAATTTAGTTGCAATAGTAAAAAACTATAAACAAAAAAATTCCCAAATTTATCAAAAAAATAAGTTCATGAACGCCAAATATTCCGTGGATAGTTGACTGGTAATTATTATTTTTTAAATCGTGGGCTTGAAAACACATGTAGATTGTCCACTATAACTATTTGAACAACATTTAATTAATTTTTCATGTCATTGCCATTTATCCAGAGAGTTTACGGAAGCTTCCATATGACGAAACGACGTCGTAGCGTGTGACGTCACTTCCTCCGCGGCGGTAAAAATACTCCGCGCCACTTAAAAGGCTAAGACGCTTGAAGGAGCCATTTTGTAGAAATGTCCATTTTAACTCCTCAGACCCGCCCCGTCCATTTTACCTCTTATAAGGGTAAAATTTTTTATTTTATTGCAGAAGCTCGGTGACTGATAGCGAATGGACAAATCAAGATGACTGACTGTACGTGAAAAAAAATGAATTCTCAAATTCTGTAGGTACATTAGAGAATATACTTCTTTTAACATGATAACAATTTACCCATTCTGTTATCAAATACACATTTTTCGACAATATGTCAGGTAATTTATTACACCACGTAATAATCCGGTTTCGTATAAAAATTTTCCTACACTCGTTCGTTGATTTCTTTATTTAATTTTTATTCTGTATTCTTTCCTTAAATGAAAAAGAAAACTTCATGACTGAAATGAGAGTCGGAAAACCCTACCTTCTTAATGTTTTTCAGTTCCCTTTCCCGGGATACCCTTCAAGATATTGCATTAAAATTTTCATAGTTTAAATTAAACCTCATAGGTTGTGTGTCGAAGAAGAATGAATGATTGATAATAATAATCATGATTTAATTATTTTAATCATTTCTGGTATTAAAGAAAATTTTAGATTTCTTTTATACACAACTATTAATATGAATAATTTGTTATGCTTCAGCACGCATACAATGATCTGTCAACATGTCAGTGCTGTATCTAAGAATAAGGTGCCTCGAGAAACACTATTAGGGCCTTACTTTAGACCTGTGTATGATTTAAGTAATGCTCTGAGTCCTACCTGACAGCTTCTCAAAGAATTTATTACCTTTATCGCTAGCGTGGAATAATTTCGTCATTTTATTCTGAATTTATTTCAATCCACGTTTCATGTATGGTCCTGCATGCTTCCAACAGACTAACATGCTCTTACACAGTCTGGAATTGGTCTAACTTTTGACGTAAACGAATTACGCTTAGCCTCACTTGTACTCTATACAGTAATGGAGGGTACCTTGACATCAACCAGGCCTTTAATGAAGGTTAATTAATAAAATCAAGAGTATGTTTCCAGAAGCAAACTAAAACCTCCTAAAATCATATTTGAACGAGGGAAAATTCCAAACTACAGTAAACGGAGATAGATCTGACTTCTTTCCGATCAAATCTGGAGTACCACAGGGCAGTTTTCTTGGCCCACTCCTGCATTATACTTCACTAGCACAAGATACAACAATAGGGACATTCGCTGATGATAAAGCTAGTCTCTACTGCCACGACGACCCTCAAACATTTTCAAATATTACACAATCTACAACAATAGCTAGAAAAATGAAAAATAAAAGAGAAGGAGAATAAATCTGCACCTATCACATTCAGTCTCAGGAAAAGAAACTTGCCCGCCAGTAAATAATGTACAAATTTCCATAAACAAAAACACAAAAATATTTAGGACTCAAAGTCGATTCAGAATCGACTTGGAAAAATAATACACGTCAAGTCATTTATATAAGCCAGAAAAGAACATGGCCCGACGACGCTTCCCTGTGGAACACCCGGAGTTAGTTAGTTCTGCTGACTCGAAAACTTCATAATTTACCCGAATTTTGCGCTTAAGTTCCGTCGAAAATTCTGGAATCCATTGAAGAGCCCAAACAACCACTGCGATGTATTTATATTTCATAAAAAAAAGTTGTGAGGCATCGATTTTCATACCGGATTCCATGAAAGATCTTGATAATAATTTAGTTTGAATTCAATACTTATAAATTTATATAACACAAATAATTTCCTGGGTTTTGTATTAAAACCTGAACGCCTTCAATCCGTAATCATTTATAAAAGAACTAATTCATAATTTCTTAAATTATTTATTTTTGATTATATAATTTGGTAATTCAATATATGAAAAGAATTTTTGACAGGTGATTATGGAAATATTGCCAGAATCTGCAAATATTTTCAAAGTTAAATATCTTAAAAATTACTTTTCTCATTATAGGCTATCTGAGATATTTATATCAGCTTCCTAAATGAATGAATTCGTCAGTTACCTCTTGGTCAACTCGTACAAATTTGAGTAAGGCTTAGCACAACGTAAGCAAATAGCCACTATATTATTTATTCATATATAAACTTTTATCGTAATTGACACAGTGTATACTATATTAAATAGAGCCCACTATATTTTCCGCCCTCAAATGTGGCCGAATAAACGTAAAAAAATAGCCACCACATTCGACACAATGATATATGGTGGAATATTAATTCAAAAGAAGTAACGAAGATAGGCACCGATCCATTTATTTGTTTATGAATTGAAACTTAAAATTTTATTTCTGTTTCATTGTATAAATCAAATACCGGAAAAAATATTTAATAGAAAATAAATATCAATTTTCAGTAATGTCATTAATTAGCGAGATTTGTGGGTCGATAAATAAAGAAATTAAAAACACAGAAATAGTCAAATATTCTAGAAAATAATGAAATTAAATTAAAAGCAGAGCCTTAATTTTCTCAAGTATACTCACATGCAATTATTTCGTAAGCCACTGCACGCGTCAATAACTGTGAAACAAATTTTTAATTAAAATTCCTTCCACGTTTATACTAGGGGCTTCGGATCAGCACACATCATTTTTCTCCTAGTTGTTGAGAATATGTGAACGAAAGCTCTTTGTTCCTACGTCAAGTATATAAAAACGGACAAATATATATATATACACTGAAATTACTTCCACCATATGCTACAGTTTCTTACCCTCGCAGTGCTTTCTCTGAGTAGGAGTGTACAAAATTTAGTTGCAATTTATCCAGGTGCGTAAGTTTATGTGAAGGTTATACAAACAAACATACAGATGTTAATTATTATAAAAAACATTGACTTAATGTTGTTGTTGTTGTGGTGGTACTCAGTCATTAGAATCGTCTGATGCAACCTTCCATGCTAATTTATATTGTCCAAGCCTTTTACTTTTCCACATACCACATGCCACATCCTCCCTAAGATGCCTAGCGTATTTCAGCCCTCGCCTCCCTCTTCTGTTTTACCCCAAACACTTCCCTCTAATGCTAATTTTACAAGACCCTCATGTCTCCAAACGTGACCTATTACTCCATCCATTCTCTTAGTTACCCTATCCTTCTTCTTCTACCAATGGCTCAACAGCCCTCTTGAGGGCCTAGGCCTACTGAGGCGGCTGCGGACTGTCACTTGCCGTGACACATTCCGAATTTGGAGTAATACGTGGTCAGTGTATCAATTCCCCATCCGCCTTAATCCCGGTCCTCTCGACCATGACGACACAAACATCCAAGCCCATGCCAGGATTCGAACCCCTGAGTTGTGAGGCAGCAACGCTAGCCACTACACCACAGGAGGTCGGCAGTTACCCTATACATCCATCTCAATTACTTAATTTTTCTTAAAAATATCCCTTCTTAATATAACACCCTTTGTTATTCCACTATTTCCCATACTACACTCCATTACCTTGGTTTACCCTCTATTAGTCCTAATATTGTACTGTTTTCCCAGGATCACATTAATTCCATTTTCTTTGTTTTACAAGTCTTATCTAACTCCCCTAACACCACAATATCTTCTCCTCGAATTTCGATTCTTTTTTCCTTTCCCTTTCAATATTCTTTTTATTTTTCTTAATCACATGATCTACACATACGTTAAAAAGTGCGGGCGACGGACTGATTTCTCCTTTATTTTAGTTTCCTTCAATTTTAATTACTGCTGAATGTCATCATTTAATAGTGAGAATTTTCGATAAACTTGGCTATGTGTGTATTTAAAATTTTATATTTTTTTCTAATTGCATGCTTTTGACATGATATTAAAATTCAAAAAATGTTTAAATAACAATTTTGATGTTAGAAGCTATCTTTAGAGCTGAATGCGCATTGTGTAAACGGTTAGAGATTGTAGTGGAGTGAGTGGTGACGTCACAGTGAATTCCGAGAAGGAATTGAATAAAAAATTTCACTGGTATTGGAAATACGATGAGTATCTACAAAAGCTTATAAGGAGAGATTCACATAGTTACAATACATGTATCTCCCTCTGTTAATAAGGTTTTCTAAAATAGTCTTTAGAACCAGGAGATAGGGAGGCCTGGACAACCCGCTCTATACCACTTATATCACATTAGTGCTGTATAGGGCTAATACAAATAAGTATACGGATATGGCCGGGCATCCAGTTACTTTAATGATATATATGTAAGGTCCTTCTAGTAGGCTTCATACTATTACGTAACCTGGCAGATTTAAATAAATTATAAAGTAAACATACAGTGGAAGTCGGGGGGATGGAGTTGCTTTGCCTACTAAATTATTTTGTCTAGGAGCCGCATCCCCGGCGGAGTGTTAGGCTCTAATTAGGGGAAACAGGCGTGAGATATGGCTGCCTGTGAGAAATATTTTGCCGCAGCAATATCAGTATGAATACAGCGCGCGCACAATGAGCGTCCGGCACGAATTTGCATAGTGCGAGAGCAGCGGCGCTCGTGTCAGCCGCGCCAACAACAAGGCGTCACTTCTGCTCGCATATGTTTGTACTCTCCATTTACCAGAAGAACTGCTTGAAACGCGCTTTCTACAGAGGTTTTGTACGGACTCATTTAAGTTGTACTCAACCTTCCGCACAAACTACTCTCAACACGCTACATACTGCATCAGTGCCTTGCGAGGCCAACTCCTAACTTGAGCGTTGCGAGAAAAAATGAATCAAGAGGAATTAATGTTTGTCACACAGTATTTTACATGCAAAGGCATATATATATATATAATAATTTTTAACTGAACACGGAGGAACTTTGTATACATCCGTCGATCGTTATAGACAATGCTGAGATAAAATACGAAGTTGGACGAAACGATTGATAAAAAAAATTCTGACTAATTCGCTACCTTTTTATTTATTATACGCAATATCAGGTAACTGGTTTATTACTATTTTCAATATTACAGTTACTTAAATAAATGTGTTTCGAAGCGCCCTGCGGCTAGTTACCTGGATTCATTTTACCCTCCAAAGTTTAATCGTGCCTTTATAAAGAAAATCCCATTGAATTTTTTTATTTGCAGAGATCATTGTATAATGTTAAAAAATAAATGTTCCGCAAATAATAAAACAGACTGCAATAATAGTTTTATAAAATTCTAAACTATAGGGTTGTTCAATAAGGGCGGACCAACGTTGATTTGAAATAAAACAAGCTGTGTGTGAGGTATTAACGAAATTATTATTTTGTTTGAAAGGGAATACATGGACCTTTTAAATAATGAAGGATTTTGTTAATACCTCAAACACAGCTTGTTTTATTCCGTTTCAACGTCGACAAACTCTTATTGAAAGAAACAGTAAATAAAATGTACAACGAAGGAAAACTCTCTGAAAATACCAAATACGTTTTAATTCTTTAATATATTATCGGGTAGATCAATTTGGTTTTAGGAAGAATATAAGGACAAGAGAAGCTATATTGACTTTGAGTCTAATTTTAGAAGAACGGATATGAAAAAACCGGCCTACGTTCATGGTATTTGTAGATTTAGAAAAAGTGTTTAATAATGTGAACTGGATTTTGAAGAGCATTGGAATAATATATCGAGAAAGGAGGCTTATACATAGCCTCTACAGAAGACAGGCAGCAGTAATTAGAATAGAAGACCAAGAAAAGAAAGCAGAAATCAAGAAAAGAGTAAGACAAGAATGCAGTCTGTCACCCACGTTGTTTAACTTATATATAACACAGACTATGAAGTAGGTTAAAATGGAATATGAACTCTTGCTGTTTGCCCAAGGTCTTCGACCCCAATACATATACGTCCCAAAATATATTATTCTGAACAGCACAAGAATAAAGCATCAAGAAAGACACCTTATACATAACAACCTCAAGCAGTCACGAGTAATTAGAAAAGAAGATCAAACGTAGAAAGAATAAATTAAGAAATGAGTAAGCCCAGTCTATCGCCTATGCTCTGTAGCTCATATATAGAACAGGAGATGGAGAAAGTTAAACCGGAATATGGAAAAGCAATCGTACTGCATGAAGAAGAAATATAAACCCAACGCTTTGCCGATGAAATTGTAGTATTAGAGAAGTCATAAGAAGACTTGGAAACCATAATAAATGGCAAAAACGATTTCCTGGCGAAAGAGTTCAATATGAAGATTAAAAGAGGGAAATCCAAGGTAATGGAGTGTAGTATGGGAAACAGTGTTAGATTGGGAAGGGATATTTTGACGGAAGGTAAGGAATTTGATGGTGGAAATTATAGACGTTTGGACCATCAGTTGTAGTCATTGGCATTATTTGTAACCAACCAACATCTGATGGTCGAAGCGGCTATAATTCAAACTTAAAACTGTTAAATTTCTTTTTGTAAATGACTGATATAGAGGAAGTCGGGGCGGAACGGGACACTTATTATTTAAGAATTTTTGTAAAATTACGATAAAAGAAAAATCTCATGATAAGATTACAAAACATTAGTTTATTGTGGTATTTATTTAATTTAATGTCAATATAACTTAAAGTAAAGAATTTTAGTTTTTATGTATTTTTAATAAGAAAATTACAAATTTCCCGTTCTGTCCCACCATTGTATATACAATTAGAGCAATAAAATTAAAAAAATATTTTAACGTTTCTGTTTTTTTTCTTATACTTATTTAGCGTACGGTTGGTCGCTTGATCAATTTTTGCTTTCGCAAAGAGATATTATTTTGTAACTGAACAGTCTCTATTAACATTTTTCCTCTTTACCGCTTCTTTTATTTCTTAAACTATTCTTTTTAGGTACAACATCCTGTAACTCATTCTTATAAGGTGAGTCTGCCTGTTTTTTCTTTTTGTTTCTCGAGGAAAACAATATCTCGTTCCGCTCCGCACGCTAGCTTCAGTTTAAAGTTTTCTGCCGAGCCTTAATACAAGCAGATGTAAACGTTATACGTAAATTATACGTGAGCTAAAGACACATAGTTTAAGAATATATAACATTAAATAATTAAAAGCGAGGAGTTTTGTAGATTACATTCTGTCGGAACGCTGCAAAAATTATAAAGTCAGAGATGTAAGAAGACGAAACAAGAGTTCAGTCACAAGGTGGAGTCAAAACTTGGTCAAGTCGGCTGCCGGAATTTCTTTCTTGACCAGTAGCCATGTTCCACCCCTATTTACTAAAAAGTAAAAAGAAAGGGGTTTCCCCTTCTACCCCGTTATCTCGTTCCGCACCGACTTCCCCAGACGTTAATTGCTCTTATAGCATCATAATTAGTGCTGAAAGAGTTTGTAACACAGTAGAATGTGAAAGCAGAGGTAGTTCTTTCTAATTTCGTTTTACCTTATTCTGCCTGTATATTACAATATTTTTAATTCACCTAATTTATATAAAAAGTAACAAATATTGTGTAAAATATTGTGATGAAAGTATCCTTGAGATGAAGTGTTACGAAACATTCACAGTCAAGTTCTTTGAAGCAAGCACTGCACTTAGAATTATAAGGATTTTCCCTTTAACTGTATTAAGCCGACAATCTCGCGGGAGCCAATAAAACGAACAGATCTATTAACTACAGGTATCGGCGCGTGTTGCAGATGCAGCGCACGCTTTTAGTTAACGGCAGCTATAGCTTGTCTTCAAAGCTGGCTAATGAAGCCAATAAACCATAGCTCCAATTTGCCGGTACCAAGATGTGAACCTCGCTACACGCGTTTTCAAATCGTTCGCCGTCGTCCTCTCTCGAACTGCAGAGAGAATCCAATTACGACAACTTGTCTTAATGTTCCCAGCTCCCACTCCCTACCCTCCTGCCTAAACTTTGGTAATAGGAAGAGAGTCCCGCTGAATTAATAATCCTCGAGGGTTACGGGAACCTGGCAGTCTCTCAATCATCCTGCAAATAGCGGCCCAACGTCGAGATCTTCTTATGAACCAGCCGACAAAATACACCTTCCTTACCTGTTCCCTTCGCTCCATTATAATTCACGTTGCGTTTCACGGCATTTAATAACCCGTCGATTTCCGCAATGTACACGACAAAAGTATTCAACTATTCATGTCTGCACTTCAAATACTTTTTATATTAATAAATAAAAAAAAGACGGCCACAAGTCAGCAATAAATAAATCAATATTTATTAACAGAAGCGACGTTACATCTCCATTTTGAGACTTCTCAGGCTTACTACAAACACTATTCCAATAAATTGAATATACGTTCCATGTTACAATTAACATATTCAGGAATAGTTATTAATTATATGTCCAATGACCCCATTGCTCAAAAGAAAGCCATGGTTTATAATCTGGTAGGCTGTCAAGTTGTCACATCACAAATACCGCTGGGAAATCTAATTAAAGTTATCAATGTTATGTTTCTTAATTCATACCCAATCAATTTCATTAACAAACATGTCAAAATTGCATTGAAAAAAATCAGATATTCCGACAATAATTCAGCTGTTAAAAAGGCGGACAGATAAATGAATTTCATAATTTTACCTTATATAGCCAATATACAATGTAAACTAATTGACTTGTTTCATAATTACGGTGTAGATGTTGTTTTTAAATCAATAAATAATTTAAATTTCGTTCATAATATCAAATACAAAATTAACTTTCTGGAAAGACATAATGTTAACTACAAAATTAATTGTTTAGATCGTAACGTATTGTATATCGGACAAACTGAAAGAGCTTTAAAAACTCGCATTAAGGAACATATAAACAACACCAAAGTAGACATTCTAAAGTACACAGTTGTGTCCAAACACATAAATGTTAATAATCACAATTTAGATTGGCAAAATGTGGAAATTTTAGCGAATAAAATAAGTACTTCTAGAGAATTATGAGTGAAATGTTGTATATCGAGAATTATGAGTGAAATGTTGTATATCGAGAATTTTGAGTGAAATGTTGTATATCAGGTGCAACCCTCATGCAATCAATATTAAAAATGACAGGAATAATTTTAACAAAGTTTACGATACTCTTTTGTTGTAGTAGTTTAACGATTTAAGTTTATTCTCCATTGTTAAAATTTAACTGCCAAAAACACCCATTGTTACTACGCCATTTCGGCGGTAACCGTCGCTGGAGATGGTCCAGCGCGGCTTCAGAATCTTCACACGTAAATTAAATAATCTTTTCGACTGTGGGAGTCACGGAGAAAATACTATGTATTGCTAAATTTGTAAGTTTTTAACAATTTTTTATATATAAAATAAAAAATTGTAACATGGAACTTAAATTTAATTTATTGTAATATTGTTTGTAGTAAACCTGAGGAAGTCTCAAAATCGAGATGAAACGTCGCTTCTGTTAATAAATATTGATTTATTTAATGCTGACTTGTGACCATCTTTTTTAATTCATTGTTAATATGAAAGTCAGAAAAGTTTTTGTACTTCTTATATTAATTGTTATAAGCATTCAATTCTCCCAGAAATATGTATTAATTGTTTTTATGACCTCTAACTGTTTTTATGTATTTTATTTAAATCTTAAATTCCTATCATTCATTGCGGGTAGGCTTTATCAATCTTTCCTATATTTTGTGTTATTACGCGAATATAATTCCCATTTGAACTTCTACAACGACTTTATAAAATTGATTTGTTTTCTTTTCTGTAGGGAATACGTCTCATAAATAAATTTATTATTTATTTAATTGTGTGTTTACAATCGCATCAAAGGTTACTAGCGACTACATATTTAAGTATCTGCTTTTCTATTTAGTCCAGTTTGTTAAGTGAAAACAAAACAGAAACGCCTAGGCCCATGCCAGGTATCGAACCCCGGGATCTCAGTGACGCTAGTCACTAGGCCACAGAGGTGGTCTTCATGATTTTTGAGCTATAGAAATCGTTTAGTGTGGAGGACATTTTCACATACAATGGCGTAATATTTTGTTCTTGGTACCCTTTTGGTCACACTGCTGCAATACAGAAACCACAGAAGACTGGGTCATTGCATTTCAAGTGACAAGGGGTCCCCGCGCGTCCATTTTCGATTGTGATAAAATTTAGACACTTTGTACTCTGAAGCCTTACATGAACATATGCAAAATTTCAGATCGAAATATGATTTTCTGACTGAGATACGTGATTTTTGTCGAAACCAGTGGTTCGTCGGAGACGTTTCAAAAGTGCCACTTTTAAGCTTCAATATTGTGGCAGTTATTACAGAATGGACCCTGAAAATAAGTTTGCAAAATAAATTACATGCGTAGATTACGAAAATAATATCAATTTTTTTAAAAATTTTCATCCCTGGCAGCTATGAGCTCACAAAGTAGACGAAAAAAATAGTGCCAATTTTTTTTTCGTATTTTCAAATGATCCTGGAGAGATAAATAACATGCGTACGGTATTCATATTTTGTAGTCGGCATGTCTACAAGTCAGACGATCAACAGTTTTGTGGAAAATATACTTTCGTAAATTTGGAGCAGCAAAACTGGCGTCAAAGTGAAAAACGAAAAAAATGAGCTATTTCAGAGGTATAAATCGTAAATGTATATTTTATATAAATTTATTATAAATCAGTTTTTTGACGAAGGAATTCAACTTTGGCTTCACTCTTCTGTTCTTACCCCACACACTTCCCTCTAATGCTAATTTTACAAGATCTCAAATTTAAAACGTTGCCTATTAATTTATCACTTCTTTTGGTCAATATTGTTCGTTCTTTCCGTATTCAGTTCCAATATTCCTCGTTAGTGATTCTATCTCCCCATTTGATTTTAAGCATTCTCTTATAGCACCATATTTGAAAGGCTTCTATTCTTTTCCTTTCCCCAACTCCTATCGTCCATGTTTTACACCCATACAACGCCACTTTCCATAGGAATGTTTTTAACAATGATTTCCTAATATTCGCATTTACATTACCTGTAAGTAAATTCGTATTTTTCCCGAAAAGCTTTCCTTGCCTGTGCTATCCTAATCTTCATGTCTACTATACTTCTACCACCCCTAGTTATTAAGCTTCCCAAGTAGCAATCTTCGTTCAAAATATTCCTTCTCAATCTAACAACATTTGTTATTCCAACATTTCCCATACTACATTCCATTACCTTGGTTTTCCCTCTATTAATCATCATATTGAACTCTTTCTCCAGGATTACGTTAATGCCATTTGTTTTGGTTTCTATGTCTTATTCTGACTCCCGTAATACTACAATATCATTGTCAAGGCTAAGGGTTTATCCTTACAAAAGTCTGATATTCGACGCTCGACAAATGGTAAAAATTAGTGATTGTCCCTAGTTCAGGAGTAAACTGTGCTTCCCGATCTAAAACGAATTTATTGCTGATTTCTTAGCGCTTCAAATTCATCATTCGAAACACAGAGGAACTCAATTCCGGCAAAGTTCGTTTTGCCAATTTAAGTAAATCAACACGCGATACGTTTTGATTATTGATTTTCTTGGAGGCTTGTTCTTGCTGTAAAACCTTTGGCAATGCCACCTACAACTTCACATGGTGATTTACCGTGGCTCATGGCGAAAGAATTCCACGCAGCAGTAATACCGATGTCGTTGTTATGCTGAAATTTTTTTATGCTGTGCCTCTGAGCCGTCTCTGCCATAAGGGATACGATTTATTTTTAATAGGCGACTGATTTCCGCAATTAAACTTTTGAGTAACACATGGACTTAACTATATCGTGAGGTAAATAATGATTAATTATCACATAATAGTTCTGGCTTTTGACAACATATTTTTGTAGTAAAAAAACGAAAGGGTGCAATATTTATTGACTGTTTTCCCAATGGAAGCCTTGTTCAAATGATGAATAATAAAAGCATAATTCTTGCTTAAAAAGTTATTAATCATCAGGATCCATGCTTTACTTTACGTTCTTCAGGTAATTGCTTTGATGTATACAGTTAAAGACACCCTCCCATGGCTGGTCTCGCCTGACTCGGGACCATGGGATACGAACCTTTGATTGGTAATGAAAGCTATCATGGATCCAACATGGAATTTTGATTGTGTTGTATTGATTCGTACTCGTCGTGTTACGAAATTCATAGACAAATTAATGCTACAGTACTGAAAAAGAAACCTCGCGCCTCTAGAAAGGTATATTTCGAATATGGAGACTTCATGGAGTTAATAATAAATAGGCAATAGATCAAAACAAGCTTACTTTTACTTTATATGTAAGCCACACACCTAAGAAAGTTAAATAGCACTTAAGAGCACGTTATTCGAGTGATAATTACAGAATAAAACACGATGAGACGATATTTGTCGAGAGCGCACTACAGTGGACTTTCACCCAAATTTTTGGCCTTATCAATCGAGACACCAAAATGAAATATATGTTTTCTATGAGATAAAACCCTCATTTTTCGAATGGTGTCAACTAGAAAACGATATCTGGTGTCCTCCTGAACGATTTATACATCCAAAAAAGCTCATTTTTGTCGTTTTTCACTTGGGCGCAAGGTTTGCTGCTCCAAATTTACCAAACTATATTGTCCACAAAGCTGTTAATCGTCTGACTTGTAGACATGCAAACTAAAAAATATGAATACCGTATTCATCAGGATCATTTAAAATACGAAAAAAATTGGCACTATTTTTTTCGTCTACTTTGTGGGCTCATAGTTGCCAGGGATGAAATTTGTTTATATTCTTGTTATTATTTTCGTAATCTTCGCATTCAGCTTATCTTGAAAACAAATTTTTAGGGTCTATTCTACAATAACTACCACAATATTGAAGCTCAAAAGTGGCACTTTTGAAACGACGTCGTCTGCGACGAACTACAGACTTCGACGGAAAAGCCCGTATCTCAGTCAGAAATGCATATTTCGAACTGAAATTTTTTATATGTTCATGTAAAGCTTCAGAGTACAAAGTGTTTAAATTTTATCGAAATTGGAAATGGTCGAGCGGGAATCGTTCCTCAAATGAGGACACTTGACATGGAATAATCCCGCCTGCGTGCGTGTTGGGAAGTAACAGCCTGAGCCCCATCAGGGTCCTACTAAGACATCAAATATACTAGTCTGTCTGCTGTTTTCATAAATAAATTTACACACAGATTATCCACTTCTACACCATTTTATGATTTAACACTCCCAAAAATTATTTCAGGACCTATCATATACAACTAAACTAAAAATATGTGTAATCTTACTTTCATAACGATTTTTCCCATGTATTAAAATAATCAATCGCGAGCGTGTAGGTGACACCACCGTCCTTTCCTGTCAAGAGCGTTATCACATCAGTTTATACAGACAAAATATTGTATTCAACTTCTTTATTATGTTGAGAAAAACATGCCGAACCTCTGCCCGTTTGCGCTATCTGTTTTATGAGGTTGAGAGAAAAAAAAATTCAATGTAAGTGAAACATGTATTAGCCACTTGAGACCTAGGAAAAAACACCGGGGCAAATTCTTCTGTGGGAAATATGTTTATGCGTCTGATGTCTACAGGTTAAGCGATGCTCAAACATCTGTTTAGAATCTGAAGGGTCAATTAACTGAACCGTTCAGTGCTTTATCTATTGAATCGGAGATGGGAAGCGGTGTAATTTTCTTTTGAGGAACCATAAATTAGTTTTTATTTAGAAAGAATCTTAAACACAAACAGGATGTAACACTATACATCCGGTGAGTTTTTAGTGACGGATGTCTGGCTTAGCTCATGGAAAACTCTGCAGTTTCAACTTGCAATCTGTCCCCTGCGTGAGAATACAAGTAATTTACCATTGGTGGCCATTTATAAATTATAGGTGGAACCCCACTTCGAAATTGGGTGGGTTTGATGGATGAAACTTTACCAGCTCCTTAAAAAATTCTGGACAGTCGTGCTAGGGGTGTCGGCTAGATCGGTGGTCCTGCTGTTTACAATCTATCTTTAAATACACTTTATTTAACTTCACAGTGTTGCGTTATCAATTAGAACACCTGTAAAGACAATCACGAAACCAAAATCTTCCTTTTCTTTAAATTCTTTCTTTTCATTCGAATCGATTATCGAGAGCGGTCGGGGATTGTTACTAAACAAAAACCTCTTTTATACAAATGGCGTCTGAAAACATGTTGAACGATGGCCAAAATGTGTTGTGAATAAGCGTGTAAAACAACTTCACGGATTTTTTTATCTACTATTTGACTTGCCCTTATAAACAAAATAAAATATAAAAAGAATCTATGCGCAGTAAAAACCATATGAATTTTACTGAGACATCAAAGGTTTAATTAATAAATGTGTTTCCCACGTTAGTCTGGTCCTGACATAATTACGGGATGTAATTATGTTACCTCCTTCTCTTGCCGCGGGTGAAACGTCGACGCTACCAGAAGTTCCGAATCCGGGTAACCGCATCAAGTTTAGAAAGTCGTTGAAGTAGTTCTCGAAGAAGTTCAAATAGGAATTTATATTCGCACTCCCTTTACGAGCGTTGCTGTACAATCTCATATAAAGTTTTCCCCCTATTTCATCCCCACTATTCAATACTCGCACTTCTCAAGAAACGACAGCAGATTGCACCTTACAACCTCGTATTTCTCACACAAAATGTATATGTTTGTTATTTCTCGCTTTTCCAAGGAACGCACAGCAATTATAAGTTTATAATTGTTTCTCCGTCGCGTAATAGTGTTGGCTTTCTAGAAGTAGAGGCTATGGGACCAACCAGAAGTGCCTCAGGGCTCTATCACTTTAAACGTAACTGAAAGAACGTCTCAAATAACAATATTAATAATAATCCTATTTCTCACTTCACGTGTCTATTTGAAAACTTGTTTCATACCAATACGCTCCTCGCAAATCCGTCTCCCTTTGACGATAGTTTTGCTATTTTGCACTGCCTCCAAAGCCCACCTTGGTAATTCTTTCCGGGTCGTGGGTGGTTATTCGTGTGTCTGACCTGACTGCGGCTTTGGATTGTCTGCTTCCAATTAACCAGGTTCGCATCATCGGAAAAACTCACTTGTAGACATTTGCAACAGTTCAAACTTAGAAATTCAAATATTTAAATATAATTAGGGGAAGTCGGGGAGGAACTGGATACTG
This sequence comes from Eucriotettix oculatus, assembly GCA_034510155.1. Classification (NCBI taxonomy): domain Eukaryota; kingdom Metazoa; phylum Arthropoda; class Insecta; order Orthoptera; family Tetrigidae; genus Eucriotettix; species Eucriotettix oculatus. The sequence goes on from CM067377.1 coordinate 15,952,971, forward strand.
AGGTAAAACGGGATACCATTTTTTTTACTTGATAGTGCTGGAAGTTAGTAAATAGGGGTAGGACATAGTAACTGGTTAAGGAGGAAATCTTGGCAGCCGACTTGACCAAGTATTTACTCAACTTTGTGAATGAACTCTTGTTTTATCGTTTACATATGTGGATTCAGATTTTTGCATCATTTCGACGGAAGGTAATTCACAAAACTCCTCGCTTTTAAAACTTCGTAAAGTAAATGTATTTATCTGAATATAAGTTATATATAAGGTTTAAATGTGCTTGTATTAAGGATCGATGATAAACCTTAATCTGAGCATAGCTTGCGGGGCTGAACGGGTTACTACTATATCAGGAAAAAATGTAATGTGTTCCTCAAGAAGAAAAGGAAAAACTGGCAGACTCAAAGATTAAATTACCGGATGCTGTCCCTCAAAAAAAATTAAGCAAGGGAAGGAACGCAAAACGGGAATTTTTTTTAGAAAAGATTGTGTTCTTGCATAAAAACCGCTTAGCGAAAGAAAAAATTGATAAAGCGATCAACCGTACGCTAAATAAATATAACAAAAAAATCAGAAACTCTTAAAATTTTCTTAAATTAAATTTTATATGGTTACACTAATTGAAAACAAATACATCCTATCCTGTTCTGCCCCGGGGATGGAGCAGAACGTGAAATCTGTTAGACTCTTAGTAAAAATTCATCAAAAATCTTAATTTTCAGTTTTAAGTTATATTGATATTCTTCTTCTTCAATGGCTCTAGAGCCCATTAAGGACCTAGGCCTACCGGGTCGACTGCGGACTGTCATATATTGATATTATATTAAGTAAATAATAGAGTAAACTAATGTTTTATACTTTTATGAAGTTATTTTTGTTTCCCAATAATTTAACAAACGCTTTACAAAAAAATAGAAAGAAGATGCATCTTGTAGGTTGCATACTATTATGTAACTTCCATCTGACGGTATTAAATAAATTATATACTCAAATACAGTTTCAAATTACTTAAAGTCACTTATTTCAAATTTTCTACGCATGGAGAATAGCACTAACGCCACATTAATGTGGTTGTCATCCTTCCAATGTAATTTGCTCAGCTTCGAAATGTACGACGTGTGAACGTATGAAGCGAAAAAATGAATTGTCAAAAAGAATATAACTATTATAAAAGCTTAAAAATCACAATTTCATATTGAACTGTAACGAAATTAAAGTTTCCTAAAACGAGTACAGGCAGTTATTTAAAATTTATTAAAGAACGACGACGAGAATTACAAGTTTTGCTTAGAACTGGTTCGAGTTATCCGTGCTCTGTGAAGTTGCACTGATTTGGTAAATCTTTGGCTAAACTTTGGTATTAATCGGCTTAAGACGCCTGCAGGCTGTGTATACTCTGTCTCCGAATCTCTCCCAGAGCAACATTGCGGGTGTTTATCTCACCACGTATAAATCGTTACCACTCATTACGCTTCATTAATTCAATGGCTTGTAATAAATACAACTAAAATTTCAATCATAATTTCGCTTATCAAATTTATTCTTCGCACACTGTGTGCATCAATAAATTAAATTACCAACCAACGAAAAAAAATTCCACTCACAACTAATTATTTATAATAATTAAATAGTTTTACGTAATATGACGAACAAAATTATTGCCTCAACCTGTATTTTTGATTTGATTAAAATCAGTTTATAAATCAAATAGTTCAATCTGCTACGTTTCACTTCCTTTGCTTTTCAATGTATAATAAATATCACATCGGTAATCAACGGCCCTGTGTATTAATTCTAGAAGAGAATCAAATTGCTTTTCTACTGTCATTCAGAAGGGCTTGAGAATAGTACCCACAAGCCCAACCCACCTGATACAGGTTTTCTATAGTTTACGTGAATCATCGGGTAGGATCGTTAAACTATAGCTCGAGGACTCTAGTCAAAACCCTTAGTTACCTTGTGCTACTTTCCACGTCTCTTCTTTTCAATTCCCTTCCTTTGCTATTATAGGGGAAATGCCTGTTACCCTTCCCCTCCCCTTTGTAGGGCGATAATTGATATTTAATTATTTCTTAATATGAAGTTGGCGAGGATTGGGAACTTGGAATAGGCGTCAGCATGTGCGTCGGGTGCCGCCTCTAATCCCCAGGGATGGATTTTGGTCAAGTAGGAATATGACCTGAAAATTCCGTAAAAATGGTCCTGTGGGAATCTAGACCCTCGAAGGGCAACGAAATATTTGAAACCAATGTAGTTGTCTCAATCAAGAACGTCGGTTATGCTTCTTTACACAGCTGTGTGAATTGATGATTCATCTCTGGGAAGTTGACTAGGACGGATGGGAACCGACGCTTGGTCCCAGACGTATAAGAAGGATATCAACAGTCGACGCTGAAGAAGGCGCCCTAAACCGAGAATCTGGCAGAGAGACGACGCCACACTACAAAGGAGGTATGCTGACAAGTTTGCAATCCTTGACGTCTTTATCGTGAGATTAGATTTTTTCGGAGAACTTCCAAAATATGGAAAGATTTCCTTCATTAGTGATTTTCCTAGTTAAGTTCTTTTGTAAACAAATTTCTCATTATTGATTAATTACCCTTTTAATTAATACACACTCCTCTCTAAAGCGCAACGTAATTGATTATTATTATTCTTGGTTGAAATGTAGCAAAGTTTCTCTACTGATACGAGATGTTGATTAGCTAATAATCCGAAACCAGATTTGCAATACATTAACTGATTTATATGTGAAAAGATATAACTAAATTAATTATTAAAAATCGTGATAATGAGAGGCGAGCTTGAAGCGAAGTATGTTTAAAAATATCGTCTTCTGTTTATTAAATACATGAAAATTAAAACGACCTCATTTAGTTAAAAATTAAAATATAATAATAGGTTTATTAACTTAAAACGAAAACTGAAATTTCACAGAATAATCATGAAGCTTATTATGTATATTATTATCATAATTGAAGTAGTTCAGTTAGTCCAATTTTGCATTGAAATACAAAATATTTAATGCTGCCAGCCGTTTGTGTAAGGAGAAAATTGGTAATCTACCTGTGATTCGAAAATGTATAATGTAACATATGATTTCGATGCTTCTTCACACAGCTGTGTGAATTGATGATTCTTCTCTTGGAAGTTGACTAGGACTTTTTTGTTTTCTTTAACAGTTTAATTCCATTTACGGGTCTTTAACATTCCAGGAATTCCGGCCACGTGAGTAATGGACGACGTTACTTAGTTTGTGCATTTATTTCCCCTTCCAAGTTATGTGTTATGAATTCTGTAAAATAATATAAAAAAGAACCTATATTTGTAATGATATCTGACTTTTTAATATATTCCACATAATCCGTACTACTTATGGTGCATAATTACAGTCGGTATTGTTTACAATAACTAAAGCGGTAGTAAATAGTGTAGCAAGTGGAAGCAACAAACAAAGACGTTGATATAGGATGCTGCATTTCCTCGGCAAACTCGAGACTTCACTTGCAAGAAACTTTCACCCACACAGTGCACATGGACTATGGACGTTGAGCAGAGAAATTTTCCTTTCATTCCTCGAACAGCTCATTCGTCTCGTGTGATAGATGAAGCAGATTTCTTCATGTTGACGAAATTTTTATTCACTAACTCGTAACGTCGGTTCGTGCTTTTTATTTATTTTAATATTCTTATTATCTTCAAATTTATGGTCTTTTCCTGGGTAACAGACTACATCAGGTGATTCTCAAACAGAAACCTCTTTAGTATGATATGAAGAAAATATTAAAAAGGGGGGTGTATCTTTTAGGGGTGGGGGAGGGGTAACAGGCTACATGAGGGTAACTCTGATTTAAAAGCACAGGAAGGAAATTTAAAAGGGAAAATGTGGAAGGTAGATCAAGGTAGTTGACTAAGCCCCCTGGGTAATAGTTTAAGGATCCTACCCTACGATTCCCTTAAAATACATGAAGGGATAACCCTAGAAAACCTCTATCATAGACGTTGGGCTGTTGGGTACTATTCTCACGCCCTTCCGAATGACGCGAAACAAGTTTTTAATGAGGTCACAGAATTACCTTCTAATGGCTCCAAAAGTTTTAGGAAACTATTGACCGACTGATCCAATGGGATCAGCGGACAGCTTTTACCGTATTCCCAAGGTATTCGATTCGAGTACATGCACCTCCTAAAATAGATAAAGATGCCTTGGTATGCGAGAACATTGAAAAAAAACCAGAGAGTACTCAGTCAGGTGAGCCCCGCACTCAATCTCGAGAGAAAGCACCCACATACATATTATAGTCAACTCACCTGTTTTTTATTGGGGGGGCGGTAACAGGCTTTATGAGGGTTATCCTGAAACAGGTAACTCACCTTTAAAAGCATAGGTTGGGAATTGAAAAACGTAAGATGAGGAAGGTAGAGCAAGGTAGCCAAGGCTATAGTTTAAGCATCCTACCCGGCGTTTCACCTAAAGCGATGCAGGGAATACCCTAGAAAACCTGCATCAGGTAGGTCGGGCATTAGGTACTATTCTCACGCCCTTACGAATGACGGGAGACGTGTTTGCTGTGGGGTCACAGCATTCCCTTCTCCATGTCTTTGCCAGATTCAGGACGCAGT